>OZ010615.1:29258536-29478536 GCA_963932145.1 Acanthosepion lycidas | reverse complement strand
CGAGCCCGTGTCTCATGGTAGGTAATTAAATGTTCTAACCACTCAACCCATGTGGATCATATATATTTTATCGTCGTGGAACGACTAATAAGCTTATTCATTAATTATGATTCATCAGAAAATTCAAATATCAAAACCTGGAAATTCTCACGGGCACTGTTAGGTTGTTGCAAAAATAATGTCGTTTTCTAACAGTAACGTATGTGAGAAAACGACATTTTTGCACCAACCTAATACTAGTTAAATCTAAGTACCTCACTCAAAAAAAAATAAAATTATATATATATATATATATATATATATAACTTTAACACTAAATTTTATTCCAAGCTCATAGATTAACTTTGACTGACCGATTCGTTTTCCATGGTTTATCAACCTTTTTGCAGTTTATTAAAAGCCAGGAAATATATTTTAGATATGATTTTTTTTTCTTTTGAGATAATGATTCAGTGATCTTACTAATTAACTCATACCCGGGGATGAGAAAAGGTGGATTCATAGCCTTCCCAAGAATATTCACGTGTCAGTGAATTTAACGAACCCAACTGGAATTGGAACTCAGCTCTCCAAGCAACAATTCCGAGCCAGTATCTATTAAGCTACATCCAAGCTTACGGCACCTGGTATTCTCAAGTGTCACCCATCTAGGTACTGACCAGATTCGACGTTGCTTAACTTCGATGATCGTACCTAATACAAGAGCCACTCATAACAAAAGGTTACTGAATGAGGAATGTGATATAACCGTAACAGAGTGAAAGAAGTAAAGATGTTTTTTTTTTCCTGGTTGGCGCCTTGACTGCATGAGTTCAAACGTAATACTCCATTGGCAATTAGGTCTCATCGTTTTATTGTTGAACTAATTAGATGCAACTGTATATTCTAATACTTGCTTTTCTCACACTTCTCGCCTGTGGAACTCCCGATTTTACCCATCTAGATACCGATCAAGTTCGACGTTGCTTAACTTCGGTGATCATACGGGAACCGGCGTTTCAACGTGATATGGAAGTAAGTCCTAGTTTAGATTTACCATTCAGAAGAAGCAAAATACTTTGGTGTATTTCAAACCGGATTTAAATTTATTTGGAATTTTTTTTCTGATCATCAGTAAAATCTATAAAATCGTCCATATTGACAGATCTGTCGACATAAAATAATCCGCTTATTAAAAAAGAAAAAGAAAAAAAGAACTTTGAAAAAGTAAAACGTATTTTTCTGAAAATGTTAGAGAATCTGCTGCTTGAAGTTTAATTAATCTGAACGGAAGCAAATATCACAGAAAAGCTTCTTTTTCTTAAATACGGAGATGTTTTTTATGGTGTGTTGAGTGATTTATTGACAACCTGATGTATTGGAAATCTAAGTGAGAGGGGCAGAACTGAGTCAAATTACGAATACAACGTGAACGCCATTTATATATATATTTATATATATATATATATATATATATATATATATATATATATATTACCCAGTAATCTCAAAAATCTAAGAAAATGTCTTAAGCATTCTGATATTTTATTGAAATTTAAGTAATTTGGCATAATAACAGGTACTTACGAAGACGCTTGTTGAGAAAATGTTAGAAAATTACCAATAAATTTATAATGGGTACCACTTATTTTCTCATGTGTATGGACGTCAGTATTTTTTTTTAAGCAATACGTTTATACAGACGCTAAAAAAAAAAAAAAAAAAATTCATCGAATTTATTTTTTTATTTTTTCTAAAGAAAATAGTCTGCATACTATATTTTAGTAATAAAAGCAATATAAAAGTAATATAATTTTAAAAATTGTTTTATTGCATTTCTAATTTTTCGATTCAGGGTAGATTTTTTCTAACGGGGTTTTGCTGAACCAACAAAAGTTTGATAAATTGATGATTTAAATAAGCCGAAGACTTGTCCTTACAACTAACATTTAACAAAGAAAAGGAATCTGTCCATTCTATTTATACATAAAATTCTGTGACTCCGTTCGTCCGTCACACCATCTAGAATAGCCATACATTGACCGATCGGTACCAAATTTTGCGGAGAAGTGCAAACAGATAAGAGGGTATTACAAAGTACATTTGACGTGAAGTAGAGTTTTTGTCAAAGTATTTTTTCCAAATGAATTAGCTTATTCAAATTTCATCGATTGGTTTGCAAAATTGAATGAAACGTAGAGTTTGTAAATCCCGGCAAAAAATGTTAGCAATAACTTCAACAATACTAAATATTGTGAAGATTTTAACACTCGTCAGCGTGTTGCAAAAAAAATTAAATGTGCATGTATTATACAAAGATTTTCTTTAAAAACACTGTTCAAAAATAATTTCATTCGTTTCTAAATAAATCATGAAAATTTCATTAAAATCCGATAGTTGTCGGATTCTTGGAAGAATTTACAAAACTGGTTTTGACCAAAAGGAAAAGAAACGCTTTTCTGTACACATTTAAATTAATGTTCCCGGAAAAAGAAGCTTTTTAAATAAGATTTCGAAGGTTTTAGGATAAAAAAAAAAAATTGCCTAAAAAATTCATGTGATCCTCTTAAAAATGAAAACTTACTATAAAATTTTGTTTTTAAGTTTTAAGCATTTTTTCATCATGTATTCTTTTTTAGCGAATTCGAGTTAAATAAACGTATGGCTACATGCAGTCGCTCGGTTAGTTAATCCGGCAATGTTTGCTTGTAATTCGGCTTAAAAAAATACCGTAAAATCGGTGTTATATATATTTCATTCGTCTTTCATTGATGATCGAATTCGAAGATTCCGACGCGAAACGTTACCGTTGTTTTGAACTCTAAATTCTTGTCAGATAAAATTCAGAACTGACAGAGGTTGAACCGCCAGTAAAATTCCGAGCGAGAAAGAGCTGGCTGCGTTAGTCATTGGTTGAGACAGCATTTATAAGAAACCCGACCCCTAATAACGACCATACAAGCGGTGGTCAACGGAACGACACGCCTCTATCTTACCTCCCCCATACCCACCAGCAATCTATTAATTAAAAAAAAAAAAAAAAAAAAAAATTTTCAAATGGCTACTCAATCTGCGTCTGACCTCTAATCGTTAGCCAAGTGGACTCTGGCCAAGTGGGTACTTCGCAGACACGTGCCGAAATGAAATTGCTTATCGACGGTAGTAGGGGGAGAGAAAATAAAAAAGCTAATAGTTACAATTAGGCTAATAACTAACAATGAACTGTCGCTATTACGCTTACAGCAATAATGACCGAACTGCTTGAGGCTTTCCTTTGAGAAGTTGCTTCGCCGTGGCGTAGGTAGCACCAAAGTAAATTAAAAAAAAAAAAAAAGAAAAAAAAAAAAGAATTACTAAAAGACGCGTGCACATTTCCGTTCATGAAACAGAACGCTACCCGAAGAGTTGTGAGTTCAGTACTTTGCCATAGCAGACGTGAACAAAAACTTAGAGAGTCGAATTACTAAAGGGAATTAACTGAAACTTAGATAAAAAAAAAAAAAAAAAAAAAAAAAAAGGCGTGGCACGTAGAATTAGAACAATCTACCACCGTGGACTAAAAAAAAGGTTCGGTTTGAAATTCCAACATATATTACCTGAAGAAGGCCAGCGCGTGCAACAACCGAAACGTCGTGAATAAGGCAATAACGATGAGGATAACAGTACGAACAATGTAAAATAATTACAATACTTCATTTCATAAATACAAACAGATGATAAAGGTGGACTAAAATAAATGATTTGGTTCGAAATTCCACCATATATCACCTGAAGAAATCCAGAGCGTACAACAGCCGAAACGTCGTGAATATGGCAATAAATATAAGGACAACAGTACGAACGATGTAAATAGTGTAAATATTCATGTATTAACGAATTCGTTTTTTGTTGTACACGTTATTATTTTAGAAACCTTTGCGAAAATACTTTGAGTAGTGCTAGTTTCAGCCCCAGTACATTTCAATAAATCGTGAATGTAAATTACTCATTAAGTTGATTTATTTTCTGATGTGAATTTTAAATGATTTTTAGAGGTGGGCGCAAGAAAAACCTTTATCCTGTTCAAAAAAGAGGTAATAAATGAAGAAAAAAATAGTATTAGCGAGTAGTAAAAAAGTTGTAAAGGAAAGAGAAAGGAAAGAGAAAGGAAAGAGAAAGGAAAGAGAAAGGAAAGAGAAAGGAAAGAGAAAGGAAAGAGAAAGGAAAGAGAAAGGAAAGAGAAAGGAAAGAGAAAGGAAAGAGAAAGGAAAGAGAAAGGAAAGAGAAAGGAAAGAGAAAGAGGAAAGAGAAAGGAAAGAGAAAGGAAAGAGAAAGGAAGAAAGGAAAGAGAAAGGAAAGAGAAAGGAAAGAGAAAGGAAAGAGAAAGGAAAGAGAAAGGAAAGAGAAAGGAAAGAGAAAGGAAAGAGAAAGGAAAAAAAAATTTTTTAAATAAAAAAGGAAAGCGGAAACAGAAAATATCAAAGAAAAATTAATTTTCACTAAATATAACTGAGGTGTACACTTTTTTTTTGGTAGCACAGATTCTTGGACCTAAATCACTACCCATTTCTTAAGAGAGCATCTTGTTAAACACTTTTTGTAAAAATTACACAACAAAAGAAGGCCAGCAATTGACATATCTGCAATTGAGACAATAAGTCTCAAAAGTTGTAAAAAGGAGAAAAAGTGACAGCTCCCTCAAAACAATAGCAAATAATAAAGATATACAATAAAAGAAAAAAGAAAACGCGCGAAAAATACGTAATGACAAAGTGGGGCAAGAAGCAAGCAGACGACAAAACAAAACATGGCGGCGCAAAAAAAAAAAAAAAAAAAAAAAAAAGACGGGAATAAATACACACAACCGAATTCAACGATGAAACAAAAAACAAAAATGCATAAAAAAATTGTCATGTTAGAATACATAAAACAAAAGGGGAGATAAGAAACAAAATAAATAATGAAACAATATATATATATATATATATATATATATATATAGAGAGAGAGAGAGAGAGAAGTAAATATTGGAGAAAAATAAGAAAAATGAGAAATGAGAAAGAACAAAAAAGTCAGCATCAAATAAAAAGTTCTTAGATTTTAATTTAGTATTATTACAGTTTCTGGTAATCATTTCGGTAATCGAGGCAGTCGACAAAGGAAAGAGAAGGGAAGGCGCCCGATTTAGGGTGATTGAATCAAGTCAGTGAGCCTCCAATAGAAAGAAACGGCGGGGGTGGTGCAAGGACATGAGACAAACCCAGAACACATGTACTGGAAGACCTGCCAATCGAATTAAAAGACGACTGTTCATATCTACATGATTCGAAACCATTCTTCGGTGTTGTCGTCGTCTGACAATAATAGCAACTTCAGCAAGTGGAATAAATAGATCGAGTCGGAGGGAGAGATAGGGACGAGAAGAAAATATGGCGGCGATAGTAGGGATGTTATCGATCACACCAGAGAGGGGCACATGAGGTAATCACCCATGATAGTGTGACTAATTTCAAGTCACGAAATTTCTGAGTTACGATTATTTTATTAATATGAAGAATACGCCAGTAATAACGATGTCGAAAATAAATAACCAGACACACGCAAACATAAAAGTGTGTTTAGACAGCAAGAATCTATCTAAGCAAGTTTTATGATACCAAGATCTGTCTATTAAATATTTCATATTGTCTTTCCAACTTCTGATCCAGATGTTTCATAAAGGGATTAATTTTTGACAATGACAGTCGAAAGTACTGAAAATATAACAAGAATTAAAAAAAAAAAAAAAAAAAAAAAAAAATGAACTATATATACTTAAATTCCAAGAGGATAGAATCCAGGTAGAACTCAATGTTCAGGACTGAGTAAGTATATAATATAAAAGGCTCAAACACCAATATTCCATGGTTATAATTTATTACATTGGAATTGTAATCACGATCCAATTCATCAGACCTACAAGTGCAAAAAGAAATCGGAAAATATAACTCCGGGTATAAAAAACAAAATTTTAGTGAGTGTATGTGTGGGAAACAATTGTGATAGGGAAGTGTATGAAAGCTCTAGAGAGAGAGAGAGAGAGTGTGTAACAGAAGAAAGAAGAACAGGAAAGGCCTAAAGGTGAAGGTGTGCATTAAAATTTAACAGAAGTTTTAAAGAGAGGGGTTAAATAACGGTTTAAATGAGTGAGATACAGATAACTATGAATTATCTTCAGATGCATAAATCACTACGATTACGATTCCATTGTAATAAATTATAACAATGAAATATTAATGTTTGACAGTTTGAGCCTTATATATATATATATATATATATATATATATTAGGCAATAGAGTTTCATGCATACTTAAATGCAATCGTCAGGTCATTGCAATTAAACATAAAAGACTGTGCCCGCTATGTGTTAACCTCAATGTCCACTATTACATTTACATTCACTCTATCCCTGATATCTATCTTAAAATATTATATAGAGTATCTATCTTAAAATATTATATAGAGTATCTATCTTAAAATATTATATAGAGTATCTATCTTAAAATATTATATAGAGTATCTATCTTAAAATATTATATAGAGTATCTATCTTAAAATATTATATAGAGTATCTATCTTAAAATATTATATAGAGTATCTATCTTAAAATATTATATAGAGTATCTATCTTAAAATATTATATAGAGTATCTATCTTAAAATATTATATAGAGTATCTATCTTAAAATATTATATAGAGTATCTATCTTAAAATATTATATAGAGTATCTATCTTAAAATATTATATAGAGTATCTATCTTAAAATATTATATAGAGTATCTATCTTAAAATATTATATAGAGTATCTATCTTAAAATATTATATAGAGTATCTATCTTAAAATATTATATAGAGTATCTATCTTAAAATATTATATAGAGTATCTATCTTAAAATATTATATAGAGTATCTATCTTAAAATATTATATAGAGTATCTATCTTAAAATATTATATAGAGTATCTATCTTAAAATATTATATAGAGTATCTATCTTAAAATATTATATAGAGTATCTATCTTAAAATATTATATAGAGTATCTATCTTAAAATATTATATAGAGTATCTATCTTAAAATATTATATAGAGTATCTATCTTAAAATATTATATAGAGTATCTATCTTAAAATATTATATAGAGTATCTATCTTAAAATATTATATAGAGTATCTATCTTAAAATATTATATAGAGTATCTATCTTAAAATATTATATAGAGTATCTATCTTAAAATATTATATAGAGTATCTATCTTAAAATATTATATAGAGTATCTATCTTAAAATATTATATAGAGTATCTATCTTAAAATATTATATAGAGTATCTATCTTAAAATATTATATAGAGTATCTATCTTAAAATATTATATAGAGTATCTATCTTAAAATATTATATAGAGTATCTATCTTAAAATATTATATAGAGTATCTATCTTAAAATATTATATAGAGTATCTATCTTAAAATATTATATAGAGTATCTATCTTAAAATATTATATAGAGTATCTATCTTAAAATATTATATAGAGTATCTATCTTAAAATATTATATAGAGTATCTATCTTAAAATATTATATAGAGTATCTATCTTAAAATATTATATAGAGTATCTATCTTAAAATATTATATAGAGTATCTATCTTAAAATATTATATAGAGTATCTATCTTAAAATATTATATAGAGTATCTATCTTAAAATATTATATAGAGTATCTATCTTAAAATATTATATAGAGTATCTATCTTAAAATATTATATAGAGTATCTATCTTAAAATATTATATAGAGTATCTATCTTAAAATATTATATAGAGTATCTATCTTAAAATATTATATAGAGTATCTATCTTAAAATATTATATAGAGTATCTATCTTAAAATATTATATAGAGTATCTATCTTAAAATATTATATAGAGTATCTATCTTAAAATATTATATAGAGTATCTATCTTAAAATATTATATAGAGTATCTATCTTAAAATATTATATAGAGTATCTATCTTAAAATATTATATAGAGTATCTATCTTAAAATATTATATAGAGTATCTATCTTAAAATATTATATAGAGTATCTTAAAATATTATTCATTTATGTAAACATACACACACAGATACAGACAAATTCGATGCCTAAGGTTTAAAATGAATTTTAAAAAATGAAAAATCTTTCTTGAAGCTTTTTATTTTAAGTTTAGGCGTATAAATTTAATACAGTGTAACCCGGATATAAGAGAATTGTTGGGACCGGAGAAGAAGTATCTTATATCCGGGTTTCTCTTATATCCGGGTTTGGTCTATTTTGTTTAGGTTAGTATGGCTCTAATTTGGGACCAGAGAAAATCCCTTATATCCGGGTTACACTGCATTTCCAGTAAGCAAAATTTTTTTGCTAAAAAGAAAAAAAAATTAGCCATCTATCAACACAGTGTAATTCTCCTGATTAAGAGCTCTTTCAAAAATAAAATATATTTTTGAAACGTTATTCTAGGAATATTAGCCGTAATAAAGTTTAATTAATCTGATTTGAAACAAATATTACTAAGTAATAATTATTTTTAATTTAAAATATCGCATAGCAGAAATGTATTTTAACACAGAGGTAGGTGTTTATTTAAACTGTACATGTGTAAAAATAATTTAAATTTTTCATTTTTAGGAAAAATTCGGTTTTATTTTAAAAGATAATCGCGTAACGCTAATCTATAGAAATAATTTTCACCTATTTCAAGGTTTTAAATACTTAAAAAAAATAAAAATAAAAAAAATAAAAGTGACACGGTCAATTTATAAGAAAAAAAAAACGCCTGTAATTATCATTACGATAACCAAAAATTAATATTATAAAACTAACATAAAAATCAAATATTTGTCCCAAATTTTTTATTTCAAAAACAAAATTACTCAAATTGATGTTTGATTATTTTTTAATTTTTTTTTAGCAGGAGAAAGAAAAATGTGTACATATATCACTTTAAATATTATTTTTAGTATATATACCCATTATCCCATATTTAAGTAGACGGCACTTTTTTTTTTTTTTTTTTAACGGCGTGTTTATTTTCGTCCCCCGGCCTGAATATTCGAGGAGAAAAAAAAAAAAAAAATGTGCATTCCGCATAAAATTTCAAGAATATTCAGGTCGATAGACGAAAATAAATATACGCCGTATACGGTTAAGAAAAATAAGTAAAGTTTAAACTAAAGTGATAAAAAAAAAAAAATTTCGGATTAATAAATAATACATTTTGGAAATATATATACTTTAATATATTTTATTGTTATACGTTAGTAATATAGACACAAATATTTAAGTAAATGCTCTGTTTATAATAAACAGTATTAACAACATTTACCGGCCTGAATGTCCGAGAAATTATCATAGAAAATATGCATCCTCCGACAGGAATCGAACCTGTATCCTACACGGAACCGTCATATAGCTTGACGCGCTATACCGGTTTAGCTACAGAGGAGCGTCCGGTTAGCACGGTCGATTAAATGTTGTTAATACTGTTTATTATAAACAAATGTCGTCATATATTATGAAATGGACTAAGCCCGGCAATTATTTTAATACATCTTATTGCTATACGTTATTGAAATAGACACAAATATTAACAAGTATTAATATTTACCGGGCCTGAAAGTCAGAGAAATTTTCATAGAAAATATGTGTCCGCCATTTGTTTACGTTTAGATACGCTTCGAGCAGATATGGATTCGAGAGAAATCGTGAAAAATTGTAGTTTAAAAGCAGTAAAATCGACCTTGCTATCCAGACATTCCTCTGTAGCTAAACTGGTATAGCACGTCAGGCTATATGACAGTTCCGTGTAGGATACAGGTTCGATTCCTGTCGGGGGATGCATATTTTCTACGGAAATTTCTCGGACATTCAGGCCGGTAAATGTTCATAGTTTTTATTATAAAGAGAGCATTTACTTAAATATTTGTGTCTATATAAATAACGTTTATATATATATATATATATATATATATATATATATATATATATATATATATATATATAACGTTTATATATATGAATGAATGAGGTATTTCTTAAGCGGTATATGAGCCTCTATGGGTTATTTAATACTGAAATCTAAATATTTTGTACGCAATTTTATTGTGAGATGATAATGGCTTTAGTGATACAAGTCTTACTAATTAACCCATAGCTGGAGGGGAGAAGTGGATTCATACCTTTCCCAAGGGTATGTGTGAGTAAGTAAATATAACGAACCCAACTGGAATTGGAACTCGACTCTCCGATGAACAATTTTAAGCCACTATCCATTACCCCACCCTCATATCCAAGTTTACAGCTTCTGATATTCGCAAGCGTCATTTATCTAGATGCTGACCAGGCTCGACGTTGCTTAACTTCGGTGACCAACGTGATATGACCTTAAGCTTTTCTACGAGCAGTGTGACACTTGATTTTTATTATTATTATTATTATTATTATTATTATTGTTGTGCAGGTCTGGGCGAGGTTATGCACCTTGATACATCGAACCCCAAAATTAAATAATAATAATAATAAATAAGATAAGTAAATTTAAAGATAAGCGGCTCAGTATGTACAGCATTTACGGTGAAAAACAATAAAAGTCTTATTGTGTTTTACTAGAAATTTGAATCTGATTAGACAAAGAGGCACTAAAAAGTTCTCGGCTCGACCCATTTAACAAAATATGACCAAATGAAGGATTTTTTTAACGGTCTGTGGTCGGGCCGAGAACTTTTCAACATCCCCTCGTAGAAAGCTTAATTATTCATATAATTTTGTGTTTTTTATCTTTTTCTGAGGAATATTTAATGTCAGCAAGATGAATCATTTTTGAATATATGTGATCCATAAAAATGACTAGATGCGACCCATTTGAAACTGAATGCCTTAAGAGTTCAAAAAGGGTTCATCAAGCAGTGAGGAATATTTGAACTGTTGATGGAAATGAGGTCTGAAATATCAGGAAATGCCAACGATGGTTTACTAGACGACTGACTTCAATCGGCAATCAAGCTCTGCTAGCCGTAACTGAAGACAATCCCAAGATGACAGAACGAGAAAAGGCACAATAAAAACGCACGTCAAAATCCACCTCCATGAACTTGAAAAGGGGTCAAAACTTGGCCAGTTGTGTTCAACATGATCTGACAGTTCACACCTTAATCACCGAGTCAACATCTGTTCATCATTAAGTAGAGGACATGCTACTGAACCATTCTAAGAAAGGATCGTCACGAATGATGAAAAGTCGATCCTTTATCATCATTTTCACTGACAGGGATAATGGTTTCAGCTGAAGGAAGAGCATGTCTTTGTACCAAACCAGGATGACACCCAGAGAAGGCGAGGCTTTATATATGCTTAGATATGAAACGCGTCATCTGTCGTGAAGTGCTTGAAATTCGATTCTGAGAGATACTGTGGCCAATAGGAAGCACCAAACTTCTAAGTGCCGTTTCGTTGGAAAACGCTGGCGATCATAAGTCTCCATGTTTTCCTGTCCTTTGTAGCTCTTAATAAATTTAGTCATTGTTATCTGTCATGTGAGTATCTAATTTTCCAAACCATCTTTCCTTATACGCCCTAGAAATTTCAACTGTCTGATTTTAAGTATAAGGTTCCTTCTAGATTGTTGGAAAAATGTTAGCTTCACCAATAAATCGGAAATGGGTGTGACTCTTGCATGTCATTACAAAACGTTTATGGGGAAAATATTCTTTACAGCAGTTCCTGGACCGAAAATAAATTCTGAAGACTTTGAAATCCATAAAATTTTATATCGAAAGAATTAATAATTATTAGACTCTGATCAAATCATTGGCATATCTATCCTAATACACGAGGGTGTAATTAAAATAAATCCTTGATTCGATCCCTTTACAAAATCAGTATCTTAATGACTAATCCGAATACTTATCAGAAAGAGAAAAAAAAAAAGGTTCAAGATGCAAACATCAAACAAGGGATGCATTCCAAAAGCAAGACAAAATACCAAGAACTATGCGGGTTTTTATACCCTTTAAATTAACATGAACAGTAATTTGTCCTCTAGAAAATAAGAGTAAAAAGAGCATTGACGCGACATGGCGAGAGAAAACAGGACAACACCAAACTTGAGTGAAAAAAAAAGAATGTCTTTATATCAGAAAGGGGAAGAAAGAAAAGGGAAGCTAGAAAAATTGAGTTTAAAAAATCGTTGCAAAAAAAAAAAAAAGAAAAAAAAAAAAAAAAAACTGGTTTTTGCGAGGACGTAACTGGTGGCAATAAAGTTCGTTCGGTTAACAGTTTTTTGTTGCAATATTGAAATATATTCGTCGTCTTGTCGAATCGAAGAGAGATTAAGTTTTCAGACGCTTTGCTACAACTGTTGGAACATCCTCGTTCCTATGTTATATTCTTGGCTGCCATGTGGCTGCTGGTTGAGTTTTACGGAGCTAAATTAGTCCGTGTTGACTCTTCGGTGGCCCAGGAAAAAAAAAAGAGACCGTGATAGGCTGCTTTCAGTCCAACCCAGCCCAGGGGCCGGTGATTACGACCCCTACAAAGAGAGACAATTCATTTATCTATATAATATTTTCAATAGAACAAAGTACTAAGAACAAAGTACCAAGAACAAAGTACCAAGAACAAAGTACCAAGAACAAAGTACCAAGAACAAAGTACCAAGAACAAAGTACCAAGAACAAAGTACTAAGAACAAAGTACTAAGAACAAAGTACTAAGAACAAAGTACTAAGAACAAAGTACTAAGAACAAAGTACTAAGAAACTGGAAAATTTTGTTGTTCTATGATACCAATCTTCTTGTATAGCAATGAATGATGGACAATCTCACCACAGATGAAGAAAAAAATATTGAGAATTTCATGGAGAAAAAAAAAAATGCTCAGAATCAGAAAGATAAAGCTGAAATTTCTTGGCCACCTTATGAGGAAAGAGGGCTTAGAGAACTTTACATTCACAGAGCCTAGAGAGATAGGGAACGGCAACGGATCACCTATCAGACGTGTTGTGTGAATGGATGGCGGAAAGCTTGGCAAAGGGAGAAACGACGCTAAAGGCTACATAGGATAGGAAATTGTGGCGAGCCATGATCGCCCACATCCTGAAGGGACACAGCACAGAAAAATTAGAATAGTGACTTAGGAAAACGAATCTAGCCGAGAACTTTTCAGTATTCGATCGTGTGTGTGGGTGGCTACATAAGTTTATGGTGTTACAGCGGTCGGCCAAATATGGCACAGAAACTGAATTTTATCTCGTGGTGATTTCATAAAACATAATGACATGGCCAGCAGGCAAAGTTATCACCCAAACATTTCTCAAAAAATAAAATAAATAGTATGTATGTATGTATATATATATATATATATATATATATATATATATATATATATATATATATGAATGTACAGTAGCAAAGTAACATTGAATCGATTTAATCACTGGTGTCTTGGTGAATTATCGAACGTATTATTTGCAAGGATCATTAACTATCGATTCATTTTAGTGGTGAAGATTTAATAAGAAGTATTGAAACCCGAACTGCTATAGCGACTGCAACCAAAAATGGTTTTCCCCCCAAACCTTATCCCCATTTCTCAAGGGACACGAAGAAAAAGGATATTTTTTACCCACTGCTAACCGTAAAATACTTCTGAACAGTTTGATAACATCTGATGATGCTTGGTCAATAACAGCAACCGAAAACAGGGAGACAGAAATTGACAGGAAGGACCAGGACTAAGAAAAATGGAGGGGTGGCGAAGAGAGCGAAAGAGGGAAACGGGAGTGGGGGAGAGGTAGAGAAACGGTTGGGGAGGGAGAGAGAGAGAGAGAGAGAGGTAGAGAAACGGTTGGGGAGGGAGAGAGAGAGAGAGGTAGAGAAACGGTTGGGGAGAGAGAGAGGTAGAGAAACGGTTGGGGAGGGAGAGAGAGAGAGAGGTAGAGAAACGGTTGGGGAGGGAGAGAGGTAGAGAAACGGTTGGGGAGGGAGAGAGAGAGAGAAACGGTTGGGGAGGGAGAGAGAGAGAGAGAGGTAGAGAAACGGTTGGGGAGGGAGAGAGAGAGAGAGAGGTAGAGAAACGGTTGGGGAGGGAGAGAGAGAGAGAGAGGTAGAGAAACGGTTGGGGAGGGAGAGAGAGAGAGGTAGAGAAACGGTTGGGGAGGGAGAGAGAGAGAGAGAGGTAGAGAAACGGTTGGGGAGGGAGAGAGAGAGAGGTAGAGAAACGGTTGGGGAGGGAGAGAGAGAGAGGTAGAGAAACGGTTGGGGAGGGAGAGAGAGAGAGGTAGAGAAACGGTTGGGGAGGGAGAGAGAGAGAGGTAGAGAAACGGTTGGGGAGGGAGAGAGAGAGAGGTAGAGAAACGGTTGGGGAGGGAGAGAGAGAGAGGTAGAGAAACGGTTGGGGAGGGAGAGAGAGAGAGGTAGAGAAACGGTTGGGGAGGGAGAGAGAGAGAGGTAGAGAAACGGTTGGGGAGGGAGAGAGAGAGAGGTAGAGAAACGGTTGGGGAGGGAGAGAGAGAGGTAGAGAAACGGTTGGGGAGGGAGAGAGAGAGGTAGAGAAACGAGGGGGAGCAAAGTAGAGAAACGGGGGGGGGGGCAAGGTAGAGAAACGGGGGGGGCAAGGTAGAGAAACGGGGGGGGGGCAAGGTAGAGAAACGGGGGGGGGGCAAGGTAGAGAAACGGGGGGCAAGGTAGAGAAACGGGGGGGGGCAAGGTAGAGAAACGGGGGGGCAAGGTAGAGAAACGGGGGGGGGGGCAAGGTAGAGAAACGGGGGGGGCAAGGTAGAGAGGGGGCAAGGTAGAGAAACGGGGGGGAGCAAGGTAGAGAAACGGGGGGGGGGGCAAGGTAGAGAAACGGGGGGAGCAAGGTAGAGAAACGGGGGGAGCAAGGTAGAGAAACGGGGGGGAGCAAGGTAGAGAAACGGGGGGGAGCAAGGTAGAGAAACGGGGGGGAGCAAGGTAGAGAAACGGGGGGGAGCAAGGTAGAGAAACGGGGGGGAGCAAGGTAGAGAAACGGGGGGGGAGCAAGGTAGAGAAACGGGGGGGGAGCAAGGTAGAGAAACGGGGGGGGAGCAAGGTAGAGAAACGGGGGTGAAGAAAGCAAGAGAAAGGAGGGAGGATAAATACTATCGATGGGAGGAGGAATAAAAATCCAGAAGACCCAGTTCGAACACTCCGGTCGATATAAAGGGAATTAACCTCTTAAGCAAATGTGGGCTTATCAGAACTTATTACAATCGATGCTTCTCATTTCCAACAGTGGTCAGCAAAGACGACAACGTATGAAATAATTGCACATTTTGAGAGCGAAACAATAACAGCTAGAAAATTGCAGAGTGTTTTTGTTGTTAATAGTAATGATGATGGTGATGACGTATTGAATAAAAGTAAGCCTCTGATATAATTCACAGGGAAAAACTTTACTTTATATCTATTATACTTAAATCTGTTGGTCAAGTTGTTACGTCACAAGGCAAACGTTAAAGACATGACTGATGGCATTTTTCAATATGGTGCCAGTGTTTAATAGTGAGATTTCTTTTAACTAGTTTTAACCCGTGAAAATTCCATGGTTTTCCTATTTGAATTGTCTGATTAATCTTCATTCTTAAGTTAACGAGAGTTCTACGACAATAAAATATCCGTATAAATTCCCCTATCGCATCGTTAAATATTTGAAATAAATATGCTACGTAGTCGTGCAGGAGAAAACCAACCCAGAGCAGATGAGGGTCACTAACAACAACTGCATATCACCGAGGAATCCTTCACAGTGCTTTCTAAAATTTTCCATTTCTGGCAAGTCATCGGCACCTGAACAACTTTCGGATTTTGAAGGTTTTCAAGACGAAGGATACTCAACCTGTGCTAGATCAGGTAACCGTAAGTTCTATAATATATATATATATATATATATATATATATATATATATCTCGCACGGCTCACCTATATGATTCTTTTCCGCCTTCTTACTTTCCTGTCAACTACGATCTTCAAAAATTTAAATGCAACATCAATCGTCTTTTGTAATCTTGTTCTTTTATAGCCTACTCACCTCAATATCGTTTTCTCGGCGTCTTTCACTCTCCGTAACACCCTTGAATCTTAGTGGCTTCATCACCTTGCTTGGGTGAAATGATCAAAGGGCCATGTCCGTTCAAAATACAATGATATCCTGTGATGGACATACTCAATGAGGTGGGGGTAGCCAACATTATATATAAAGTACATACATCGAGATTAAACACCCATATACATACCCTCACTATACACACACACAAAAAAAAAAAAAAAAAAAAAAAAAAAAAATCAAGACAAAGACATCTTTCTATCCACAATCTAAACGGGAAAATCAAGAGATTCTATTTTTCGATACTCATGTTAAAAAACAACGGACCGTGAAAACCCACCCCTTCAAATATTCACAACTGTAACCAATATTCAAAAACAAGACAGTTTGGGCCTGAAATCGGACAGGTTAATATCCCAGGAAAAAAAAGGGGGGGCATGCTTCAAGGACACAACAAAATGAAAAAGCTGTTGGTAATTTTCGGCCCACTCTCCAATCATTATTGGTTAATGCACGGATATCACAATTTTGATTGCCTTCGATTCAATTTGCCATTGGGCAATGTTCTAATTGGCGGATGCGACGAATAAAATCTATTTACTGTATTTGTCGCATGATTTCCGTGCGTATTGTAGTGTGGAAAGTGCCGGATTTACAGATGGGTTGACTGGGCTGTAATTCAAAATTTTCTAATCTAGAGGGACTCATTGTGTGTGTGAGCGAGCGCGAGAGAGAGAGCGCCAGAGAGAGCGAGAACGCCAGAGAGAGAGAGAGGAGAGAGAGAGAACGCTAGAGAGAGAGAGAGGAGAGAGAGAGAACGCTAGAGCGCTAGAGAGAGAACGCTAGAGAGAGAACGCTAGAGCGCTAGAGAGAGAACGCTAGAGAGAGAACGCTAGAGCGCTAGAGAGAGAGAGAGAGAGAGCGAACGCTAGAGAGAGAGAGAGAGCGAACGCTAGAGAGAGAGAGAGAGAGAGCGAACGCTAGAGAGAGAGAGCGAACGCTAGAGAGAGAGAGAGAACGCTAGAGAGAGAGAGAGAGAGAACGCTAGAGAGAGAGAGAGAGAGAACGCTAGAGAGAGAGAGAGAACGCTAGAGAGAGAGAGAGAACGCTAGAGAGAGAGAGAGAACGCTAGAGAGAGAGAGAGAACGCTAGAGAGAGAGAGAACGCTACAGCGCTAGAGAGAACGCTAGAGAGAGAGAGAACGCTAGAGAGAGAGAGAGAGAACGCTAGAGAGAGAGAGAGAGAACGCTAGAGAGAGAGAGAGAGAACGCTAGAGAGAGAGAGAGAGAACGCTAGAGAGAGAGAGAGAACGAACGCTAGAGAGAGAGAGAGAACGAACGCTAGAGAGAGAGAACGAGAGAACGCTAGAGAACGCTAGAGAGAGAGAGAACGCTAGAGAGAGAGAGAACGCTAGAGAGAGAGAACGAGAGAACGCTAGAGAGAGAACGAGAGAACGCTAGAGAGAGAACGCTAGAGAGAGAGAGAGAGAGAGAGAACGCTAGAGAGAGAACGCTAGAGAGAGAGAGAACGCTAGAGAGAGAACGAGAGAACGCTAGAGAGAGAGAGAACGCTAGAGAGAGAGAGAGAACGCTAGAGAGAGAGAGAGAGAACGCTAGAGAGAGAGAGAACGCTAGAGAGAGAGAGAGAGAACGCTAGAGAGAACGCTAGAGCGCTAGAGAGAGAGAGAACGCTAGAGCGCTAGAGAGAGAGAGAACGCTAGAGCGCTAGAGAGAGAGAGAGAGAACGCTAGAGCGCTAGAGAGAGAGAGAGAGAACGCTAGAGCGCTAGAGAGAGAGAGAGAGAACGCTAGAGCGCTAGAGAGAGAGAGAGAGAACGCTAGAGCGCTAGAGAGAGAGAGAGAGAACGCTAGAGCGCTAGAGAGAGAGAGAGAACGCTAGAGCGCTAGAGCGCTAGAGAGAGAGAGAGAACGCTAGAGCGCTAGAGAGAGAACGCTAGAGCGCTAGAGAGAGAACGCTAGAGCGCTAGAGAGAGAACGCTAGAGCGCTAGAGAGAGAACGCTAGAGCGCTAGAGAGAGAACGCTAGAGCGCTAGAGAGAGAACGCTAGAGCGCTAGAGAGAGAACGCTAGAGCGCTAGAGAGAGAACGCTAGAGCGCTAGAGAGAGAACGCTAGAGCGCGAGAGAGAGAACGCTAGAGCGCTAGAGAGAGAACGCTAGAGAGAGAGAGAACGCTAGAGCGCTAGAGAGAACGCTAGAGAGAGAGAGAACGCTAGAGAGAGAGAGAACGCTAGAGAGAGAGAGAACGCTAGAGAGAGAGAGAACGCTAGAGAGAGAGAACGCTAGAGAGAGAGAGAACGCTAGAGAGAGAGAGAACGCTAGAGAGAGAGAACGCTAGAGAGAGAGAGAACGCTAGAGAGAGAGAGAACGCTAGAGAGAGAGAGAACGCTAGAGAGAGAGAGAACGCTAGAGAGAGAGAACGCTAGAGAGAGAGAGAGAACGCTAGAGAGAGAGAGAGAACGCTAGAGAGAGAGAGAGAACGCTAGAGAGAGAGAGAGAGAACGCTAGAGAGAGAGAGAGAACGCTAGAGAGAGAGAGAGAGAACGCTAGAGAGAGAGAGAGAGAACGCTAGAGAGAGAGAGAGAGAACGCTAGAGAGAGAGAGAGAGAGAGCGCGACTGCGAAAACGTGAGTGTAAGTGAAAGAATATAATTTCATGATTCCTTTATTTCCAATTATGATTAAAATCAAGGGCCGTACCGAAATCTAAAATAATACATAAAGTAAACTAAGCAACGAGAAATGGAAAGCATTGGATTGGGGGGGGGAAGACAAAAGTCAACCAGACCTGCGAAGTTGGGAGAAAGAAGAGACAAAAGTCAACCAGACAGAAAACGTTGGGATAAAGAAAAGAAGAGACAAGACTCAACAAGACAGAGAAAGTAGAAAAGAGAGAGCAACCAGATAAATTTGGGGGGGGGGGGGCTCAACAAGACAGAGAAAGTAATAGAGGGGGGGGGAGATGATGTGACAAAACTCGACCAGAGAAAGTAGGGAAAGGAAGAGACAAAACTCAATCAAATAGAAAAAGGCGAATGGACAGAATCAAACAAAATTGCCATTTCTTGTCAGCGTCACTAACATTTTTTAGTTGAAAAACCCAACGAACTTAAAAGAAATTCTTTGGATTTTGTAACATTTAAACATAGCTACGAATGTTTGTGAACGTCTTTACTAACTGCATATTTTTGTAAGCTTATTAAAAAGGTGATAAACTTATCAGTAATCTTTTTATGAACGCTAAAACTTCGCAAAAATCTTCGACTTTCATTCTAGAGATTAAGAAAGAACAATGTTTGCTTCTCATGACCAGATGCTATTAAGTTTCGGCCTGCCAACTCTTTTAGCTCAGGATCTCCGGTTACATCAATCTTGCACTGGGTGAGGCGAGGAATACCGCCCACTAAAACTCGTGCAAGTCTCAACGTTGTCCATTTTGAGACATCGAGCGTCATCTCAAATTGGACGCAATGTGAGAATTGTATTTTTTTTTTTTTTTAGGACGGTAATACGATAAATCACATGGGTTTCACATCCATTTCGTGAAAGTAATACCAACGAAATCGACCAGGAGAGTGTGGAGCTCCATGACCGGCCACACCATGAAAGCACATGGCAGATGAAAGTTAGGTTTACCGTGGTTGTTTGGGGTTACTAAATACGATGCACCGGATATAGGAAGGAGCTGGGAAAAGAAATCCAATCGGTCCGTTATATTTGTCACTAGCTCAAACGAAATAAAAAAAAAATAAAAAAAAAATTAGCACGTTTGTTAAAGTTTGCAATCTATTTCTTTTCCATCCAAATGAGGGAATATTTTATTTTCCTGTTTGGAAAACATCGACTTTCTTCCAAAGGTTCTCGAAAAATCTTTTACAGCAATAAGGAAAAAAAAAAAAAAAAAAAGAAAAAAAAATGCACAGGCGAAAATTCGAACCTTCCAATAAACATATGCTTATACTAGAAAATGTGTGTCCTCCGTCATTTTTTAACGTTTAAATACGCTTCGAGCAGATAAGATCGTTCGAGGGTAATCATGGAAAATTGTAGTTTAAAAGCAGTAAAATCGACCTTGCTCACCAGACGCTCCTCTGTAGCTAAAGTGGTATAGCACGTCAGGCTATATGACGGTTCTGTGTAGGATACACGTTCGACTCCTGTCGGAAGACGCATATTTTCTATGGAAATTTCTCAGACGTTCAGGCCAGTAAATCTTGTTAATACTGTTTATTATAAACAGAGCATTTACTTAAATATTTCTTTCTATATAAATAACGGCGGGGTAATGGATAACGGCTCGGATTGAAGAATCGGAGAACCGAGTTCAAATTCCAGTCGAATTCATTACATTCACTTAAGTGCTAATACCCTTGGGAAAGGTATGTATCTTCTCCGCCAGCCCCCGCCCAGTTATAGGTAAATATTAGGTTGGTGCAAAAATAATATCATTTTTTGACGTATTTTTAACGTCAAAAAACGATATTATTTTTGCACCAACCTAATAGCAGGACGGACCGGGTTCTATAGCATTGGATGGCATCTGGTCTACCGCAGAAAGAAATGTCAACCTACTGCGGGAAAAAAATCTGCCTCGTCAGTCATGTATCGAAAGATAGATGATCGTCTAAGCGTCTATCACGCATGGCACAACTAACTGATACTTTTAAGTTTAGTTGACTGATTCGAGAGAAAGATTTTACATTTTATCTTTTTTTATTTACTTTTTTTTTTTTTTTTTTTTTTTTAAGCATACCACCCCAAGGAAAGCGGGACTGCCACTAGTACGCGAGGGGTGCAAAGAATGAAAGTGAGAAAAAATACTTTGTATACAGGGGAATTGAGGAAAGGATAAGAGATGAACTGGGTTCAAGATGGGAGATAGCGATTGACGTTGCATTTAAATTTTTGAAGATTGTAGTTATCAAGGAAGTGAATTCCACTGTCGGGAAGTGCGAGAAAAGAAACTGTTGGAGTAGAAGTTGCGGTTACATTTAACTATTTCAACAGTAAATGGGCGGGACCTAAATGCCAATCTAGTTGCACGCTTAAATTCCTGTAGTTTGGGCACAAGGGAAAAAAGCTCATCAGAGCAGTTGCAATGAAAATATTTGTACACTAAGGATGGGCTGAAGAATGGTTGGCACAACCAAGAGGCCATTAAGTCAAATAAACCTAACATTTGGGTATTTGGTCGGGCCAAGAATTTTTCAACTACCTTTCGTAAGAGGAAATCTCAAATACAGTTCAATGATTATTACGCTTGTTCGGTCAAGAAAAGGTTTTAAACACCCTCTTTGTGTGTCGTGGGGGGGAGCTTTTTCCCCAATCCGAACAGGTACATGTTCTGAAAGACAAAAACGGTTTTGTTTAAGTAACAATGAGTAACCTGCCGCAAAGTCAATACTATTTGCCGGTAATTAAAGGTAAATATAGGCAAAGATTACCGCGTGTACAATGTCTTGTACACTGGGTTATGAATGTCGCACCGAAGTTCCAAGCTCCATAGCAAGGTGGTCTAGACGAGCAGGTTTTTCGCCCGATAAATATCCCTGTATCACACTAGTCTTAACCAGCCAATAGAGCGCTCATGCTGATTTACAAGAGTAAGCTTTCCGGAGGAGCTTATCTATCAAAGATAAATTTATAGCGAAATAAAGATTCTTTTTCTTTTAATTCTAGACCAATAAAAAAATAAAATACCAAAAGCACCAAAATCAGTAAAAACCAAAATCACCATCAAAACATTAGGTTGGTGCAAAAATAATGTCGGTTTTTGACGTATTTTTTTAACGTGAAAAGACGACGTTATTTTTGCACCAACCTAATACTGATGTGTACCGATATATTTCCTGTTCCATCTGTAACCGGAAAGGGAGGTAAATCAACTTAAGTTAGTAAATTTGACTAATTACTTTCCTTAGTCGTTTTAATCTATACAAATAAAATATTTATCTGCATTTAGACAAACTTACTGAACCGTTTAATCAATGCCTTTACTCTTACGTTTCTTAGATTGTAGTCTTATTTGTTCAATCCTTTCATGTGAGGCACTCAGATAATTTTGTCTCTTAAACGATCGTCTTGCTTCAACTTGGTCTGGAAATAGGCATTGTCGTCACCGTTTTTGTCGTTCTGTTACTAATCTTTTTCTTCCGAGAGATATTTTTATTTTATATGAAACACAAATTTTTTAACATGGAAAAATACTGAGCAAAAAGCGATTTTATACACTACCAGGAGTAATCAATGAATCAGAGAATACTATTGAACGTCTAATAAATATAAATGGAACGGATTAATTAAACAGTTCATTGCCCTCTATTTTAGTCAGGAATTCTTCATTTCCGCTTTATTGAACCTCGATTCATTGTTTCAAGATTTGTTTCACTGCAACTTACGATTAAAACTTTTAAACTTTTTACAGCAAGGATACACTTGTAATAATATAAAAATACGTGAAAAACCACGAGATTTTACGCTTTTTCCAGTTTAAAACTTGCTAAAAAAACGTGCTCAATTGATAATTGAAGCTATAATATTCAACATGTTCGAGTGATTTATCTGGTTAACTGACTTGGAGGTTTCACATCAAAACGCTCATCAGGGCCATATGTTTTGAAAAATCTATTAATAAATCTGATCCAGTGTTTGCCGAATAAATATACTGACCCTGTAATTAACCAAATATTCGATAGTTTTTTATATTAAGAATTATACAATGCGTAAACATTTGCAATGATGACACATACACACACATATATATATATATATATATATATATATAAAAATGGTCTTCCAATAACTAGGACCGATTTTAAATGTGAATTAAGTTTGAAATCGGTCCATATATCAAACACACACACACACACAGGGTGTCAATAAAGTCACTATAGAGTTACTTACAATAGCAATTAAGACAAAGCAATTAATCAACAGTCCAGAAATTTATTATTAAAATGGTTCTGATTAATTCTGGTTAATAACAATAAAATGCTATGGTAAACAGTAGTAAATTAATTACTGATACTGTTCGAACTACAAGCCTCCTGCTTCAATGCTTTATTATTATTAACTGTATAGTGACTTTATTGCCACCCTGTATATTTCAGTTATGTGCCATGCGTGACACGCACGTAGGCGATCATTTATCTTTCGACGCATGACTGACGAGGCAAATTATTCCCGCAGTAGTTTGCCATTTCTTTCGGTAGTAGACCAGTTGCCATCTAAGGCTATAAAACACGGTCTGTCCTGCTATTTACCCATAGCTGGGGTTGGGGCGGAGAAGAGGATCATACCTTCTGCAAGGGAAGGTATGAATCTTATTCACGTAAGTGAATGTAAAGGATATATTTACTGGTTCTAAATTTACAACTTGTGATGTTTCTAATGAAACTGTGTTAAGAATTCCAATAATTGAAATTCGAAAGTTAGAAGTAGAGTCCGTTCTTTCAGAGTAAATTTAAGAACTGTTCAATCGATTTCTGAAACATTTGGCTTTAATGCGATACTCAGGAGTCGGTTAAACAAGATAAATCACTTAATTTATTGAAAATTTAACTTAAACTAACAGAACACAACAGCTATTAAGGAGATGTGATTAGATATACTTTAATGTTTAAAAAAATTCAGTATTATTTCTGTTTAAGTAATAAGCATTATAACCTGGCATAAAATAGCTATATTGTGGGAAAAGGAATTTTCCACAATATACACATTTTTTACGTATAGTTATTTTTTTTTTTTTTTTTTTTTTTTTTTTTTTTACTTTTATCAAAAACGACATTCTTGTATATGTAGTTATGGATAATATTATACATTAATTACTAACTTTTTTTAAATTAATTTGTACTCAATTGTTGGCATTAATAGCTATCTGCTGATGTGTTAAAATTTTGGAATAATGCAATAATAAAAATTTAAATTTCATCTCTCGGATAAATGTCGCGATCTGTCAGGGCACAAAAAAATCGTTTCAAGACAAGATTTTAACTTTATGTAAAAATTCATTTCAAGTCAAGACACACGAGAAATTCATTTCACAGATGGCAACAGCTATTAAGATGTAATTAAATATACTTTAATGTTTAAATAAAGTTATTCAATATTATTATTGTTTAATAGGCATTATGACATAGCACAAATAGCTATATTGTGGAAAAAGGATTTTTCCACAATATACGCATTTTTTTTTATATTGTTATTTTTTAACTTTTATCAAAAATGATATTCTTGTACATGTAATTATGAATAATATTATAGATTAATTACTATTTTTTTTAATAACTATTTGTGCTCAGTTGTTGACATTAATAGCTATCTTTTGATCCGTTAAAATTTTGGAATAATGCAATAAAAATTTAAATTTCATCTGATAGATGTCGGGATCTGAAACCAAAAACATAAATAAAAAACGAAAATTGGTCAAGTGATCTCACACATTTTATCTGAAAAGATGAAAAAATATTTTAAGTCATTAATAATTTTAAGCGAAGAATTTTGCTCACAGTAAAATCTTTTGCGCGGGAAAAAAAAGGAAAAAAAACTATTTAACTCAAACAGTAAGTGTGATATTAAACAACGTTTCTACCATGACAAAAATTTCATTTTTTTTTTTTTTTTTTTTTTTTTTAGCGCCATGTCCGTCCAATGTAGCCTATCCCTCCTATCCCTCCCTCGATTATTCTGTGAATTGTCAGGGAAAAATAATGGAGTGGTTTCTCGTTGCCGTCCCTACGGTTTTGAATGCAGAGTAGTTCCTCTCTTGAGACTGACTTCCGCCCAAGGCTAAAGAACACGGTTTTATCCTGCTATTTAAATAATAGCTGCAGGGAGAGCGGAGTTGGATGTATGCCTTCCCCCAAGGGCATTTACGCGAAAGTGGACACAACAAATCGGTCCGGAATTTGAACTCAATTAGACGAGCCAACTTTCTGTACCAATCACTATACCTTCACATCTAATTCGAAAAGGAATGGTTCGATTTTTTTTTTTTTTTTTCTTTAATTGTAATGTGCTACATCAGTGTTTCTCAACCATTTTAAGCAACCTAGGAATAAATGAAAATATCGCGACACACTTAGCAAAGTTTTTAAAGGGTATACATTTTTTTATCCCCTGACCCCTAGGGGTACCATGTGTACTGCAATCGCAGAAGTGGTATTTCTTGGGCAAGATGGCCTGACGGAGCCCAAACCTCTCCAGGCCGGTTTTGAATTCAGAGTTTTTCCTTCTCCAAGGTTAAAGAACCCGGTCTGTCCTGCAATTTACCCATAGCTGGGGGGAGAAGAGGATTAGTACGTAATGTAATGGATCCGACTGAATTCTGATTCCTCAATCAGAGCCGCTAATCATTACTCCGCTGTGCCTTAAATTTAGATGTTATGAAATAAAACTAGATTTTTTTTATACACACACACACAAATATGAACTGACTTTATTTCAGTGTTTTGTATTCAACTATTTTTGCAGCTTATTTAGTACCTGGTGTTTTTTTCGCGATTTTTCAATGTTTGGTCGAATGTGCGAAAAGCAGACCCTCATTTCTTCAGTTGAGTGTAGTCTTTCTTGCTTCTTATTTTTTATGTTAAGGTCGAGAATTCACATAAATAATTCGACAATTGCAATAAAATTGATAAAAAAAACCTTTTTAGTTATTCCTTTTGTATTGAAATCCAAGATGTATCAATGGCTACCGTCGAATGTTTTATTTTGATTCCTCCATCACTAAAAATGGTGGCCAATTCTTCTTCACATAACTTAAGTCCAATTTTAGAAGGAACATTTCTGAAGAGATTTCGAATCCAGTCAGACTTTCATGACACGGCGATTGAGAATCACTGTTCTACACAAATGTTCAAAGAATCTGACAATTAAAAAAATTCTTGTAGAGTGGTCCATCTCAAATGGATTCCTCAGATTCCTGACAAACATCTATTACGCACATGCTATCCCAACTCCTAGAAACTTTAGGTAGCACCTCAAATAAGATTAAATCAGGACATGTCATCAGAAAAAGAAAAAAAAATCATTAACATGCTTACTACCATGAAATGCAGATGTTCGTCTTATAATATATTTACCTATTGCTTCTGATGCACATGTGTCCATTCCAAACTTTTATTTTAAGGCCGTATAAATAGTGACAACAGATATTCCTGTTTCTGAGATATTTTTACTTTTTTTTTTTTTTCGTAGAGTTGTTCTACATTGCTAAAAAAAAAAAAAAAAAAAAAACTATGGTCACGACGTAAACACGTTACATAACACTTTTTTCTTTTCTTTTATATGAATATTTTTTCCAGAAAACGGGATTCATTCTTTAAATAAATAAAACTACCACGCAGAAAATACAGGGAGAATGGAGCCAGACATTTTGTAAATATTTTAAGACAATACGAAAAAACAACGAATCGGTCAAAAGCTTACGCGCAAGCAATGGTATCAAATAACGAAAATAAGGTCATTTTTCGGGTAATTCTTATGTCTAAATATACCTAGAGTCGATAGGTCAGAAATAGTTCGATAAATATGCATGCAAACAGATTTGTCGGCAGAATATAAATGAACTAAATGAATAAAGTAAATCTAGCAATCAATACGCCTGTTCGTTCGTTCGTCCAGTGGGTTTTAAAACTTCCTGCAGACGAGAGTCAAAATTTACTTCAACATTATTACTAAACTAAGAAATGTGTCACATAAGGGCAGGCGCCGGAATAGAAGTAAAATATTTTCCAAATCTTATATATATATATATATATATATCTTAAAACCTTATTGTTAGTGGATACCTCTATTTGAGTAGACGCTAATTTATTCAAACGGTATTTTCAATTCATCAGACCTATTCTTACTCTGTCCTGGACATTGAGTTCTATCCTCTTGGGAATATATATATATATATATATATATAGACCACTAATGTTTATATATATATATATATACATATATATATATAGACCACTAATGTTTATATATATATATATATATATATATATATATATATGTGTGTGTGTGTGTCAATATCTGCTAACTCACTCAGGTCTTCTCTCCCCCCCTCACTTCGTTAATTTACATATGTTTAATACGGCCCGTCAAAAAATGTGTAAATTTTCTTTTCATTTTTTGTTTCGAAGTAAAGTCTGATGATCCACAGTCCTTTAAAATGGCTGTGGTGAAATAATTTATTACATGGAACCTTAAAGTGGTCTGTTTTTATTTAAATTTTTATTTAATATATATATATTCGGTTGGTGCAAAAATAATGTCGTTTTTCTTTTGAAGTTGAACGTCAGAAAACGACATTATTTTTGCACCAACCTATTACATAAACTTTCCGAAATCTAAAAAAAAAAAAAAAAAAAAAAAAAAAAAAAAAGAGAGAGCAGGAATGTGCCCAAATGCAAAACCCAGCCTTACTTAATCAACGATGCTCTTCGAGTAAAAAGCGCGTTGGATTTTTTTTTTTTTTTATCGTCCTTTCCCCTCGATAACGTTTTCTCAGGATTTACGGTGACAGATGATGATGTTTGTCGTTACATTTAAATTTTTGAAGATCTTCATTGACGGGAAAACAATAAACCGAAAGAGACTTCCACAGACGAGTAGTGCGAAAAACTATTAGAATAGAATGTACCGTTATATCAAGCAATTTTAACAGTAAAATAACGACACTTAATAGTGCACTTAAATTCGTAAATGTCGAGCTACCAAAAAAGAAAGCTCAACAAAACGATTACCATATAAATAATTTATAGAAAAGACACAGGGGAGTTACCTTACGGCAACAGGAAAGCGATTGAAAACCGAGATGCCAGCTCAGGACTGATAATATTGCAGATTCTTTGGATTTTGTCAAGAATCTCTAGATACATAGAAGCACCAGACCAGATGTAGAAACAATGTTCAATGCACTGACGACTAGCAGACTGATAAATAAATATCCAAGACAAATTTGGATGAGAAAAATTGTCTAACCCGATACAATGAACCTATTTTTCGTGCAGCAGGCCGAGCAATTGACTCGATATAATCATCGAAGTGTTCATTAAAAACGACATCCAAGAACAAGCTCACAAACCATAACTATTGTAGCAATTTTGATTCTTACTGAGTGCCCACATTAGAGGCAGCCTTGTACCACACAAAATGAATCCTTCAAGTAGATACTATTGTAGTGAGTTAGGTGAATATTCCTGTATGGCGTGATGGCTAATATTAAGGAAAATAGAATCGTCAAGCCAGGTTCAAATGGCAGTCGAGATTGTTGCATTCATTTCTCGCTAATATCTTTAGAGTAAACAACATATTATGCTCCTTGGTTGGCAACCAGCGTAGAACAACTCTGAATTGAAAACGTTAAGAAAACAAGGAATCACACGACATTTTCTTTAGAATAGACGAGACAATTCAGAGATAGTTAAAAAAAATTAAATAAAATAAGTTTTAAAAAGAATAAAAGATCCCAAGTTGTAAAAAAAAAAATAAAAAGATGATGGCAATTCGAATATACAAAGATGCAGTTTCCTTTAAGTAAAAATGGTGAAAAATTCTGAATTTTATAGTGATGGGGACTGATGTCGAGTAAGAAGAAAATCTTCTCATCACATTGACTTATTAATTTATATTCTTATAAGCTTGAGTAATAAGTCATTTCCGTTTTGGGGGAGTACCAATTGTAACGACGAAGATATCATCGTAGCTGATCGTCCTGCAAAGATAACAGGCGATGATAATTGGGTGACATACAACAATGTTCAACGCAAAAGGTAGCGGATTGACAAGGATAAATCTCTACAACCGATGCAAAAGCTGACCCTCATCGAGAAAAAAAAATGTGCGTGCGATGGGATCGTCGAGAGTCTATTAATTTAGAGTTCTTAAAACGCAATGAAATACAAAGTGTACTTTACATATCCATCAGCTGCAAAGTGTCCATAAAACATCGGTCAAAATCGCTGTACGCTATTCAATATGAAAATTGACGGACGTCAAACTTGCATACATCAAAAGTAAAACAAGGGGGGAAAAAAGGGTGGAATTGTTGGTCTGTCCTGTCCCACCCGCTATATTCACCTGACCTTGTACTAACAGATTATTACCTTCCACAACTTTTTTTTTATCGCTTTGATAGGGAGAACTCCCTAATAAAAACCAGATTCAAGATTTTTCACAACAAAACCATTAGAATTTTGCTTTAAAGGTATCAAGATTGTCGCATGAGTAGTAAACAAGTCAGTGCAAATAATGGTGAATATATAATAGAATAAAATATTGTACTTTTACACTATTTACATTATTCGAACTATTGCCCTAATCTTTGTCGCCATGTTTATCACAACGTTTCGGCCGTTGTACGCTCCGGCCTTCTTCAGGTGGTTGGACTGTCGAACTGAACCCTTTATTTCGCTCGCTGGGGTAGACAGTTCTAGTTCCACGTGCCATGTCTAATGGATGTCAGTTATCTTCTGTTAATTCCCCTCTCAAAGTTCTCCACCGCCTTAATCAGGTATTGAACTCACATTATTTGGGTCCTGTCACGGGATCTAACTAACGCCTTTATCCACTATGCCATGTGTCCTCAAGGACCCAAAAAGTGTGAGTTCAATAAAAATAAGGCGGTGGAGAACTTGGAGAGGGTAATTAACAGGAGATAACTGATATGCCAACCACCTGAAGAAGGCCGGAGCGTACAACGGCCGAAACGTTGTGACAAACATGGCGACAAAAAAGAGGACAATAGTCCGAATAATGTAAATAGTGTACATAATACCTCATCTAAGAAATATAGACAGATTGTACTTTTAGTCTTTTTAATTAATTTACTATTTTATTTTGATCAATGCAAACGGAGATTATTAATAAAGCCTCATGACTACTTCACAATTTCATTATCATACGTAGGTATATATACATTATAAAGAAAAACAAAATATACTATAGGGTTTGATGCAATACGCTATTTCTGACAATGAAGCTTTGCGAACGCATTCTTCGCTAAGACGGGACTGAGTAATTATACGCTTAGCAAAAAAAAATAAGATAAAAAAAATATCAAATTCTCACAAATATTTCTACGTTAAAAATCCATCTATTATCGAAAAAATTAATTTTATTATTCGTGTGCGTGCGTGTGTGTCAGTAAAATAGAATAAGAATCTGACGAAATGATTAATAAAAAAAAAAAAAAACAATTTTGAATAATTAACCTTACATGATTCGCTGATCTGGCGTTACAAAAGGAAAAAAGGGTTGGGTAGTTTCTTGTAAAATCGTCTTATGTAACCCGCGGATAGATAATGGTTATCGTCGCGAATTGTAATGACGAGTTCAAATTCAGGCCAAAGTTGGCTGGTTGTTTTCGCTTAGCAACATATCCTCTATGGGTTATTTAAGGTCGGAATCTAAATATTTCGTACGCATTTTTTAAGGATATTAATGGCTTTAGAAAAATAGGTCTTAGCTGGAGGGAGAGGAGATGGATCCATACCTTTCCTATGTAACGAAATATAACAAGCCCAACTGGAATTCCAAGCCAGTATTCATTACTCCACCTGGTATTACCAATAGGTCACCCATCTAGCTACCGACCAAGCCCTATGTTGCCCAACTCCGATGATCATACAGGAACCGGTATTTCAACGTGATATGGCCCTAAGCCTAATTATATATATATATATATATATATATATATATATATATATAAAGAAAATTAAGTTAAAGAAAGAAATTCGGATTACTAACACACAGAAAGATAATGTCACATATCGAGAATATTTACCATCGAAAAACCAAAGGAGATAAAAAATGAATTATTTTTAATAATATGTGGAAATCTCCACTCTTTATCTGATGACGGTCGCGAGACCAGAAACACGTGCAGAAAAATTATGGAAAATATTGCAAAAAAAAAAAAAAAAAAAAAAAATCCACATTACAACCAAAAACGTTTGCGGTACCTCTCATATATATATATATATATATATATTCGAAAATTATGACAAATATGTTATAAAATCACTACAAAAATAGCCATTTTGTTTCAACACTTCTGGTGTCTTATCAAGTTAGGGTGTTGAATGTAGAATAAGGGTTTTTTTTTAAAGGGTGATTTTATATGTGTGTGTGTATATATATATATATGCGCATGTAAAAACACGAAATCCCTTTTCATACAATGGCAATCATTAGGCGCAACTCGACATATTTAGGTTCTGTCGATTTGGCATTGAGCCCTCAGTTTATTTTATATTTTAAGCTTTAGCCTTTATTCTTACTCTATATATGAATGATAGAATAAAGAAATAGAAAACGTATATCAACCTAACAGGTTTCAATTTTATTAAACTTTCGTCAGAAATTGTAAGAAAACAGACAAAAACAGCGGGGTCTCACATCACAATCATGTGACGCCCGCTGCGTTGGCTGACCGCACAAAGGTGAAAACGTTAGAACTCTCACTAGATAGACACATACACAATTACCAATACACATTACTTACTATCCGATGCCGCGACACTTTACTGACCAATAAGAACTGAACCAAACACAATTGAAAATACCACAGTTCATCATTTTGTCTGTTTTCTCACAATTTCTGACGAAGCTTTAATAAAGCTGAAGCATGTTAGATTGATATACATTTCCTATTTGTTCTTTATTCTATCATCCTGTTGGATTCCGATCTGCATTTGATCTTTACCTCATATATATTTTTAATTCATTTGTTTCAACGGTATTTTTAATGGATTCTAATATTTGAGTAGATGCTCTATTTTCATTTATTTATATTTGCCGGCCTGAATAATCGAAAAATCTTGTTAGAAAAATATGCGCCCTCCAGCAGGATTCGAACCTGCGATCCCTAATAGAAACCATCATTAGATCTGACAACAAAACACGTCATATCCAATGACGGTTTCTCCGGATGAGTCTAATGGTGATTATTACGAAGGTGTTTTTGATCACTAGTGATGGCGATGTTATGCCTCCATTCATCTTCGCACAGAGCCTCAGACTCAACATTGAGACCGACATCAAGTGCCTTGAGGAGATAGTGCTGCCCTGGGTCAAGAGGGTGGCTGCTGGAAGAACCTCTGTTTGGCAAAAGGACTCTGCACCATGCCACACAAGCAGGCGAATACAGTCATGGCTGTCAGACAATTTCTGCGACCACATCACCCCTTACATTTGGCCACCTAACTCCCCAGACTGCAAACCACTTGATTATTATGTGTAGGGCGCAGCAGAGCGAGAGACTAACAAAATTCCTTGTAACACCAAATGATAAACTGAAGACAAGGATTATGACAGCATACGCCAACTTAAACAAGGGGACCGCCCAGAAAAGATGGAGGAGATTCCGAGTCGTCTGGAGGCCGAGTGGTTGAAGCCAATGGTAATTTTATTGAATTAATTTACTCTTTAGTATTCAAAGACATTTTTGTCTTTTGGTAAATATATCTGTTAAAATGAAATGTTTAAGTGTAATTTTCATTTTTGCGTAATTTAGACAATTTATCCATCGCACCCTGTGTGTTAAAGAACACACAAGTTTTTTTTGTATATATATATATATATATATATATATATATATATATATGTGTGTGTGTGTGTGTGTGTGTGTGTGTGTGTGCGTGTAGGTAAGTACATAAAAAACGATACTTTAAGCTTAAAATGCATTAAAAAAAAATGAAAAATCTTGATAGTTTTAATTTCAAGCTGATAGATTAAATTCAATATTTCCAATAAACAAAATACTTTGGATTTCAAACTGAATTTAAATTGGCTGGAATTATTTCTTTCTGATTATCAGTAAAATCGATAATATCGTCCATATTGATAAATGTCAACAAAACATAATTCTCTTCATTAAAAAAAATCTTTCAAAAATAAAATATACTTTTCTGAAACGTTATTTGAGAAAGATTAGCCGATTTAAAGTTTAATCACATCGGAATTGAAACATATTACTTTTAGTTTAAAATATCACAAAAAAACATTTTAGTGTGGTGGCAGGTGTTTTTTTGTTTTATGAAGTGTTGACACATCCTTATAAATATAAGCTTAAAAAAAAAAAAAAAAAAAAAATTTTAAATTTAAAATTTCGGAAAATTAAATGGATAGAAAAATATTCTGAAATGATGTTTAAAAAATAATGTCATTAATTTGTGAATAAATCAAAGTTTCATTAAAATCCGATAATTATCTGATATCTGCATGAATTTTCAAATGCTTTTTTCACCGGAAAAAAAAAAAAACAAAAAAAAAAAAACGCTCAAATTTTGCGTATAACTTTATTGTCGCACGTTGACGCCAGAAAATGATTTATAACCAATATTCGGAAGGTTCTAAAAACGATTTAGAAATTTACATAAAAGAAATCCTTTGATCTTTCCGCTTAATAATAGGACAAAGATTTTGAAAATATGGCTTTGCTTTTATTAAGTTTTTGGGGGTAACTTTTTATCATGCATGCTCAGTTTTTATCTAATCTCTGGAGGTACATACACATACTGGATTGTCCACAGACTGAAACAGAGTTTATATATATATATATATATATATATATATATATATATAGTGTAACCCGGATATAAGAGAATGGTCGGGACCGGAGAAGAAGTCTTTTATATCCGGGTTTGGTCTATTTTATATACATTAACACAGGCTCTAATTTGGTACCAGAGAAAATCTCTTATATCCGGGTTACAATATATATATATATATATATATATATATATATATATATATATATATGCGCACATTTCATTGAATACGACAGACAAGGTGCTTTTATTTCATTTCTTATTTAACAGTTAAAATATTTAATCCTTGAAAATGGCTAAATGTATAGCCGAAAGCGCTCGGATAAAATGAACATTTGGACAGTTAATTATTTGTATTATAATTTATCATCTGAAACGAAAAAAAAAATAGATCGCATGAGAAATTGTATAAAAAAAACTAAGTCAAAGCACCTTGTCTGTCGTATTCAATGAAATGTGCATGAAAGGATTGCTACCTAAATACAGACACACACACATTGTATATATATATATATATATATATATATATATAATAATTACAACAAAAACATGTTATAAAACGCTACATAAATGTTTCGACACTACGTCTGTGCCTACACAACACTTACGGACGAATACCTAACCAGTTTCTAAAACCTAACGAAATAGATTTTTTTTTTTTCATTCTTTCTCGGGCCGAAAACTTTTCCGTCTGTGTGTCTCTGAGATTTTTTTTTTTTTTTTAATAAAAGGAACACTGACAAAACACACAGTGTATTTCTAATTAATATTGTTTTTTTTTATGCAAATCTAATTAAAGAAAAAGAAAACATTAAATTAAAAAATACCCACTCATAGGGACCAAAATTAATATCGAAAATATTCGTCCTGTATAAAAAAAACAAAAAAAACAAATGGACAATTACTGTTTATTCAAGTGTGAAAATCCAGGGTACGGAATAAGCCACTAAATCAACCAGTTGCTACTAAAAAAAAAAAAAAAAAAAAAAAACGATTGGATTCTTCTAACCGTTGGATAGAGTTTAATTTTTTCATAAAGGCTTCTACATTATGCTCACTTTGCTCATTGTTCAAAAAAAGTTCGCTAAAATCTTTTTAAAGGCAATTTCAAAAGATTTCTGTATCGTAAAACAAAAAAACTTCTTAAAAGGAATATTTTGTCATCTGTAATGATCCATAAGTGGTGTATTGTTCATCATAAGCTACTCTCTATTTTCTACGTACTTATGAATTACAAGTTGTAATTTACAACACTTCAATTTATTTTAAGAAAATTTATGGCAAAGTGGAAATTTTTTTTTTTTTTTGTAACGGGTTTCGTCCTTTAGGACTTAATCGGACTAAGTTTGTTAAGCTGGTGCGACTACACATGCACACAAACCAGAGATGCTGGGAATTTATATATAATTTAGCCGATAACATTTATAGTATACTTTTTCTTTCCATGACTAAAGTTGTAAAAACTAAATAAATAAAAAAAAATAAAATTTCCCATTATCTTGTGTCATTTAACGAATCATGTTCAAAAGAAAGGTTGCTTCCCAAATATACATACATTTTATTTTTAAAGTCTGCTAAAATCTATAATACATATTGTTGTGCGTGAGAGATGCATTTTATTTTTCACTCATATGTCCAGTTGGTGTCGTTCCCAAGAAAACCAAACGCTATAAGTATACAGTTATCGGCCAAACACGATATGAATATCGTGTTTGGCCGATAACTGTTGCAAATGTCCGAAAATGATATTTTTATCTCAATTTATAAAGTAATTTATTAAAAAAAAAAAAATCCCTTTTTTCTGTCAGAGTGGAGTATCGTTTAAAAAAAAAAAAAAAAAAAAAAAAAAAAAAAAAACACCACCCACCCCAAAACAGGTTATGCATTGGAAAACAAGTTTAAAAGCAATGCCACCTTTTTATTGGATAGACGGGGATATAATCACGAAAATCGATTGATCACTTCTTGTCAAATATGTAAGCTCCATTTATAGTTGATTTCAACTAACCACCACATCAAAGACATCAAGCGAAACGAAACGCATACAGAGAAAAAAAAAAAAAAAGTTCCGTTTGCCTACGTCGTCAAATTATTTTTCTAAACAAAATTTGCCTCGCCAGCAACAAGTATTAAATTTAATTTTCTCAATCAAATCTATCGGATGTGTTAACGTCAAACACTTAAATTTTCACAAGCTATTCTATCAAGAATTTTTAATTAAACTACTATAATTGCTAATGGGCACCGGAGAAATTCCAATCATAGCCGAGAAATCAAATAATTGTTAATTCATTTGAAAACAACTCTCGCATTGCAGTAAAATGTATTCGACCAATATTAAATTATCTAGTTATCTTTTACGAACAAATTTTATGCTCATAGCTGGTATCACTTTCTTCAACCCCTACTGTGTGCTCTACATCTGTGGCCTTATGCCAAAGCTGAACAACGTTTAATTACCTACAAATATAAGAGTTAATGAATTCAGAAGAAATGACGATATTCTATAAGCCGTGACCGTTCAGGACGATGGCGATCATGGTTTTCCACAAATCCTTATTCTTGGAAGCGCTTAATAAAAATAAATTCTCTTTTTATTATCTCTCCTAAACCTTCCTTCCGCCATCCATTTACTCAAACTCCCAAGGTAGGTTATGTGTTGTTTTCCTCTGTCCCTCTTGGCCTTCAGTCTGCCCTGTGAGTATCAAATTTACAAAGCCCGCTTTCCTCATTATGTAGGTTATGCGTTGTTTTCCTGTCCCTCTTGGCCTTCAGTTTGCCTTGTGAGTATCAAATTTACAAAGCCCGCTTTCCTCATTATGTGCCCTAAAAATTTAAACTGTTTCTTCCTGGTGTTAAATGTAAGTGTCCTTTTTGTTTACATTTTCTCTAAAACTTCATAGTTTCTCACATGTTCAGCCCATGGTATTCTTAATTGTAAAACCACATTTCTGTTGGCTTCAAGTCTCTTGTTCATCTGTGAGGAGGTTGTCTAGCATTCACTGTCATATAAGGGGACTGATAACAGTCCAGTGTTCTTTTCTTTGTAACGAAATTCTTCTGTTAATACTTTGCTTAGCTTTTGGAAGGAGACTTCCGCTATTCCAATATCTTTTCTGATTTCAGTCTTGCACTTTCCGACCTCTGTTAAAACAGTTACCGAAAGTTGGAATTTTCTAATTTCGTACTAACTGCAAACAACGAAATTTAAACCAGTGAACGCTTTCTTTATTACAAGCAAACACTTATCACTAAGACATGGTAGAATATTTAACTTAGTAATATTTTTATATCAACTATTTTTTTTTCGGCGTTGTACAATCAAGGTATGGTACCTACGTAGGAATGTTAATACAATCATCGGGTACACGGACAAACACACACATACATACATACATACATAAAAATGTGTGTGTGTAAAAGATTGGAATTAAATATGGATTAGTATCCAACAGAATGATAGGATATAGGACAAATTGAAAACGTTTATAAATCTAACGTGTTTCGCTTTTTATACAAGTTTCATCAGAAAATGAAATATGGTGGAGAAAATACATTTTCAATCAAATCCCGTATTGACCAACTGGAATTGCGATGCACAAACACACAAAAAATAATTACATGAACGCTGCTTGACAGGACAAATTAACGCGAACTGTGCTTAACCAATGAAAAACAAGCAAAAGTAAAAGTGACCAGAATTTTCTTTTTTCCACCAGGTTTCATTTTTTGATGAAGCTTAAAAAAATGAAACAGGTCCTTTATAAACGTTTCCTATTTGTTCCTTATTATATATATATATATATATATATATATATATATATATATATATTGAATTGGGGTAGTAGATTATTATATATGACGTTACAAAACCGCATCTTGAATTTATGAACTGCGTCTTGTATTCCGCGACCGTTATCGTTGCACACCGATCTTCTATCAACATAACAGAATATAATATTTGATGAATATCTTTAAAATGTCCGGAAAAACACTCTGAAGATGGTTCATGTGAGCTGAAAGCTTAGATCAAGGACCAACTTAAAAAATATCCAAATGTTGGACAATTTTTGTCTTTATTTTCAGCCGAAATTAAAGCAAATATACGAACATTAGAATGGCTCATGATCAGACATAATTGACATTGTCTACCATATTTAACAAGACAGACATCTTAGAATCTGTTATTAATATACAACGTCCTGTTCTGTGCAGACGAAGAGTTAAAGCCTAAGTTGGCCTTATTCGGGGAATTAAGTCGTTAATTCTGTACCTAACTAGAAAGATGGGTTTCTTTTTCCCCTCCCCTAGTCTGGGTAATTTACATTTTCTTATCACCAGTCGTTGATAATTTTTCTTGCCAACTACTTTGTCTTATTTTACCAACGATTATATATATTCTGAAGAAGTGTCGGCCGAAACGTACCTAAAATTTGAAACACTGATACTTTTGTATCCTATTTTAATAATAAATTATGATCCTTTTCTTAAGTTCATTTTATTCTGGTGTGGCAACAATTATATATATATATATATATATATATATATATATATATATATATATATATATATATATATAATATTAGATATATATATATATATGTGTGTGTGTGTGTGTGTTTTTCACATACACATTTTACTCTGTCAAAATAATATAGCGGTAATATTTAAATTTGCAATGACATTTGATTAGTTGGTTATATTTTCTGCACGATTAATCTAGTTTTTTTTTTTGTTTTTTTAATCATTAAAAATAATAATGACCAAAGAAAGCTAACAGACATTTTATTTTCATTATTAACACATCTTTGCTGTTGGTATCAACGTTTCGGCCGTTGTGCCCTGTGGCCTTTATCAATTGCTTGCCGATTCGGAATTTCGAACTCTTTATTTAATATACGGGTTTGGATTGTTCCAGTTCCGCTATGAATGTCTATGGATACCTCGTCATGTTCTACCGATGTTGATTAAATAAAGGGTACAAATCGAAATTCCCTGAAAGTTACCCATATCGGCAGATACCCGAAGGAGGTAAGTACAACGGCCGAAGCGTTGTGATGACAACATATGTGAACTATAGTCAACGTGTAAATAACGATAACTCCTCGTCCTAGAAATTCAGACAGAAAATAAGCCGTTTATAGATAAACAGTATATTAAATGTTTACTAATTTACCCATGCTGTCCTAAAAATGACGCCCATATTTAAATATTTTTACAATTGCATTGGTCATTTTCTGCAGTTGTAAATCTAGGATTCTGCTTTTTAAATTATTTAAAGCTAACTATATTAGCAACTGGTTCTCACATGTTAATGCGAGGTTACGTGGTTATGATAACAGTTTAACACGATATGGCCATTTATTAGTGTCGTAATACCTCGTACTATCACAACAAAATATCTCTTAAGTAGGAGAACTTAAGTTGTGTGTCCGATAACTATTTAAAGTTACATTGAGCTTTATTAAATAGACAATAACAGCAACAATTATGAAATGGTCTCGTTATTTAATTTTGTAGGGATACGAAACTTAAAACAATAAAGTGGAGGGGATCTGAAAACTGACTTACTTCCACAGAATCAGTAGATGGAAGTGGAAGACAGTCTTGCTAAAAAAGCAAATACTATCTTGCGTACGGATATATATATATATATATATATATATATATATATATATATATATAATGGCCTAAAGATTGCGTTCACACATGGAAGACTCGTCACTCGGTGTTGATCTCAGGATCAACTTACACTACTATATATATATATATATATATACACACACACACACACACACAAGTATAGGATTGGTGTACACGGAATAAATTCCAATAACCAAAAAATACTAATCTTAAAAGAGTACTCAATACAGAGAAGAGTAGAGTGTGTGTTTTAGGATGTATGATAATATCCGAAAAAAGTGGATATGGGAAAGTGGAAACGCTTTTAAACGACGCGTTTTGCCGACGTGACGAGCGTTATGTTCGACTTCTTCAGTTTGGAATTGAAGACAAAACTGTAAGGAAAATACGTTGTGATTTTTGAGAAGAGCAATAAATTAAATTACGTCACACACAGGTACCGAATACAAAGATGTTAATTTCATAATGGAATTGGTCATGATTTTTCTCAATACGCAATCACTAAATTAACTTAAATAAAGTAAAAGGTGGGTTGGAAAAAAAATCATTTAAATGGTCAAAATGTGGGAAATTAAACGGTGATGTCGGAAAATCCACCCTAACGGAAAAAAAATAAAAATAAAATAAACGTCCCCCTTGTTTATTAGGAATACACACGCACACACTATAAAAAGACAAAGAACAAATAGGAAATTTATTAATTAGACTGGATAAACGTTCCCTATTTGTTCTTATACTGTGGGATTCTGTTTACGTCTTGTCAACCTTTTGCAAGTTATTTAAAGCTAGAAATTTTTTTTAGAACTGTAAGTGATATATATATATATATATATATAGATATATATATATATATATATTATATATATATATACACAGTATCTACACACGCACAAAAAATATAAAAATATCTACGCACATAAAGAAAAATATCTAAGGTATAAAATCTCGATATGAATCACCTTTTTAACAACGCCGGATCATCAGCTAAACATGTTATGGTAAAAATCTGCCGAAATTTAGTTACTCCCCCCATATATATATATATATATATATATATAGCACGATGCTATTTGAAAAATGAAGAGCTTTTATATATATATATATATAGCTCTTCCTTTTTCAAATAGCATCGTGCAACAATAAATACAAGTCTTTCATATTAATCTTAGCTGACATTTTGCTTTTTTTAATACCACAATTGTCTCTCTTATATATATATATATATATATATATATATATATATATATATATATATATATATATATATTTGAGAGAGAGAAGCAGATGCAAATGGTGAGATAGACATACTGATTTGAATAAAATATGACCCGAGAGAGATTGACACACATAAAGAGAGAAACAGATTAAATATGTAAGCTGACTCCTACTTCTTTGCTCAGTCTAAATCTGACACAGGGCTACAATTACAGAGCACCAAGGAAGATTGCTCGCACTCAATAATGATCGGCGTGTTTGTTTACCACAGCGATATTGTCACACAAACTGGTACAGAACCAATATGACAGCGATATTTATCCAATCAAATCGAACGTTTTCGTTAGATAGACGATACAGAGCTTAGGCTCACTCTATGACGGTAGATACCATATCATAAAGTAACGTTTAGCGAGCCTGTTTAGTAAAGCTCTGATACTGTTTAGCGAGTTCCTTCCTCAATAGGCGCCCTTCATTCGTTACCTTGTGCCAAACTAAGAAATAAAACAGTTATCATTTCTAGTGTATATATCGTCTCCTCTGACATGGAACCAGAGCTTCAAATGGAGCGAATTAATATATCACTTCGACAACGGTCGTTCCATTGAAAGACAGACAAATGCAGCAAGGATTTAAAATCGATATTTTAAAAAGGAATTTTTTTTTTTAACTTTTAAATATAAACGAGTGTAAAGATTTGGTAAAGAAATTCTAGAATTACAGATTTTATTTGTATGTGTGCGTGTGCTTCTGTTCAATAATGTCGTTTATTTATTTATTTATTTATTTTTAATTAACTGTGTCGGATTTCTGTACAATAAAAACACTGAAATTATTTAAAAGAGAATTTAAATGTCCATGATAATTTTTTGTTTGATCGGTTTAATCGTTTGTTTCTTTTTGTTTGTTTAACGGCATATCAACCCCTTTATGGGTCATTTAATGTCGAAATTTCATTTTGGGGGAGAATTAGTAATTTCTTTGACAAAAAATGTATTGTTGCTGGATTTTTTTTCTGTAAAAAAAAAAAATAAATAAATAAAATAAAACGTATTACTGGCATCTTCAATATAAAAATGTATTTCTACACTTTCATAGTGTTTTGACCCCAGTTTGGGAATTCACTATTTGCCCATAGCTGGGACCCTAACAAGTGCTACCGCTCCGGGTCAGAGTGGACCTGAAAAGAACACCAATTAAGAGGAGGTTCCACACTCCTCAAAACCCCCCCAATCATAGGCCTTGCTGCCAAATGTAGTTTATCGTCATACCCAGATAATTGAATTGTACATGGATTTTTCAGAAAAGGTATTATTGTATCTGCTCTCCTACAGTTCTCATATGATTAGTCTGATGACTTTCATTGAGATCAAGTGACAGAACGTCTTCTCGATACTGCCATGTACGCCTCGTTACTTTTTTGTAATCATTTAATCGCAGAAAAGGCAATAAAGCCACTATGACGCAAGCAGTGAATTTAAGAGAATATGAGAAACAAAAACACGGAGTACAAAATAAAAGAACAGTAATTTTACTTTTATTTACTAAGCGTGGTTTAGATGTGGTGTAAGGCCGAATGTATAGAGCACCCAGTGAGGATCGAACCCACTACTCAGTCATAACTGATCTAACGAGACGAGCTAGCTAACCATTACACCACGTCGAAGTGCCCTGGTGATTTTAGTAAGCGTATGGACCGAGCGTGTGAGCAATGATGAAGCCTTAGAGAGGATGCAAACAAGGAGAAGGCTTATACTTAACATCAGAAAGAGGCAGCTGAAGTTTCTGGGACACATAATGAGGAAGGAGGGCCTGGAGAATCTGAAACTCACGGGTCGAATAGAGAGAAAGAGAGACAAGAGAAAGCAGCGCGTGATATACCTGACAAGCTTGAGCAAGTAGATGACAGAACGTGGTCTAGGGGAGGAAGCAAAGGGAAGGAACTTGTTGAGAGCTGCAAGGAATAAGAGGAGGTGGAGAGCCATGATCGCCTAAGTCCTGAAAGGACATGACACATAAAAAGAAAGAACCTGTAGCACAAGATCGAAAGCATGGTACAACCAGGAGGAATCTAACTCATTACTCAGTCGTAACTGATCTAGCAAGACAAGATAGCTAACCATTACACCACACCGAATTGCTCACAATAAAAGAACAGAAATTAAGATTAATAACGATTGACATTGCATTTAAATCTTTGAAGATCAAAGTTCACTGGAAAGCAAGTCGGAAGAGAGTTCCACAAGCGATAAGTGCGAGAGAAGAAACTTAGCATAGAACTTACGGTTACATTTAGCCATTTCAACTGTAAATGCGCTAATACAGATAGTTTCAGCACTGTAATTTTTATATTATTCAAATCACTAATATCATTAGTATCATAATCATCCTTGTGCGAGAGATAATCACGCCAAATAAGTGACACTGGTATACAAATATACCAAGTCTGATAAGAATACACCAAACACATGCCATTATTATTATTATTGACAGCTAAGAGAAGAGGGCGATTTAAGAAAAGAAAAAAGAAAAGATACACAGGGTTTGACAAAAAAGTTAAATATTTCAACAGAAAACATTCTTTTGAAATATTGTTCAACACATTTTTTTTTAAATAGCGCTCTTAACTGTTGAAAAATATTGGACGGTTACGATGTTGGACGTTTATGATTATAGAATTTATTTTTTTAAGTTTTTTTTTTTTTATCTTGTGGCTTTCACTATAAATCAAGTGACAGCAAATCAGATCAGTCTTTCTGAAATGGTCTCTCCTGTATTTCGTCATCGTATGTATCTCCCCGCGAAAAAATACTAGGCGGCTTAATGGAGATAAAATGGCAGTTAATCTTCAACAATCCTGTATTTATTATTAATATTATTATAAGAATCATCGCATTAGTCATATGTGATGACTCATCAAGAATCAAGCGATAAATGTCATCAATAATCGAACACTTAACTGATTTTGACAATGTTATATAGTCTGAATAGTTTCACTCTTCACCATGAGTATTTATTTATTAGTAGTAGTAAACTTAGTTTCCAAATACCATTTACTAAATGTAATCTTCCAGTTTTTACATGAGTGCGTAGAAACAAAATAGTTTAAGGTATATATCTGACATTGAGCATTTATTTATAAATATAATATACCTTAAAACTATTTTGTTTCTACGCACTCGTATTCAATGTCAGAGATAAAGAAAGAATATGTAAATACGAAAGTGGCCTGAAGATTGCGTTCAATGAAACATACTGCCGCCACTCTGCGTTGACTTCAATGTCCACTTTATTTATATATATATATATATATATATATATATATATATATATATATAGAGAGAGAGAGAGAGAGAGAGAGAGAGAGGCAAGAGATATGGCACTCTGATGTGAAGAACGATTGTTAGCGTGCTAATCAAGCAGAGCATTTGGGCTCGATCCTTATTGGATGTCCCCCTCTTATGCAAATAAATACTTAAAGCTTTTATACACACACACACATATATATATATATATATATATATATATATATATATATATATATATAGAGAGAGAGAGAGAGATCTCGCACATTGAATGCTAGTGCTAAAAAATGCTCGATGTATAACATGATAAAGCTACATCAATAATAATAAATACCTTTCCCCGTCCCCCCCACCTCACCGGTAGCACTTATTTTGAAAATCATCATCACAACGGAATGCAGATTTTATACCGGTTATAAGTTTACCATTGTAATTTACACCTGAAAGTGATCTTGGAAAAAATCGAAAGTACTTGGATTAACAAAAAAAATCCCAACGCCTCTCTTTATGAATTACACTTTACTTTACAGTACAATAATTACATCTTATCAAGAAACTGATTAGACAACTGGAAAGATCAGTATAAAAAGACATATGTCTATTCAATGAAACATGTTTGAATGAAGATATGCTGCATGTGTGTGTGTGTGTGTGTGCATGCGCACATTTTTGACAAGCAAAGCTTATTTGCAAATTAGAAAAATACAATAAAAAAAAATAGATTTCTTTCGTCAATTGAAAATAACAAAACTTAAAAAATGTATTATTGTCACAACAAAGTTGTATAGCTTCGTAAAATTATATTTAAAAAATCCTAAGCGTTCGAGCTTCCTGTCTGAATGGGCAAAAAAAAAAAAGAAGAAGAAAAAGAACAGATTCAAATGGTTCCCCACCCCAAAGGAAAGGAGAGGGAAAAAAAAAAAAGAAATATTTTGTCCAAATATTTTCATTTTTTCATGGTTGACGTTAGGGTATTTTTGTTTGTTTTTTTCGGTTTCCCATTATGAACTAAGCTCTAGTCACAAATGACATTTGAGTGGCGTGTGAGAATCGAACTCCCTATCAAAGGCTAATGACTCATTGATACCGAATTCGATCCGAGTTCATCAATCACTGCCCCACAGCTCGTCCTGATGGGCAAATGCCGATAAGATCGATTGATAAGATATTATTTAAATATGTGTGTGTGTGTGTGTAGTAACCCAGATAATCACACACTGAATGATCTTTTAAGCTTGCTTTTTTATACACTGCTTATCAAAATAATCCCACATCGCTGAAATTAAATCAAACTAGTTAACGTAACGACAATAAACAAGAAAAAACATGAAGGTGTTATTAATGGTGACGAAATCGGTGGATAGTAGAGAGATGAAATACATTTCAATGTTCGAAGCTAACTGATAAAAAAGGCCCTTTTTAAAAGGGCCATTTCATTTTTTTTTTTTTTACCAACTCACACAACATTGAATATTTTTTGACACTATCTTCGTTGTCAATCCATTTAATTCAGCGGTAAATAATTACACAAAAAAATACGAGAATGAAATTATTTATATGAAAACTCAAGGACTTCATTTCTTTTTAAACACATTTCAAATGTGGAAAGATAGGAACAGAAGATAAATACACAATAATACACACAAAAAAATGCTAATTTTTTTTTTATTAATTTAATTACTTTTAGTTTTAAAAATTTGTTATTCACAAATTTATAAAAGATTTCTCAGAAGAAATATAGGAACATAGAAATTTGTTAAAATTAATAAAACTTCATTTCATTTCCAGATTGTAAGATAATTTTTTATATTTCTTTTATTTTCGTTTTGTGATTTTTACAGAGAGGAGCAATTTATGATATTAATTATGCAAATTAAATACATTTTCGATAATTTAAATCGTTAAGCTTTTTTTTAAAACCATATCCTCCTAAAAACAAAAAAAAATCTCAACTTACACCCTTAGTGTAACAGTTATATGTAACTATTTTCCTTAAAGTTCGTATTTTCTTCATTTCAAATGAAAATCTGAAAATTTTTCAACAGATTTCAGTGAATATTTACTTTCCAAAGTTATCGTTTTATATGCCAGTTTTTTCTTAAATAATGCCAAACGTATATGAGGTTACAGAAAGAAAGACAAAAGAGAACAATGTCCTCCTGGCGTCAGTTTGTTCATTGACATTTTTTTTTTTAATTGTGATTATTTTTTCTAAAAGTTCATATTTTCTTTCTTTCAGATGAAAATCCGTAAATTTTTCAACAGATTTCAGTAAAATTTTCACTTTCAAGAATTATGATAGTTTCAACGAAAACCTAAAAAAAAAAAAAAATTAAAAAAAAGACAAGGATACAGATTAAAAAGATGTTATCAAATTTTCGAAAAAAGCTTCCATATTTTTTAAACTACTTTTGGTTTTAAAAAATACGCAAAAAAAAAAAAAAAAAAAAAAAAAAAAAACAACACCTTATCGAGAATTTTAAGGATTTATACAATAAATCATAATGAAAATAGCCATTTTAAAAACGTTTATTAAAAAAAAAAAAAAAAAAAAAAGGGAAATGTCTGGCCTTTCATTTTTTTTTTTAAGTAAAGGGAATATCGACAAATTCAATATTTTCTTAATTTTGTTTTTGTTTTTTCAAAGATCACTCACTCTCGCATTTTTTAAAGAAATTTAAATCTGTTCTTATGAAGATAAAAATATTGTTGAACCCACAAGTAAGAAGCTTCACCTGTGTTATACTGGGCAAATAGGATAAAACTGATAAAAGCCCATAAGAGATAGGAAGTTGTGGAGACTCATAATCGATTATGTACTGAAGGGACGCTACACGAAGAAAATGTATAAGCAGATTTTGTTTTTAAATCCGGTTTTCTGCCATATTTGAAATATGAAAAAACTTTATTGTATTGATTTATTAAATTTGAATATTTTTATAATCTTTCTGGGGCAGATTATGGGAACATTTTAAGTTTAATTTTCTGGTTGTCGACATTTTTTTACACTATGTATGCGAATCAAACAGATGTTTTCGTAGCAATATTGATACAAAATTTCCTAAAACTCAGAAACAAACTTGTCAAAAATAATGTATATATTTTTTTCTCAAATAGAAATTTACTAAAACAGAAATAATAATAATAATAATAATAATAATAATAATAATAATAATAAACAAATGAACAGGAAAAAAAAAGAGACAAAAACCCTCATGTTTTGGGGACCTTCTCAATCTCAACTAAGCGGAGTTTACCCTCAAACCAGCTGATCATTTCATGGTGCCCACACTTTCACCGTAAAGTTTTCATAAAAAGAAAAACACTTTCTGCGCGCCCACGTCGCTACCGAGTGTGACACAAGGACAAGGTTTAAAGCGAGTTTAACGACAATACAGTGATAAATTTATGAATTTCTCGGGCGAGGAGTTATCTTTATTTACTACACTATTTAAAGTTTAAATAGTGTAGTAAATTTTAAACTAACTAGTGCCTTCATCTTTGTTGTTGTTATGTATCCCAACGTTTCGGATGTTGTTCATCGGTCTTCATCAAGTATCGATCTGAGTAACCTTCATGGAATTCTGAACTGAACCCTTCGTTTAATCTAAGAGAGTAGACTGTTCTCGTTCCACTGCCAATGTTTTTTTAGTGATATATCTCGTCTATTTCTTATTTTTAGTACTGATTTAGTTATTGCTCGCCAGTTTCCACAGAGTCAAAAAAGTACACACTGTCGAGGCTAGGGATTGAACTCACAATTACTATTTCACCAAATTCACGAACCAACTCTTTAATTCCCTGGGCTACCGTAGATTAAAAATAAAATGTTCAGTTCAGAATTACCTGTAGGTTACCTAGTTGAATACACCTGATAAAGGCCGGACATCACAACGGCAGAAACGTATAGACTGTGTATATGAGTCTTCCTTCATTCTAATTCATACTTAATGTTGATTTCATTGTTACTACCAATGTCAACCGATCCATTCTACCTACAACCTTCAGGTGTTCCAAGGCTGCGATGAATCGATTATTTTCTAAGAACTGATCATTCCAAAAGAGTTGTTCTTCAAATTACAGAAATCATTGTTTATATTACATTTTTGTTGCTACCACGTTTAAACCAATCGCTTCTACAGCCTTCTTCAGGTGTACAGTTTGGGTTAATTTCGTGGTGAACTTAGCGATTGGGTATACTATTTGAGTAGACAGATTTAAGAGCGCATGAATAATAGACTAAAAAAGGCAAAGTTACAGGAAGAAGAAAATGTTTCGAGTGAGAAAGCAAAGAAACTCGCTTAGAGAGACAAAAGAAAAAACGTCCAAAATTTTGCCCCTACTCCATTTTTTTTTTTAAAACTAAGGTTCAAACAATAGTAACACTAACGACAGGAACTATTAGGAAATAAGCAACTATTTCTGCCACTAAGCCCAGCCTAATTAAAAATGGTGATAAGCTTTACTACTTAGTATTAACGTCGAATGGAAAAGTCGGGAGAATGTGCAGCGCCAATTTAACAAATTTATAGAATCTTTCCACCTGTTTCGAAAGACCCACATCAGAAATCGAAAGAGCTTGATTTTTGATATACTTGCTATCAAATATTGATTCCTAGCAACGAAAGCAAAAGTGCCAAAGTGTCCGAAAAGCGAGCACTAATTATCCCGCAATACCAATATTCAACACATGGCGCTTTTTTTTTTAGGGGGGGGGGCTAAAAATTCCATTTCAAATATTAGGTTTTTCGTTCCAAGACTATTAAAAAAAAATTATTTGATTCAAACGCTCTAGAACATTAAATACGTTTAAAAGTTATATTTTTCTGTCGACTTTTCAAATTGGCGTATCGTTGAACTTTTATTCAAATTTCATCAAAATCCATTTATCTTTCAAAGTCTTTACGAAACTTTACAAGCGTCTTTGTGAGAAATATTCGAAACAGTTATTTTTTTTCTGCGAATTTTAATTACCATCTAGCTCCAAATGTGTCGTTGTCTATTTTTTTTAAAATGCCATACGTGATACACGCTTAAGCAATCATGTATCTTTCGATACATGACTGACGAGGCAAATTTTTTCTTGCAGTAGGTTGTCATTTCTTTCTGCGGTAGACTAGTTGCCATCGAATGCTATAGAACCCAGTCTGTCCTGCTATTTACCCATAGTTGGAGGGAGAAGAGGATTCATGCCTTTCCCAAGTGTATTAGCACGTAAGTGAGTGTAATGGATTCGACTGGAATTCGAACTCGGCTCTCCAATTCCTCAATCCGAGCCGCTATATATTCCCCGACTGTATTTATTAAATTCACCTGATAGGGTCTGTTTGTTTATTTTTCAGGGTAAGTGTGGAGAATGTTTAACAACTTATTTGATAATTGTAAAAATATCAGTCAGTTAATTACCATGCCTGATACACGCTTAGGCGATCATGTATCTTTTGATACATGACTGACGAGGCGAATTTTTTTCCCCCTAATAGATTGCCATTTCTTTCTGTGGTAGACCAGTTGCCATCAAAGGCTATAAAACCCGGTCTGTTTTGCTATTTACCCATAGGGGAGAAGAAGAGGATTCGTACATTTCCCAAGGGTATTAGCACGTAAGTGAATGTATTGTAATTGATTCGATTTACTGGAAAAAGAAAAATCAAAATTCGTCGCTTAAAACGGATATTTACGTAGACAATTCTCTTCATCTTTGTGGTCGATGTGCCCTCCGGCCTTCCTCAGGTGTATATCGATCTGGATAACTTAGAATTCTGAACTGAACTACAGGAGTAGAGGATTCTCGTTCCACTGCCCACGTCTAGGAATATCACATCTAGTTCCTATTTTCTCGCACTAATCAGTTATTGCTCGCCCATGTTCCACTGAGCCCAAATACACACTATCCAACCCAAGGATTGAATTCGCAACCACTATATCACCTGATGAAGAACCGGAGGCGCAACGACCGAAACGTTGTAGTGACAACAACAAAGACGAAGACAATAGTCCGAATGTAAATAATATCTCTTCATTCCAGAAATCCAGACAGAAATTATGACGGATATTTAATTTGATTTTTTTTTGCTTATTTTAAATTCCAGCTAACCTAACTCTATAGCTGTAGTTATAGATTAAAACTTTTATAAATATATATAATCACAAAAAAAAAATCCAATAACTTTCCTAAACCGACAGTTTGCCGCTTAATCACCTGTCTTAAGTTTAAAAAATAAAATAAACATAATTCAAGCAGGAGGCCCTTCAAATATGTTTTAAAGATTCTTAATTCTACTAGAATTAAGAATAAAACATATCTCTAGAATTTCTAAATATTTCGTATCAGATCTTCTCAAAAAAAAAAAAAAAAAAAAAAAAAAAAAAAAAAAAAAAATGAATAATATTCTTCACTGTAAACATTTTTGTTTTTCATTTCTATTAGGTTGATGCAAAAATAATGACATAATAATGTCGTTTTTTGACGTATTTTTTAACGTCAAAAAACGACATTATTATGTCATTATTTTTGCACCAACCTAATACTTATTTTCTAGATTGATACCTATGGACTTGTTCCGCACAAGTTTTAGAAGCTAATGTTTGTTTCCACAATAAAATAAGAATGAAAATGAAGTTTACCGATTTATTTTGAAAATTAAAGGCGGCAATGATTTTTATTTATACGAATGATACAGCTCAGTACGATTGTGCATAGACCGATACCAAAAGGATAAATTTAATCTTCTGTTTTTAGTTTAGTTAGTTTTTGTTTCAGCAAAAGATTGGCGAACCGAAGTAGCCCCAGCCATGGATATAACACCAAATATAGCGTGAAATCAATGTATTTTATTATATATAAAAAGTAAAAATAAATCCGACTTGGCTACCTACGAGGCGAATATCAATTCTAACCAAGTAAGAGAGGGCTTATATTTGCTGCACGAAGAAAAAAAAAAAAAAAAAAAAATGTAAGCCTTTTTAAAATCGAAACTAAAATCCCCTGAAGAATTCTGATTCACTAATACCAATATAGAGAAAAATATACCACACTTTGATCTTCGAAAACAAAAATAATTTAAAATACCGAGACTCATAAATAGTGTAATGTAATTTCTCATCCTACAAATGAAAATCATTTTTAATTTCTTTGTCTGTATTTCTGGGATGAGGAGTTATTTATTATAACACTATTGTCGTCATCTGTCATTAACGTTTCAATCGTTGGTCCTCAAAATCAGGTGTATCTCTCAAGGACTTTCGGATAAAGGATTCTGTTCGAAATTCCCCGAAGGTTCGACAGGCACCTGATGAAGACCAGAGAGCACAAACGGCCGAAACGTTGGAATAATAAAAAAAAATAATGAAAACAATAGTCTTATGTAAGTTAAAATAATTGAGTTTCTTATTAAAAAATCAAACAAACAGGCGTCTACTGATGTCGTTAAGTGTTGTAAAAAAAATGCCGTCAAATAATAAATTCATAGTTTATTATATATACATAAAAAATGACGATTGCTCCTAAAGTACTGCTTCCTATTTACTTTCATGGGAAACTTAGCAGAAACTGGGAACAGAATAGCACTTTCTATGAGCTGCCACCATTGGCTATGCCTTTTTGCCAGCGATGATCAAGTATGATACAATAAACATACAATAATCTAATCAGGAGACGCTCCGAAAGTATTGCCATGGAAACTATCAGGTTGGTGCAAAAATAATGTCGTTTTCTCACATATGTTACTTTTATATATGATTTCTGAATTTATATATATATATATATATATATATATATATATATATATATATAGCCATGTTATATATCATTTTGAAGCGCGTTTTTCGCTCTATCGAATCGTGTTATTCGTTACCGTTCTCAATCTCTTCATTCATTTTTTTTTGCAGGCTTTTCGACAGCATGGACAAAATTCAAATCCGCACGATTTTCTTGTTCCAGTTCAAACTAGGCCGAAAACCTGCCGAGACAGCTCGTGATATCAATGATGCGTCTGTGGCCCAGGAACCACTAACGAACGTGTGGCACAACGGTGGTTCAAGAAATTTCGCAATGGTGACGAGAGCCTCGAAGATGAAGACGGTCGTGGCCGGCCGACTGCGGTTGATAACGAACATTTGAAAGCCTTAATTGAAGCCGATCCTCGCAAAACCACACGAGAAGTTGCTGTTGAACTCGAGATCGACCACTCAACAGTCGTTCGCCATTTAAAGCAAATAGGGAAAACAAAAAGTTAGATAAATGGGTGAACGATAATCAAAAAAAATCGTCAAAAAACGACATTATTTTTCGCACCAACCTAATACAACAGATAAAGGGAGCACGACTTCGACGTTAAACAATGCCGTTTTTCCCTCGCATATTCACCACCATCGGCTAAAAAAAATTCGCCAGATCTCATTTTGTTGTGACATCTGTGCAGGAATGAACAAAATAGGTCTTGTTATGATGCCCAAACGCTGTCGTTACTACTGAAACCTATTACCAACAGCCGAGCTGTGATCATATCAACTGTTTGGTTTTCGTCAACGTTGAGCAAACATCGACGTAGGTGTCGCACGCGCTTTCATGTCAGACGCCATTTTGTCAGAACCCCCCCCCCAAAAAAAGAGAGAGAAGATATATGGATTGTTGGCGGGAAGATGCATCCTCTGCTGAAACTGTAGACTACCATTATAAAATGAAAGGCACTACTTTCCGAGTGATGTATATGCACATTGATTGGTTTTCTAACAGAGAAAAAGAATTGAATAGATCGTGGAAAATTAAATATTAACCATTATTTTTCCGCTTCACTTCGAAACGACGAGGGTGGAAACAAGTTAAAAGATGTTAAAACTAAGCACACACACAGAGATTCGTATGCTTTACACACATGCGCGAGCGCACACACATATGCACAAACACACACACACACGCATATGTACACACACACACTGAAAGCTTTTTATAGACAATCTTTGCACCTGCCTATGTAATATTACCAGAACTGGATTTTACGTTTGGGTTAATATTATGGACTGCAGCCCAGGGGCACCAAGACTAGAGGGGAACCCATTTTTTTTTCAGTCGTGTTGATCTACGATCGTAAGGCCGTAGCAAGTTTTAATTTTCCTTCACCATCTTTGTTTGTTTTTTTTCAGATGCGTTGAAATAAGGCCCTTCATTTGAGATACAGGTGGATATAAAGTTCGGATAAAAAAATAAAATTAAAAAAAAAGTGGGGAGGACATGCGTAATAAAGGGATCCCCAAAATAAATAGAATTGGATTGCTAATAGAAATAAATTGGATGAGTTCCAAAATCATTTAAAATTTTAGTTGAAATGTTTCATTGACACAAAAAAAAAAAAAAAAAAAAAAAAAATCTAAAAATATATTTTTATAGACACTGGGTCATATACATAATCATGCCCCCGCCCCCACCCCCGCTAAATTCTATTAGCTCAGGGCCTCTTAAGCCCCAACTCCAGCTCTAAATACTGCATAGACACAGAAATATGACAATGAACGCGAGTAGTGTACTATAGAACTTGTGCGTGTCTACGTTCACTTCTATGTTCCGTGTCCTTTCGGAGCGTGGGCGTTCACAGCTCTCCACAACTTCCCGTCTTTTATAGCTCTTTGTTATCTCTCCTAATCCCTGCTCTACCAACCCCTCGCTCGTTAGGTAGGTTATGTACTGCTTCCCTCTAGCCTTCATTATGTCCTGTGAGTGTCAAATTCACCAAGCTATCTTTTCTCATTATGTCTAAGAATTTCAACTGTCTCTTTCTGATCCTAAGTGTACATTTTGTTTAAGTTTTCTCGAAAACTTCGTCGTTGATCACGTTCAGGTCAGCCCATGGTATCCTCCTGTAGAACCACATTTCTGTTACCTGGGAGTCTCCTCTTCGTGTGAGGAGACTATCAAGCGTTCACTGCCGTATAGGAGGATTTATTGCATAACAATCCAGATCCATACAAAAAGATGAAATTTTCATATAGCAGAGGCGGTTACACACACCATGTACATTGTACATAAAAACAGGACTGTAACAGTGAACAATCTATTACCGAAAAAGGTTGATAGACATATGGATTATTTATTATCGATAGGTAACAAACCGATGCCCACATAACTGAATTATTCAAAGACGCGTTTCATAGAGTATTTGGTACACTCCGTCTTAAAATGACTTATTTGACAAAAATAACGTGCGACGAATAGCTTATTAAAAATACTTTTCCCAGAAACAGCTTCACTAGATATCTGAGGCCAGTTTTTATTTAATTTGAATGAAAAGTTTAAATATCGTTTTCAGATAATAATCACGAACTAACGATCTGTAGATGATCTTAAAAACGATTTTTAAAATCAAGAAACAAAAAACCCAGTGTCGTGACGCTTTAAAATATTTTTGTCGTTTTTTCTTTTTTGCACTAATAAACGAAGAAAAGTGAAAATTTTAAAGTTTAGTTAGGTTTATAATGTAGTTTTGATAAAGATGAGACTCAGTATTTCTTCTAGCTAGATTAGAGATCATCGTCTCTAATATAGAAACTACCTTTTTTAATTAACAGAATAGCAGAAACAATTTTTACGCATCTGAGCAAATATTTAGAAATCGACGTTTTCGATTTCGAAGTGAATTTTCTCAAAGTTAAGCAGAAATATTTAATTACTAAGCTATATATATATAAAGACATTTTTCAAGGAGTTGTTGGCGGTAGGTGCGTGTCAACTCAGAAAGAACTTCAAACGCCGTGGCTCATTTAGCTAACACGTTTGTTCTTTCTTTTTTGTATAACTCTTTCTGTTATGATAGAGTTCGAAATCACGGACAAGCTTCCACGTTTGTCTACTAGTACTACCCCATAGTCAGTGCGATCAGTCTAAGTTTACTTTAAATATATCCTTCTTTGCAAATCGAGGTTTTATTTTTAAAATAGAGAGACGAACAAATGGGCACTCTCTCACATGTTAAAGTATGTCAATTGAATATCCTATCAGAGAAAAAAAAAAAAAAAAAAAAAAGAAGAGGTATATACATTTCTGGTTTTAAAAAATGAGGGCAGGTTTACCAAGATTCTTTTTTTTTAAAGAATTGTGGGAGTAGGGGTGCCAGATGAGAAATGAAAGAAGAAAATATGGAAGAAAATAAGAGCAGGGTTCGTTGAAAACAAGTATGGCTCCTTCTCCTTATGAGAAAAGGACAGAGGCAAGTAGAAAGGACGAAAAAGTGCTGTTGAAACAAGAAAATAAAAAGGTCATGCTTTTTTCTTCAAAATATTTTGTTTTTAAAAGGAACCTTACACTTTTTTTTAAAGAAATTGTATTTTTTCGTCATTAAAAAGAGTCTGACGAGAAAAGAAAGACTGGGTGGAGGAGGTAATATTTTCAAATATTTCGCAATCACTGCTTTTTAAATATTTTTTTTCCGTAATAGCACAAAATGCGTAATAATAAAGGAAAAGGGAATGAATTTGCAAAAGAAAAGAGAATTTTAATTTAGAACTAGGAAGTGAACAAGAAAAATAAAAAGATCTCTCTCTACACACAATAATTTTCTTTACACAGATCTTTGTTGCTTGGAAAATTAGAACAAGAGCTCTATTTATGTTTTCAATGATTGTTTTGAAAAGATGGAGCACCTGCTCCGAAAAGACCTAGAAAATATTATGAATTTTGGTCTCGAAGCAGATAGTGGACAACTCCGGTAAAAAAATAAAATAAGTACTTATCTTTTTTAACGTAAAAAAAGAGTAAAACCCTGTAACAACAAAAATTAATGATTCAGTAAAATAAAATTCATTCAGTCTTTTCTTTTTTATGTGAATTCAGCAAAGTCTGCTGAATTGTTAATACGAATAACGCATTGAAAAATCCTTTTAAAAAAATTAACGCAACATCAAAAATTACGGGACAAAAAAAAAGGTATATTTTTAGACCAAAAAAGTTAAAATAATTTAGCTCTTAGTCTTATATAAATAAATAACAAAATAGATTTTATATATTTTTAGTTTTTTTTTTAATAGGCAAAAAAATCATTTTGGCTTTTTAATTTAAAAACTGACCGACTAAAGCTTTTTTTTTTTTTTTATTTTTTTTTAAAAAAAATGTATTCCACAAAAAAGAACAAAAAAGCCTATGTAGAATAAATAACAAAACAATTTGTAAGCTAAGCAAATACAGAGTGCGAACCTTACACGCGAACACACTAAGTAAAAAAGAAAAAGTTTTATTGCGATCATGATGGCTAACATGCTCTATAAAGAAAGATACACTAAAGATACAGTGTCGCAATCATTTAAAAAAGCCTATATAAAGACTTCAAGTCTTTATGCTTATCTACCAATGTTAACTTGACTACATTTTTACAACCTTTATTTCCAACCTTTTTTAGCCATAATTCGTCTTCAGAGTACCTTTGCTTTAAGATTTTTTTTAAACGAACAAAAACAAAAAAAAATTAAATATTTGATACGATAGAAAAAATAATTAAAACTGGTATAAAAAAAATCTATACCAGTAGGGGTGACTTATCGCTTTTTTTAATATTTATATTATATATTATAAAAATATTTTTTTAAAAAGCGATACAAGTCACCCCCACTAAAATCTGGTTTCAAACAATAAAAGGGGCGATGATATTTAATTTATATATATACATTTAATTTTTTTTAAATATTTTTAAATGGCATAACCCCCCAAACCTTGGTATAGCAAATGACATAAAATTAAAAACAAAGAAAAAATTTATACAATAACAGAACAAGCTGAGAAGATTAGGTTTGTTTTTTTTCTTTAATTACTTTTCAAAAAAAAATTAAATTGCTCTAGAGAGGCCCTAGGGCCAGTATCTCTTCAAGACTGGAAATATCGGCTTTAGAGAAACGGTGTACAGGTTTAAACAAATAAATTGACGTGCTGGAAAGGTACGTTAAAAGAAAGATTAATGAAAGTGGGAGTTGTGTGTACAAAATGAAAACAGTGTAGTTGCAAAGAAACATGGTGTTAAATTGTAACAGAAGCAGCGCACTTGAAAACAGCTTCATTATTGAAAGCACTCTCCAACAAAACAAAACAAAAAGCCCAATAAACAAAAAAACAAATGATAACCTAGAAACTAACATGGAATATATTATATCGAGAAAAAGAAAGATTTTTCTACACTGAAATTGAATGTATTGTAATATTTTGTGGCTTTAAAAAGAAAAATAATGCTAAAAAGTACATACAATGAATTTATTCCGGGTGAGGTTGTATAGTAAAAACTTAATCTGTATTTATTAAATTTTTATATACTTCAATGACAAAATAGGACAAGAACACATTAAATTTTAATGATTTTAAAAAAATCCTACTACTTTTTTTTAATTGTTAAATAAAAAAAATCGTCAGTCTTCCCCAAGTCATTAGCCAAACAATTAAAAAAAATGTTTTTGTGTCCAAAGCAATAGGATCACTGGTTTCTCTTATTAACTAGTAGTTAAACTAAGTTCTATTGTATTGATATCTTATCGCTAACACCTGCATAGTTTCCTTCCCATAGCAGAGCAAGGAGAAACCAGGCTTAAAAGAGTTTTACCATGTTTCGTATTTTAAAATCATGAATAGATTATTATTATTATTGTTGTTGTTGTTACTTCTCCAGTGAAATAAATTTGTTTATAAAACTAAAACACACACAAAAAAGTACCTGCTCTCGGATTGCTTTTGACACCAACCCTCCCATTTTTTTTAAACGATTATTTAAGAGAAACATTATTTTGAATATTGATAGGCTAGGGAACATCTCTCCTAAAATATGGGCGTGCTAAAATAGCTTGGAGTTTATTCTCAGTCCATATTCTGGGAAAGAACTAGTGACATATGCTTTAGTTTAAAAAAATTCAGAAAAAATAAAGACTTCAATGACTTCATTAATTGCAAAGACACTGTTAAAGTGCTACACTACACTACTACAGTGTTTAAAAATAATACATCACTGTTTTTCATTTTCTTAGCTCTACGGAAAAGAAAAGATATTGTATTAATTTAAAAAATGAAGTCTTTTAGTTTTGTTTTCTTAAGTTATACGCATTTAAACTCCTTAAAAAAAGTATTGAATCTTAATTTGTTCAAAAAAAAAAAAAAAAAAAAAAATACTCGTCACTTTACCTGTTAACAATAGGTAAAAAATGAATATGTGTTAATAAATTTTTAAAAAATAGTAGAAAGAAAAAAAATACTCACTTGAGACAAGTTTTTTTTGTTTGTTTTTTTTTTGTTAAATTAACTAGATTTTTAACAGCTGGAAAACGTTTTAAAAAAATATAAAATTCAATAATAATAAATAAATAAATAAAAGAAGTTATTACCTGAGCCTTTTAAAAAATCATTTGTTGTTTTTTTTTGGGGGGGGTGTTTTGTTTTTTTAATTTTAGTCTGAGGAGAAAAATGTACCTGAAGTAATTAATTCGAAATAATGAACTTAACGAACCCACCCTCACCTATTGTCGAACATAAAATCCAAAAAGCAAACAATTCATTCAAATCAAAAGCTAACTGATTATTTGCGGATTTCAGATTTTCTTGTTCAGCAGTTCTGGTAAGTAATTTAGTACATCGATAGTAAATGTTATGTCATTGTAGAAAATAGAAACTAAATTACCAACAGTGCACCCTTTTTTTTTTTTACCTCTCACCAGGCTTATTAAATTGTAATTTGTAAAAAAAAAAAAAAAGAATTAAAATCCAAACTACCAAATTGGTCCAAATACCATTAAAAAGCCTATTAAATTCAGAACGGAACCTTAAAAAAATTTATATATATATATACAAAAAACAAATCCTATTTTTACCCCCAAGTTAGCCCACTCTTTAATAAATAAAAATTAGGTTACACTAAAAATAAAATCCATATTTAAAGTAGATGATTGTTGTTTTTTTTTCTGTATCGATAACGTCGAGTCTTTATTTATGAATTGATCTTTTTAGACTAGAGAGAAATCAGGGTTTTTTTTCCTCTTTATTAATGTTTGTTGCCGTTTTCATTTAAAACGTGGATATATGGGGAAGAGAGGGAAACAAAAAGAAATGAGATTTTTAATTCCATGTAATTGTAATACGAACCACATTGTTCATAAAGTATGTACAACATAATTCATTTTATTGAATATAATCTAATTCTTTCAAAAAAAAAAAAAAAAAAAAAAAATACTGACACAGGTAAAAAATTAATTAAAATAAGGTGAGCTGTTTTGATATTTTTTTTGTTTGTTTTAACAGGAAAATGATAATGCTTTTTTTTTCAGCTATATTTCATATAGAAAAATAAGTGAAAAATAATAATTAAAAAAAAAAAATCTAATAAAAAAAATTATTCTTTCTTTTGTCTTCAAAAGAGATCACATTTTTTATTGTAGATTTAAAAAAAGAAAACAAGTAGCAATTAAACTAAAGACTTCTCTAAAATTAAAACTGAATATAAAAATATTTTTAAAAAATGTTCTCAAATTGTTTATAAATTTTTTTATCAACCATGACTTTATAAACAAAATTATGTAAGATTTGTTTTTATTCTGGAAATTAATCTATAATTTAAACATGTTTTTTTGTGTAAAATTCAGGCTTGGGATTTATTTAGAAAAATCCTCCTCACTCGTTAAGAAATAGAGTTAAAAATAATTTACACAGTTTTTAAATGATTAACATTAATTAATCACATATGCAATGTATTTTCTCGGGTTTCAAGTCGCTCAATAAAGAAAAAAGTTTCAAGACAAGAAATTTTAAAAAGGCTATCAGATTTTTAATTAACGTCTAATTTCGTTTCAACATTTACAAGGGTGATCATTTTAAAATTTGATTCAAAGCTCTCTCCTCAATGTTAAACTACAGTTTGCTACTCGATTCATTTTAAACTAGGATCAACGAACCTCGTTACGTTGTTAGGCCTGAGCCTCAATTTCTGGAATCACAACTCTCGAAGTTAAAACAAATTAACACTTAAGTTAACTTAAAACAGTGACCTAAGAATTGACTCAGAGATGCCATTCTCCACTCAACTGTAAAAGAAGTTCTTTCGGGTGACGAAAAAAATAATTATAATTTAAAATGAATGTTTAAATAGAAACACAATTAAAAGATGAAATACGGATAGGTATTTTATTATTATTATTATTACCCTACAAAAGCATTGTCAAATATGTGACCCACTTAAACAAAAAGACTGTCAAATAAAAAGGTTCGTATGCAGAGCAAACAGGTACTTTATATCCTTTCTTTTGTGATTTATTCAGGTGTTAAAAAAAAAAAAGGGTATAGCTAGGTAAATAGAAAAGGAGAAACAAATTAAACAAAATACTTTTTTTTTTTTTAAACTTACCTAATCTACTTCTGGCTATATCCAACCTGGAGATCTCTGTAATAAGGTGAATATATCCAAATCCGGCGACAACACAAAGCACCACAAACACCACCACTTGCCTTCCTGGCATACCCCTAAAAAATCGTAGTGGCATCACATCCACATTATTATGATTATTATTACTACTATTATTATAGTTTGTAAGGTCGGGGACCCGCTTTTGGGAGGGGTCCTGCAGAGCACAAGCCACGACTAAAGGCGTGTGCTCCTTTTTTTCTTTTTCCTCGAGGTCGTCGTCGTTGTCGCGAGGCGATTGTAGTAACAGTAGTTGAGGGTCTACCGACTGAGATGTCAGCCCAGACGTGGTTGCTGAAGGGGTCAGAGAGCAATGACGTTGAGAGTAATAATGCCAGATAAAGGAGATTTTAGATTTCAAAACTTCACCAAAAGCTGAAGTATCATTGTTGTTGCTAGATGTTACCGAAGACTGCATTCATGTATGTATGTGTGTATATTTGTATAGGTAAACATAGATAATTTTGTTATAATTCCTCTGGTCTAAAAACAAAATAAATCAACTCAAGTACCATTAAAAAAAAAAAAAAAAAAAAAAAAGTTTATAGATCAATTTAAAAAAGTAGCTCTTGTTTTTATAGTAAGAAACGTTACCATTTTTTTTTTTTTTTTAAGTGTTTATTGAAATTTTTTTTTTTTTTTTTTTTTTTTTAAACCGAATCAAAAAGTGTCTTATTTTTACATTAGTAATAAAAACTGTATTTAATAATAAATAAATATTTCTTTTAAATCCAAGACAATTTTTATGTTAGAACACTAACAGTATAACAGAGATTAGGATTTAAACATGACTAGTAAGTAATTAAATAATTATTTGGGGTTTTAGTGTATTATTGAATTGGAATTGGATGGAATGCAGGAGTTATTTAAAACAAAAGACTCCTATTTGTTTTAAGATTTAAACATCTTCATCAACATTATCAACTCAGATTCGAGAAAATCTAGCAACTTTTAAATAGTACAACATTAACAAACTTGACCTGAAAAATCAGGTTTTTAAATTATTTTGCCCCCCTTTCTTGTGTGTATAACTGTAAAAATATTACAAGGTGAAAAACTAGATTTTTAATTTTGGTAGATCAGCAATTTCACAAAAATATTGTTTTTTATTTTAAATTAAAAAAGAAAAAAAAAAAAAAACCTGGAAGGGTTAGTGAGTGGTGATAGTGGTGGTGTTGATAATTGATCCAGGGAAGATTTTTTTTTTTTTAAATGTGGGGTTGTAATATTTACATATTTTTAGCGGGTTCTCTTTTTTTTCCTTTCTTTTTTTAAACTCCTTTTTTCTTTCTTTCTTTTTTTTTTTTTAGATACTTTTTTTTTTTTTTTTTAAACACAGTTTAAAATCCTACTGTGTTTTTATATATTAGAAAAAAATAAATAAACAAGACAGTTTCATCTGTAGCGGAATAATAAAGGAATCGAGAGCGACCCTTTTTCTTTTCAACTAAAAATTATATCACTGATAAATAATAAATCCTATGGGCTCTTTAAAACACTTAATTTTTTTTCTTTTTAAATACTTAGTAATATGGGCGCACACACTCTTCTCTCCGGCCTCTTGTGACTCCAGTGCAGCCGTTGAAAGTACTCGATGAGATTAGCAGCTGGTGTAGTATTCCAGTAGATTGCTACTCTCACTAATAATGATAATTTGAAAGCGACCGAGACATCTTTTCTTCCTTCCTTGTCGCTTTCGCAGCGTACTACTGACTGACCTCTGACTTGTACGAATCAACGGAGCTAACCAACAATCTCCGAGCCGCTTAGTTTCGTACTCAAAAATTAAAAAAAAAATACCTGCATACACATTTATGGATATATCTATATCTTTTACACTTTAATAAATTCTTTATTATTTTTTGTACTTTTCATTTTAATAAAAATTATAATCTTATTGCCATAATATTTTTTTTAATGTTTTTGTATCTTTTTTATTTTTAAACAGTTCAATAAAAATTTTTAAAAACTTAAAAATAAAAACTGATAATCGAAACGAAATCAATTTTACGAGACGAAACTACAGAATTTTAATTTGCATATTTTGCGCATAAAATATTTTGCAAAATTTTGTATAAAAAAACACTAAATTTTTAATACCTATTCTAAAAGTACATCGTATGGAAACATCAAAATGAAACATACGAAATTTAATGCCAGAAATCAATCTGGCATTATGAAAATTTTATTAAGTTTTATCAAGAAAAGATAAACTTTTTTTGTGTGATTGATTTGTTTTTTACAGTTTATCAACCTTTTGCAGGTTATTTAAAGCCAAAACAGATTTTCAGGTTGTAAGAAATTTTGGAAAATAATAATGATTTACTGATACAAATCTGACTAATTTACCCATAGATGGGGGGAAAGAGGTGGATTCATACCTTTCCCAAAGGTATATGAGCGTAAGTGAATATAACAAACCTGACTGGAATTAGAACTCAGCTCTCCAACTTCTAATTCTGAGCCATTACACTACCCACACATACAAGCACCTGGTATTCCCAAGCAGTCACCCATCTAGGTACTGATCAGGCTCGATGTTGCTTAACTTCAGTGATTGTATAAGAACCAATGTTTTAACATAAGCTATTTTTTGTGTGTGAACAAGCTAAAATTTAGGTGATGAGAGACAGGTTGGCCAGGGTTCTCAATTGTGAAAAGGGCTACCCCTGTTGGAAAAGGAAAAAGAAGAGACTTGGTAAAGAGTATCAAACTCAATTGATAGTCTTTTTTTAATGCCATATCTCTTCAGACCAGAGGTGAGCATGGCTCTCCACGCATCTCTTTTCCTTTTATTATCTGTGAATTAGTAAGATAATAGTGGAAGGTTCCTCATTGCTTTTGTCATGGCTTTGAATTCAGAGTAGTTTTTTCTCCTAGACTGACAACCAGTCTAACCCACTATTTAACCCACAGCTACTCCTTTAGCAAAAAATATTAGCTTTGTAAAAGAGTTAAAAACTATTTCTCATTTTTCCATGCCATATCTCTTCAGAACCTAAGCTAAACAACTGTTTAGGATTAGGCCTCCAGTTCCTTCTAAAATCTGTTTCAACTCTGTCAATCAACATCTCCACCTGAACTCTGAAGTTTTATTCATTAATTAAATTTAAATATGTCTTCAAGTCTAGAATTAGCTATCTTTCCTGTTATCTTGTCCTTTCTTACACTAATACAATTCCACACAGTAACCCTCCACCTTGAGTGGCCCTTGGGCCTTGTATCAGGTGAACATTATTTAAAAAAAAGAAAACACAACTCCCTACAAATCCCTTTTATTCCTTATGTGAACTGGTATGTCTTCTTGAGAGAAATAGTGGAGTAGTTTCCCACTGGTTTCTCCAAAGTTTTGAATTCAGAGTCATAGGCGATTATGACTCCCCGGACATCCCTTTTCTCTTTGCAATCTGTGAATTGGCATGACTTCTTTAGAAAAATATCTGAGTGATTTCCTGTTGCCTTCTTCGTGGTCTTGAATTAATTCAGAGTACTTCTGTAGGGGAGTTATAACTGAGTGAATAATTCTAAACTTCCTAACATGTATATATATACAAAAAATACTCATAAAAATGAGAAACAGCAAGCTGTGGAAACAACAAAATGAATATTATTTATTATCTGGTTGTTATGTGGTGTTGGAGAAATGAAAGAGAGTAATACTGAGTAAAATTGTGAATTTGGTTTCAAATGTAGATCAAATGTGAATCATAATCCAACAGAAGGATAAGATAAAGAATAGGCAAAGTGTAGATAGTCTTTCCTGTATGCTTTTTTATAGATGTGCATAATGAGTGTCCACATAATTTAGTTGGAAAATACAAAAAGTGTCTGGGGTTTTCTTACCTCAAATTTTTGTTGAATGCTAAAAGATAAATGTTATTGTTATAACCTGAAAAAAGAAAAAGAGACAAAATTTTTGTTGACATACATTTTGATGCCCTGTCTGTGTGAACTGCTTGTCTGATAGTGAGAATGTCACATGTTTGTTTGTGTAGTGGAGAAAAATGGAGCCAATTCTCATTGGTTTAGAATGAGTGAATTTATGAGAATTATAATTGTTATTAGGTTGGTGCAAAAATAATGACGTAATAATGTCGTTTTTTGACGTATTTTTTAACATCAAAAAACGACATTATTACGTCATTATTTTTGCACCAACCTAATATAATTATTTTATTATAATTATTTTTTGACTCTATAATTAATTTTTATTTATTTACTAGCTTAAATGCCACCCATTAGAGCAGCATTTAAGCTAGCTCCTGTGGAGGTCTCTTGATTTGGCCATCATCACAATAGCTAGGGAATAGTAGATGCGACAGAAGAACTCAATATTGATTGCTGCATTTAAGTATTAAATTAATGTTTAAGCTTAACTTTTAAAAGTTTAATGATAATTCTTCTGCTACCAGTTGATTTAAAGACAATTTGATATATGTAGATCCTTATTTTACATACAAAAAATATTTTTATTTCATGGGTGACAAAACAGGAGAAAATTTATAAGATAAAATTAATATAGTGCAAGATGGAAAAATAGAAATTAGAATTAGTTATACATTCAACATCTGAAGAGTTAGAGAAACATAAGCTAGCTGAAAATTTTAAGCTAGCTGCAATTATGGATACAAAAGGAAAATAAGAGTTACTTTCTTGAACCATGGAAGCAATGATAATGGCCAGTATAATATATTAATATATATTTTTAACCTTGCATAATCTGGTAACCCTGAATCTGAGCTCAATAAAAATCATTGCCCACATCTAATTTTTCTAGGGCTTTTGAATGAGCTATGAATCATTGAAATCGAACCAGTGGGAGTAGAGGAGTTGCTTGGACACACACATGCACAAACACACACACATACACTGTACTTTATATATAAGATTTTTTAAGGACATGGCACTTCTTTTCCTAGACTGGCTGCTGCACAAGTCTATGGAACCCTGTCTAACCTGTGATTTAATCCATGGCTACTCCTCCTTGATAGAGATAAATAGAAGAGAACCTTCAATGAACAAGATTGGTGTTGTAAAGAGATTCAAACAGTTCATGACTTTTTAATGTTCTATATGCCATTTCCAAATATCCTTTTTCCTCTTACTGTCTGTAAATTGTCATGACTTCTTGGGAAAGATATTTGAGTGGTTTCCTGTTGCCTTCTCTATGGTCCTGAATTTAGAATTTTTTTTTCTTCTAGATGGACTGCTACCCAAAGCAAAAGAACCCAGTCTGCTTTGTTATTTAGCACATGGCTGAGACATAAAAGACTAATATAGATAATATACAGATAAATGTACAGTAATTGAAAATTAACTTTTGTTCCTTTTTTATATCTCTTTATTAAATGTCAAGAACTATGACATCAGATGTATGCAATCACTTAGAGAAGCTTCAGTAGACATCAATAAAAGATAAATTATGACATTTTAAATGAGTTTTATCTTTTATGTTCTACACATTTTTGTTTTTATTTTCTGATAATTTTTAAAGCAGAATATATTTTATTCCAGTATATATATATATATATATATAGATAGATAGATATAGATGTGTGTGTGTGTGTGTGTATAAATATATATATAAATATATATATATATATATATATATATATATATATATATATAATTATTTATATGTTATATGTGCGGTACTAATATCAGAAATAGAGCTAACATATTTGGTTGGATTGATGTGAGTTTGTGACCCTGGGTTTCACGCTTTTGTGATTGTCAGACAAACTGATTAATTTTTTAAAAATTTTGGGTTTATGTAGATTGCGTGTATTGGTGTTATTATGGGAGTGGGGGAATTGTCATCGTGATGTCACATACTGCGTACCTCATCGGGTGTACGGACATGCATCTATGTTTGCGTTAGCATGAGTGACATCACAACGACAATTCCCCCTACTCCCATAATAACACCAATACACACAATCTACATAAACCCAAAATTTTAAAAAAATTAATCAGTTTGTCTGATGATCGCAAAAGCGTGAAACCCAGGGTCACAAACTCACATCAATCCAACCAATATATATATATATATATATATATATATATATATATATATATATATATATATATATATTTAAAAATAAAATAAAAAATAAAAACATGGGAGCTGGTAATATACATACTTATATTTGGCATGTAATAATAATTTTTAAATAATTTAAGTAATTCTATTACATATATTTGATTTAAAAAGAAATATAGTCTATTAGTAATTAAGAGTAAAAATAATATTTTATAACTGTAGTTCAATATAATGTATTCTAACCCAAACACCCTTTTAGAAAGAATCTTTAAGTATTCAAGTATGAGTTTAATGGAAAAAAATGCCCCAAAACTTTTTGTTGTTGAGAAAAAAAAACATACGACATGCATTGGACGGATGTCAAAATTCATTGAAAAATGCACCCCTGCCATCCCTAGACTTAACCTCTTTTTCAAACGTAACTCATAATTGATACAATAATAGTTAATCAAAATAAACATGCTACCGCCCCTGTCTAAATGATTGGATTTCTATGTATCCTTGGAAACAAAAAATTATGAATTGTATGTGCATTTAAAATTCAGTAAATTTGAAAATAAGTTATTCCAAAATTCGCTTGAGGATGAACCAAAACTAATGCTTTTAATTTAATTATATAATTAAATTTGAAGTTTTTAGCTTCGGTTTTTGAAACATGGTAATTCCTGTGTAGCAAAGGAACCATATTTTAAATCAGTTAATCTATAATATTAATGCTCTGTGAATTTACATTGAGCATTGTTTTGTAAAAATAGAAATATCAATTAAGACCAGATTAGATATCTTACTGTTCTTTCTTTTTATTATAATATATATATATATATATATATATATATATATATATATATATATATATATATAATAAATTTACTAATTTAAAAATATGTGATGGGACCATATTTTAAATTAGTAAATTTACAATGTTTAGGCTCTACTGAATTGTATTGAGCACAGTTTTTTTAAAAATAAAAATAATTAATAAGAACACCGGATTATGAATCTTACTGTTCTATCGCATTATTCTAATTTCATAAAAAACAATATGGTAGAATTAGCAGTTTCTCTCTGCTGAATGATGATAGCTCAGTGGTAGAAACTCTGACTGACACCAAATCAATTGTGTTTTGCTCCTGGCTTGAAGCACTCGGATGTCTGGTCACACTGAGGAGCTGTGATACAGTGAAACAGTACTGTCTGCAAATCACACACACACACACACACACACACACACACACACACACATATATATATATATATATATATATATATAAAGCAAAATAAACCTAAAGAGCTAGATAAACCTACCTAGGTTTCACCTATGCAGATAATCAGGGCAGACTGGCATCTTATATTTCTAAGATTATTAGTGTTATATATATATATATATATATATATATATAAAATGTATTATGTCTATTTATTTTAGTTTTAATCCTTTCAAGTCCATGAATGAATTTCTTGGTGGTTGTAGTAAATTGTTCAAGAAAAATAACAAAATTCTCTTTCGAATATATATATACAAAGTTCTTAAATGTTTGTAGCAGTAAAGTTTTATATAAAAATACTAGATTAAAATATTATAATTAAAAAATCGTTTTTTTTATTACAAAAGTTACCTCCCTTGCATAACTAAAAAAAAATTTAAACTAAAACAGTGAAAAATATTTTTAATTCATTGAGCTACTGTATACACATACGCAGATATTTTAACCCACTGAAAATGTTCTCAGATAAGATTGAAAGTACTTGGGAAAATAAAAATTACTTGAAAGAAAATTTTGGTATTTTTCTTAATCAACTTTCTACAACCACCAAGAAATTAATTTGTGGACTTGAAAGGATTAAAACTAAAATAAATAGACATAATATATCTAAATTACGTAGCCATATCTGCTTGAATGAAAATATAATTGCCTAAATATATATATATATATATATATATATATATATATATATATATATATTTTAACTTAATGAAAAAATAGACCACTTTAAGGTTCCATTGTTATAATTTATTTCACCAGAGATTTTAATTTTCTCTTGATCTTCAGACTTCACTTTCAAGGGTGAAAAAATGAATTTAAAATTAAAAAAAAATGAATTTAAAATATAAAAAAATGAATTTAAAATTTTAAAAAATGAATTTAAAATGTTAAATTTATAAATTTAAATTTTAAATTCATCACCTCTATAATCAAATTCTATAGGTAGGTAGTCTGGATGTTCAGTTCTAAGAACTGAATTTGTTTGGCCTTCATACATCATTATCAACAGGAGAGCTTCACCTTGTTTTCCCACTAAAAGTATTACTGTGAATGAAAATGCATCAAAAAAATGCCAAGCACAAAGAGTTAATGTAATTGGTATCATAATAAAAACTGCCAACCGTGATTTATTTCTAATTCTATGCTATTATTCATTACACCCATCTAGGCACTGACTAGGCTTGATGTTGCTTAACTTCAGTGATCATATGAGAACAAGATGACGATAAGACCTACAGCATATTTTCATTTAAACAGGTTTCATTGAATAATACAGACATATTGTGCCTACTTATTTTTACACTGATCCTTTTCAGTTGTCTAATTAGTTTCTTGACTGGAGAAATTGCATAGCAGCTCAGATTGAGGAACTGGAGAGCCAAGTTCAAATTCCAGTCAGATCCATTACATTCAATTACATGCTAATACCCTTGGGAAAGGTATGAATTCTCTTCTTCTCAGTTTTATAACCTTGGAAGAATTCTCCTCATACCTCAGGTTCTATAGCCTTGGATGGCAACTGGTCTACCGCAGAAAGAAATGGCAACCTACTGCAGGAAAAAATCTGCTTTGTCAGTCATGTATCAAGAGATACATGATCACCTATGCATGTATCACGCATGGCACATAACTGACTGACTGATGCTAAGATAAAATTCATCAAGGAAGGAGCCATAGTTGTTGTTAACCAAAGTACTTCGACCTTTTCTAAGATCATCTTCAGGGATAAATTACAAAAACAAACTTATTGTACCTCCAAGCAAAGAAAGCCATAGTTTGGCCAACCAATCAGGAAGTTTTCACAACCAGGATGTAAGAAAAGAAATAAACATACAATAACACAGAGACCAAAATTTCACCATCTCTTAAAATATTAGGTTGGTGCAAAAATAATGTCATTTTTGACGTCTTTTTTAACGTCAAAAACTGATATTGTTTTTGGACCAACCTAATAGATATTCTGACCAACCAATCAAAAAGCTTTCACAACTAGGATATAAGGCTGTGAGCCAGTGAGAAGTAAGTGGCCTTTTCAAAGTGGATCTTTATATCTCTATCTATAAAAGGCAGGATGTGTGTGTGTGTGTGTAACGAATGCACGGCTGCAATTTTCAATGGATTTGCACCAAAATTTACATGCACATTCTCCAAGTTAGTAGGAAGGCCAAGACCAACGTTGCATTTCCTAACTCCCATCAATAGTGGAAATAATCGATTTTTTCATGCTTCTATGGCAGTTTTCATGTAGTTTGCAGCCATTTTCTACTGGCCAGAGTGAAAGCCAATAGCTGGCTGCCACGAATAGGCAGGAAGATTCTATTGGCCAGTGTGAGAGCCAACAGCTGACTGACACGAATGTTAACTAGCATGCTAGCATGCAAAAAAATCGATAGCTGCATTCGTAACAAGTGGGAAAAATTTAAATCTGCATGGTACTTTACTCCAATTGGCTCATTCGCTTGCTTAAACTCAACGTTGATTCTGATTCCGCAGAACTGGGTTGGGTCTGAAAAAAAAATTGTTGTTAACATTCTTTTTTCATTCGGTTTTTCCAGTTACGAGTTCTTTTTTAAAGCTGATCGTTTTGTGTTCATTTTGTTTAGTTCTTTTTTTGTAACAGATTTAATGTTTAGTATAGAGCTTAGAAAAAATTCGCAGTGTGAAATAGGCAAGAAGTAAGGCATGTAGCAACATCAGCATGGCAAAGGACACTCCTTTAAAGGCAGGGAGGGCAAAAATATTTTAAGTCAGGTGATAGCGATTTCTGTATGAGTCATACGATTTTTTAATCAAGCACGGGCAATGCCGGGCCATGCTGCTAGTATGTATATAAACAGATGGAAAATCAAACAAAATCAGTGTCCACAAATTAATTTTCTCCATTCTCCAATGCTGTGGTCATTGTAACACACAGAGAGATGAAATATAACATTTGCAAGATTAGCTGATAACCTAGGCGGCTAAACTGTCCTTGCTACATTGAAATCAAACATACCTTCTTTCACCACATTGGATACAAACATACATACATACATTTACTTCCTCCTGGACTCTGGCTCTCTATCACTATTTCCCATATGCAACAGGACTTTTACACTTGAACTCTTGAAACTTCAATTTCCTTATCTTTCTGTATTATTATATTTTGTATATAAAGATTTATTTTGTATTTATCAACATTCTGTGTATTTTCTTTTAATCATTACACAAGGCCAATACATAACCAAATCAATTATACCGATATATGGTGGGAATGGCAGTTGTTGTAAGATAAACAACTCGTCTATAACTGATAACCTTTTTAACCTACCATAAACAAAGTGGCTAGAGACCAAAAGTCTCTCTGACTAATGAAACAGAATGACAGCTTCTTGAAGTCAATTTGATCGTATTTTGTTTTGCTTCTGTAAACATTGATCATTAATAAAATGTATGAATGCCTTTTATATTAAACATATGTCCATTTTTATGAACATTTCAAATAATAAATCAGGGTTTGCTATGATAAGATACATCCACAAAACTCAAGTGACACCTTTACATGCAAAAAATTTGTTGTAAAAATGTGAGAAAATTTTTAACTGCAACTGTTAGAATCTTATTTGCTATTTAAGTGTGACTATCACTAATGACTAACACCACTGTCAGCTTCTTAAATTTAAAAATGTTAAAAAAACTAACAAAATTTTTTACTTATGTTTATAAATAATTGTGGCAAAATAAAATCCTTACATTTGCCTTGATAAAGTCCATCAGGGAACAAAATGTGTCAGCTTAGATTAGTTACCTTTTGTTTTTATGCATGTATATATATTTGGCATATATATTTCAAAATTAAATTAATCATTCACTCACCAGTAGTTTACCATCACCTGAGGAGACACATTTGTAGTGTTGAAACATAATTGCCATTGTATAGCGATTTTTAACATGTTTTTGTTTTAATATCTTAAAATAAATAATGTATTTCATTAATGAATTGAACCCTCTGGATTACTTACTTATGATTAATTAATGATGAACATGTCATTTTCGTTTATGATCGATTCCATCACAATTCTTCTGTTAAGCTCGGAGAGTAATTATACATTCTTATTGATCAAAGTAGAACCAATAGTGTTATAAAAACCTTGGAGAATTCCAGTAAGATATCTTTAATCAGTTCTAAGATACAACACTGCAGAGCTTGGACAATTTTGCTGTTACATGATTTGGACAATTTGGATATATATATATTATTACTTTATATCACTAATTATAATGTTTATAGTAATAAACAATGCTGGTTAAAAAAAATCATTAATTATATACATACAGACATTGCCATGTTTTTTGTTGAGGCAGGACCAGGATTAATCTTGCACAAAGCAGTATGGGTCTTGCCTGACAGGTGATTTGTTATAATATTTTGGGGCAAGGTATTACAAGACCATACATTCTTTTTGATGGACAACTCAGATACTCACAGTATTCCAAGTATACCAAGTGTTTTTATCAAGACATTGTCTCTAGGAAGGGTGCCATTCAAGGTTTGAGACCCCATCCAAGACTTATATATATATATATATATATATATATATATATAATAGCTGGCAACTCGTATTCAAGGAAACCCATCTATTAGGGCAGCTAGCCAATCTCTATAGATGCTTACTCAGGCATATTTATGTTTGTTCAAAACCGACAGAGCCAACCTATGGTTTATACTGCAACTCTGCTGAGCAGACCTTAGTTACAGTTTCTGGGAGAGACCATGTTATCTAGCATGATCAGCAATCTGAACAAGGCCAGCATGCTCAAACCCTCAGTCATGATGACTTGTGACTTTGTGCTAGCACAGCTATCAATAGCCCCCAAGGGTTCCATCTACCCAACTTCACTCACAAGGCTTGGGTCAACCCGTGATATGGTTTTCAGGCACTTTCCAAAGGTGCCCCACACTGAGATTGTCCCCACTCCAGACTGATAACATCAGGAAGTCTCCTTCCAAACAAATCAACCCTGGTGAGATTCATAGTCAGAAAGTGAACATTCTAACCACTCACCCATATATATATATATATATATATATATATATAAGAGATGAAGAGGCCATTATATGTATATATCATAATTGTCCCTTTTTTGCAGAAGATGACCATCTCTTCACTCATTCACTGTTTTTTGTGTTTTTATTCAAAATTTTATTATTTCTATGATTTTTACCTGAGTTAATGCATTGCTATGGGCCCATAAGGGATTCTTAAGGCTAGCTTCACTTTTGAAAACTCCCTTATAGATATAGCAAACATAAAGTTTGTCTGGGTTACATATATTGGAAAGTTGCTTGTCCCTGTGTACAATCATGTGAAGTTTGAATCACACAACAAACTCTTACAAACCTTTTCACAAAACTTGCACAAGTAACCTGCAGGTCTTTCTGGTTGGATTGTATTTATGGGGGTTTGCACCTGACCTCTCTGGTGTGATCTCACATGACTGGCTAACCCCAGCCACCAAAAGGGTGACTTTTCCACAAATACTGCAATATAAGCATACATGTTGGCCATTGGTGCTTATAAGATGTTCATCTGCCCTTTCACAGGTTTTGTTTTTTTATCCTGTGAGGTGATATGCCACCCTCTAAACACACACACTGTTGTTCAAAACTGTTGGGTCATATTTTAAATTGATTACTTTTGTTAATTTTAACCTAAAATTGAGTGTTTAACAGTATACTTATCTCTACATTTTACATCTTTTATTTACATTTCACATCTTTTCAACACATTTTACATCTTTTCAACACATTTTGCAACTTTTCTCTACATTTTACATCTTTTCTCTACATTTTACATCTTTTATTTACATTTTACATCTTTTCAATACATTTTACATCTTTTATTTACATATTACATTTTTTCACTCTTTTTTATGATTACAAAACTCACAAAACTAGTTACTGCCTTTTTGTTAATGCTGTATGGTGGACGATACAGCATCTTAAACATAGTGATGCTGAAAAAATTCCATGCAAAAATACTGAGCCACCATAAAAGTTTCACCATCCATCTCTTTTCTTAAGTCAAAAACAGCTTTATTTTGCAAAAAGTGATCTTTATTATGACAGAACATCAGTATATGGAGTTAACAATTGGAGTTGTTGCATTTAGCTTGAATAATTTATCTCAATTCAAAGTGTCCTTGAATAGAACATGGTACAGATTTTCTAATCAGGAATTTGTTTCTTCGTTTCCCACCATAATGGTTCAGTTTTATTGTGATCAGATTTTTGTACTTACCAGTTTGCCAATTGAACATTTTCATCAACAAGAAATGATTTTGTTGCATATGATGTGTGGCAAGGAAAACTGACATGCTGAGAAATGTTTCCACCTTCATAGTCTGGCAGAAGATTAGACTGTAGTAAACTAATATAGTTTTTGCTGTTTAGGTTTCTATTAACTTTTACCAATTTTCTTTTACCATCACTTTTGTCGTAACCCTATACACTGTTACGTATTCACCACCATAATTTTATTGTTTTCATGGTATATCACTCATTAGTCATTGTATATATTCTTTTGTATTAGAATATCATTCTATTTTGCATTCATCACCAAAAATTACCTTTTACCACTTTCCAGCATCCCCTCTTAGATGTTCTTTTGACCACTTCAATCTTATATTTTATGGTATATATTTTTTGGTTAATTATGTTTTTTTTTTTTTTTTTTGCTGCTTAAGTTGTTTTTTAAATAATACTCAGCATACAGTATCAACTGAAACCTCACTGTTAAGACTGCATTCACTTGTTGGGATTCATCTAACCAGGTTTTTGTTGCTATATTTTTGCATTAATTATGTTTTTTGTTTGTTGCTATACAACTGCTTAAGTTGTTTTTTAAATAATACTCAGCATACATATTTGTGAGCAGAAATGATCAAGCAAGAAAAATCATTGAAGATTTTGTGTTTATAAACAGTATTTTAGACTTTGCTAACCAGATGCTCCTCTGAAGCTGTATGGTACAGCATGTCATATCAAATGATGTTTTGCATATAGGAATACAGTTTCGATTCTTGTTGAAGAATGCATATTTTCTACAAAATTTCTCAAACATTCAGGCTGATAAATGTAATTGATACTGTTTAATTAAAAAAACAGAGCATTTACTTAAATAAGTTATATCCATAAGAATATATATATATATATATATATATATATATATATATATATATATATATATATATATATATATATATATATATATATATATATATATATATATATATATTTTCCTTTCCCTTTACTGTGTGCTGATAGCTCAAGGGTAGAAACTCTGATTGATGCCAAATTAGTTGGGTTTCAATCCTGGCTGGAAGCAAAATAGGCAATTTTTTTAATATGACCTCAGGGGTTCATTTACTTTGGCACATCACTGCATATTAGGGAAAATATATATATATATATATTTATATATATATATATTTATAACTGAATGGGTAAATATAGGTATATATAAATTGCTTTGGCATGAAACTCAGAGTTGTGCAATTAATGTAAGATATTATATATATTTCTTATATACAAGTATTCATAATATAAATATATATATTTTAGATGCATATATGTAATACATATGCAGTGTAATGCAATAATAAAATTGTGATTGATGTATATATATATATATATATATATATATATATATATATATATATATATAAAACAGGTATGTCACTTCTTGAAGTTATCAGTCTGGGGTAGGTGATCCCAGTGTGTGGCACCTTTGGAAAGTGCTTGAAAATCATACCATGGCTTGACAAAATACTGGATGAAAATCTACAACTATCAGCGCAAAATCTTCATCTAGGTCAGCAATTTACTTTCCAGCAATATAACGATCCCAAACATACGTCTGAATCAGTTATTGCATGGCTTCAGCAAAAGAAAATTACAGTTCTGCTTTGTCCTTCAATGAATCCTGACTTGAATCCTATAGAAAATCTATGGCAAGAATTGAAAGTTTCAATAAATTTTTGGTCACCAAAAAACTTTCAGGAATTAGAACATGTACTTATTGAAGAATGGAAGAAAATCCCAGAAAAGACTTGTTCAAATCTCAACAAAAACTTTGGAAACTGATTACAGCAAGTTATAAAAATGAGAAGCCATGGTATTGATTATTAATATTTTGAAAATTGTTCAATTTTTTTCTATTTTTCATACTGTATGAATAATTTTGTCTTTTCCTATTTTGCATAATTCACCTGTCAAATTTTTTTTATTTTACCTATTGTTCTGAAAATTGAATTTTATATTCCTTTTTTTTTTGTGCTAACAAACCTAGCATCATAGGGGCATTAGATTCTGAGAAATGGATAAAAATATTTAAAATTGATGGGTGTACGAATAATTTCATCATTGACTGTATGTGTGTATGTGTTTATGTTTGTATATATAATACAATTTTAAATAATGACTGTAAAAAAATGATATATTTTGAAGTTGTCTTGTTTATATCCAAAATGTGCAGTGGCAGACTTGAAAAGGTGTCAGCTTGCCCAATGGTAAGTGGTCCCCCGATATCAAATAACAATGCAATAAAGAAAGAAACACAGAAAACTGTTTTAGTAATAAAAAGGAATAAGAATTTTCTAAAGTCATCTGCGTACTATCGTTTACTCAATGTCCAATGTGAAAGGACATTTTCAAAGCAAAAGATCATAAAAACAAAGTTAAATAATGTTGTGGCTTGTTAGGGGCCGGAAAGAAAGACATGGAAAGAAGAAGGTAGGTTGAACAAGTGTATTGAAATAACAGAACATATATAAAAAATAAGAGTGTTATTAGCAGATAGAAGTGTCCGTCTGAACTGTCAGGTTACACTGCATTCCAACTGCCTCTTTAGGAAGTCTCGCAGGTTAGTATTTATGAAGGAGGAAGAGTTCATTCTAATGTAGACAGGTCACCATAATAAATAATTTGTTATTTGAGAAGAATTTGGAAGTATACCTGTTATTAACTATTGAAAAGGAATTGTTAGGTGAATTGAATGCAAAAGCAATTATTGGCAGATTCAAACAATAATCAATTGTTAATGTGTAAATTGTGCAGTAAAGTATTTAAGCAATTTCTTAAAATTAAAAAATAGATAAAAAATTCAAATATAACATTAAAATATTCAAATATATATAGCCAATAATATGTACAGTACAAGTACACTGTCATTACTAAAAAATACACAAAGATTTTAATTGTACCTTTTTTGCTACATGTATTTTTTTAATGTTATTTTTGTTATGAAAATTAAATGCTAGCATTGTAGATGTGGGTGAGCCCACTTTGTCTCCTGGCAACCAATAATTTTTAGATCCATTCTACCACTGAAGAAGTGACATGTCAGGATCCACTGAATGTAAATATTGTCTGGATATTTTAGATATTTTCATGCTTTCAATCATATTCCTGGTTACTGTCAAGAGCAAGGATATATATATATATATATATATATATATATATATATATATATAATTAATTAATGCAAGTAAAAGGTTTGTCACTTAGCTGATTCATGTTACCTTCAGCATCCTGACTCCAGAGTTTCGTAGACAGACCTTCCGGGATCCACTCCATCCACTCGTCAGGGGATATCAGCAATTGACTGCTTATACTTCTTGATTTTTCTTTTTTATATGCACTTTTCATTGATGAAAGTTTTTTTTATAGTGTATATGTGCATGCATTTGTGCACATGTGCCCATCTTCACATGTAGAATGTCACAGTTATTTGTCCTTTTTATTGTTTTGTTTTTTTTTTGCTTTACACTCACTCCTTAATCTTCTCTCTTTTTTTCTCTTTTCTTTCAAATGTAGCCATTTTAACTTCAGGTTTTCTAGACATATATTGTTGTTCTATTATTAGAAGGCTTGAAATTTTCTGTATAATCTATAGAGTGTTTGGAAAGTTACTATGCACTTTTCTAATCATATTTTCTATATTTCAGATTTCACCCCTCTATGGTTTTAACAACATGAAGACCTTGAGAAGGCAGCAGATACACAGATTTGGTGATCAGTTTTCAGATACACCTGTTCCACATTGCAATGCACTTTGTAACCTTGTTGATAAATTTCAGAAACAGGATCAGTGGACAATGTCAAACATTATGAAAGGCAAGCAAAACTATCAAAGGAGAAGCTGTTGGATATTTCTGACAGTATGCAGCAGATTTCAAGAAAATTATTGTGAAAGTTAGTCCAGCCATGAACTAAATGTTTGTTAAATAAAGCACATTCAGTGTCATACTCATCATGCCTTCCATAAGGACATTCCTGAAATGGTAATTTAAAGTATATATTATTATTAGTAGTAGTATTATTCTACGTAGGAGTCCACGTATATACAGATGTTGCTCAGTTCTTTGATGACATTTACATGAATTTAGTAAAAGACTAATCATGAAAAAAAGAGCTTTATTTGAGTAACAATTGGCATTAATAATTCTTGAAAATCTTCTTGACATATCTACTTAATGAATCTGCCATTAGTATTGGTAACTGTTTCAATACGAGCTCAAAAAATGTTGACATGCCCGAATAGGATTTATTGAACTATGCCTGTGTTATATTAATAATTAGTATAAAAATTACTGTTCATATATTCAAGTTTAAAAATCCAACAATCCATGTAAATGTATCTGTACTAACAAGAGAAAGAACGAAGATTTTCAATAATACTGGTTGTCCCATAACAATGGGACACATTTTAAATGCAAGTTTCTTGATAGGACACATTTTAAGTTTTAAAATCCTGGACATTGTGCTAGTTATGGTGGACTTCAGAGATTTTATAGTGTTATGGAGAGGTGTTGATTAACTCCCCCTCTTGACTACGCCATACATGTAATAGTCTAATGGATTGAAGTCTGGAGAAGTAGGAGGCCATCTGTTTAATTTAAAGAATATATTATTATTATTATTATTATTATTATTATTATTATTATTCCACATATGAGTCCATGTATATACAGATGTTGCTTAGTTCTTTGATGACATTTACATGAATTTAGTAAAAGATGAATCATGAAAAAAGAGCTTTATTTGAGAAACAATTGGCATTAATAATTCTTGAAAGTCTTCTTGACATATCTACTTAATGAATTCGGCAATAGCAACAATGACTGCTTCAGTACGAGGTCTGAAATGTTGACATGTGTAAATCTGATGATCTTTGTCTATTCGCTAGTTATAGTGGACTATTATGGGGGTGTTGATTGACTTCCTTCTCAACTACACCTGATACTTGGTAGCCCAATGGATTCAGGTCTGGAGAGCTAGAATTTGTAAATAACATATGCCACTGTCCTCATAGCTGCTCAACAAATGGTCAACTCAAAAAAAAAAAAGAAAAAGTTGGCACAGTTTTCATTTTATATAAACTTTCCTTTTTATTCTGTATAATTTCTGCTCCAAATAAAAAAGAATAAAATTACAAGCTTGGTTAGTTCTTTGATGACATTTGCATGAATTTTGTAAAAGACAAATTATGAAAGAAGAGCTTTATTTGAGAAACAATTGGCATGAATAATCCTTGAAACTCTTCTTGATTTATCTACTTAATGAATCTGCCATTAGCCTCAATGACTGCTTCAGTATGATGTCTGAAATGTTGACACGTTTTAATCAGATGATCTTTATTTATTCAGCACATTGTGCTAGTTATGATGGACTTTGGGGATTTTATAGCATTATGAGGGCATTGATTGATTTTCCTCTCAATTATGCTCCATATGTAGTAGCAGAACAGATTCAGATCTGGAGAACTAGAAGGCCATATATTTGGGATGATATGATTATAGGGATTGTACCTCATCCATTAAATTGTCTTTGTCTTATGGGATGGTGCAGAGTCTTGTTAATAGCTGTATAGTCTTATTCTCTATCTAAGGCTTCACAACACAACACCTTATAATCAGTAGTATTGATCCTTATTACCTGAGGAAATAATGTAAGGGGACATGACATCTTACTCATTACTTGTGACTTACCAAACTCTCAGTTGTCAGAAAATTTGTGTGTCTGACCACTGGAATGTCCTTAGGTTCTCTGCATAACTATCTGTGATTCCTTTGGTTGACCTTTTGGTCCTGATCAAAATTTTTCTCATCAGAGAATAACCAAACTATTCCAGACTCTTGATGTTTCAAATGGCTCAACAAGCTCTCTGCACAGATCAGACTGTTATCTTTTGCCTTCACAGACATGTATTGGCCTCTCTGCATCATATATGACTTGTATCAAATGTCCTCATATAAAATTCTTTTGAAAGAGTGCCTTGAACTCCTTAGAAATTGCCATTCATTGACTTGAGTTCTTATCAATAATTTTTTGCACCTTTTTTACAAATTTGGTTGTTGTGATGATATTAGGACCCTCAGCAGGTATCCTACATTTGGCTACTTCTGTAGAATTTCTGTCAGCAGCTTCCACCTCTTTGGGAACTTTGACAATAAACAACTGTGCAACTTTCCGGAAGTGAGCAATCTCTAAATCCCTATGTGCTGCCTTTAAGGCAATGATTACAGTACGCCTTTTTATTTGCTGAGCTAAATTGATGTTTGCTATCATTTATCTGAAAAGAAATGATAATCAGGAGAAATATGAAAAAAGTTACAGCTATTAAAGGAAGAGTCTTTAAAGAACTAAACATTCCTGTCAGTAACATGCAGAAGGGTGGAGGTGCAGATGGCCCCAAGTATCCATATCAGGAGGTATTTTAGCATTCTGTTATCACTTCATTGTATTCTTTCAACGTCAATTTTTGTACAAGCTAAACACCAAAGTGGATTACACAAGCCTTAAATAATTCTCTGTCTTCTGATTGGCTAATATATGTGAAAAACAGTACAATGCCTACGCACAAGTGTTCAGAGTCAATTTACCGCCAAAATCTGGTTATGTGTTCTTGAGCCGGTCACATGACATACTACATTATAAATACTTGGACACATCTTCACTCTTCCCCTTTTATGTCTTCTCAGATCCAAGTGATGTAAGTTCTGTGGAGAAATCACGTTTTTTCCCTTTGGGGAAAACGCTATGAAACATCATGACGCACACATACATGCACACACATATGTACACACATCTATGAATATCTATGAACATTCACTCTTTCAACCTGAAACTGTTTCTACAAGCATGCAGAAACTTATCAACTTCTAACAGTGAGATTTTCATCAGCAATCAACCTGAACACATATGATTTTCGACAATCTCAACTGAATCATCCCTCTTCAGTGAACGAATTTGAGTGGCAAGATACGTCAATATATTTATACTGATTTTCAACTTGAAGTGTTAAACTAAAAAACTACATTTTTAGTACCAAATACCAGTACCAGTATGAGAAGTACTACTTCTCGATTTTCAAGTGAAGACTACAATTTTCTCTCACTCAACAAGTTTCTTTGAAAGCTTTAAACAATTCAAACTAGCAGTTAAAGGTAAATAACTCCTGCTATATTTAAACATTGAACTTTCAACTACAGAAACTCTTAACATAACATTGTAAGTAACAATCTGTTTAATTTTCTTACAAGTAATAGTACATCTTACTAAAGTTCTCCAAACTGACACACTTTTTAATACACATCATAGTTTATCAACAGAAACATTTTCCTCACTCAAAATTCCAAGGACAAGTAAATTTCAGCATTTCAAACACAACTGAATTACTATCTGTACAATTGTTATGCATAAATTCCATTTACACTATGCCATTTCTCTTGTTGAATGTTATTCTTCTTCAGTATCTGTCTATATTTCTGAGATGAAGTATTATGTACACTATTTACATTATTCGGACTATTGTCCTCATATTTGTTGCCATATATATCCGATCCTTCAGTATCTGTCTATATTTCTGAGATGAGGTATTATTATGCATTGCACTAATTTATACATTACACTAATTTATGCATTACACTAATTTATGTGTTACACTAATTTATGTGTTACACTAATTTATACGTTACACTAATTTATACGTTACACTAATTTATGCGTTACACTAATTTATAAATTACACTAATTTATACATTACACTAATTTATGCATTACACTAATTTATACATTACACTAATTTATCCGTTACACTAATTTATGCATTACATTAATTTATACATTACACTAATTTATGTGTTACACTAATTTATATGTTACACTAATTTATACACTACACTAATTTATATATTACACTAATTTATACATTACACTAATTTTTGCGTTACACTAATTTATACATTACACTAATTGATGCATTAGACTAATTTATGTGTTACACTAATTTATACATTACACTAATTTATGCATTGCACTAATTTATACATTACACTAATTTATGCGTTACACTAATTTATACATTATACTAATTTATGTGTTACACTAATTTATGTGTTACACTAATTTATACATTACACTAATTTATGTGTTACACTAATTTATACATTACACTAATTTATACATTGCATTAATTTATGTGTTACACTAATTTATACCTTACACTAATTTATACATTACACTAGTTTATACGTTACACTAATTTATACATTACACTAATTTATGCGTTACACTAATTTATGCGCTACACTAGTTTTAAGGGTTTGGATTGTTTATCAGATCTGATCTGCTGATTTTGTCCTTCGTAAAACTCTAATTTAAAATGAAAAGTAAACACTTTTTTATACTAGTTTTCATACAACACAATGCCCAAGAGCCACTCACAGTAGAGGATTACTAAATGAGGTTCTTGTAAGGAAATATAAAAAAGGAGCTAGAGGTGCATATTATGAGGATATGTAAGAGAGACCAGGGGTTTTCAAACTTTTTGACTTGCAGACCCCTTTATATTTCAGGCTTTACCTTAGGGACCACTTATAAACGCTTATGAAATTTATCCATAAATATTTGCTGAATATAACATAATTTTGCATTAATGCAATAAAAGCTGGTTTAAAGCTTACTTTAGACATAAGTGTTCAAATAAATGAATGCTGCATGTTGCTGCAAAATGTAACAAAATTAAATTTTATATTAAAATATTAATTTTACATGTAAATGAAAACAGTAATAGTATTTAATAAATAGTTTTATTGTCAATCACACACACAGGATTTTTTAATACACACTTAGTGAGAAGGATGTGCTTGCTTGGCTTTGCACAAACTGTCAATTCTTGGCGATATTACTGATAAACACACACGTAAGTCACTTTCTGGAGCAAGTCTGGATCTGTATTTGTTTTTCAGATTGTTTAGTGCCAAAAATCCTGCTTCGTATAAATATGTTGTTGCAAACGGTAACAAAATCTTAACTGCCTTTCTAGATAACAATGGATACTCGGAGGCTACAGTGAGACAGAATTTTGAAAGTTGTTGCTGCATAAAACTGATTTTTAAAGTTCTGTCACATGAAATTTCCATCAGTTCTTCCAGTTCATTTCCTGTGAGTATGCTATTAGCTATTTCAACATTAAATGGATTTCTGATCCAGTCAAAATTTTCAATATTATCAGGAACATCTTTCGAGAAATATTTGTCAAAATGTTCAGCAAAGTGATATTAAAGGTTGTTTAACATCTACAATTATCAAATCAACATTAACTGAACCATTTTGCCATCCATGGACCCACTATCTTGTCCTTGCGAACCCCCTGTGGTCCATGGACCACAGTTTGAAAACCTCTTGGATAGACAAACATTGACCTAAGACTTGAAGAGCTTAAGATTGTAGTCATCAGGAAAGCCTTCTTGCATCAGTCTGTTCTGTAGTGAAACAGTTCTGCATTAGAACCTGTCTGAGTAGTACTTCCTTCTTACTAATGGTATAGAAAGGGAATGAGAAGGAGACAACTCAGTGTATGTATGTTGCCTGGTGTAATCTTAGCTCTAACTGGTAGAACCAAGGAATGTAGCTGGCTCAAACATCTGACATGAAAATAGTGATAGAGTAATGAGAGGCTAGAAATGTTTTGTCTGTGGGAAAGAGGCTGTAGTGTGTAAGTGAATTCATCACCTACAAGGCTGTGCAAATGCTTTTGAACTTGATTGAGGCTGGAGAGTGAGGATTGAGCAGCTTCGGCCCATATATAACAGAAATACTCCATTTTTGGTCTGATCTGGTTCTTGTAAAGATCAAGCATGGCAGGAGAAGTCAGGTACTTTCAGTAGTGGTATAGGGAGCTGATCATTTTTTCAGCATCTATTGTGATGGATTATATCTATGAGTTTCACTTGAGGATTAATGTAAGTTTGTGTCCCATTAGACAATCCAGGCAAGTAGCCTCATTAAGAGTACAACTGGATTTGAAGAAGTTAAAATTACAGTGATCAAGAAAGCACCCCTTTGGGAGTCTGTTTCATAATATAACAGTTTTGATTCCTTCCAAATTCTATTTCAACTCCATACTTTTTTGAACAGGAGTAATGGTTTATCTCTTGTTTCCTGTTTGAATTGGGTTCCCAGTTCCTTTTAAAGTCTACTTCAACTCTATATTCTTTCCAACAGGGATACAGTTTTATTCCTTGTTTCCTGTTTAGGATTGGGTTTCTAATTTCTTCAAATATTGACTTCAATTTAATATTGTTTTGAACAGGAGTAGAGGTTTATCCCTTGTTTCCTGTTTAGAAGTGAGATTTCAGTTTCTTCTAAAGTTTTCTCATTCTCTTTCACTCCCAGTAGCACTTTGCATCTTAATGACATTATTGCCATATTTGGGATAAATTAATTTTTAAAAAAAGACAGTAATAGGTGTAATGGCAAAAGTACGCAGGTGTAGGCTTTAAGAAAGCTTTTTACAACTGAGAATATAAGGTTTGCGTATAGTGTCCTTTTATAGCCCCAGTAAACAGAAATAGCTCTCTAAAAGAGGAGAGTGACAAAAGAAGAGGAGACCACTCTTGATTATTCATAACAATAGGTATTTCTGGGGAGGGGTATTTCTTCAGCACCATGTATTAAAAAAACTAGACATTATTTTTTTTTAACAAACTCTAAACAAAGCTAACATCATTTAACATTTAATATTCTGGACACCTAACTATGGCACAAGATGGACAGGTCACCCAGTAATCACCTATGTTGACCAATTATATTATAACACAGAATGCCACCCTAATGACCTTTCAATCTTGATGCAGGACCATAATGATTGATGTGATAGACTCATGAATTTCAGAGCTAACTTGACCAAATAAAAAAATAAAATTTCATAGAGCTCAAAAGAACCCCTGTAAACATTGTCTAATGGTAGCAACAGTTTGTGTACAAAATTTAGACATTTCTGAAATACAGGCACCAAAGCTAAATCTGGGTAGATTACAACAGTATTCTTCACTGTCTGCGACACATTCCCATCTTTTTGAAAATCCTACAACATACAATGGAAAACATGACACTCATTACAGTCTTTTGCTCACATGGGATTAGATGTAAGCATAAATTTTAAATGACACAGCCTGACAGAAGAGATATTTGTATTTACTTATTTCTCTCCAGGGATGAAGAGGACACTAGGTCAGGTTTAATGCCTCTAGAGGTAAATAACAGTAAGATTAAGACAAAGGATGATGACTGCAACATGAAGCTAATAAATGTAAATATTTATAAGATAAAACCAATAATTTTTTTGTCTGGGCGCTTGAGATGAGCAATTATTAATATAGACTGATTTACTTGAACTAATGTTTCTGTCTTCATTGTTCCAATCACAATTGTTCAGCCATTGCAATGTTTCCCAATTTTTACACAGTGTAAGGTGAGTTATAACTCTTGGTAAACAATCATAAATCCGTTAATATTTATACATAAAAAATAGTTGTAGAAAATAAGAAATGTATAACATAGAAATAACAAAACAAGTATTATTTATTATATGGTTGTTATGTGGTGTTAAAGACATGAGAGACACTAATACTGAGTAAATTTTATACAGTCTTTCTTGTATGCATATTTTTTTTAATAATTTATGTAGTGAGTGTCCAGATAAAAAAAGATGTCTGGAGTTTTGTTATGTCGAATTTTAGTTATGAGTGTTAAGAAGGGATAAACATTATCATTGTGGCCTGAAAAGAGAAAGAGCTGAAATTTTCGTTACCCCCACCCCCACCCACACCCATGTTCTTTGCTTGTCCGATAGTGTGTCAGATGTTTGTAAAGGAGAAGAATGCTGTTGATCCTCATTGGTTTAGAAAGTGTGAATTGTATTAATGATAATTATAATTGTTATAATTATTTTAATATAATTATTTGTGATAGCATAATTAATTTTGATTTATTTTTTTAAATGAGCACAACACTAATTCTGGTGAGAAAAGCATGGATTTGTCTCTTCTGCTTCCAGCTAAGGGTTAAATAGCAGGGCAAAGTGGGCTCTTTAGCTTTGGATAGTAACCTGACTGGGAGAGAGACTACTCTGAATTCAGAACTGTTGGAGAAGGCAAACCACTTCCCTATGTTTTCTAAGGAATTCATAGATAATAAAGCAATTTGTAAAGAGCCACGACTACTTGTGTCCAGATAGGACATGATATATATATAGAGGATTAATGCGAATAAAATTTATCACTTAACTTAATCAGTTGCATTCACTTTCGCTCTTCATAAACCCCCTAACATTTATACTTACAAAAATACTTGAAAAAAATGAGAAACACAAGATGTGGAAACAACAAAACAAATATTATTTATTATCTGGTTGACAGTGGTTGTTATGTAGTGTTAGAGACACAAGAAACAGTAATTTTTTTCTTCTCTCAAGATGTAGACGATCATGACTCTCCACGATTTCCTATCCTTTGTAGGACTTAATAAATTTTGTCTTTTTGTTATTTTTCAGCTATCCATTTACTCAAGCACACTAAGTATGTTCTGTGTTGTTTTCCTCTGTCCCTCTTGCTTTCAATCTGTTGCGTGAGTATAAGATTTTCCAAGCCTTCTTTCCTCATTATGTAGGCTATGTGTTGTTTTCTTCTGTTTCCTTCGCCTTCAATCTGTTCTATGAGTATCAGATTTTCCAAGCCCTCTTTCCTCATGTAGGCTACATGTTGTTTACCTCTATCTCTCTTACCTTCAATCTGTCCCGTGAGTATCAGATTTTCCAAGCCCTCTTTCCTCATTATGTAGGCTATGTGTTGTTTACCTCTGTTTCTCTTACCTTCAATCTGTCCTGTGAGTATCAGATTTTCCAAGCCCTCTTCCCTCCTTATGTAGGCTATGTGTTGTTTACCTCTGTTTCTCTTACCTTCAATCTGTCCTGTGAGTATCAGATTTTCCAAGCCGTCTTTCCTCATTATGTAGGTTATGTGTTATTTTCCTCTGTTTCTCTTGCCCTCAATCTGTCCTGTGAGTATCAGATTTTCCAAACCTACTTTCCTCATTATGTGCCCTAAAAATTTCAACTCTCTTTTCCTGATGTTAAGTATAAGTTTCCTTATTGTTTCCTTTTAATCATTGCTCACATATTCTATCCAGGGTATCTTCAACCTCCTTTTGTAGAACCAAATTTCTGTTGTTTCAAGTCACTTCTTCATCTTTGAGGAGATTGTCCAGCATTCACTGCCATATAGGAGGACAGATTGAGTAAATTGTATATAGTCTTTCTTTTATGTTTTTTTTTGTTGTTATAATGTGTGTACTGAGTGTCCACATAACTTAGTTGAAAAAAAAAAAATGTCTACAGATTTCTTACCTCAAAATTTGGCTCTGAATCTTAAGAAGGGACAAATATTATCATCATGGCTTGAAAATTAAATGAACTGTAATTTTGGTCAACACTTGTGTTGACTGCTTGTCCGATAGTGAGGGTGTGTGGTAGAGGAGAAAAGTGGGGATGACTTTCATTGGTTTAGAAAGGGTGAATAGTATTAATGATAATTATAATTGTTATAATTATTTGTGATAATATAATTAATTTTTATATATTTTTAATGGACATGACAAAATGACAGTATAATTAATTTTTATTAATTAATTATTTTATGGGCATGACAACAGACATTTACATAATTTGCAAAAGATAAAAATGTTATTCATTGCAAATTATGGGATTAAAAAGATTATTATTGAATTTTATCTTTTGCAAATTATGAGAATAAAAAGATTATTATTGAATTTTATCCTTTCAAATTATGATAGTAAAAAGATTATTATTGAAGTTTATGCTTTCAAATTAGGATAATAAAAATATTATCATTGAATTTTATCATAAAATTCAATGATAATCATTTTACTATCACAAATTTCTTTCGATAGTCACCAAAGAGGTGAAAGAGTTATTTTGTATTAAATATTTCTTAATGACCAAAAGAAACACTGTAAAATTATCTAGTGGTCATAATATTTGATCTACAGAATTTAAACATTGCTAATAAAAATGCACAGAATCACTACATCTGGGTTTTGATTGATTAGTTTGTTTTTTATGGTTTATCAACCCTTTGTGGGTTTTTTGATTTTATTGATTTTTTTTATGACATTTGCAAGTTAGTTAAAAACAGAAAATATTTTCTTAGATTGTAAGAATTTTTTTTTGCGATAATAATGATTTTTACTGATACAAGTTCTGCTTATTAACCCATAGCTCGGGGGGAGAGAAGACGTGGATTCATACCTTTCCAAAGGGTATTTGTGTATAAAGTGAATATAAGGAACTTGACTGGAATTTAAATTTAACTTTCTGATTTCTAATTCTGAGCAGTTATTTATTACACCGCCACCAAAGTTTACAAAGTTTACAGCACCTGTCATTCTTAAGCAGTTACTCATTTAGACAGGCTCAGTGTTGCTTAATTTTGGTGATCATACAAAAACCAGAGTTTCAATGTGATCTGGCCATAAGCCCATGGGCAAAACACTGACAATATCATTTTTATTTGTGCTTTACAGTTTATCAACCTTTTGTGGGTTATTTAAAGTTCAAACATATTCTGAATTCTCAGAATAATTTTTTCTTGAGTAAATATTACATTAACAATTTTTTCTAGAAAAACTATGATTTTTCCAGTTCCATGTCCTACTATATAACCCATAGCTGGGGGCAGGAGATAGATTCATACCACTAGATCATCCATAGTAAATTTGAGTCCAGCTTCTTACAACATGTTACTTTTCAGAGCAGATTCTCAGTTATCACAATGTGAGATACTTAATAATAAAAGTGATAAAATAAAAACAAAAAAAAAACGAAAAAAAAAATTAATTTGAAATTTCAGCATTCCCACATCTTCAGCATTTCCTCTCAATGCATAACTGTAACTGATGCTCAAATTTTATATCTCCCCTCCCCTTCATGCACATATATAATTCCATCAACAAAAACATTACTTTAGTCTGATGAAGTTGCCGGAGAATTAAATGAAACCAATAAAATAACAATAATAAAAAAGAAAAAAAGAAATACATTTTCCCATGATGATAGTAATAAAGGAACTTGAAATAATTTTTAGTCATCTGCCCAATTTTATAACCGCACTTCTGAAAAAGGACAGAACCATACATTCTTTCCACTTTCTAATATATATTGTTCGGATATGTTTTGCAGAGCCTCCACTGACGAAGTAAATGAAACCTTTACTTTGGTCATTCCAACTCCGCACAAAGCTGACTTGAACTCAACCATTATAATCATTCTCATCTTTATTTACCATAACTTAATTCTAGACCAGAAAAAGAAAATAGCATACCCAAGAGACATTGAGAAATTTGTTTCCCTCCAGTTTCAATAAAAAAAAAGAATAAACATGTTGCATCTTCTTCTTTAATTGTCTATATGTGAACACACACACACACACACACCTACAATACACCAACATTCAACTTTTAAATCCCATAAAGCCCTACTAGATGATGAAAAGTGTCACACAGATTTTTTCCCACTTTTTCATTCATTTGCCTAACATATCTCATTATGTAAAGGTAGAAATTATACATAATTGCTGGATAAAGGCAATGATTATAGGCACTGTGTAGATAAAGACAATGAATATAGATAATTGATGGCTCAAGGCAAGTATTGTAGCATACCTACAGATGATAATGGATATGTCCTCATTCACATAAATACAGTAGTAAATACTGCATGTTGGTCTGCAGTTGGAGATTCATTGTGGAATTCACTTGACTAACTTCTAGCTGTTGACTATTTCTTCTACATGCCGCTGGTGAATCTTATATGTATTGTTCTTGTCCTTAGTATTATTGTTCATTACCAACCTTTGTTTGACTATTCTATTCAATAACCTTCCCTAGGTTAAAATATATAGACAAAGAAGAGATAGTTGTTGGATCTGTGGTTAAGTAAACTTTTAATATATAAGCAAGAATATTCAATGATAATTTTTTCTATCATAATTTGGCAGTCCAGTGTCTGAAAGAATCAGTGCATATGCTAAGCTATGAAGATCTCCTTAGTAGGCTTAGCAACATTTCATCTGTGGAAAAGGGGTTGTAGAATGGAAATGAATTCATCACCTACAAGGCTGTATAGATGCTTTTGAACTTTATTGAAGCTGGAGAGCGAGGATTGAGCAGCTCCAGCCCAGATATAGCAGCAATACTCCATTTTTGGTTTGATTTGGTTCTTGTAAAGATAGAACATATAGTAATTGAACAAATTCAAACATAAGGCAGTTAAAAATGGATTCTTACAGATCATTACAAATTAAGAAAGGATCCTTACAAAAAAGAAAAAAAGAACAATGTGTTGTTCTTGTCCTAAGTATTATCATTCATTACCAACCTTTGTTTGACTATTCTATTCAGTAACCTTCCCTAGGTTACAACATATAGACAAAGAAGAGATAGTTGTTGGATCTGTGGTTAAATAAACTTTTAATATATAAGCAAGAGTATTCAATGATAATTTTTTTCTATCATAATTCGGCAGTCCAGTGACTGAAGGAATCAGTGCATATGATAAGCTATGAGGATCTCCTTAGTAGGCTTAGTGTAGAAATAAATACAAGGGAGCTGTTCATAAAGAAAGAAAAAAAGAGAAATGACATCAAGGCTTCAACATAAGTGAATGCAGTCAAGTGTGATATGGCAGCAGTAGCACCAGAAACAAACTCAACATTAGCAGGCAGACTAAATTTAAAACTCCATGTTCTACACTCAGGATTGTCCCATTTAAGTGGATTAGTGTATTGGTTTGTGAAATAGTGATGTAATAATTGTGAATTCGATCCCTGGGCTAGGAACTTAGACTAAGTGAAAATGAGGTGACTAATATGAACTAGATGTGGTGCTTTTTTTTCCTGTCTTTCACCCAATATAAGGCCCAAGGGCCATTCAAGGTAGGGAGTTACTAAATGTAGTTGTTGCTGAGTAATCAAAGCAGCAGAATGTCTCTTTGGGTCAGAAATGTCATGCCTGAGTTGGCAGCCATGACACAGGGACAAGCTCTCTCCATTGGGAGGATTAAATGACCTGTTTACTTGCTCAGGCATGAGCTTATTCTCCCTGACCTCCATTCTGTTAGCAGAATAAGAACAAACATACCCCTGAGATTAAATAAGGATTTCAGTTTGAAATTCACTGGAGGTTATCATGATCAACAAGTACCATATGAAGACCAGAGTATAATGGCAGAAATGTTGTCATAACAACAAAAATGATGAAAATATTCCAAATGTGAAAAATGAAAACTTTTTAATCATTTCATCTTAAGCAAGGCAACGAAGCCACTAGGATGCAAGGGGTTACTGAGTGTGAAAGAATATAAAAAAAGAAAACATTATTAAGGAAACAGAACAATAAAAGAACAGTTCAGAAATGATAATTAGGATATTTTTTTAATCCTTTCACCCACAAAAAGGCTATAAAGCCACTAAGACACAAGAAATTACTGTTTGTGAAACAATAAAAGAACACAAATTAAAAAGATAGAATATACGGATTAATAATGCATTTAAATTTTTGGAGATCAAAGATGACTGGAAAGCCAGAAGCCAGAAGAGAGTCTGACAAGTGAGAAATGTGACAGAAAAAACTGTTAGTATAGGAATTGTGGTTACATCTAGCCATTTCAACTGTAAAAGGATGAGACCTTACCACTAATCTGGTAATGTGATTAAATTAATAAAGTATAGATAACAAAGAAGAAAGCTCATCAGGACAATTACCATGAAAATATTTATAGAAAAATCACAGCGAGGCTATGTTATAGTGATGAGAAAGTGATTGAAAATGAGATGACAGGTCAGGAGGAATAACATGGCAGATTCTTGTTTGGATTTTATCAAGAATCTCTTGATATTAGGTGGCAGCAATTATAAAATTATTTTTGACGTATTTTTTAACGTCAAAAAACTATATTATTTTTGCACAAACCTAATACATAGCAGAATCACCAGACCAGATATGGCAGCAATAATTAATGCATGGACAAATGGTAGACTTGTAAAGGTGTTGAAAGCGACTGAAGCCAAGATGCCAGGACTGATAACATTGCAGATTCTTCTTTGGATTTTTTCAAAAATCTCTAGATACATAGCAGAATCACCAGACCAGATATGGCAACAACATTCAATGCACGGTCAAATGGTAGACTTGTAAAAGTGTTGAAAGCGACTGAAGCCAATATGCCAGGACTGAGAACATTGCAGATTCTTCTTTGGATTTTTTCAAGGATCTCTTGATGCATAGCAGAATTGCCAGACCAGATCTGGCAGCAATAATCAAGGCATGGACAAATGGTAGACTTATAAAGGTGGTGAAAGTGACTGAAGCCAATATGCCAGGATTGATAACATTGCAGATTCTTCTTTGGATTTTATCAAGACTTTCTAGATACATAGCAGAATTGCCAGACCAGATGTCGTAGGAATATTCAATGCGTGGACAAATGGTAGACTTGTAAAGGTGGTGAATGTGACTGAAGCCAAGATGCCATGACTGATAACATTGCAGATTCTTCTTTGGATTTTATCAAGAATCACTAGATATATAGCAGAATTGCCAGACTAGAATGGCAGCAACATTCAATGCATAGAAAAATGGTAGACTTGTAAATGTAATGAAAGTGACTGAAGCCAATATGCCAGGACTGATAACATTGCAGATTCTTCTTTGGATATTATCAAGACTTTCTAGATACATAGCAGAAGCGCCAGACCAGATATGGCTGCAACATTCAATACACATGGATTAATGGTAGACTTGTAAAGGTTGTGAAAGTGACTGAAGCCAATATGCCAGGACTGATATCATTGCAGATTCTTTTTTGGATTTTATCAAAATTTTCTAGATACATAGCAGAATTGCCAGACCAGATGTGGCAGCAATATTCAATGCATGGACAAATGTTAGACGTATAAATGTGTTAAAAGTGATTGAAGCCAATATGCCATGATTGATAACATTGCAGATTCTTTTTTGGATTTTATCAAGAATCACTAGATACACAGTAGAATTGCCAGACCAGATATGGCAACAACATTTAATTCATGGACAAATGGTAGACTTGTAAAGGTGTTGAAAGTGACTGAAGCCAAGATGCCAGGACTGAGAACATTGCAGATTCTTCTTTGGATTTTATCAAGAATCTTTAGATACATAGCAGAATCACCAGACCAGATATGGCAACAAAAATTCAATGCATGGACAAATGGTAGACTTGGGGAAAGTGACTGAAGCCCAGATTCCAGGACTGATAACATTGCAGATTCTTCATTGGATTTTCTCAAGAATCTATAGATATATAGCAGAAGCACCAGACCAGATGTGGCTGCAATATTCAATGCATCGACATATTAATGTCTAAGTTTGGTTCTGATAAATGAATATATGTTTCAGTATAAGTAAATATTGAAAAGACAAGCTTGCTAACTATTATACCACATGAAAGTGCCTCGAATCTGTTTAAAATGATCACTAAGTACATTCCCTCCCTGAATTTATAGCCAGATCATACAGATGCATGCTGGTATTTCTTTCTAACCAATAAAAATGGACAGTTCTTGGTGCCATTACTCATATTTTTGTTTTACTTATTTTGAAGTCAGAACAACATAACCACGTGACTTTTGGACATGACCTTTTATATGGGAACACAGTTCGTGCTTTGTGAACTTTTTGCCTTATTACTATTGCTTTGTGAACTTTTTGCCTTATTACTGTTGCTTTGTGAACTTTTGCCTTATTACTGTTGCTTTTTTAAACTTTTTGCCTTATTACTGTTGCTTTGTGAACTTTTTGCCTTATTACTATTGCTTTGTGAACTTTTTGCCTTATTACTGTTGCTTTGTGAACTTTTTGCCTTATTACTGTTGCTTTGTCTAGTTTTGATTTCTATATATATTGTTTGCTTAGTATTATTTCGTCTTCTCCTTTTTCTCTCTTTTTTGTTTACTTTGTCAGTTCCATTTATTGTGCATTTTGCTGATTACACTTAACTCAACAGAATCTCACTTTAAGAGAGAAACAGTTTTCCAGGAAAATAGGCTCCTCAAGTTCATTAGATGTTAGTTTACGCTGAAGGCCTGATGGCGCAACAGCCGAAACAGTCTAATAATAACAAAGATGAGGATAATAATCCAAGTGTAAATTATAACTCCCAGAAATTCAGACAGATCTTATTGTTTTTTGCTGATTTTTTTAATTGATAATGTATGAATATTGTACTATAGAATTATTAGTGGTTTAAATGGTTATTGATAAATATTTTAATTATTTTAAATATCAAAAATATTTTTTTTGTTCTTTCTTGTTGTGAAGTCAGAACACTACAACCACTTGACTGTATCCCTTTTGTGTGTGAACACCATTCTTACTTTGTCAACTTTTTGCCTCATTACTGTTGCTTTGCCTACTTTTGACTTCCATATATATTGTTTGCTCAGTATTATTTTGTCCTGTTCTTTGTTCTTCCTTCCTTTTCTTATTGTTTATTGAGAACTTTGTCAATTCCATGTGTTGAGAATTTTTTTAATTATACTTAACCTTAGCTAATTATTCCAGGGTTATTTTAACTTAATTTTAAGTTTAATTTAATGTTCAATAAATATTAAAAATAGACAAGAAAAGTCATAGTTATTGTACAATAGAGGAGCATAATTATTGAAATATACTCATATTTCTTAATGACATAAATAATTACCAGTTTGGTATTATCTTCAATGTGCCATGGCTCTTCAGGACACAAGTGATCATGTCTCTCCACAATTTCCTGTCCTTTGTAGCTGTTAATAAATTTTGTCATTTTGTTATCTCTCTTAAACCCTGCTTCATCAACCATTTACTCATGCTCTCTAGGTAGGTTATGCATTGCTTCCCTCTGTTGCTCTTGTCTCCAATCTGTCCTGTCAATATCAAAGTTTCCAAGGCCACTTTCTTCATTATATTCCCTAGAAATTTCAACTATAACTTCCTGATGTTAAATATAAATGTACTTTTTCCAATTTTCTTTACAACTACATTATTGCTTCAAGGTATTCTCAGCATCCTTCTGGAGAACAACATTTCTATTGCTTATTCATTTCTGAGATGATTGTCCAGCATTCACTGCCATATAGGAGGATTGATATTACATAGCAGTTCATCACACTTTTCATTGTTTCTGTTGCCTCAAGTCTTCTCTTCATCTGTGAGGAAATTGAGCAGCATTCACTGCCATATAGGAGGATTGATATTACATAGCAGTTCAGCACTCTTTTCTTTGTTTATGTTGCCTCAAGTCTTCTCTTCATCTGTGAGGAAATTGTCCATCATTCACTGCCATATAGGAGGATTGATATTACATAGCAGTTCAGCACTCTTTTCATTGTTTCTGTTGCCTCAAGTCTTCTCTTCATCTGTGAGGAAATTGAGCAGCATTCACTGCCATATAGGAGGATTGATATTACATAGCAGTTCAGCACTCTTTTCATTGTTTCTGTTGCCTCAAGTCTCCTCTTCATCTGTGAGGAAATTGTCCATCATTCACTGCCATATAGGAGGATTGATATTACATAGCAGTTCAGCACTCTTTTCATTGTTTCTGTTGACTCAAGTCTTCTCTTCATCTGTGAGGAAATTGTCCAGCATTCACTGCCATATAGGAGGATTGATATTACATAGCAGTTCAGTACTCTTTTCATTGTTTCTGTTGCCTCAAGTCTTCTCTTCATCTGTGAGAAAATTGAGCAGCATTCATTGCCATATAGGAGGATTGATATTACATAGCAGTCCAACACTCTTTTCATTGTTTCTCTTGCCTCAAGTCTTCTCTTCATCTGTGAGGAAATTGTCCAGCATTCACTGCCATATAGGAGGATTGATATTACATAGCAGTTCAGTACTCTTTTCATTGTTTCTGTTGCTTCAAGTCCCTTCTTCATCTGTGAGGAAATTGAGCAGCATTCATTGCCATATAGGAGGATTGATATTACATAGCAGTTCAGCACTCTTTTCATTGTTTCTGTTGCCTCAAGTCTTCTCTTCATCTGTGAGGAAATTGAGCAGCATTCCCTGCCATATAGGAGGATTGATATTACATAGCAGTCCAACACTCTTTTCATTGTTTCTCTTGCCTCAAGTCTTCTCTTCATCTGTGAGGAAATTGTCCAGCATTCACTGCCATATAGGAGGATTGATATTACATAGCAGTTCAGCACTCTTTTCATTGTTTCTGTTGCCTCAAGTCTTCTCTTCATCTGTGAGAAAATTGAGCAGCATTCATTGCCATATAGGAGGATTGATATTACATAGCAGTTCAGCACTCTTTTCATTGTTTCTGTTGCCTCAAGTCTTCTCTTCATCTGTGAGGAAATTGAGCAGCATTCCCTGCCATATAGGAGGATTGATATTACATAGCAGTCCAACACTCTTTTCATTGTTTCTCTTGCCTCAAGTCTTCTCTTCATCTGCTACTAACCCGCATTCCTGGAACTACCAACCTGCATTACCAGTTTGTATTATTACATTAATACATTTATTTTGCTATATTCCTTCTTGGCACTTATTATTTATTGGTACTGGATTTCATCCCGGAATCCACAACACATTACTGCGATTGTTTTCAACAATTTTTCATGTGATTTTTTGTGACAATAACAATTTTTATAACTTGGAAATAAATTTGGGAATAATCAAAATTAATTGCGAAAGTCACCCATGAAATAAAAATAATTGTTTGTATGAAAAGTAAGGACCGACGTACTTCAAACTGTTTTTAAATTAAATGACAGCAGAATAATTATCATTGAAATTTTAAAAGGGTAAACTTACATATTAATGCAATACTTAAATGCAGCAATCAATTTTAAGTTCTGTAGTTTACTGTTGCCTATTGCATCTATTCCTCCCTGCCTATTGTGATGAAAGCCCAATCAAGAGCCCCCTGCAGGAGCAAGATTAAATGCCACCTGATAGGGTGGCTTTTAAGTTAATAAATATATATAATTGTTTGACCAAGGCAATAAATTTATATAATTGTCTAATAATGGCAATAAATATATATAATTGTCACATTCAAATTCAAATCCAGAGCCTTCTCACTCCTGTTGGAAGAACCCCTCCTTGATCGACCATGTCCTCAGAGATCTAGCTATACTCACCATACTTGGCTAATTGTGGGTTGCTGAGGTTATTTAACCCATTGTTGTGGATTTTGAATTCAGACTTGTCCTTCTCCTAGACTAGTTACCACCTAAGGCTATGGGACTCAGTCTGTCCTGCTATTTACACATAACAGTGGGGAGAAGAGATGGATTCATACTTTTCCCAAAGGTATTTGCGTATACACCTTTGTGCAAATTAATTGAAACAAAATGAATAATTCCGTTATTACTAACTTTGTTTTTGTATTTTTCCAATGAAACATAAACAAGTGCATGTTAGTACCTCGTATGTCCATTCCACAAAGTCATTCCTTGCAGATTGACCACAGATTCTTGACTGGATTTAATTCAGGGGAGTTTCCGGGCCAATCTAGTACTTTGATTTGCTCACTGGTAAAACTTGCTAGCGTGTTTGTGCAGTGTTACAAATTACACTTCCTTGGAGTAAAGTCCATTGCAGACAATGACTGTAGGACAACTAATTAACAGTTGAGACAATAGTCTCTGGGTGTGATAAAAATCTGATGCAATCACAGATGACGCAATATTTTTCAATGCCAAACAAATTTCATCATACACCCTGAAAATAGATTCATAGTACTGCACACCACTGCAAATGGCCTAATCTGATAAAAAAAAAAAAAACAGAAATTGATTACACCCTGTCACTTCAGTGGGTTTAAAACTGCCTGTATGGTAAAAGAAAGGAAACTAAAGTGGTTGTTCCAATTAATTTGTGCAAAGATGTAAGTGAATGTAAGTAATTTGACTGGAACTTTGATCTCTGATTCCTCAATCTAAAACCAGTGTTTCCCAACTTTTTTCAACTATCACCCCCTTTGGTCATAAGTATTTTTAGCAATGCCACCCTGTATAATTTGAGCGGGGCATTGACAAAAGTTTGTAACATACTGAATTCATCTTTCACAACAAGATAACAGTGCAAAAACAATTTTAATATTGTTTTCGTTTCTATTATAAATGCCAATGATTGAAATGATAAACAAAACTTTTATTTGACAGCTTATCTCAATGTTTTCAATGTGATGGTTGACTTTGATGCTTACTGGCTAAGGCTTTTACTCTAGGTTCATTTGACAGCTTATCTCAATGTTTTCAATGTGATGGTTGACTTTGGTGCTTACTGGCTAAGGCTTTCACTCTAGGTTCATTTGATAGCTTATCTCAATGTTCTCAATGTGATGGTTGACTTTAGTGCTTACTGGCTAAGGCTTTTACACTAGGTTCATTTGACAGCTTATCTCAATGTTTTCAATGTGATGGTTGACTTTAGTGCTTACTGGCTAAGGCTTTTACTCTAGGTTCATTTGATAGCTTATCTCAATGTTTTCAATGTGATGGTTGACTTTGGTGCTTACTGGCTAAGGCTTTTACTCTAGGTTCATTTGACAGCTTATCTCAATGTTTTCAATGCGATGGTTGACTTTGGTGCTTACTGGCTAAGGCTTTTACTCTAGGTTCATTTGACAGCTTATCTCAATGTTCTCAATGTGATGGTTGACTTTAGTGCTTACTGGCTAAGGCTTTTACTCTAGGTTGATTTGACAGCTTATCTCAATGTTTTCAATGCGATGGTTGACTTTGGTGCTTACTGGCTAAGGCTTTTACTCTAGGTTCATTTGATAGCTTATCTCAATGTTTTCAATGTGATGGTTGACTTTAGTGCTTACTGGCTAAGACTTTTACTCTAGGTTCATTTGATAGCTTATCTCAATGTTTTCAATGTGATGGTTGACTTTGGTGCTTACTGGCTAAGGCTTTTACTCTAGGTTCATTTGACAGCTTATCTCAATGTTTTCAATATGATGGTTGACTTTGGTGCTTACTAGCTAAGGCTTTTACTCTAGGTTCATTTGACAGCTTATCTCAATGTTCTCAATGTGATGGTAGACTTTGGTGCTTACTGGCTAAGGCTTTTACTCTAGGTTCATTTGATAGCTTATCTCAATGTTCTCAATGTGATGGTTGACTTTAGTGATTATTGGTTAAGGCTTTTACTCTAGGTTCATTTGACAGCTTATCTCAATGTTATCAATGTGATGGTTGACTTTAGTGCTTACTGGCTAAGGCTTTTACTCTAGGTTGATTTGACAGCTTATCTCAATGTTTTCAATGCGATGGTTGACTTTGGTGCTTACTGGCTAAGGCTTTTACTCTAGGTTCATTTGATAGCTTATCTCAATGTTTTCAATGTGATGGTTGACTTTAGTGCTTACTGGCTAAGACTTTTACTCTAGGTTCATTTGATAGCTTATCTCAATGTTCTCAATATGATGGTTGACTTTAGTGCTTACTGGCTAAGGCTTTTACTCTAGGTTCATTTGATAGCTTATCTCAATGTTCTCAATGTGATGGTTGTCTTTAGTGCTTACTGGCTAAGGCTTTTACTCGAGGTTCATTTGACAGCTTATCTCAATGTTTTCAATGTGATGGTTGACTTTGGTGCTTACTGGCTAAGGCTTTTACTCTAGGTTCATTTGACAGCTTATCTCAATGTTCTCAATGTGATGGTTGACTTTAGTGCTTACTGGCTAAGGCTTTTACTCTAGGTTCATTTGACAGCTTATCTCAATGTTTTCAATGCGATGGTTGACTTTGGTGCGTACTGGCTAAGGCTTTTACTCTAGGTTCATTTGATAGCTTATCTCAATGTTTTCAATGTGATGGTTGACTTTAGTGCTTACTGGCTAAGGCTTTTACTCTAGGTTCATTTGATAGCTTATCTCAATGTTCTCAATGTGATGGTTGACTTTGGTGCTTACTGGCTAAGGCTTTTACTCTAGGTTCATTTGACAGCTTATCTCAATGTTTTCAATGTGATGGTTGACTTTGGTGCTTACTGGCTAAGGCTTTTACTCTAGGTTCATTTGACAGCTTATCTCAATGTTTTCAATGTGATGGTTGACTTTGGTGCTTACTAGCTAAGGCTTTTACTCTAGGTTCATTTGACAGCTTATCTCAATGTTTTCAATGTGATGGTTGACTTTGGTGCTTACTGGCTAAGGCTTTTACTCTAGGTTCATTTGATAGCTTATCTCAATGTTCTCAATGTGATGGTAGACTTTGGTGCTTACTGGCTAAGGCTTTTACTCTAGGTTCATTTGATAGCTTATCTCAATGTTCTCAATGTGATGGTTGACTTTAGTGATTATTGGTTAAGGCTTTTACTCTAGGTTCATTTGACAGCTTATCTCAATGTTCTCAATGTGATGGTTGACTTTAGTGCTTACTGGCTAAGGCTTTTACTCTAGGTTGATTTGACAGCTTATCTCAATGTTTTCAATGCGATGGTTGACTTTGGTGCTTACTGGCTAAGGCTTTTACTCTAGGTTCATTTGATAGCTTATCTCAATGTTTTCAATGTGATGGTTGACTTTAGTGCTTACTGGCTAAGACTTTTACTCTAGGTTCATTTGATAGCTTATCTCAATGTTCTCAATGTGATGGTTGACTTTAGTGCTTACTGGCTAAGGCTTTTACTCTAGGTTCATTTGATAGCTTATCTCAATGTTCTCAATGTGATGGTTGTCTTTAGTGCTTACTGGCTAAGGCTTTTACTCGAGGTTCATTTGACAGCTTATCTCAATGTTTTCAATGTGATGGTTGACTTTGGTGCTTACTGGCTAAGGCTTTTACTCTAGGTTCATTTGACAGCTTATCTCAATGTTCTCAATGTGATGGTTGACTTTAGTGCTTACTGGCTAAGGCTTTTACTCTAGGTTCATTTGACAGCTTATCTCAATGTTTTCAATGCGATGGTTGACTTTGGTGCTTACTAGCTAAGGCTTTTACTCTAGGTTCATTTGACAGCTTATCTCAATGTTTTCAATGTGATGGTTGACTTTGGTGCTTACTGGCTAAGGCTTTTACTCTAGGTTCATTTGATAGCTTATCTCAATGTTCTCAATATGATGGTTGACTTTAGTGATTATTGGTTAAGGCTTTTACTCTAGGTTCATTTGACAGCTTATCTCAATGTTTTCAATGTGATAGTTGACTTTGGTGCTTACTGGCTAAGGCTTTTACTCTAGGTTCATTTGACAGCTTATCTCAATATTTTCAATGCGATGGTTGACTTTGGTGCTTACTGGCTAAGGCTTTTACCCTAGGTTCATTTGACAGCTTATCTCAATGTTTTCAATGTGATGGTTGACTTTGGTGCTTACTGGCTAAGGCTTTTACTCTAGGTTCATTTGATAGCTTATCTCAATGTTCTCAATGTGATGGTAGACTTTGGTGCTTACTGGCTAAGGCTTTTACTCTAGGTTCATTTGATAGCTTATCTCAATGTTCTCAAGGTGATGGTTGACTTTAGTGATTATTGGTTAAGGATTTTACTCTAGGTTCATTTGACAGCTTATCTCAATGTTTTCAATGTGATGGTTGACTTTGTTGCTTACTGGCTAAGGCTTTTACTCTAGGTTCATTTGATAGCTTATCTCAATGTTCTCAATGTGATGGTTGACTTTGGTGCGTACTGGCTAAGGCTTTTACTCTAGGTTCATTTGATAGCTTATCTCAATGTTTTCAATGTGATGGTTGACTTTAGTGCTTACTGGCTAAGGCTTTTACTCTAGGTTCATTTGATAGCTTATCTCAATGTTCTCAATGTGATGGTTGACTTTGGTGCTTACTGGCTAAGGCTTTTACTCTAGGTTCATTTGACAGCTTATCTCAATTTTTTCAATGTGATGGCTGACTTTGGTGCTTACTGGCTAAGGCTTTTACTCTAGGTTCATTTGACAGCTTATCTCAATTTTTTCAATGTGATAGTTGACTTTGGTGCTTACTGGCTAAGGCTTTTACTCTAGGTTCATTTGACAGCTTATCTCAATGTTTTCAATGCGATGGTTGACTTTAGTGCGTACTGGCTAAGTCTTTTACTCTAGGTTCATTTGATAGCTTATCTCAATGTTTTCAATGTGATGGTTGACTTTAGTGCTTACTGGCTAAGGCTTTTACTCTAGGTTCATTTGATAGCTTATCTCAATGTTCTCAATGTGATGGTTGACTTTGGTGCTTACTGGCTAAGGCTTTTACTCTAGGTTCATTTAACAGCTTATCTCAATGTTTTCAATGTGATGGTTGACTTTGGTGCTTACTGGCTAAGGCCTTTACTCTAGGTTCATTTGAGAGCTTATCTCAATGTTTTCAATATGATGGTTGACTTTGGTGCTTACTAGATAAGGCTTTTACTCTAGGTTCATTTGACAGCTTATCTCAATGTTTTCAATGTGATGGTTGACTTTGGTGCTTACTGGCTAAGGCTTTTACTCTAGGTTCATTTGATAGCTTATCTCAATGTTCTCAATGTGATGGTAGACTTTGGTGCTTACTGGCTAAGGCTTTTACTCTAGGTTCATTTGATAGCTTATCTCAATGTTCTCAATGTGATGGTTGACTTTAGTGATTATTGGTTAAGGCTTTTACTCTAGGTTCATTTGACAGCTTATCTCAATGTTCTCAATGTGATGGTTGACTTTAGTGCTTACTGGCTAAGGCTTTTACTCTAGGTTCATTTGATAGCTTATCTCAATGTTCTCAATGTGATGGTTGACTTTAGTGCTTACTGGCTAAGGCTTTTACTCTAGGTTCATTTGATAGCTTATCTCAATGTTCTCAATATGATGGTTGACTTTAGTGCTTACTGGCTAAGGCTTTTACTCTAGGTTCATTTGACAGCTTATCTCAATGTTTTCAATGCGATGGTTGACTTTGGTGCTTACTAGCTAAGGCTTTTACTCTAGGTTCATTTGACAGCTTATCTCAATGTTTTCAATGTGATGGTTGACTTTGGTGCTTACTGGCTAAGGCTTTTACTCTAGGTTCATTTGATAGCTTATCTCAATGTTCTCAATATGATGGTTGACTTTAGTGATTATTGGTTAAGGCTTTTACTCTAGGTTCATTTGACAGCTTATCTCAATGTTTCAATGTGATAGTTGACTTTGGTGCTTACTGGCTAAGGCTTTTACTCTAGGTTCATTTGACAGCTTATCTCAATATTTTCAATGCGATGGTTGACTTTGGTGCTTACTGGCTAAGGCTTTTACCCTAGGTTCATTTGACAGCTTATCTCAATGTTTTCAATGTGATGGTTGACTTTGGTGCTTACTGGCTAAGGCTTTTACTCTAGGTTCATTTGATAGCTTATCTCAATGTTCTCAATGTGATGGTAGACTTTGGTGCTTACTGGCTAAGGCTTTTCCTCTAGGTTCATTTGATAGCTTATCTCAATGTTCTCAAGGTGATGGTTGACTTTAGTGATTATTGGTTAAGGATTTTACTCTAGGTTCATTTGACAGCTTATCTCAATGTTTTCAATGTGATGGTTGACTTTGTTGCTTACTGGCTAAGGCTTTTACTCTAGGTTCATTTGATAGCTTATCTCAATGTTCTCAATGTGATGGTTGACTTTGGTGCGTACTGGCTAAGGCTTTTACTCTAGGTTCATTTGATAGCTTATCTCAATGTTTTCAATGTGATGGTTGACTTTAGTGCTTACTGGCTAAGGCTTTTACTCTAGGTTCATTTGATAGCTTATCTCAATGTTCTCAATGTGATGGTTGACTTTGGTGCTTACTGGCTAAGGCTTTTACTCTAGGTTCATTTGACAGCTTATCTCAATTTTTTCAATGTGATGGCTGACTTTGGTGCTTACTGGCTAAGGCTTTTACTCTAGGTTCATTTGACAGCTTATCTCAATTTTTTCAATGTGATAGTTGACTTTGGTGCTTACTGGCTAAGGCTTTTACTCTAGGTTCATTTGACAGCTTATCTCAATGTTTTCAATGCGATGGTTGACTTTAGTGCGTACTGGCTAAGTCTTTTACTCTAGGTTCATTTGATAGCTTATCTCAATGTTTTCAATGTGATGGTTGACTTTAGTGCTTACTGGCTAAGGCTTTTACTCTAGGTTCATTTGATAGCTTATCTCAATGTTCTCAATGTGATGGTTGACTTTGGTGCTTACTGGCTAAGGCTTTTACTCTAGGTTCATTTAACAGCTTATCTCAATGTTTTCAATGTGATGGTTGACTTTGGTGCTTACTGGCTAAGGCTTTTACTCTAGGTTCATTTGAGAGCTTATCTCAATGTTTTCAATATGATGGTTGACTTTGGTGCTTACTAGATAAGGCTTTTACTCTAGGTTCATTTGACAGCTTATCTCAATGTTTTCAATGTGATGGTTGACTTTGGTGCTTACTGGCTAAGGCTTTTACTCTAGGTTCATTTGATAGCTTATCTCAATGTTCTCAATGTGATGGTAGACTTTGGTGCTTACTGGCTAAGGCTTTTACTCTAGGTTCATTTGATAGCTTATCTCAATGTTCTCAATGTGATGGTTGACTTTAGTGATTATTGGTTAAGGCTTTTACTCTAGGTTCATTTGACAGCTTATCTCAATGTTCTCAATGTGATGGTTGACTTTAGTGCTTACTGGCTAAGGCTTTTACTCTAGGTTCATTTGATAGCTTATCTCAATGTTCTCAATGTGATGGTTGACTTTAGTGCTTACTGGCTAAGGCTTTTACTCTAGGTTCATTTGATAGCTTATCTCAATGTTCTCAATGTGATGGTTGTCTTTAGTGCTTACTGGCTAAGGCTTTTACTCGAGGTTCATTTGACAGCTTATCTCAATGTTTTCAATGTGATGGTTGACTTTGGTGCTTACTGGCTAAGGCTTTTACTCTAGGTTCATTTGACAGCTTATCTCAATGTTCTCAATGTGATGGTTGACTTTAGTGCTTACTGGATAAGGCTTTTACTCTAGGTTCATTTGACAGCTTATCTCAATTTTTTCAATGTGATGGCTGACTTTGGTGCTTACTGGCTAAGGCTTTTACTCTAGGTTCATTTAACAGCTTATCTCAATGTTTTCAATGTGATGGTTGACTTTGGTGCTTACTGGCTAAGGCTTTTACTCTAGGTTCATTTGACAGCTTATCTCAATGTTTTCAATGTGATGGTTGACTTTGGTGCTTACTGGCTAAGGCTTTTACTCTAGGTTCATTTGACAGCTTATCTCAATGTTTTCAATATGATGGTTGACTTTGGTGCTTACTAGCTAAGGCTTTTACTCTAGGTTCATTTGACAGCTTATCTCAATGTTTTCAATGTGATGGTTGACTTTGGTGCTTACTGGCTAAGGCTTTTACTCTAGGTTCATTTGATAGCTTATCTCAATGTTCTCAATGTGATGGTAGACTTTGGTGCTTACTGGCTAAGGCTTTTACTCTAGGTTCATTTGATAGCTTATCTCAATGTTCTCAATGTGATGGTTGACTTTAGTGATTATTGGTTAAGGCTTTTACTCTAGGTTCATTTGACAGCTTATCTCAATGTTCTCAATGTGATGGTTGACTTTAGTGCTTACTGGCTAAGGCTTTTACTCTAGGTTGATTTGACAGCTTATCTCAATGTTTTCAATGCGATGGTTGACTTTGGTGCTTACTGGCTAAGGCTTTTACTCTAGGTTCATTTGATAGCTTATCTCAATGTTTTCAATGTGATGGTTGACTTTAGTGCTTACTGGCTAAGACTTTTACTCTAGGTTCATTTGATAGCTTATCTCAATGTTCTCAATGTGATGGTTGACTTTAGTGCTTACTGGCTAAGGCTTTTACTCTAGGTTCATTTGATAGCTTATCTCAATGTTCTCAATGTGATGGTTGTCTTTAGTGCTTACTGGCTAAGGCTTTTACTCGAGGTTCATTTGACAGCTTATCTCAATGTTTTCAATGTGATGGTTGACTTTGGTGCTTACTGGCTAAGGCTTTTACTCTAGGTTCATTTGACAGCTTATCTCAATGTTCTCAATGTGATGGTTGACTTTAGTGCTTACTGGCTAAGGCTTTTACTCTAGGTTCATTTGACAGCTTATCTCAATGTTTTCAATGCGATGGTTGACTTTGGTGCGTACTGGCTAAGGCTTTTACTCTAGGTTCATTTGATAGCTTATCTCAATGTTCTCAATGTGATGGTTGACTTTGGTGCTTACTGGCTAAGGCTTTTACTCTAGGTTCATTTGACAGCTTATCTCAATGTTTTCAATGTGATGGTTGACTTTGGTGCTTACTGGCTAAGGCTTTTACTCTAGGTTCATTTGACAGCTTATCTCAATGTTTTCAATGTGATGGTTGACTTTGGTGCTTACTGGCTAAGGCTTTTACTCTAGGTTCATTTGATAGCTTATCTCAATGTTCTCAATGTGATGGTAGACTTTGGTGCTTACTGGCTAAGGCTTTTACTCTAGGTTCATTTGATAGCTTATCTCAATGTTCTCAATGTGATGGTTGACTTTAGTGATTATTGGTTAAAGCTTTTACTCTAGGTTCATTTGACAGCTTATCTCAATGTTTTCAATGTGATGGTTGACTTTGTTGCTTACTGGCTAAGGCTTTTACTCTAGGTTCATTTGATAGCTTATCTCAATGTTCTCAATGTGATGGTTGACTTTGGTGCGTACTGGCTAAGGCTTTTACTCTAGGTTCATTTGATAGCTTATCTCAATGTTTTCAATGTGATGGTTGACTTTAGTGCTTACTGTCTAAGGCTTTTACTCTAGGTTCATTTGATAGCTTATCTCAATGTTCTCAATGTGATGGTTGACTTTGGTGCTTACTGGCTAAGGCTTTTACTCTAGGTTCATTTGACAGCTTATCTCAATTTTTTCAATGTGATGGCTGACTTTGGTGCTTACTGGCTAAGGCTTTTACTCTAGGTTCATTTGACAGCTTATCTCAATTTTTTCAATGTGATAGTTGACTTTGGTGCTTACTGGCTAAGGCTTTTACTCTAGGTTCATTTGACAGCTTATCTCAATGTTTTCAATGCGATGGTTGACTTTAGTGCGTACTGGCTAAGGCTTTTACTCTAGGTTCATTTGATAGCTTATCTCAATGTTTTCAATGTGATGGTTGACTTTAGTGCTTACTGGCTAAGGCTTTTACTCTAGGTTCATTTGATAGCTTATCTCAATGTTCTCAATGTGATGGTTGACTTTGGTGCTTACTGGCTAAGGCTTTTACTCTAGGTTCATTTGATAGCTTATCTCAATGTTTTCAATGTGATGGTTGACTTTAGTGCTTACTGGCTAAGACTTTTACTCTAGGTTCATTTGATAGCTTATCTCAATGTTCTCAATGTGATGGTTGACTTTAGTGCTTACTGGCTAAGGCTTTTACTCTAGGTTCATTTGATAGCTTATCTCAATGTTCTCAATGTGATGGTTGTCTTTAGTGCTTACTGGCTAAGGCTTTTACTCGAGGTTCATTTGACAGCTTATCTCAATGTTTTCAATGTGATGGTTGACTTTGGTGCTTACTGGCTAAGGCTTTTACTCTAGGTTCATTTGACAGCTTATCTCAATGTTTTCAATGTGATGGTTGACTTTGGTGCTTACTAGCTAAGGCTTTTACTCTAGGTTCATTTGACAGCTTATCTCAATGTTTTCAATGTGATGGTTGACTTTGGTGCTTACTGGCTAAGGCTTTTACTCTAGGTTCATTTGATAGCTTATCTCAATGTTCTCAATGTGATGGTTGACTTTAGTGATTATTGGTTAAGGCTTTTACTCTAGGTTCATTTGACAGCTTATCTCAATGTTTTCAATGTGATAGTTGACTTTGGTGCTTACTGGCTAAGGCTTTTACTCTAGGTTCATTTGACAGCTTATCTCAATGTTTTCAATGTGATGGTTGACTTTGGTGCTTACTGGCTAAGGCTTTTACTCTAGGTTCATTTGACAGCTTATCTCAATATTTTCAATGCGATGGTTGACTTTGGTGCTTACTGGCTAAGGCTTTTACCCTAGGTTCATTTGATAGCTTATCTCAATGTTTTCAATGTGATGGTTGACTTTGGTGCTTACTGGCTAAGGCTTTTACTCTAGGTTCATTTGACAGCTTATCTCAATGTTTTCAATGTGATGGTTGACTTTGGTGCTTACTAGCTAAGGCTTTTACTCTAGGTTCATTTGACAGCTTATCTCAATGTTTTCAATGTGATGGTTGACTTTGGTGCTTACTGGCTAAGGCTTTTACTCTAGGTTCATTTGATAGCTTATCTCAATGTTCTCAATGTGATGGTTGACTTTGGTGCTTACTGGCTAAGGCTTTTACTCTAGGTTCATTTGATAGCTTATCTCAATGTTCTCAATGTGATGGTTGACTTTAGTGATTACTGGCTAAGGCTTTTACTCTAGGTTCATTTGACAGCTTATCTCAATGTTTTCAATGTGATGGTTGATTTTGGTGCTTACTGGCTAGGGCTTTTACTCTAGGTTCATTTGACAGCTTATCTCAATTTTTTCAATGTGATGGTTGACTTTAGTGCTTACTGGCTAAGGCTTTTACTCTAGGTTCATTTGACAGCTTATCTCAATTTTGTCAATGTGATGGTTGACTTTGGTGCTTACTGGCTAAGGCTTTTACTCTAGGTTCATTTGACAGCTTATCTCAATGTTTTCAATGCGATGGTTGACTTTGTTGCTTACTGGCTAAGGCTTTTACTCTAGGTTCATTTGACAGCTTATCTCAATGTTTTCAATGTGATGGTTGACTTTGGTGCTTACTGGCTAAGGCTTTTACTCTAGGTTCATTTGGCAGCTTATCTCAATGTTTTCAATGTGATGGCTGACTTTGGTGCTTACTGGCTAAGGCTTTTACTCTAGGTTCATTTGATAGCTTATCTCAATGTTCTCAATGTGATGGTTGACTTTGGTGCTTACTGGCTAAGGCTTTTACTCTAGGTTCATTTGATAGCTTATCTCAATGTTCTCAATGTGATGGTTGACTTTAGTGATTACTGGCTAAGGCTTTTACTCTAGGTTCATTTGACAGCTTATCTCAATGTTTTCAATGTGATAGTTGTCTTTAGTGCTTACTGGCTAAGGCATTTACTCGAGGTTCATTTGACAGCTTATCTCAATGTTTTCAATGTGATGGTTGACTTTGGTGCTTACTGGCTAAGGCTTTTACTCTAGGTTCATTTGACAGCTTATCTCAATGTTCTCAATGTGATGGTTGACTTTAGTGCTTACTGGCTAAGGCTTTTACTCTAGGTTCATTTGACAGCTTATCTCAATTTTTTCAATGTGATGGTTGACTTTGGTGCTTACTGGCTAAGGCTTTTACTCTAGGTTCATTTGACAGCTTATCTCAATGTTTTCAATGCGATGGTTGACTTTGGTGCGTACTGGCTAAGGCTTTTACTCTAGGTTCATTTGATAGCTTATCTCAATGTTTTCAATGTGATGGTTGACTTTAGTGCTTACTGGCTAAGGCTTTTACTCTAGGTTCATTTGATAGCTTATCTCAATGTTCTCAATGTGATGGTTGACTTTGGTGCTTACTGGCTAAGGCTTTTACTCTAGGTTCATTTGACAGCTTATCTCAATGTTTTCAATGTGATGGTTGACTTTGGTGCTTACTGGCTAAGGCTTTTACTCTAGATTCATTTGATAGCTAATCTCATTGTTTTCAATGTGATGGTTGACTTTGGTGCTTACTGGCTAAGGCTTTTACTCTAGGTTCATTTGATAGCTTATCTCAATGTTCTCAATGTGATGGTTGACTTTAGTGCTTACTGGCTAAGGCTTTTACTCTAGGTTCATTTGACAGCTTATCTCAATGTTTTCAATGTGATGGTTGACTTTGGTGCTTACTGGCTAAGGCTTTTACTCTAGGTTCATTTGACAGCTTATCTCAATTTTGTCAATGTGATGGTTGACTTTGGTGCTTACTGGCTAAGGCTTTTACTCTAGGTTCATTTGACACCTTATCTCAATGTTTTCAATGCGATAGTTGACTTTGTTGCTTACTGGCTAAGGCTTTTACTCTAGGTTCATTTGACAGCTTATCTCAATGTTTTCAATGTGATGGTTGACTTTGGTGATTACTGGCTAAGGCTTTTACTCTAGGTTCATTTGACAGCTTACCTCAATGTTTTCAATGTGATGGTTGACTTTGGTGCTTACTAGCTAAGGCTTTTACTCTAGGTTCATTTGACAGCTTATCTCAATTTTGTCAATGTGATGGTTGACTTGGGTGCTTACTGGCTAAGGCTTTTACTCTAGGTTCATTTGACAGCTTATCTCAATGTTTTCAATGCGATGGTTGACTTTGTTGCTTACTGGCTAAGGCTTTTACTCTAGGTTCATTTGACAGCTTATCTCAATGTTTTCAATGTGATGGTTGACTTTGGTGCTTACTGGCTAAGGCTTTTACTCTAGGTTCATTTGACAGCTTATCTCAATGTTTTCAATGTGATGGTTGACTTTGGTGCTTACTAGCTAAGGCTTTTACTCTAGGTTCATTTGACAGCTTATCTCAATGTTTTCAATGTGATGGCTGACTTTGGTGCTAACTGGCTAAGGCTTTTAATCTAGGTTCATTTGATAGCTTATCTTAATGTTCTCAATGTGATGGTTGACTTTGGTGCTTACTGGCTAAGGCTTTTACTCTAGGTTCATTTGATAGCTTATCTCAATGTTCTCAATGTGATGGTTGACTTTAGTGATTACTGGCTAAGGCTTTTACTCTAGGTTCATTTGACAGCTTATCTCAATGTTTTCAATGTGATAGTTGACTTTGGTGCTTACTGGCTAAGGCTTTTACTCTAGGTTCATTTGACAGCTTATCTCAATGTTTTCAATGTGATGGTTGACTTTGGTGCTTACTGGCTAAGGCTTTTACTCTAGGTTCATTTGACAGCTTATCTCAATATTTTCAATGCGATGGTTGACTTTGGTGCTTACTGGCTAAGGCTTTTACCCTAGGTTCATTTGATAGCTTATCTCAATATTTTCAATGTGATGGTTGACTTTAGTGCTTACTGGGTAAGGCTTTACTCTAGATTCATTTGATAGCTTATCTCAATGTTTTCAATGTGATGGTTGACTTTGGTGCTTACTGGCTAAGGCTTTTACTCTAGGTTCATTTGACAGCTTATCTCAATGTTTTCAATGTGATGGTTGACTTTAGTGCTTACTGGCTAAGGCTTTTACTCTAGGTTCATTTGATAGCTTATCTCAATGTTTTCAATGTGATGGTTGACTTTAGTGCTTACTGGCTAAGGCTTTTACTCTAGGTTCATTTGATAGCTTATCTCAATGTTCTCAATGTGATGGTTGACTTTGGTGCTTACTGGCTAAGGCTTTTACTCTAGGTTCATTTGATAGCTTATCTCAATGTTTTCAATGTGATGGTTGACTTTGGTGCTTACTGGCTAAGGCTTTTACTCTAGGTTCATTTGACAGCTTATCTCAATGTTTTCAATGCGATGGTTGACTTTGTTGCTTAATGGCTAAGGCTTTTACTCTAGGTTCATTTGACAGCTTATCTCAATGTTTTCAATGTGATGGTTGACTTTGGTGCTTACTGGCTAAGGCTTTTACTCTAGGTTCATTTGACAGCTTATCTCAATGTTTTCAATGTGATCGTTGACTTTGGTGCTTACTGGCTAAGGCTTTTACTCTAGGTTCATTTGATAGCTTATCTCAATATTTTCAATGCGATGGTTGACTTTGGTGCTTACTGGCTAAGGCTTTTACCCTAGGTTCATTTGATAGCTTATCTCAATGTTTTCAATGTGATGGTTGACTTTAGTGCTTACTGGCTAAGGCTTTTACTCTAGATTCATTTGATAGCTTATCTCAATGTTTTCAATGTGATGGTTGACTTTGGTGCTTACTGGCTAAGGCTTTTACTCTAGGTTCATTTGATAGCTTATCTCAATGTTCTCAATGTGATGGTTGACTTTAGTGCTTACTGGCTAAGGCTTTTACTCTAGGTTCATTTGATAGCTTATCTCAATGTTTTCAATGTGATGGTTGACTTTGGTGCTTACTAGCTAAGGCTTTTACTCTCGGTTCATTTGACAGCTTATCTCAATGTTTTCAATGTGATGGTTGACTTTGGTGCTTACTGGCTAAGGTTTTTACTCTAGGTTCATTTGATAGCTTATCTCAATGTTCTCAATGTGATGGTTGACTTTGGTGCTTACTGGCTAAGGCTTTTACTCTAGGTTCATTTGATAGCTTATCTCAATGTTCTCAATGTGATGGTTGACTTTAGTGCTTACTGGCTAAGGCTTTTACTCTAGGTTGATTTCACAGCTTATCTCAATGTTTTCAATGTGATGGTTGACTTTGGTGCTTACTGGCTAAGGCTTTTACTCTAGGTTCATTTGACAGCTTATCTCAATGTTTTCAATGTGATGGTTGACTTTGGTGCTTACTGGCTAAGGCTTTTACTCTAGGTTCATTTGACAGCTTATCTCAATGTTTTCAATGCGATGGTTGACTTTGTTGCTTACTGGCTAAGGCTTTTACCCTAGGTTCATTTGATAGCTTATCTCAATGTTTTCAATGTGATGGTTGACTTTGGTGCTTACTGGCTAAGGCTTTTACTCTAGATTCATTTGATAGCTAATCTCATTGTTTTCAATGTGATGGTTGACTTTGGTGCTTACTGGCTAAGGCTTTTACTCTAGGTTCATTTGATAGCTTATCTCAATGTTTTCAATGTGATGGTTGACTTTGGTGCTTACTGGCTAAGGCTTTTACTCTAGGTTCATTTGACAGCTTATCTCAATGTTTTCAATGTGATGGTTCACTTTGGTGCTTACTAGCTAAGGCTTTTACTCTAGGTTCATTTGACAGCATATCTCAATTTTGTCAATGTGATGGTTGACTTTGGTGCTTACTGGCTAAGGCTTTTACTCTAGGTTCATTTGACAGCTTATCTCAATGTTTTGAATGCGATGGTTGACTTTGTTGCTTACTGGCTAAGGCTTTTACTCTAGGTTCATTTGACAGATTATCTCAATGTTTTCAATGTGATGGCTGACTTTGGTGCTTACTGGCTAAGGCTTTTACTCTAGGTTCATTTGACAGCTTATCTCAATGTTCTCAATGTGATGGTTGACTTTGGTGCTTACTGGCTAAGGCTTTTACTCTAGGTTCATTTGATAGCTTATCTCAATGTTCTCAATGTGATGGTTGACTTTAGTGATTACTGGCTAAGGCTTTTACTCTAGGTTCATTTGACAGCTTATCTCAATGTTTTCAATGTGATAGTTGACTTTGGTGCTTACTGGCTAAGGCTTTTACTCTAGGTTCATTTGACAGCTTATCTCAATGTTTTCAATGTGATGGTTGACTTTGGTGCTTACTGGCTAAGGCTTTTACTCTAGGTTCATTTGACAGCTTATCTCAATATTTTCAATGCGATGGTTGACTTTGGTGCTTACTGGCTAAGGCTTTTACCCTAGGTTCATTTGATAGCTTATCTCAATGTTTTCAATGTGATGGTTGACTTTAGTGCTTACTGGGTAAGGCTTTACTCTAGATTCATTTGATAGCTTATCTCAATGTTTTCAATGTGATGGTTGACTTTGGTGCTTACTGGCTAAGGCTTTTACTCTAGGTTCATTTGACAGCTTATCTCAATGTTTTCAATGTGATGGTTGACTTTAGTGCTTACTGGCTAAGGCTTTTACTCTAGGTTCATTTGATAGCTTATCTCAATGTTTTCAATGTGATGGTTGACTTTAGTGCTTACTGGCTAAGGCTTTTACTCTAGGTTCATTTGATAGCTTATCTCAATGTTCTCAATGTGATGGTTGACTTTGGTGCTTACTGGCTAAGGCTTTTACCCTAGGTTCATTTGATAGCTTATCTCAATGTTTTCAATGTGATGGTTGACTTTGGTGCTTACTGGCTAAGGCTTTTACTCTAGATTCATTTGATAGCTAATCTCATTGTTTTCAATGTGATGGTTGACTTTGGTGCTTACTGGCTAAGGCTTTTACTCTAGGTTCATTTGATAGCTTATCTCAATGTTCTCAATGTGATGGTTGACTTTAGTGCTTACTGGCTAAGGCTTTTACTCTAGGTTCATTTGACAGCTTATCTCAATGTTTTCAATGTGATGGTTGATTTTGGTGCTTACTGGCTAGGGCTTTTACTCTAGGTTCATTTGACAGCTTATCTCAATTTTTTCAATGTGATGGTTGACTTTAGTGCTTACTGGCTAAGGCTTTTACTCTAGGTTCATTTGACAGCTTATCTCAATTTTGTCAATGTGATGGTTGACTTTGGTGCTTACTGGCTAAGGCTTTTACTCTAGGTTCATTTGACAGCTTATCTTAATGTTTTCAATGCGATGGTTGACTTTGTTGCTTACTGGCTAAGGCTTTTACTCTAGGTTCATTTGACAGCTTATCTCAATGTTTTCAATGTGATGGTTGACTTTGGTGCTTACTGGCTAAGGCTTTTACTCTAGGTTCATTTGACAGCTTATCTCAATGTTTTCAATGTGATGGCTGACTTTGGTGCTTACTGGCTAAGGCTTTTACTCTAGGTTCATTTGATAGCTTATCTCAATGTTCTCAATGTGATGGTTGACTTTGGTGCTTACTGGCTAAGGCTTTTACTCTAGGTTCATTTGATAGCTTATCTCAATGTTCTCAATGTGATGGTTGACTTTAGTGATTACTGGCTAAGGCTTTTACTCTAGGTTCATTTGACAGCTTATCTCAATGTTTTCAATGTGATAGTTGTCTTTAGTGCTTACTGGCTAAGGCTTTTACTCGAGGTTCATTTGACAGCTTATCTCAATGTTTTCAATGTGATGGTTGACTTTGGTGCTTACTGGCTAAGGCTTTTACTCTAGGTTCATTTGACAGCTTATCTCAATGTTCTCAATGTGATGGTTGACTTTAGTGCTTACTGGCTAAGGCTTTTACTCTAGGTTCATTTGACAGCTTATCTCAATTTTTTCAATGTGATGGTTGACTTTGGTGCTTACTGGCTAAGGCTTTTACTCTAGGTTCATTTGATAGCTTATCTCAATGTTCTCAATGTGATGGTTGACTTTGGTGCTTACTGGCTAAGGCTTTTACTCTAGGTTCATTTGACAGCTTATCTCAATTTTTTCAATGAGATGGTTGACTTTGGTGCTTACTGGCTAAGGCTTTTACTCTAGGTTCATTTGACAGCTTATCGCAATGTTTTCAATGTGATGGTTGACTTTGGTGCTTACTGGCTAAGCCTTTTACTCTAGGTTCATTTGATAGCTTATCTCAATGTTCTCAATGTGATGGTTGACTTTGGTGCTTACTGGCTAAGGCTTTTACTCTAGGTTCATTTGACAGCTTATGTCAATGTTTTCAATGTGATGGTTGACTTTGGTGCTTACTGGCTAAGGCTTTTACTCTAGGTTCATTTGACAGCTTATCGCAATGTTTTCAATGTGATGGTTGACTTTGGTGCTTACTGGCTAAGGCTTTTACTCTAGGTTCATTTGATAGCTTATCTCAATGTTCTCAATGTGATGGTTGACTTTGGTGCTTACTGGCTAAGGCTTTTACTCTAGGTTCATTTGACAGCTTATGTCAATGTTTTCAATGTGATGGTTGACTTTGGTGCTTACTGGCTAAGGCTTTTACTCTAGGTTCATTTGACAGCTTATCTCAATGTTCTCAATGTGATGGTAGACTTTGGTGCTTACTGGCTAAGCCTTTTACTCTAGGTTCATTTGATAGCTTATCTCAATGTTCTCAATGTGATGGTTGACTTTAGTGATTATTGGTTAAGGCTTTTACTCTAGGTTCATTTGACAGCTTATCTCAATGTTTTCAATGTGATAGTTGACTGGTGCTTACAGGCTAAGGCTTTTACTCTAGGTTCATTTGACAGCTTATCTCAATGTTTTCAATGTGATGGTTGACTTTGGTGCTTACTGGCTAAGGCTTTTACTCTAGGTTCATTTGACAGCTTATCTCAATATTTTCAATGCGATGGTTGACTTTGGTGCTTACTGGCTAAGGCTTTCACTCTAGGTTCATTTGACAGCTTATCTCAATGTTCTCAATGTGATGGTAGACTTTGGTGCTTACTGGCTAAGCCTTTTACTCTAGGTTCATTTGATAGCTTATCTCAATGTTCTCAATGTGATGGTTGACTTTAGTGATTATTGGTTAAGGCTTTTACTCTAGGTTCATTTGACAGCTTATCTCAATGTTTTCAATGTGATAGTTGACTGGTGCTTACTGGCTAAGGCTTTTACTCTAGGTTCATTTGACAGCTTATCTCAATGTTTTCAATGTGATGGTTGACTTTGGTGCTTACTGGCTAAGGCTTTTACTCTAGGTTCATTTGACAGCTTATCTCAATATTTTCAATGCGATGGTTGACTTTGGTGCTTACTGGCTAAGGCTTTCACTCTAGGTTCATTTGATAGCTTATCTCAATGTTTTCAATGTGATGGTTGACTTTGTTGCTTACTGGCTAAGGCTTTTACTCTAGATTCATTTGATAGCTAATCTCATTGTTTTCAATGTGATGGTTGACTTTGGTGCTTACTGGCTAAGGCTTTTACTCTAGGTTCATTTGATAGCTTATCTCAATGTTCTCAATGTGATGGTTGACTTTAGTGCTTACTGGCTAAGGCTTTTACTCTAGGTTCATTTGACAGCTTATCTCAATGTTTTCAATGTGATGGTTGACTTTGGTGCTGACTGTCTAAGGCTTTTACTCTAGGTTCATTTGACAGCTTATCTCAATTTTGTCAATGTGATGGTTGACTTTGGTGCTTACTGGCTAAGGCTTTTACTCTAGGTTCATTTGACAGCTTATCTCAATGTTTTCAATGCGATGGTTGACTTTGTTGCTTACTGGCTAAGGCTTTTACTCTAGGTTCATTTGACAGCTTATCTCAATGTTTTCAATGTGATGGCTGACTTTGGTGCTTACTGGCTAAGGCTTTTACTCTAGGTTCATTTGACAGCTTATCTCAATGTTCTCAATGTGATGGTTGACTTTGGTGCTTACTGGCTAAGGCTTTTACTCTAGGTTCATTTGATAGCTTATCTCAATGTTCTCAATGTGATGGTTGACTTTAGTGATTACTGGCTAAGGCTTTTACTCTAGGTTCATTTGACAGCTTATCTCAATGTTTTCAATGTGATAGTTGACTTTGGTGCTTACTGGCTAAGGCTTTTACTCTAGGTTCATTTGACAGCTTATCTCAATGTTTTCAATGTGATGGCTGACTTTGGTGCTTACTGGCTAAGGCTTTTACTCTAGGTTCATTTGACAGCTTATCTCAATATTTTCAATGCGATGGTTGACTTTGGTGCTTACTGGCTAAGGCTTTTACCCTAGGTTCATTTGATAGCTTATCTCAATGTTTTCAATGTGATGGTTGACTTTAGTGCTTACTGGGTAAGGCTTTTACTCTAGGTTCATTTGATAGCTTATCTCAATGTTCTCAATGTGATGGTTGACTTTGGTGCTTACTGGCTAAGGCTTTTACTCTAGGTTCATTTGATAGCTTATCTCAATGTTCTCAATGTGATGGTTGACTTTAGTGATTACTGGCTAAGGCTTTTACTCTAGGTTCATTTGACAGCTTATCTCAATGTTTTCAATGTGATAGTTGACTTTGGTGCTTACTGGCTAAGGCTTTTACTCTAGGTTCATTTGACAGCTTATCTCAATGTTTTCAATGTGATGGTTGACTTTGGTGCTTACTGGCTAAGGCTTTTACTCTAGGTTCATTTGACAGCTTATCTCAATATTTTCAATGCGATGGTTGACTTTGGTGCTTACTGGCTAAGGCTTTTACCCTAGGTTCATTTGATAGCTTATCTCAATATTTTCAATGTGATGGTTGACTTTAGTGCTTACTGGGTAAGGCTTTACTCTAGATTCATTTGATAGCTTATCTCAATGTTTTCAATGTGATGGTTGACTTTGGTGCTTACTGGCTAAGGCTTTTACTCTAGGTTCATTTGACAGCTTATCTCAATGTTTTCAATGTGATGGTTGACTTTAGTGCTTACTGGCTAAGGCTTTTAATCTAGGTTCATTTGATAGCTTATCTCAATGTTTTCAATGTGATGGTTGACTTTAGTGCTTACTGGCTAAGGCTTTTACTCTCGGTTCATTTGATAGCTTATCTCAATGTTCTCAATGTGATGGTTGACTTTGGTGCTTACTGGCTAAGGCTTTTACTCTAGGTTCATTTGATAGCTTATCTCAATGTTTTCAATGTGATGGTTGACTTTGGTGCTTACTGGCTAAGGCTTTTACTCTAGGTTCATTTGACAGCTTATCTCAATGTTTTCAATGCGATGGTTGACTTTGTTGCTTACTGGCTAAGGCTTTTACTCTAGGTTCATTTGACAGCTTATCTCAATGTTTTCAATGTGATGGTTGACTTTGGTGCTTACTGGCTAAGGCTTTTACTCTAGGTTCATTTGACAGCTTATCTCAATGTTTTCAATGTGATCGTTGACTTTGGTGCTTACTGGCTAAGGCTTTTACTCTAGGTTCATTTGACAGCTTATCGCAATGTTTTCAATGTGATGGTTGACTTTGGTGCTTACTAGCTAAGGCTTTTACTCTAGGTTCATTTGACAGCTTATGTCAATGTTTTCAATGTGATGGTTGACTTTGGTGCTTACTGGCTAAGGCTTTTACTCTAGGTTCATTTGATAGCTAATCTCAATGTTCTGAATGTGATGGTTGACTTTAGTGATTATTGGTTAAGGCTTTTACTCTAGGTTCATTTGATAGCTTATCTCAATGTTCTCAATGTGATGGTAGACTTTGGTGCTTACTGGCTAAGGCTTTTACTCTAGGTTCATTTGATAGCTTATCTCAATGTTCTGAATGTGATGGTTGACTTTAGTGATTATTGGTTAAGGCTTTTACTCTAGGTTCATTTGACAGCTTATCTCAATGTTTTCAATGTGATAGTTGACTGGTGCTTACTGGCTAAGGCTTTTACTCTAGGTTCATTTGACAGCTTATCTCAATGTTTTCAATGTGATGGTTGACTTTGGTGCTTACTGGCTAAGGCTTTTACTCTAGGTTCATTTGACAGCTTATCTCAATATTTTCAATGCGATGGTTGACTTTGGTGCTTACTGGCTAAGGCTTTCACTCTAGGTTCATTTGATAGCTTATCTCAATGTTTTCAATGTGATGGTTGACTTTGTTGCTTACTGGCTAAGGCTTTTACTCTAGATTCATTTGATAGCTAATCTCATTGTTTTCAATGTGATGGTTGACTTTGGTGCTTACTGGCTAAGGCTTTTACTCTAGGTTCATTTGATAGCTTATCTCAATGTTCTCAATGTGATGGTTGACTTTAGTGCTTACTGGCTAAGGCTTTTACTCTAGGTTCATTTGACAGCTTATCTCAATGTTTTCAATGTGATGGTTGACTTTGGTGCTGACTGGCTAAGGCTTTTACTCTAGGTTCATTTGACAGCTTATCTCAATTTTGTCAATGTGATGGTTGACTTTGGTGCTTACTGGCTAAGGCTTTTACTCTAGGTTCATTTGACAGCTTATCTCAATGTTTTCAATGCGATGGTTGACTTTGTTGCTTACTGGCTAAGGCTTTTACTCTAGGTTCATTTGACAGCTTATCTCAATGTTTTCAATGTGATGGTTGACTTTGGTGCTTACTGGCTAAGGCTTTTACTCTAGGTTCATTTGACAGCTTATCTCAATGTTTTCAATGTGATGGTTGACTTTGGTGCTTACTAGCTAAGGCTTTTACTCTAGGTTCATTTGACAGCTTATCTCAATTTTGTCAATGTGATGGTTGACTTTGGTGCTTACTGGCTAAGGCTTTTACTCTAGGTTCATTTGACAGCTTATCTCAATGTTTTCAATGCGATGGTTGACTTTGTTGCTTACTGGCTAAGGCTTTTACTCTAGGTTCATTTGACAGCTTATCTCAATGTTTTCAATGTGATGGTTGACTTTGGTGCTTACTGGCTAAGGCTTTTACTCTAGGTTCATTTGACAGCTTATCTCAATGTTTTCAATGTGATGGTTGACTTTGGTGCTTACTAGCTAAGGCTTTTACTCTAGGTTCATTTGACAGCTTATCTCAATGTTTTCAATGTGATGGCTGACTTTGGTGCTTACTGGCTAAGGCTTTTACTCTAGGTTCATTTGATAGCTTATCTCAATGTTCTCAATGTGATGGTTGACTTTGGTGCTTACTGGCTAAGGCTTTTACTCTAGGTTCATTTGATAGCTTATCTAAATGTTCTCAATGTGATGGTTGACTTTAGTGATTACTGGCTAAGGCTTTTACTCTAGGTTCATTTGACAGCTTATCTCAATGTTTTCAATGTGATAGTTGACTTTGGTGCTTACTGGCTAAGGCTTTTACTCTAGGTTCATTTGACAGCTTATCTCAATGTTTTCAATGTGATGGTTGACTTTGGTGCTTACTGGCTAAGGCTTTTACTCTAGGTTCATTTGACAGCTTATCTCAATATTTTCAATGCGATGGTTGACTTTGGTGCTTACTGGCTAAGGCTTTTACCCTAGGTTCATTTGATAGCTTATCTCAATATTTTCAATGTGATGGTTGACTTTAGTGCTTACTGGGTAAGGCTTTACTCTAGATTCATTTGATAGCTTATCTCAATGTTTTCAATGTGATGGTTGACTTTGGTGCTTACTGGCTAAGGCTTTTACTCTAGGTTCATTTGACAGCTTCTCTCAATGTTTTCAATGTGATGGTTGACTTTAGTGCTTACTGGCTAAGGCTTTTACTCTAGGTTCATTTGATAGCTTATCTCAATGTTTTCAATGTGATGGTTGACTTTAGTGCTTACTGGCTAAGGCTTTTACTCTCGGTTCATTTGATAGCTTATCTCAATGTTCTCAATGTGATGGTTGACTTTGGTGCTTACTGGCTAAGGCTTTTACTCTAGGTTCATTTGATAGCTTATCTCAATGTTTTCAATGTGATGGTTGACTTTGGTGCTTACTGGCTAAGGCTTTTACTCTAGGTTCATTTGACAGCTTATCTCAATGTTTTCAATGCGATGGTTGACTTTGTTGCTTACTGGCTAAGGCTTTTACTCTAGGTTCATTTGACAGCTTATCTCAATGTTTTCAATGTGATGGTTGACTTTGGTGCTTACTGGCTAAGGCTTTTACTCTAGGTTCATTTGACAGCTTATCTCAATGTTTTCAATGTGATCGTTGACTTTGGTGCTTACTGGCTAAGGCTTTTACTCTAGGTTCATTTGACAGCTTATCTCAATATTTTCAATGCGATGGTTGACTTTGGTGCTTACTGGCTAAGGCTTTTACCCTAGGTTCATTTGATAGCTTATCTCAATGTTTTCAATGTGATGGTTGACTTTAGTGCTTACTGGCTAATGCTTTTACTCTAGATTCATTTGATAGCTTATCTCAATGTTTTCAATGTGATGGTTGACTTTGGTGCTTACTGGCTAAGGCTTTTACTCTAGGTTCATTTGATAGCTTATCTCAATGTTCTCAATGTGATGGTTGACTTTAGTGCTTACTGGCTAAGGCTTTTACTCTAGGTTCATTTGACAGCTTATCTCAATGTTTTCAATGTGATGGTTGACTTTGGTGCTTACTAGCTAAGGCTTTTACTCTCGGTTCATTTGACAGCTTATCTCAATGTTTTCAATGTGATGGTTGACTTTGGTGCTTACTGGCTAAGGCTTTTACTCTAGGTTCATTTGATAGCTTATCTCAATGTTCTCAATGTGATGGTTGACTTTGGTGCTTACTGGCTAAGGCTTTTACTCTAGGTTCATTTGATAGCTTATCTCAATGTTCTCAATGTGATGGTTGACTTTAGTGCTTACTGGCTAAGGCTTTTACTCTAGGTTGATTTCACAGCTTATCTCAATGTTTTCAATGTGATGGTTGACTTTGGTGCTTACTGGCTAAGGCTTTTACTCTAGGTTCATTTGACAGCTTATCTCAATGTTTTCAATGTGATGGTTGACTTTGGTGCTTACTGGCTAAGGCTTTTACTCTAGGTTCATTTGACAGCTTATCTCAATGTTTTCAATGCGATGGTTGACTTTGTTGCTTACTGGCTAAGGCTTTTACCCTAGGTTCATTTGATAGCTTATCTCAATGTTTTCAATGTGATGGTTGACTTTGGTGCTTACTGGCTAAGGCTTTTACTCTAGATTCATTTGATAGCTAATCTCATTGTTTTCAATGTGATGGTTGACTTTGGTGCTTACTGGCTAAGACTTTTACTCTAGGTTCATTTGATAGCTTATCTCAATGTTCTCAATGTGATGGTTGACTTTGGTGCTTACTGGCTAAGGCTTTTACTCTAGGTTCATTTGACAGCTTATCTCAATGTTTTCAATGTGATGGTTGACTTTGGTGCTTACTAGCTAAGGCTTTTACTCTAGGTTCATTTGACAGCTTATCTCAATTTTGTCAATGTGATGGTTGACTTTGGTGCTTACTGGCTAAGGCTTTTACTCTAGGTTCATTTGACAGCTTATCTCAATGTTTTCAATGTGATGGTTGACTTTGGTGCTTACTGGCTAAGGCTTTTACTCTAGGTTCATTTGACAGCTTATCTCAATGTTTTCAATGTGATGGCTGACTTTGGTGCTTACTGGCTAAGGCTTTTACTCTAGGTTGATTTGACAGCTTATCTCAATGTTCTCAATGTGATGGTTGACTTTGGTGCTTACTGGCTAAGGCTTTTACTCTAGGTTCATTTGATAGCTTATCTCAATGTTCTCAATGTGATGGTTGACTTTAGTGATTACTGGCTAAGGCTTTTACTCTAGGTTCATTTGACAGCTTATCTCAATGTTTTCAATGTGATAGTTGACTTTGGTGCTTACTGGCTAAGGCTTTTACTCTAGGTTCATTTGACAGCTTATCTCAATGTTTTCAATGTGATGGTTGACTTTGGTGCTTACTGGCTAAGGCTTTTACTCTAGGTTCATTTGACAGCTTATCTCAATATTTTCAATGCGATGGTTGACTTTGGTGCTTACTGGCTAAGGCTTTTACCCTAGGTTCATTTGATAGCTTATCTCAATGTTTTCAATGTGATGGTTGACTTTAGTGCTTACTGGGTAAGGCTTTACTCTAGATTCATTTGATAGCTTATCTCAATGTTTTCAATGTGATGGTTGACTTTGGTGCTTACTGGCTAAGGCTTTTACTCTAGGTTCATTTGACAGCTTATCTCAATGTTTTCAATGTGATGGTTGACTTTAGTGCTTACTGGCTAAGGCTTTTACTCTAGGTTCATTTGATAGCTTATCTCAATGTTTTCAATGTGATGGTTGACTTTAGTGCTTACTGGCTAAGGCTTTTACTCTAGGTTCATTTGATAGCTTATCTCAATGTTCTCAATGTGATGGTTGACTTTGGTGCTTACTGGCTAAGGCTTTTACTCTAGGTTCATTTGATAGCTTATCTCAATGTTTTCAATGTGATGGTTGACTTTGGTGCTTACTGGCTAAGGCTTTTACTCTAGGTTCATTTGACAGCTTATCTCAATGTTTTCAATGCGATGGTTGATTTTGTTGCTTACTGGCTAAGGCTTTTACTCTAGGTTCATTTGACAGCTTATCTCAATGTTTTCAATGTGATGGTTGACTTTGGTGCTTACTGGCTAAGGCTTTTACTCTAGGTTCATTTGACAGCTTATCTCAATGTTTTCAATGTGATCGTTGACTTTGGTGCTTACTGGCTAAGGCTTTTACTCTAGGTTCATTTGACAGCTTATCTCAATGTTTTCAATGTGATGGTTGACTTTAGTGCTTACTGGCTAAGGCTTTTACTCAAGGTTCCATGCTGCTTAGAAGTAATTGTAGATCTCTGCATTTTGTAATTTGCAGGTGGTTTCTTTGTTTAGTAAGAAGATGTGTAACTATGCTGAAATCACAGTCAGCCATATATGAAGTTGGAAAAGCAATAAAGAAAAGTTTGATAGTTTTCCAACAGCTTTAGGTACCTTTCAGAAATTTCCTTTTGTAGCCAATATTGAATATTTTTTGAAAATTTTGGGGGGAATGGATAAATGCCCACTGCCCCCAAGTATCTCCCCCCACCCCCAATGAAATAAAAAAAAATCCCAGTGCCCCCTTTCAATATGACAAATCCCTCAATGTGGTGCTACTGCCCATGCTGGGGAAACACTGATCTAGAGACTCTTTAAATAAGCTTTACTTTTTCAAATAAGTAATACTGATTATTTTTCTCTTCCCACTCCTTGACTGTTTCAACCCAAAAATGCCATGAAATGAAATTGTATGATTATTAAAAGAAATCTCTCTATATATGGAAAAGCAATAAAGAAAAGTTTGATCACTTCCCACAGCTTTAGGTGCCTTTCAGAAATTTCCTTTTGTAGCCAATATTGAATAATTTTTGAAAATTTGAAAAAAAAATGAATAAATGCCCATTGTGCCGCGAGATTATGTTCACCACTCACCAAATGAAATAGAAATTCCCAGTGCCCTCTTTTAACATAACAAAGCCCACATTGGGGTGTTAGCACCTATGTTGAAAAATATTGATCTAAACCACTCTCCATTATTCCACTGTTCCTACAATTGTCAGCTAATAACAATAAATATGCATAATTGTATGACCAAATAATTATATTTACAAAATTGTACACCAATAAAAATGTTTATAAAAAATTGTACACCAAAAGCAATGACTATAAAAAATTGTACACCAATGACAATTACTATAAAAAATTGTACACCAATGGAAATGACTATATTGCAGATAACTAACTAAATATCTAAAATCTTTTGACCATGGCAATAAATATACATAACTTACAGCAATGGTGATAGGTATATTTAATTGTCAGATAATTACAGTAACTTGACATGGTTGTTTGATACAGGCAATAAATATACATAATTTGTCAGATAAAGGCAATAAATTTACATAATAGTCAAATAATTGATATATATATATATATATATATATATATATATATATATATATATATATATATATATATATATAATTTTTATTGACCAAGGCAATAAATATGAATAATTATACAATAATTGCAAGACTATGCATAATTGCCAGATAATGGCAATGAATATATATAATTGTTTGACCAAGGCAATAAATTTATACAAATGTAGACAAATGTCTATAACTTGTTGGATTACAACCACTGGATGTTAATCACAGGTGGAATGATATTTGAAAGACTCGTACTCTTTTCTCTTTGACTTTTGGAGCGGTAAGACACGCTTCCTTTCTCTACAATAGACACAAGACATGTAAGTACTTCTTTGCAAGTATATTCAAACCCTTCGTCACACTCAAAGGCTCCAAATTATTTCCGTCAACCCAGCTTCACTCACAAAGCATGAGAAAGACAAAAGGAAAAGGATTATCCACTCAAAAGGGAAAGGATTATCCACTCCTTCTTAAAGATTAAGAAATTTTACATTCAGTTTGAAATATCAAATGATAAAGACGACTTAGACATGGAAGCCACGTGTCTAGTGTCTCTAGCTTTTTAAAAATAAAGATTTTTTAAATATAAAAATAATTCATAAATTAGTCATCTGTTAACTTGAGTGCACCTGTCAGGTGCTGAGTACACGAGTTGAGAAAGTCTGGGTTAATATATTAAGTAATTTTTGTTTTTAATAAATCAGTTGCAATAAAAAAAATGTATCATTCAAACTATTAATCACACATGGCAGTTAAGAATAAATTTGGAGTTTACTAAAATACTTTAGTTTTTTTGCACAGTAGTAGCAGCATATACAGTGGATTAAAAGAAAAATGTTGTTCTCCTGTATGACAACACAAAGTTGCATAGAGCAAGACTAACACAGGAAAAATCTTTAGAAATTGTTTGGTCTGTTCTACTTAGTGAGAAAATAAAATAAAATCAGTAAATAAAATAATAATTAAAAATAAAATGATAATAAGTAATAATGAATAACAAATAATAATAATAATAATAATAATAATGAACAAGTAATAATGAATAATAATAATAATAATAATGAACAAGTAATAATGAATAACAAATAATAAAAATGAACAAGTTTTAATGAATAACAAATAATAATAATAATAATAATAATAATAATGAACAAGTAATAATGAATAATAATAAATAATAATAATAATAATGAACATGTAATAATAAATAACAAATAACAAATAATAATAATAATGAACAAGTAATAATGAATAATAATAATAATATTAATGAACAAGTAATAATGAATAACAAATAATAAAAATGAACAAGTAATAATGAATAACAAATAATAATAATAATAAACAAGTAATAATAAATAACAAATAGCAAATAATAATAATGAACAAGTAATAATGAATAACAAATAATAACAAATAATAATAATGAACAAATAATAATGAATAACAAATAATAATAAGAAACAAGTAATAATGAATAACAATAATAATGATGAACAAGTAATAATAACAAATAATAACAAATGATAATAATTATAATGAACAAATAATAGTGAATAACAAATAATAACAAGAAACAAGTAATAATGAATAACAAATAATAATAATGCCTGCCCTAGAACAGTGAGTAAAGATAGTAAAAAGAAGAACATTGATAAGAGCAACAAAGAATAGGAAACTGTGGAAAGCCATGATCACCTACAACCTGAAGGGAAATGGCACATACAAGATAACAAGATGCACCAATTCATTAGTAACAAATGATAAAGAATAACAATGGTATTCACTCGAGTAAATTCATTATAGTTTAAAAAGGATGGACTGACAATAATGTGACAAAAGTCATAAGATTTCTACTATTGTTGTGCATGCTCAGGTCATACCTAGGTCAAGATGTGTTACAGTCTGTGTGTGGTCAGATCATGCTGGGATCAACATATGTTACAGTCTGTGCATTTTCAGATCATGCTAGAGTCACCATATGTTGCATGCTGTGCATGTTCAGGTCATTCCTGGGTCAACATATGTTGCAGTTTGTGTGTGATCAGATCATGCTAGAGGTCACCATATGTTAAAATCTGCACATGTTCAGATCATGTATGGGTCACCATATGTTGTATGCTGTGCATGTTCAGGTCATACCTGTGTCAACAGTTGTTGGAGTCCGTGTGTGATCAGATCATGCTAGGGGTCACCATATGTTAAAATCTGCACATGTTCAGATCATGTATGGGTCACCATATGTTGTATGCTGTACATGTTCAGGTCATTCCTGGGTCAACATATGTTGCAGTTTGTGTGTGATCAGATCATGCTAGAGGTCACCATATGTTAAAATCTGTACATGTTCAGATCATGTATGGGTCACCATATGTTGTATGCTGTGCATGTTCAGGTCATACCTGTGTCAACAGTTGTTGGAGTCCGTGTGTGATCAGATCATGCTAGGGGTCACCATATGTTACAGTCTGCACATGTTCAGATCATGTATGGGTCACCATATGTTGTATGCTGTACATGTTCAGGTCATTCCTGGGTCAACATATGTTGCAGTTTGTGTGTGATCAGATCATGCTAGAGGTCACCATATGTTAAAATCTGCACATGTTCAGATCATGTATGGGTCACCATATGTTGTATGCTGTGCATGTTCAGGTCATACCTGTGTCAACAGTTGTTGGAGTCCGTGTGTGATCAGATCATGCTAGGGGTCACCATATGTTACAGTCTGCACATGTTCAGATCATGTATGGGTCACCATATGTTGTATGCTGTACATGTTCAGGTCATTCCTGGGTCAACATATGTTGCAGTTTGTGTGTGATCAGATCATGCTAGAGGTCACCATATGTTAAAATCTGTACATGTTCAGATCATGTATGGGTCACCATATGTTGTATGCTGTGCATGTTCAGGTCATACCTGTGTCAACAGTTGTTGGAGTCCGTGTGTGATCAGATCATGCTAGGGGTCACCATATGTTACAGTCTGCACATGTTCAGATCATGTATGGGTCACCATATGTTGTATGCTGTACATGTTCAGGTCATTCCTGGGTCAACATATGTTGCAGTTTGTGTGTGATCAGATCATGCTAGAGGTCACCATATGTTAAAATCTGTACATGTTCAGATCATGTATGGGTCACCATATGTTGTATGCTGTGCATGTTCAGGTCATACCTGTGTCAACAGTTGTTGGAGTCCGTGTGTGATCAGATCATGCTAGGGGTCACCATATGTTACAGTCTGCACATGTTCAGATCATGTATGGGTCACCATATGTTGTATGCTGTACATGTTCAGGTCATTCCTGGGTCAACATATGTTGCAGTTTGTGTGTGATCAGATCATGCTAGAGGTCACCATATGTTAAAATCTGCACATGTTCAGATCATGTATGGGTCACCATATGTTGTATGCTGTGCATGTTCAGGTCATACCTGTGTCAACAGTTGTTGGAGTCCGTGTGTGATCAGATCATGCTAGGGGTCACCATATGTTACAGTCTGCACATGTTCAGATCATGTATGGGTCACCATATGTTGTATGCTGTACATGTTCAGGTCATTCCTGGGTCAACATATGTTGCAGTTTGTGTGTGATCAGATCATGCTAGAGGTCACCATATGTTAAAATCTGCACATGTTCAGATCATGTATGGGTCACCATATGTTGTATGCTGTGCATGTTCAGGTCATACCTGTGTCAACAGTTGTTGGAGTCCGTGTGTGATCAGATCATGCTAGGGGTCACCATATGTTACAGTCTGCACATGTTCAGATCATGTATGGGTCACCATATGTTGTATGCTGTACATGTTCAGGTCATTCCTGGGTCAACATATGTTGCAGTTTGTGTGTGATCAGATCATGCTAGAGGTCACCATATGTTAAAATCTGCACATGTTCAGATCATGTATGGGTCACCATATGTTGTATGCTGTGCATGTTCAGGTCATACCTGTGTCAACAGTTGTTGGAGTCCGTGTGTGATCAGATCATGCTAGGGGTCACCATATGTTACAGTCTGCACATGTTCAGATCATGTATGGGTCACCATATGTTGTATGCTGTACATGTTCAGGTCATTCCTGGGTCAACATATGTTGCAGTTTGTGTGTGATCAGATCATGCTAGAGGTCACCATATGTTAAAATCTGCACATGTTCAGATCATGTATGGGTCACCATATGTTGTATGCTGTGCATGTTCAGGTCATACCTGTGTCAACAGTTGTTGGAGTCCGTGTGTGATCAGATCATGCTAGGGGTCACCATATGTTACAGTCTGCACATGTTCAGATCATGTATGGGTCACCATATGTTGTATGCTGTACATGTTCAGGTCATTCCTGGGTCAACATATGTTGCAGTTTGTGTGTGATCAGATCATGCTAGAGGTCACCATATGTTAAAATCTGCACATGTTCAGATCATGTATGGGTCACCATATGTTGTATGCTGTGCATGTTCAGGTCATACCTGTGTCAACAGTTGTTGGAGTCCGTGTGTGATCAGATCATGCTAGGGGTCACCATATGTTACAGTCTGCACATGTTCAGATCATGTATGGGTCACCATATGTTGTATGCTGTACATGTTCAGGTCATTCCTGGGTCAACATATGTTGCAGTTTGTGTGTGATCAGATCATGCTAGAGGTCACCATATGTTAAAATCTGTACATGTTCAGATCATGTATGGGTCACCATATGTTGTATGCTGTGCATGTTCAGGTCATACCTGTGTCAACAGTTGTTGGAGTCCGTGTGTGATCAGATCATGCTAGGGGTCACCATATGTTACAGTCTGCACATGTTCAGATCATGTATGGGTCACCATATGTTGTATGCTGTACATGTTCAGGTCATTCCTGGGTCAACATATGTTGCAGTTTGTGTGTGATCAGATCATGCTAGAGGTCACCATATGTTAAAATCTGTACATGTTCAGATCATGTATGGGTCACCATATGTTGTATGCTGTGCATGTTCAGGTCATACCTGTGTCAACAGTTGTTGGAGTCCGTGTGTGATCAGATCATGCTAGGGGTCACCATATGTTACAGTCTGCACATGTTCAGATCATGTATGGGTCACCATATGTTGTATGCTGTACATGTTCAGGTCATTCCTGGGTCAACATATGTTGCAGTTTGTGTGTGATCAGATCATGCTAGAGGTCACCATATGTTAAAATCTGCACATGTTCAGATCATGTATGGGTCACCATATGTTGTATGCTGTGCATGTTCAGGTCATACCTGTGTCAACAGTTGTTGGAGTCCGTGTGTGATCAGATCATGCTAGGGGTCACCATATGTTACAGTCTGCACATGTTCAGATCATGTATGGGTCACCATATGTTGTATGCTGTACATGTTCAGGTCATTCCTGGGTCAACATATGTTGCAGTTTGTGTGTGATCAGATCATGCTAGAGGTCACCATATGTTAAAATCTGTACATGTTCAGATCATGTATGGGTCACCATATGTTGTATGCTGTGCATGTTCAGGTCATACCTGTGTCAACAGTTGTTGGAGTCCGTGTGTGATCAGATCATGCTAGGGGTCACCATATGTTACAGTCTGCACATGTTCAGATCATGTATGGGTCACCATATGTTGTATGCTGTACATGTTCAGGTCATTCCTGGGTCAACATATGTTGCAGTCTGTGTGTGATCAGACCATGCTAGGGGTCACCATATGTTACTGTCTGTTCATGTTCAGATCATACCGGTGTCATCATATTTTGTGGTTTTTGTTTCTAGTTGAACTGAAAGCAGTTACAAACAAAATTTAGGCATTTTAAATCCCTTTTGGCACCACCAATAAAACCTAATACCAAAATCAACTTGAATTAGCAAGAAGACGATAAGAGATTCCTGAAACATTCAGTTTACACTACTGCTTTTTTAATGTGCTCTGTCTCTTCAAGATGTAGGCACTCATGGCTCTCTACAATTTCCTGTCTTTTGTGACACTTAATAAATTTTGTCTTTTTGTTATCTCTCCTAAACCTTGTTCCACCATCCAATTATTCAAGCTCACTAAGTAGGTTGTATGTTGTTTTCCTTCATCCTTCTTGCCTTCAATCTATCCTGTGAGTATCAGATTTTCCAAGCCCTCTTTCCTCATTATGTAGGTTATGCATTGTTTTCCTCTGCCCCTCTTGCCTTCAATATGTCCTGTGAGTATCAGATTTTTCAAGCTTTCTTTCCTCATTATGTAGGTTATGCATTGTTTTCCATTTGTCTCTCTTGCCTTCAATCTGTCCTGTGAGTATCAGATTTTCCAAGCCCTCTTTCCTCATTATGTAGGTTATGCATTGTTTTCCTCTGTCCTTCTTGCCTTCAATCTGTCCTGTGGGTGTCTGACTTTCCAAGCCGTCTTTCCTCATTATATATGTTATGCATTGTTTTCCTCTGCCCCTCTTGCCTTCAATCTGTCCTGTGGGTGTCAGATTTTCCAAGCTTTCTTTCCTCATTATGCAGGTTATACATATTTCTCATCTGTCTCTCTTGCCTTCAATATGTCCTGTGAGTATCAGATTTTCCAAGTCCTCTTTCCTCATTATGTAGGTTATGCATGGTTTTCCTCTGTCCTTCTTGTCTTCAATATGTCCTGTGAGTATCAGATTTTCCAAGCCCTCTTTCCTTATTATGTAGGTTATGTGTTGTTTACTTCTGTTTCTCTTGCCTTCAATCTCTCATATGAGTATCAGATTTTCCAAGTCATCTTTCCTCATTATGTGCCCTAGAAATTTCAAGGATTTCTTCCTGATGTTAAGTATAAGTTTCATTTTTGTTTCCATTTTCTCTAAAACCTTATCGTCACTTGCACGTTCAGTCCATATCTTCAGTATCCTTCTATTGTACCACATTTCTGTTGCTTCAAATCTCTTCTTCATCTATGAGGAGATTGTATAGCATTCACTTTCATATAGTGTTGTGGCCTGTTTAGGGGCCAGAAAGAAAGACATGGAAGACAAAGGTAGGTTGAAAAAGTATATTGAAGATATATACAAAACAATAGTAATAGTAGGTTAGCACTGCATCTACAACTCACTTTCACTTTTCCACGGTATCTGACTCTAGCAGTTTGTCTTTATGAGAGAAGGAAGAGTTCATTATACTAAGAGGGTTTACCACAACATATAGGATGACTATTTTCAGTTCAGTATACTTTTGTTTCTAATAAAATTTTTCTGTTTTTTAATAATCTGCTTAACTTTTGGAAAGCATCTTTGCTTTTCAGATTCCAGTGTCGTATTTACTGTCCTGTATTAAAACACTTCTGAGATCTTTAAATTATTATACTTGTTTGATTTTGGTATCCTCAATTTGTAATAACCATGCAGTCCATCTTCTTGCAATTGATGTTTAGTCCTTTCTTCTTGCTTTCCTTCACTACATTCCGTTGGAGTTCTTGAAGTTTCATTTCTGTGTCTGCTATCAATACTGTGTCATCTGCATATCTTATGTTATGATTGTGGCTGCCAATAATGAATCTGGGTAGGATTTATAATTATCTCAGAATTACCTCACTGTTTTCACCACATCTTATAAATACTCAAATTGGGCTATCTCAAGCAAAAAAGAGTGGCTATATATTTTTCTTGACATCTTCAGAATGCTCCTAAAACCAATTCTGGGCAAATTATGCCCAATGACATTCTGTATTATCCTGCTTGAATAATCTCTCATTGTTGGGGTACATAAAGTCCATAAATGTGTTCAAAACTCTCCAAGTTTTGGTTCACTTGAGGACACATAGCCCAATTGATAAAGGTGTTGGTTAGATCCATTGATTAGATCCAAAGAGTTGTGAGTTCAGTACCAAGCTACAGCAGTGGTGGACCAAAACTTGGAGAGTTGTGTTAAAGAGAAATAACTGAGACATCTGAAGGAGGCATGACATGTGGAACTAGAACAATCTACCCCGGTGGATGAAATAAAGGGTTTAGTTTGAAATTCCAATCACCTGAAGAAAGCTGGAGCATACAACAGCCGAAGCATTGTGAATATGGCAATGAAGATGAGGATAACAGTCTGAATAATGTAAATAATGTAAGTAATGAATAAATAGTTGTTTCATCAGCATAGATACCGAGTTGAGAACTGATGCCATCAAGTCCAGAATAGAGGCTTAAGGGATGTCTGTATTAATGCAAAAGAAATCTAGAACAGTAGCCATGGAAAAGTTTCATTTTGGAATTTGAATTTCTTCGGGAATGAAGACTGAATCAGTTCAAAAATTCTTCCAGAAATCTCTCAAAGTCAATGTTTTGTCATTTAATTATCAATACTTACTAGGTAGGTTATTCAATGTTTCTCTCTGCACCTCTTGACTTTAACATGAGCTGTGAGTGTCAGATTTTTCAAGCACTCTTTCCTCAATATGTGTTCCAGAAATTTCAACTACCCCTTTCTGATTTTATCTATAATTGCCCTTTATGCTTCTATTTTCCTTAAAGCTTCCTTGTTGCTTACAAGCTTCCATGGTATCCTCAGCATCCTTCTGTAGAACCATATTGCTGTTGCCTCAAGTCTTCTCTTCATCTTTGAGGAGATTGTCCAGTGTTCATTGCAATATAAGAGGATTGATATAACACAGCAGTTGAGCACTCTTTTCATTGTTTCTAATTAAACTGCTTTTTTTTAGTACTTTGCTTAGATTTTGGAAGGCATCTTTTGCTAAAACTACTGCACATTCAGATTAACAGACTTATTTCTTCGTTTCCATCATTGTATGGTTTTTACTATTCATTACTGGGACTGTTTCTAAAAAACCCAAGAAATATAAACAACCTCAACTGAAATATCTTCTATGTTTAAATATAATTCAGTTTTAATTAATCTGAATGAGTTTCATGTTATTCTCAGAATTATCCCTGAAGAAATCTGTAAGTGCAATATGGAAATGCTGAGGTTTTATAGATAAAGATTATATATTACTCTATAGGAGTATTGAATTTCAGCCTGGTTACACTTAGTTCGTAAAACTAAATTTATCAAGTATGGCAAAGTTGAGGAGATACTTGAATAAATAGATGTGTGTATATATATATATATATATATATATATATATATATATATATATATATATATATATATATAAGACATTGAGATAAGAACATTGTAAAAGGTCAGCAGACAAGCATGTATGTTGGGTGGGGGTATAGCTGCACATATAGAATGTCAGTTAAGTCAGGGGTTACTTGGATTTTAAAAAAAATTTCTTCTCTAACAGAGAAATATAAGACCAAATGCAAATGAATGCAAATCTCTTTTTGTGACAGATGATACAGGCTGTCAATAAAGTCCTTATATTTCATAGAACTTCTCTTCTCTATAAGACAGAAATATCAGGCCAAGTTCAAATAAAAGCAAATTTTATTCTTGTCTCTTTATACAGGCTGTCTATAAAACCCTTAGATTTTGAAGACCTTCTCTTTTCTATAAGACAGAAATTTCAGGCCAAGTTCAAATAAAAGCAAATTTTATTCTTGTCTCTTTATACAGGCTGTCTATAAAACCCTTAGATTTTGAAGACCTTCTCTTCTCTATAAGATAGAAATATCAGACCAAATGCAAATGAAAGGAAATTTTTTCTTTTGTTGCTTTTTATACATGTTGTCTAGAATGTTCTTAGATTTTGAAGACCTTCTCTTCTCTATATGATAGAGATATTGGACCAAATACAAATGAAAGGAAATTTATTCTTGTGTCTCTTTATACAGGCTGTCTATAAAGTCCTTACATTTTCATATCAAAACCTTCTCTACAACCTTTCTTTTCCAAAAATCTTCTGATGAAACTAAAATAAATGCAAAACATGTTAAATTTATAAACATCTTTCTATTTGTTCATTCAGTTATTGGTAAACTATATTTTTCAATTCATATATATATATATATATAAATATATAGATTTGTGTGTTTGTCTATCTGTATGAAGTATATTTAGGCAGAAAGAATTAACTGAAAGAAGTTTCACTAAATTCAACTGACAATGTCTATATGTTTAATTTATTTATCGCTTTTGCATTTTCTAATGTATAAATAAGTGGATGCACACTGAATCATAATCTTTTGTTAAACAGTTCAAATTTTGTCTTTTTTATTTGAGCATTTGCCACCATCTTAGTTAATATGAAGTATTGACTATAGTCCATATGGTAGACAAGATTTTGTTGACTCCATCTGAACAATTATTGGAATGCTACATTTCAAATTCAAATATATCTCACATGTCAAAATGTTACTTTTTTAACAGAAGTTGACAGAATTGTAAAAAGAATATATTAAATATTAATATTTACTAAAATTAATAGATATTTGTTAAATTTTATTAAATATTTTATACAAACTTCAAGAAACTATCTCCTGTGTTGAGAGTTATTTTATTTAAGTCCTGAGGTTTTCTGAGTTTTCCTTCCTGTGAGATTAACAAACTGCTATTATCTAGAAATATTCCCAATATCATACTTATTATAAAACCCAGGTTGTGTGTGTGTGTTTCTGTTCGTTTATATATTGGATCGGATTTACTACATTTTTCAACTGATTTCAACAAAACTTCACAAGACTATGTAAAATTACCTTGTGGTGGTTCTGACAGTGCCAAAAATTGGAAAAACACAATTGTTTTTGCACGAAATCAATTTGAAAACACGATTAAGAGGCATCACCTTTTCGAGAATGAAAGGGGTACAACTCATATCGAGTTATACTTATTATAAAACCCAGGTTGTGTGTTTGTGTGTGTATGTGTATGTTCGTTTATATATGCGATCGGATTTCCTACATTTTTCAACCGATTTCAACAAAACTTCACTTTTTTTTTGGCAGGTAGTGTTTCTTATTGTCTTGCACACTTTTTTTCTTTATTTTTACATTCAGAATGCTTTAAAAATTCCATTTACAAGACAATTGTTTATAATAAAATTGAACATTCAATCGGTAGACTCATAACGATTGAAAACAATGTTTTTGTTTGAGTTTGACCAATTCGTAAAAAAAAACAAAAACAAAAAAACAAAACAAAAAACTAATTAAGACATGCATGTCCATCAACCTTAAACAATAATCTTTGTCAATTTTATTTTTCAGTCTTTATGATGGTCGATACTTGATCTATCTCTTACTGTTACATCCCCGGGCAACGCCGGGCTCTACTGCTAGTTTGTTATAAATTAATAGTTGTTTATTATTTTTATGTATTACAATGTTTGTTATACATTAATAGTTGTTTGCATTGGTTGGACTGCTGTCCTCATCTTTGTTATCATATTCACAATGTTTATTTAGTCCAGGGGTGGGTGGGTAGATTTTTCTAATTCCACATGCCATAACTTTGGATATCTTGGTTTCAGTTAATTAGCTTTGGTAACACTGTGGGAAATAGGCATTGCTGACCATATATGGACGGAAAATGGGAGATCACCACTCTATGTGGGATGAAGTTGAAATTATAGATCACAAGAAAATCTAAGGAAATCTAAGGAAATCTGTCTATATTTCTGAGACAAGGTATTGTAATTGTTGCAACTTAGAGAAAGTTACTGAAAAGAATAATCAAACAAAGGTTGGTAATAAACAATAATGCTTAGGACAAGAACAACACATATAAGATTCGCCAGTGGCATGTAGAAGTAGTAGTCAACTGCTAGAAGTGAGTCAAGTGAATTCCACAACGAATCTCCAACTGCAGACCAACACATACAGTATTTACTACTGTATTTATGAGAATGGGGACATACCAATTATAACCTGTAAGTATGCTACAACGGTAACTATTTACATTATTTGGACTGTTGTCCTTATCTTTATTACCACATTCACAATGTTTCCCCTGTTGTATGCTATGGCCTCCTTCTGGTGATATATGTTGGAATTTTGAACTGAACATTTTATTTAGTCTGTGTGGGTAGATTGTTCTTGTTCCACATGCCATGCCTTTTCTGGATATCTCATTTACAGTTAATTCTGTTTTGTAACTCAAATCTCCAAGGGTTTGTTTGAAATTCTAATGTATATCACCTGAAGAGGGCCAGAGTGTACAACGGCCAAAATAACATGAATATGACAACAAAAATGAGAACAACACTCTGAACAATGCAAATAGTTACAATACCTCATCTCTGAAATATAGACAAATGTTGAAGGTGGACTAGATAAAGGGTTCGGTTCAGAATTCCAACATATATCACCTGAGGAAAGTTAGAGTGTACATGATCGGCAAATAGACATGTTGAAGCAGCAAATTGAAGAGAGCACACAGAGTTTGGGGTGGAGCACCCCACAACATGGAGATTCATTATGGGCTGCAGAAGCTCCAAAGAAAATGCGATGCATTTTTTGAGCAATTAATTGGAGAAGTAGATGAAGGCAGATGCAAGAACTTTGTAGATTGTTTCTTCTGTTTCACAATAATCTCCAGCTGAATATTTGAGATGAATTGCATACAATTTTAATAAATTTTTAAATTTAAAATATTAAATTACTTAATAAATAACTTTTATTCAATTTTAAAAAGTCAACGAAAAGCTTTCATAATTTACATATTGTTGAGATGTCCTCATGCTGATTAGACCGGTGGTGATTTGTCCCGAAGATGAGTTGTCATGGAGATTAGTTAGCTGGTGTTGGGTTGAGTCGGTGGTGTTGTGTCGGCAGTGATGAGTTGTCCTGCACCCACCTAGATGAGTGACTACTTAGGAATACTAAGTGTTGTAAGCTTAGATGTGCGGATGATGTAATGGATAATGGCTTTGAATGCGAAAGCAAAGAGCTGAGTTTGAAATCCAGTTGAGTTTGTTATAATCACTTATGTGCAAATACACTTGGGAAAGGTATGAATCCATCTTGTCTCCCCCTAGCTATGTGTTCACTACAGGGGATCAATGCCTGATCTCCTGGAAACTTCAATGACCTATGTTATTACTGTATCCTCCATTGGCATATTTTATTTTTTTTAAAAGCTATTTTTTAGAATTTTAATAAAACCTAAACATATAAAACTAGATTTATACATTTCTTTTTTTCCCTCAAGAATTGAAACCTGTGCCTCTTTGTTCATTCTGGTTTTCTTTAAAGTTATAACTTATTCCAGTGAATACTGGGAAGAAACAAGATTTTGTTCAATTCTTGTTAAGATTTGACAACCAAATTTAGCTTCTTGCTGGCTTCAGCTTAGACTTCTTTCTATTACAAGATAAAACCTTGGGACTGTCTTTTCATGGTGTCAGGCCTCATGTGTGGCCTTCAATGGCATCTGGAAAATTAGCACTGACAGATGTGAGATAAAGGTACCCTGACAGATAGCCCAAGAGACTTAACCTGTCCACTTAGGAGTGAGGTTGTTAGTGGTCACACACACACACACACACACACACACACACACACACACACACACACACACACTGACCAGATTTTCTCTTGGCACCAACATGCTTTGCTCTCTGTATTTATGATTTGAAATAATGGAGTGCTGGTTGACGTAGAATAAACGAGAAGTTGAATTTTTTTTTCACTTCATGTTTGTTTTCTTGTCAGTTTGATATACATACCTTAAAAAAAAGAAAAGGGTGTGTCAAAAAGGATAATTTTTGGGCGGGGACATGGCTATTACTGTATACTTTACTGTATCCTTCCTTGGTGTATTTTATTTTTTTTAAAAGCTATTTTTAGAATTTTAATAAAACCCAAACATATGAAAATGGATTTATACGTATTTTTTTTCTCAAGAATTGACAGCAAATATATTAAACAGATTATAAACATATGTGAATCGACTATAATGTAATATTTATTATTTATCATAAAAAAAAATGAAAACAAAATTTTTTTTATTCGTAAATTTCTAAAAATCTCCCTGAACTAGAAAATTGAAAAAAACAATTTAACTACAAGTAATTATCTCGGAAGTTTTCTAACAGAGGATGGAAATTGTGACACTGAAATTTGAAGACCCTCACACTCCTCAAGGACATATAGCACAGTGGATAAAGGCGTTAGTTAGATCCAGTGACAGGACACAAAGAGTATGATTTAAGGTGGTGGAGAACTATGGGAGGGGAATTAACAGGAGATAACTGACATCCATTAAATATGGCATGTGGAACTAGAACAGTCTACCCCAGTGAGTGAAATAAAGGGTTCAGTTCGACATTCCAACCACCTGAAGAAGGCTGGAGTGTACAACGGCCGAAATGTTGTAATAAACATGGCAACAAAGATGAGGACAATAATCCGAATAATGTAAATAGTGAACATAATACCTCATGTCAGAAATATAGACAGATTTGTATTTTTAAATGAATAAATCAGAAAAAAAAATTTCTTTAGAGATAATGTGATTCCAAGACTTCAATTTTTTAATTACAGAAAAAAGACAGGCAATGTTTAACTTTAGTGCATACAAAAAAAATGTCTTTGGAAATTGGTAATTTTCCTTCCCAGTAACATAATTTGTTACTTACCCCAATTTACCAAAAATTACTAGGTAATCTTTTACCAACTTGAGTAGATAAAATTCTGCCAACTCATCTTGAGTTGTTCTTTTGTTTGTTTTGTTTCATTTTCAATTGTTCACTTACACTCTATCATACATAACCATATTGTATGAATGATGATTAAGTGTGAATTTTGTAACCTTTAGTTGAAGGTCACATTCTCATCATTTTAAACCATTACAATTTTCACTAAGAAAGATCATATGTGTAAACATCTTTTGCATTAGAAACAGGAAACATTCATAATAATTTTTTCTCTACATACAACAGTGTGTGATAATATTATACCAAGACTTCAATTTTTTATTATGGAAAGATCTGGTGTTTCTGCCATATATCTTGAGATTCTTGACAATATTTAATGAAGAGTCTGTAATTTAATTGCTATTAGTGTTTCACCCAACTGTTTGGAAAGCTTCTGATTGAATTTTGGAATTATGTATAGCTTAGTTTTTGCACATGGACACAAAACTGGGTCACTTAATGAGGATGAAACTTACAACTAACAATCTACAAACCAAGCTTACTGATCATTATCCCATGATTATATTATGATGAGATACCTAATTTAGAATTAAATTAATTAGTATTAATTAGTATTAATTCAAATTTAATATTCCCTGTCCGGATTAATTTTCAAGGAAATTTCAAGAGAGATAAATAAAAATACATGCTTATAGAATTTTATATAAAAATATTTAAAATATTTTAAATTTCACGTAAGGTTACATTAAATTGATTTTATATTGATCAATAACAGTAAATAATTACACACTTTTATACTCATATTCACCCAATACAAGGATCAAGAGCCACTCAAAGTAGAGGGTTACTGTGTGCTAATGTAGCAGACCGTGTGTTTGCACACATTGTACATGAACATGTGTATTCCCGGAAATAAGCCTCACTACAAATATGGCGGGCTCAAGATGAGTTCACCCAAAAGAAATGTAAAAGAAAACAACAAAGACTGATATATATTTATATATATATATATATATATACAGTGTGTTCTGCTTGATTATGCAAAGTTATTTTTTACCTAAAAATATCCAAGTTAAGCAATATATTCTGAAGAATAGGAGCTAAAGTGTTGTTGATACTATTTTATTATTTTGTCAATCATTTAAGTTGTCGAAATATACAAAACGTGCTACTAATTAATGATTTATGAACTTAAGCCCTAATTTAATGTTCACTTTCATTATGCAAATGGAAAATAAAACAAGAAAAACACATTTTATACTAAATTTTATTAATTGAATTGTGGCGCATATGACAATATATCGTATGTTCTAAGTCCTACATTACATAATACATATGTATAGCATGTTAAACAAAACAAAACAAGTCTGTTAATGTGGCTACGAACAAATATGACATCCTCCATTCTTCAAAACCGTTATGAGGCGCCTGTCCACTGCTGACGTCAATGTTTCAATTTCAGGTTTGATTGATCGGCAAGCACTTACAATTGCTTTCCACAGGACTTCTAAGCTGGTGAATTGCTTGTTTTCAGCATAAATCCCCCTCTTGACTATAGACCACAAATTTTCTATTGGATTTAAATCAGGGATGTTTGGAGGCCATAACATTAAATTTTGCCCTTTGAACCCATGGTCTGATAGCCAATTGGTGGTACTTCTTGATCTATGCGCTGGAGTATTATCCTGCTGAAATATCAACAATCTTCTTTTTTGAATTGGTTGTTCATCAAGCCAGGGCAGAAAGGCATCTTCCAAAAGCCTACAATATGCATTTGAATTTAGCTTAAGCCTTTTGGCTACTTTCTGTGGGCCTATTAGTTCATTTCCACGGATCCCAGCCCAAAACATCACTCCTCCGCCACCCTGTTGTCGACGAATGCGTACTCCTGCCGGTCAACCATTTAACACCCATCCAGATGACCACTCATCAGGCCCATCAAGTGTAGCATAGCACTCATTGGTGAAAAACACATTGCTAAAATTGGTCTTCATGTAACCGTGTGCCCATTCAACTCTTTTCATCTTGTTTGCTTTGCTCGATTGGGGCCTCTTGATGGGACTCTTCACTTTGTCAAGGGTCTTGAGGATCTCACAATGGGTAGTTTTACCAACTTTGGGCACTCCAGCGCTTTCAAATATTTTTTTACTAGTTTCATGCGGTTTCTTCGAGACTTCATATTTAATTTTATGAAGATCTCTGGCAGTTAACTTTCACAAATGCGATCGTTTAGGTGTCTGTCTTTCTGCGTGATTTACCACCTAAGACAAATACTTTGATTGTACGGTGGTCTCTATGTAACTTTTTTGAAATTTCTAGCGTTGACAGACCACTTCAGCATGATCGTTTTCAGTAAGACACTTTTTTCTTACCCATATTAAGGATTTATATGGTGATTGCTTAATCAGACTGAACACTTGAAACTGTGCCTTTTTAAATATTTTGAGAAAAAGAACTGTTACTAGACAACTTTTTTTTCATTGACCATATTCTCTTGTCTGAAAGTATAATTTAATGTTCAAGAAGCACCAAGTCTGAAAAAAAACCCAGAATTTATTGGCACGTTAGATGAAAAAATTACTTTGCATAATCAAGCAGAACGCACTATATATATATATATATATATATATATATATATATATATATATATACACAAACAATTATATGTGTATTAACAAACAAATGGATACAAATTACAAAAACAATAATGTGTATGCGTAACAAATAATTAATAAATAAGTTTGTGTTCCAAGAACTGTGTGAGTGAATGTTCATACATACATGTGTGTGTGTGTGTGTGTGTGTGTGTGTAATGTTTATGCCCCCCCCCACACACACACACACACAGACACACCCAAAGGGAAAAACACAAATCTCCATGAAAGATTACATTTTCGTAATGTCCGCTGAAAATGAAAAGTAAAAAGGAACAAGGCAGGGTCTCATCAAGTGTTGGGAGAGCGCCCCCTAGGAAAAATTTGGACAATTAGGAAATTAAGGAGGAGTTAACTGCGACAATAATTTCACAACAAATAGATTTAAAAGAAAAAAGAGAATAGAAATAACAGTGATTTTATATGACAAGAATTTACAACAATTTTGGCATTTGATAAGTGAGTAAAGTTCCTCATGTTCAAAAATATATGTATGTACATTAGAAAGAAATATCAGATTAATTTATGTGTGTTCTGTTTCTTTGTATTAAATGTGATTGTAAAATAGTGTATAATATTTCTGTAGTTGTTTGTATGAGAGAAAATAATGTTTCTATTAGTTGAGAAAAATCAGGTCCTATGTTTTGGGTACTTGAAAATGTCTCAACGAAATGACCGACAAAGCTTCCAGTAGCAGTGGTTGAAAAAAAGGACTGAAGCTAATTCTACTTTCTGTTGTATACACTTTGTTAAAAAAAAAATGCTGGATCAAACACCTAACTACTAATCTTTTAGGTGGGCAGTTCTCTGATTGGCTGAAATATGCGATTTGAATTTCTTATTTTTTAAGTTGATAGAAAAAAAAGTTCTGGACTGAGCCTACCTTCATATGAACGTGCATTCATCATTCCCATTTTTGACCCTGAGATGTTAATTCCTGTTTGATTAGGTTTGTGTCTCCACAGGACTAAGAAATGTAATTCATCAGAACACATGCCATAGAAAGAGCAAGTGAACAGTGAGAAGCTAGCAACCAGTGCCCAATTTACATATTGGCTACTATATACTTCAGCCCAAGAGGCCACTGTTATGAATAATCAAGAATGGTCACCCTTTGTTTTGTTACTCTCCTCTTTGAGAGAGCTATTTCTGTTTACTGAGACTATAAAAGGACACTATATGCAAACCTTGTATTCTCAGTTGAATAAAGCTTTCCCTACCTGGTGCTACCACTTCACCCAGGTATTCTGCCTATGCGAATGACGTTTTGGTTCTTGAGTCGAGCAGAGCCAAGATTGATGAAGTCAGCAAAGAAATCAGTGGTTATCAGATGGTGACAGGGGCCAAGATCACCTACGATAAGACTGTTGGCTTGTCGTTTGGTGCATGGAAGGGAGTTTCTCTTCCTGGACCTTTCCTCTGGACTGATGGGCCGGTTAAGATACTCGGTGTCTGGTTCAGTCCTGATATCCAGTTGGAAATGAATTGGTTGGAGGCACAAGGGAAGGTCGAGATCACAATCTGTGGTCTCGGAGGAATCTTTCATTAAAGGGGAGGGCGGAAGTATGTGTTTCACACATCCACCTGATTCTCCTTTACTGACTCTCTGTGATTCCACTTTTGTATGACACGGTAATGTCATTAGTAAGGCTCTCGTTTGTCTTGTTGTGGGGAGGCAAGACTGCTATGGTATCGCGGGAGATCTGTTGTCTTCATCCATTTGAAGGTGGTCTAGGTATGCTTAGCATTGAGATTCATCAATATATGCTTTGCACCGGGTTCCTAGATCGAATGTATTGTGAATCAGATGAGGAGAGCGCCTTCTGGAAGGAAGACGCCCATAAGAACTTCCCATCCCTGAGAAGTGTGCACTCATGCGAGGATGAGGCCCACTGTTTACTCTGCACTGAATGCTCCTTCTACTGTGAATGTCATTTTGCTCTGAAATGCCTCTTATGGGCATCGGATGGCCTCTCCAATGTCCAGGCATTGTCTCGTAGGGCATTATATCAGGTGTTAGTTAGGGGGTCCGTTCATGATGAGCTGATTAATGAGCTCGGTCTTATGAAGCAGGAAGCTTACACAATATGGCCTTGGGTGGCCAAGTTGAAATGTCTCAATAACAACAAGGCATCACTCACCTGGCTGGTGATGCATGGGTCCCTCTGGGTCACCAAAAGACTTTGCACAGCTTGGAGAAATATCCAAACTGCTGGTGCTGTAATGGGGAAGTTGAGACCCTGGGTCATGCCTTCTTTCATTGCAGGGTGGTAGCACTGTTGCACAAGTTTGTTGAGGGCCTCATGGTTTTCATGCTGCATGGAAAATTCTTTGTCCTTGAAGCCTCTTCTGTTTGTAGCAATGTGGCACCACCGTTGACAAAGGCTGAACTATATGTGTTCTTATGCTTGCTAGGTGCTATGAGAATCATCATTTGGACGACACGTCAGAAGGTATTCTATGAAGGCGAGAAGTTCACTTCTTCCCAACTGATCTTGTACTTTAAGCAACAGTTTAATGTCAAGATTAGGACGAAAAAGCGGCAGTTCTTTTCATCAGAATTTGGCAAAAGGTGGGTGAATCTTGCACGATTGTGTTGTGTGAAAGGGGCTGACCTAGAGTGGCACTTTGATGCCAGTTAGGCATCAGGATATTGCTTTTCCTGGGTTGAACACGGACAACCCATCCTGAAATTAGGGTAACTTAGGTTTAGTTTTGAATCTTTAGTTTCTTTTTTCATTTAACTTAGCTAGGGTATGTATGCTCATTGGCCCCCCTTTTATTTCTGCCCCTATTTTTCTTTAATTTCCCATCCCCTCCAGGGTTAGATGGTCAGTGATGTTAGTTCTCTGGTGGATGCAGGGCGACTTTCGTTTCATGTGTGCATTTTCGTATTTGTTGTTGTGTCTGAATGAGTGCATGTCTGTGTGTGTGCTTGGGATGAATGAATGTTTTATATTATTATAGTCCCACATTGATTTCGGCCATTGAACTGATGTTTCTGCCGCATTTAAGGATTGTGAGGGATTTTATTACTAACATTATTTTGTTTACTTTCTTGTAAATAGTTTTGTTTTCATATTGTAAATACTAACAGGAGCTAGTTTTTAGAATTGTTGTTTTATTGTATATATGGGGACTAGTTAGTGTTTTCATGGAGACATTGAGGTATTATGGTGGATGTGGTGAGAAAGGTATGTAAGAATGTGTTGTTTTGGTGTAAGGAATATTGTTTATATGATTGGGTCAGCGTTTGTGGCTAGCTAAGTTTAGAGTCAAGACAGAAGTAGACCTTTCCCCCATTCCCCCTTTTTTTAGGCCTTGTGCCACATTTTCTGGATAAAAACAGAAATATCCTCAGTTGAATAAAGCTTTCTTAAAGCCTACACCTGCATACTTTTGTCATTACAGCCACTTAGGGGTCTTCAAGTCTTGGGCCTCTGATTAAAGCAAAAATAATAAAGATATAAGAACAGAGGCGTTTTGCTTGTTTTCAGATTTAATGGGGCTCCTTTGAACTAATTTGAAACAATATTTGGGCTCCTCTAGTTGGAGTGGTTCTCTTAAATTCAATGGTGCCCTTCAAGGGTCCAAATTAAGTTTTGTTTTAATGTATTTTTTAAAAAAGGCATGGTGGTGGTGGTGGGGGGGTAGCGAACATTCATAATGAAGGTGCCCCAAATTCTATTAATCCAGATACCTAAATCCAGCCCTTTTGTGTGTAAGAAAGGGGTTCTAGGGTGGAAAATAATTCATCACCCACAAGGCCGCGTAGACGCTTGCGATCAAGACAGGCAAGTGAGTACACAGTACAGTGTACAGACACACATAAGGAAGCGTTTTTTTTGTTTTCACATTTTAACTTGGATCAGTAATATTTTTTTAAAATTAGTATCATATTTATTAATGTTTTAATTAATTATAATTTTTAAATATTTTACAGCACGTTCATTTATAATATAATATCAATGATGAGTGATATTTTCAATTTGATATATCAATAACTGCGTGTAAGTATTTTGTAGTTTCGTACTCGGTGTATCGACTACCCACTCTGTATTTTCACATATTTTCTCTCTCTCGTAAAAAGCTGCTAGCTCTGCAATAGATTGCTTCACAACGAGGCGTCTACATTTCAACATGGCGGGAACCTTAAGGTAAGTTTACGTTTCTTCGACGTGAAAACTGCTCATTTTCGTGTTTTTTAGACTGATGTGAAATAAAAAGATCTTCCAGATGTTCAGTGATGAATTAGGTATTTAATCTTAGGGATTTGAAATTGGGATTAGGTTGATTTAACCATTTATACGGCTGCCGGCTATTAGTTGGCGGTAATTTTGTTTTAAAAACGTGTTGACATGTGGTTTTGTAAACTTATTTGATTAAGACAACAACAAAAAAAAGTTTTTGTTTTCAATATTAATGAAGAAGAAAGTTTTTTTTTTTCATTTGAAATTATTTTGTCAGAATAACTTTGTTGATAGTATATTTATTAAAAAGTGTTACTTCTTTAAATTCGAGTTTAACCAACTTAAAAAATGATTAAAAAATGAAAATAAAAGTAAATTAGAATTTTTTATAACTTTCCTGGATAATTAAATGTATAAATAGTAAATTAGTAAGACATTATCTGAAAAGATTTATTTGTTCATACTTATTTTTAAAAACTTATTCGAATTTTCAAAATGAGTGAAATATTTCGAATAAGTCATGATGACATTCAATTCTACAACGTTATTGAATCAATCGTAATTGTTTATAAAATTATTAATAATAAAAATAAATATAAAACCAAATGTAGTGAGTAATGTTGCATTTCTATCAGTCTCTAGTAGAAGTTATGTTTGAAATACACTACATTTGCTTAATGGAAATAGTAAATTTAAAATAAATCCTTTTAGCTTTAAAGCTAAAAATAAAATAAAAGCTTCAAGAAAGATTTTTGTTTTTCATTTATGAAAATTCATTTAAAACCTTAAACCGAATTAGTGAAGGTATCTAGACCAAAGTATTTTTTGATTATTTTATTAAATTATTTAAAATCCTTTCTAGCACGTTCGAAATTTTGCTTAAATTTTTCTAACGTCAGCAGGTGGGCCAAAGATTATGGGAAATTTTGACGTCTTTTTGGCGTTAAATTTTAACGCCAAAAAGACGTCAACATTTTTAACGGTTAAAAACTGTTTTGGAAATTCTTGCAAAAAATCAATTAATTGTCAGATTTTAAATTGTATATGCGAGAATTTTTCAACTAGCGAAATTAAAATTATATCCTCGAAATTGTTTTTAATTTTAAGCGTTTAAAAAAAAAAGGAGAGGTGAAAACGATTATTATTTAAACTCAGCTTAGTCTCAGAATGCTTGGCTGTCAGCAAAATAGTCCAATCTGTTTAGAGATATCGAAATCAAGCAGATACAGAAATTCAACTCTGTAAGGTAGCAGACAACAGAAAATACAATACAGAAATCCGGAAGTACATATAGATATAGCAAAATGTCTTCCAGAAACTAAGCAAAGTATTAAGGGATAGGAAAATATTGTTAGAAAAGTGTTGCACTGCTATGTAATATCTAATCTGAATGACAGTGAATGCTGGACAATCTCCCTACAGTGAATGAAGAGACACGAAGTGACAGATATGGTTGAGTAATGTTAAGAATGCCATGGGCAGAGAACATATGAGGAAATCTTAAGGAAAACAGGAACTGCTGGGAAACTTATAATTACAGTCAGAAAGACACAGTTGAAAATTCTGGGGCATATAAGGAAAGAGGGCCTAGAGAATTTAACACTCTCAGGACATACTGAAGGGAAGAGATGTAGGGATTAACTGCAAGTAACCTACTTCAGTTTGAATGAATGACAACAGGAACAAAGTTGCTTAGAGCAACAAAAGAAAAAATGTTGTGGAGAGCCATGATCACTTTCATAATGAAAGGGCTTGGCATATAAAAGAGTCTCCCACAAAGTAAGGCACACCGTAAAGATCAAACTCACAAGCAATGGTTTGTTAATCATCACTATACATTGTCTTTGGGAAAATTTCACTTAGCAAGGGAAGTTAATATTTTGAGTTGTACAAATAAAATAGGCTAGACTATATATCAAGACACATTTAAAAAATAGGCATCTGTTTATATTTCTGAGAGGAGGTATTATAATTATTTACATTATTCAGATTGTTGTCCTCATCTTTATTGCCATATTCACAATGTAGCCCAGTGTATAAAAGTGTTGGTTGATGATCCAAAAGTAACTTAACGTGAATTGAGTACCTCGCCATGTCAGAGTGAATAAAAACTTGGAGAATTGAGTTCTCAAAGGGAATTAACTGAAATTGAGATATCCAAAGGCATGGAACGTGGAATCTACCCCACTGGGCTAAATAAAGGGTTCAGTTCAAAGTTCCAAGAAATATCACCATAAGTAGGTTGGAGTGTACAGTGGCTGAAATGTCATGAATATGTCAAAGATGAGGACAATTGATTGGTTAATGTAAATAGTGTAAATAATTAAAATTTAAAGTTTTAGTACTCCCTCTCCTTCATGCTCATATATAATCACATCAACATAAACATCACTTTAGCTTCAATGAAGTCCCAAAGAACAAAACATGTCAACAGAATTTTTTCCCCGTTTTGTCATAAAATAACCCTTCAGCCAGATAGTTACAAATTAATGCTATAAGGATTTGTAACAGTAAGCAGATTTTATTCTTGATTGTAACCTACTGCTATATATGAGTGAAGATGAGATGTAGATGATGGGGTGATGAACAGTCTAATAGGCATCTTCTCTTTTAAGGCATTCTCCATGAGCCCCCTTTGTCTCTGACTTTTTCATAGGTAGTGACCAAATGGGCTGCAGAGATGTTAAGACATAATTTTAAAACATTTTTTGTACATATTGGTAAGGAATAAGTTGCACTCACCATTCCCTAGAATTATTAGCTTGTGGAACAGACTCCTGCAAATGATGCTTCCATGATCACTGCAATCGTAACCAATTCAAGTCTAGGGCCAATTGTTATGTATTTGTTATAAAAAAAGAGGAGGTAAGAAGTGCACATTGTAATGTACACTTCTTACCTCCTCTTTTTTATGTAATTACAATGGTATCATTCAGTAACACTTTACCTTGAGTGGCTTTTGGGCCTTGTATAAGATGAAAAAAGTCTTTAAAAAAAAACCAAAAAAAACTGTTTGTAATCCAGCACTCTTTAGAAATTGATACCAAAGTGAACCCCCCCCCCTGCTAAATTTATGTCTGACCCTGATTGTTGCCTGTTCATTCTACATTTTGCTGTGCTATCAAAATGAGAGCATGGTTTCAAACCAGAAATAAAAGTCCTAATGCTTAAGTTTTTTATTTTTATTTTGTGTAATGTAAGGCCTCAAATCAAAAATATTTGAAACTAGGTGGAGTGGTTCAACAGGCACTACAATGACAAATAATAATTTTTACTTGATTTTCTTTTCTTATTACTATAGATTATGCACTCTGGATCATGAATATCAGAAAAAAATATTTAAAACTCCATAAGGTGGTTCAGTTTGCTATGTAAATTCATTGTAAATTGACCTCCTTCCCAAGAGGCCAAAACATGTTCATACAATATGACTTCTTAAAACATTAAAAAAAAAAAAAAAAAAATCAAAAATTGAAATTCATTATCCAGAGTGCTTAATCGATAATACAGAATACAGCAGAAATTCTTCCCACATAAATGGTTAAGACATTAGTGACAGTGATCTCTTCATCAAGATCAATGTTTTTCAAACTTTTTTTTTTTATTGTGTCCCTCAGTAAGATCAACATTTTGCATTGTGACCCATTATACTTGTCATAAATCAAAGGCAAACACTGTTCACTAGGTTCATTTATTTTTGAATTGACAATTTATATGTATATTTATTATGATCTACACTTATTGGAATTGCATGTATCTATTTGAATTATTTATTTTGCATGAATATAAAATTATTCATTTTAGAAAAACGAATTTAAAGGAAATTCCGACACAAATGTGAAGTAAATAATATTTAAAAAAAAAAGTCATTTAATGAGATGGATGTGCTTGTTTTTTCATATGTAACCGATTCCAATTGTACACATTCATAGATAAGTTTTGATGTGAGGTCTCTCTGAGAGAGAACTAATGTCATTCTGTCTGCAACAAGTTTGATGACCAAGATACATAAACTCTATGAGAACATATATATATATATATATATATATATATATATATATATATATATATATATATAAGCAAATATATGGATATAGATCCGACAGTATGAAGAAAAATATACAGAAAAAACAAACAAAAATCCTTATATGCAATTATGCTGTTTTAATGTTAATATAATGTCAACGTCGGACGTTTCGGTCTAATAAACCATCTTCAGGACACATTCATAAAATATAATTAACATTATCAATTCAACATGACAAAGGCGATGGACATAAGAACAAGACTTATCCAGACAGATAACTGAAAGTTTTATAAGATCAGTGTTCTGTTTAAACATGGTCACGTTGTCGTCACATGGGCGACGCTGTGAAAACGTATTCCTAAAATTTGAGTATTTTGAATGAAAAATGAAAAGAATTCTATTTTGATCTAAAATTTATATGTACGCTTGCTGAGCATTAATCTCGCTAGAAAAGGGGAAATACTAAAGAAGCCAGGTCTATAATAAAAAATCTTAGGCAGATTTATGAAGCAGGCATAATATCCATCTCACGCAAGGTGAATACTAGAACTGGCTTCTTTTATGAATATGTCCTGAAGATGGTTTATTAGACCAAAACATCCGATGTTGACATTATATTAACATTAAAACAGCATAATTGCATATAAGGATTTTTGTTTGTTTTTTCTGTATATTTTTCTTTATATATATATATATATATATATATATATATATATATATAATGTTAAAAGCTGCCCATTTTGCACTCCAAATTCTGAATTTCAAAATTTTTTTATGTTTTAAGAAATCACGTTTCTGCTCTCGACATTTCTTTTTTTCTGGTAAAGACAATTCTAAGAATTGACTGATGCTTGAGAAGTGTATTTATTTCTGTCTCTATGAACACCATGAAATACTGAAAGGCTTCATGTTGTATATGCTAAAAAATTGTCCAGAATAGCATGAATATTCAAAGGTGACCAATATGTTCTAACATACCTTGTGTACTGTCTAACCAGAATCCGAGGGTAGGTACAAGTCTTGCCAAGCTCCCGTCCTGGGTATGATGATAAACTATATCCAACAGTAAGGCCTCAAATTTTAAATATATATATAATTGTTGGACTTTGTCCATTTCATAATGTGTGATGTCATTTGTTTACATTTGATACACCATGAGCAGATATGAATGAACGTGAGAGATTCATGAAGGATTGAAGTTTAAATACAGTAAATTTGACCTTGCTAACCAAACGCTCCTTTGTGGCCAAATCAGTAAAGGCACGTCAAGCTAAATGACAGTTCCGTATAGGATACAGGTTCGATTCCTGTTGGAGGAGGAATATTTTCTGTGAAAATTTCTTGGACATTCAGGCAGGTAAATGTTGTTGAATACTGTTTATTATAAACTTTACTTAAATATCTACAAAAAGAATGTATAACATAAAAATGTCTTAAAATAATTGTCAGACTTTGTCCATTTCATAATATATATATATATATATATATATATATATATATCACTTTATTCCGAGTAAAGATCATCTTGGGTGACAAATGGTGTCTGAAATGGGAACATGCACACTAGTGACAACGTGGGTGAATGTGGAGGAAATGTCTTCAGCGGGGGAGAAGATGCTCTGTCCCAAGTATTTTGATCTGTGAAATTTGTGCAAAGTTTCTTGATAAAGCACTAGCAAGCTACCATATAAATATTTTCAATGGCAATGCCATGTCTCACTTTAGAAACATTTTAAAAAGGAGAAAAAAAAACTCATTGGACAAACTTTTACTGTAGTAATAATCGATAGTTGTAATCAATAATAAATAAGTAAAAAGTTAAGTAACATAAAATTACTACAAATAACTGCATTTGAAACATAACCATTATTACTCACCCAATAACTGTCAGGGTAATACAATAGGCCTTCCTACACATAATGCACCATTGACCAGCATATATAAATAGTCAAGCCAACATACAACACATGGTCTGAAGATTGCATTAAAGCATGAAATAGACTGTCGCTGCTTGATATTGACATCAGTATCCACTTTTATAATTACATTTGCTCTGTTTCTGATACTGAGCACTTTTACCCATAAATATAACATAAACTATTTTTGTTTATCATATACAGGATGCGATGGATAAATTGTCGCCATTTTACATTTTTAATTTTGTGTATACGTGTTGTTTGTTTTTGATTTTTGTGACTGCACAGTATAGTAGTGTCACCTGTGAGAAAAAGAGCACCATGATGCAATTCACTGTGCTAGAAATTTGGAAACTGCATGCTGTACTGCTTGGCTGGAAGCTCCGATATAAACATTCCAGGGTGTTTTGAGTGTCAATCAGTGCAGTGGATTCAGAAAGGGTTGGATGTGTCTAATGGAGATTACGTTTATGTTTGGTTTAATCAGTAGTGATGGTGATGTCATGCCTCCATTCATCTTCCCACAGAGCCTCAAACTCTATACAGAGACCTACATCAATTGCCTTGAGGAGGTAGGGCTGCCCTGGGTGAAGAGGGTGGCTGCTGGAAGACCCTATGTCTGGCAACAGTACTCTTCACCATGCCACATAAGCAGGAAAACAGTCATGGCTGTCAGACAATTTTTGCAACCACATCACCAACTTAAACAAGGAGACTGTCCAGAAGAGTGGCAGGATATTTCAGAGTGGTCTGGAGGTTGTGGTTGAAGCCAATGGTGATTTTATTGAATAAATTTACTTCTTAGTATTTGAAGATATGTTTGTGTAATTTTGGTAAATATATCTGTTAAAATGAGATCTTACTTTCATTTTTGTGTAATTTAGACGACAGTTTATCCATCACACCATTTGTGTGCATATATATATATATATATATATATATATATATACGCACACACAGTGGGAGGAAATAATTATTCGTGCACTTGAAAAATTGTATTTTTATAAATGTAAAAGCCTTAAATAAAACAAATCTTGGAACATTTTATGTATAAAGACACACACTATTAAAAAATAATAAACTTAATTCTTATTCTAACAGAAATTAATGCATTTTTTTAATTCTAACTGGTGAAAAACGTATTCGTACAAATCAATTATTAGAATAAAATAATCAATCAATTATGAAAAAAGTATATTCTAGAATGTTCCAGTAATTATAGTTAACGTTATTAGCCATTATCAGAGCATTCTGCAATTTCTAGTCTTAGGAGAAGGTTCTAATAATGCCTAAAGGTAAAGAATTGACTATTTCACAAAAACAACACATTTTGTCTCTTTGGAAATAAGGGAACAGTTACAGAATGATTTCTAACAACCTGAATATTCCTTTTACTACAGTTGCTTTGTTCATTGTAAGGTTTAAAACTTGTAACAGCGTTGAAAACCAAAGACGAACAGGTGCTCCGAGGAAGATTTCTCTAAGATCAGCAAGGATATAAGGACACCAGATCCAACAAAATCCACAGGTTACCCCGAGAAGAGCTGCAGGAACATCTGCGTGCATTAGGGATTAAAGTAACCAAGCGTACAATAAGTAATGAACTACACAAAAACAGTCTTCAATCACACATCCCAAGGAAGACTCCACTCCTCTTGAAACGACACAGAGATGCTAGGCTAAAATTCCTTAGAGAGCATAAGGATAAAGAATATTTGTTTTGGGAAAAAGTACTATGGACAGATGAAAGTAAAATAGTTGTTTGGTCATAATTATTGAAATCGTGTGGAGGAAGGATGGTGAAGCCTACTTACCAAAGAACAAGTTGCCAACTGTAAAGTTTGGTGGTGGCAGTATCATGATCTGGGGCTGTTTTTCTGCAAAAGGTGTTGACAAAATATCAATAATAGATGGCAAGATGAATGCCGAAAGCTACCAGAAAATCCTGCAAGACAATTTAATATGTTCTGTTGAGAGACTTCGGCTACCTCCTGATTGGGTTTTCCAACTGGATAATGATCCTAAGGATACCGCTAGATCTACAAGGAAATGGTTAGCTGAAAGTAACGTTGATGTCTTGCAATGGCCAAGTCAGTCCCCTGACTTGAACCCAATCGAGAATTTATGGCAATATTTGAAAATTCAGATTGGGAAAAGAGCACCAACAAATATCAAGAATTTGAAAACAATATGCCAAGAAGAATGGGACAAAATACCACTCAATGTGTGCAAATCATTAGTTGAGACGTACAGGAATAGATTGGTAGCTGTTGAACTCAGTAAAGGATATTTCACAAAGTATTAAATTAAGTTAATATGCTTTTTTTGTTTTGTACAAATACTTTTTTCATCAGTTAAAATGAAAAAAATGCATTAATTTCTGTTAGAATAAGAATTAATTAAGTTTATTACTATTTTTTAATAAAATGTATCTTTACACATGTATCAAAATTTGGTAAGGCTTTTACATTTATAAAAATACAAATTTTCATGTGTACGAATAGTTATTTCCCCCGACTGTATATAATTTGGGCAGCAACCTTTTAAACACCTTTCATTAAATATGGCAGACAAAATTTAATTAACTTTTTGTTTGGTTTTACCAGCGTTCTTAAATTTTTCTGTTTGGTGGTAGTACAAACATTTTCCATAATTTTCACTGTCCCAAGCACTTTGGACAAGGAAAATTTGGAAAAAATTTTGTATTCCTTTATTCTCACCAAACAAAAAATCAATGCTGGAAAAACTAAATAAATTAAAACAAAAAAAAAAAAAAAAATAATAAAATAAAAATTTTCCTTGTCTGCCAAATTTAACAAAAGATATATCAAATATCATTATTGATATATTTTTTAGTTATATCTGAAATTTTTACACACATACAAACGCACATATTTAATTGCATTCCAATTTCAATTAACCCTTTGAGCCCAGACCACCACTTTACTGGTGGTAGAGAAAAATGACTTAATGTCCATTCACTGGTTGAACGGTGGGTAAACACTTGTCAATATTTTTATATCCACCATGAGACATTACATACCAGTTATTTGTGAATTTTGACTCGAGTGCTCAGGCAGAAGGATTAAAATTATTCAGGGACACAGAGCTCAAGCCAGTTTATCACTTTTTCATAGTGTTCAATATCCTGAGTTTAGAGCCTCAATCTTAGGATTCTATCAAAAATGCAACAACCATATGCATTACTAAAATTTTAATTGTGAATATAAGCACTCACTATAATTCACCTCTGCTTCAATAAAACCAGATATCAGGTATTTAAAATCTTTTAAAAAAGTATTAATTGCCTGATGATGAATTTTCTTGTAACATTTTTACTATGATTTTAAAAAAGCATAATCTTGCATATATCTGGAGATTTTGATTGGTGCGTATGCATACTTGTTTATAGACATCTGCATATGGCTCTATGTGTGTGTATACTTCTCTGTGTATCTGCTTCTGCACAAACCTTTATTTAATATTTTTTTTCCTCTCCCTCCAATTTTTTTTATTTTTTATCTTTTGTTAATTGCAATTACTGTTTGAAGGTAGCACTTAGAATGCTGGTTATCACCTGCATTAAGACCTATAAAATATGTGTAAGCTATTCTGCTTTGGATAATTGCAAGTGCAAGTTAGCATTTCAACACGTTTGTATCCGGACCCAACAAAGAAAAAAAAAAGCATGCATAAAAATAGAAAAAGGACACAAGAGAAAGATTTTACCTCCCCAACATATGCACATATACACACAACTTCTCTGAACTCATTAAGTACAATCATTAGTTATCTCTGACCTACATTTTAATTAATGGGAGAAGGGGAAAATAGTTTCATTGTCTCCAGAGGTAGCTCTGTGGAGATAGTGAATGTATGAATCACTACAGAGGAACAGGTTATGTCTGATTTGTAAATGTATTGAATCAAAATAATATCTATCAATATGCAAGTCCTTCAAGCAGTTGCTAGTGAATTTGAAACTGGTCTCGGGGGTACTTGAGGTGTAAAGTGGTCTCAGTGTAACAAATATCTTAACAAAAATCTATATTCATGGCATACTTTGAACTGGAAAATTATACATAAAACAATTTTGATCCACACATGTATGGATAAGAAGGTATGCTTGTGCAAGGCAATAAAGCCACTAAGACAAAAGGGGACACTGAGTGTCAAATATGAGAAAAAGGAAAATATTATTAATGAGAGAAATGCAAGAAAAGAAACTGTTAGCACAGAACATTGTTACTTCCATTTCAACTGCAAAATGATGAAAACCCAGCTGCCAATCTAGTACTGCACTTAAATTTGAAGTACCAGAGCTCATCAGAATAATTACCATGAAAATATTTATAGAAAAAGCATAGACCAGCTACATTATGGCAGTTTGATAGTGACTGAAGCCAAGATGCCAGTTAGTACCAATAACATTGCAGATTCTTCTTTGTATTTTATCAAAGATCTCTAAATAGAAGCATGAAATTAGATGTGACAGCAATATTCAATAAATGGATGATTGGTAGGCTTACAAATGTATAAGATAGATTCTGACGAGAAAAATTATCGAGCATAACACAGTGAACCAAATTACCTTGCAATTGATATAATCTTTACACTTTGTGTCAGCAGCAAACATTAGCCTGTGAAGGCGCAATGAGTGGCTCTCCACATGGTTAGCATCAGCCATGCTCACACAGACACCACATTTCTATGACTGCATATTAGCATGCCTGAGATATATCAATTTAACTTTTACCACGTTAATTTCTTTCTAGAATTGTCCCCCCCTGGCACTGCTTTTATTTTTTATTTATTTTTTTTGTTTTTTGAGGGTACAAAAACATGAACACCTACTGTTTTAAAATTGTTATAACTTTCTTTGTATTGTGCATATAGATTTTAATTTTTATTCACTAATAAAAGAATGAATGAGTAATATTTTAATTTGATGTTGAAAACAAAAAATTGAAATGCAAAATAAAAAAAACTCAAAATAAAAACAAATACATTAAAAAAATACATGAATAATTAAACATACTGTAACTTTTATTTACTCCTTGTGGAATTCTGGGGAAGAGAAAGTTATTTCATCGTTTATAAATAGACTAAATGATTTACCTTCAGAAAGGCTATCATGTATATTGATGGTCACCAGTAGCTTCTATAAAATTAGTCAGCCATGGATGATAGTAGCTGCTAGTGGTCATCATTGCTTTCTTCCACATCACTATCGTGGTTATCATCTTTGACCACTTCACTGTCAATATCCACTTGAGTAAAGCCTTCAAAATCATCATCTGAGTCCTAATCAAAAAATTGTGAAAAAATTAACATCGGTTTAATTGATGTTACACTTCATGTAGAGTCTAGAAGAATTCAAAATGGCATTGGAAAATGGAAGTTTAGCCTTGTTTCAAAGCAGTTGTAGGTGATTTCCAGCTTAAAATACTGAAAATAGCAGTTGACAAGTGTTTATTTATAGCAACTGTCTCAAGTTGACAGAATGCACCTAGAGTACCAAAGGGAGATAATTCTATGGCAGCTATTGTCATCTGCAGTGTGGTAAATGTTATTTTTTGTGAATACTTGTATTTGAGTAGACCCTCCATTTTTATTAAACAGTAAATTTATTTTTGTCTACTGGCATGAATGATTGAGAAATCTTATTAAAAATTTTTGCTCTCTGGCAGGAATTTTACCTTGCCTGACTCACTGCTCTTTGTGGCCAAGTTGGTAATATGTGCTGGGCTAAACAATAGCTCCTTCTGTCCTGAGGGATGCAGGTTTGATTCCTAACAGAGAGAGCAAATTTTTCTTTAATAAGATTTCTCAGACATTCAGACCATAGATGGAAATAAATAAATATACTGTTTAATAGATAAATGTAATACCTACTCAAATACAAGTATGTCCTAGGCATTCTAATATGCAGTCTTAGAAACGTGGTGCATGTGAGCACATGCTGTTAAGGGCAGGTTATATAAACCATCTGAAAGCTCGTAATAACTGGAAGCAAGCCAACTATGCCAACTACTCTCATTGACCTACAACAATACCTGTGTTGATTGCAACAAGTTTTGCAGGTCATCATCTGGATTGAGGAAACACATGGTGGTACACAGAGTTATAAGGCATGTAAATCCAATCAGCAGAATCAAAGATACAAAGTTTATCTGTTCTGTATGCTTGATGCCTAAGAAATGGAATGCTGATCTGATAAATCACCTATCGGGCCATGAATACCAAAATGAGATGGAAACCATTACACGTGACACAAGGTTACTGTGGTGAAAACCCTCATCTGAGTAAGATGACAATTGCTACACACACACACACTAGCTTTAAAGCCACCCTCTAGAGTGCTCTTTAAGCTAGCTCCCGTGTTGGGCTCTTGATTGAGAGTCCCTAATTCTTTGCATATTCTCAGCATTGGAAGCTCTCCTGGCTGCCATTCCATCAGTTTTCATTTGCATGAGACTTTCTTATCCTCACTGCAGGCTCTTTTAATTGCAATCTTGTCTGTTAGCAGAGATTTCTATTTGCAAGTCATACTGTTTTCGTATGTGACAGGCAATAATAAACTACAGAAGAACTCAAAATTGATCACTGCATTTAAGTATTGTATTAATATTTAAGCTTACCATTTAAAAGTTCAGCGATAATTCGCCACTTAATTTAAAGACAATTTGATGTGCATAGGTCCTTATTTTCTGTAAAAAGACTTATTTTTATTTCATGGGTGACTTTTGCTGGATTTTGCAATTAATTTCAATTATTCCCAAGTTATAAAAATGGTTATCATATAAAAAAATTTGTTTAAAAATAATCACTGAACACAATCACAGCAATCAAAACTTGTGAATCTGAAATTGCTGTAACATGAGCTATTGAAAGTTAGAGAGTTGTGTTCCTTTAATTGAAAAAGTGTGACATAGTGTCATTCACATTTATTACATAGATATATGATGAGTACAAATATAAACATTTGTTAGTTATCTAATTGATGTTATATACAGCATCTTGACTCTAGAATTTTGTCAATAATCAATCCCACAATCGCTCCATTTGCTTGTCAGGAGATACCAGCAGTTGACTGCTTATTTTCTTGTTTTTGTTATTTTTATATTAAGTTAAAAAATAATATAGCACTTTTTTATTGAGGTAAGGTTGATTTTTTTTTTTTTTTTTTTTTTTTCTTGTGTGTTTTTGCACTCGCATATATGTGCATTTTTCCAATCAAACAGTTTTCAAATGACTGCAGTGGTTGTCATATGTTTGTTTCCATGAGCCTTTAGTAGCACCAGTGTAGGAGGACATGTGCTCACTTTTGAGTTTTACAGTGGCTTGGGAAAATATATTACTAGCTAAAGATTTGCACCCTAGAAGGCAACCCCCTCTATTCTTGTATTTACAAAGAGGAGTTGATTTTGTATAAAAGGTAGACACATTTGTTTTGTTTTTTTTATTTCCTGAATTGCGTTTTCCATGCAACAATAGCTTAATTTCATTGTTTCTATTAAATATTTTATGGAACTTACCAGTAATCTAAAAGTGTATTTCAATTACCTTGCAAAACATACATCCCACTTTGGTTTTATTGCTTTGTCATGGGTGATTAAACCAAATAATCGTTACTTCTGGCGTTTTTGTGGTTTCTCCATTCTTGAAAACCAAATTTGCTGGATAACTGCTTTTCTGTAATGTTGCATCACACTGGTAGGGTCAAAAACACTTTTATATTCTTGTATTTGCAATATCACCTTGATTTAACTTTACACCTCTCTTATCAATATTTATTTATTTATTTTTTTTTTTTTTACTAAATTTTCACACTATGCAGGGCCTAAGAGACACTCAAGGTAGATGAGGCTGTTTTATAAATGTAAATGGAAGAAGTGCAGATTATGAGGATATGTAGGATAAATAATGATTGACTCTAGATTTAAAGAGGTTAAGATTGCAGTAGCATCCTCTTTGGAGTCTGTTCAACAAAAGTAGTGGTTCTCAGAAAGAAGCTGAGTGGAACACCTTCATTACCAATGGAATATGAAGAGAATTAGATGTTGGGTCCTAGTTGTGAAGGTCTGAACTGGAGAAAATAGGAAATGCAGCTCATCTTACTTTGGAAAAAAACAAGAAAGTAGCAATGGCTTGCAATGTTTGGTCTGTGGAAAAGGGATTGTATGCTTGAAAATAAGTCATTTCCCACAAGGCCATGTAAATACTTTGAACTCAAAGCTGGATGGTGAGTATTTGGCTACTCCATCCCCAATATGTTAGCAGTCAGCAATACTCAGTTTGTGGTCTGATCTGACTCTTGTAAAGATAGAATATGGCTAGTGAAGTTTTCTCTTTTCTTTTATTCTAAAGTTCACTCTATCCAGGGTCCAAGAGCCACTCAAGGTAGAGGGTTACTGAAGGCAGTTGTGTGAGTGGTAAAAATATAGAGCACATTTTATGCAGCCATGTGGGAAAGATGGTTTGCTCTTGACTTGAAGAGGTTAAGATTATCAATTCAAAAAGGTAAGAAACAAGCAAATGATTTCCAGTATTTTTCTCTCTTCTACAGAGGATATGTTCCTACAGTTTAGTTTCAAATTTAAATAAATGGGGTGATTTGAATAAAATGGATGTGTTTTTTTTTTTTTTTTGTTTTATGTATATAAATATCAATAATGAAATATTTTGTTATCTATCATTGAAAAGTAGGGATTCTTCAGCTACTGCCCAAATATGGCAGCATTATTCCATATTTGGTCTGATCTGACTCTTGTAAAGGTAAAGAATAGGAGGAGTCTGGTGCTCTATGCAGTGTTCATTAGCCAGTTAGTGGAAAGCTTGAGCAAGGGTCTCATAGGATGTTCACACACGCACAGCCACCACCACAACAACAATAATAATATTAGGTTGGTGCAAAAATAATGACGTAATAATGTTGTTTTTTGACATATTTTTTAACATCAAAAAACGACATAATTACGTCATTATTTTTGCACCAACCTAATAATAATGGTTGGTCACTCGTATTTGAGTATACCTGTCTACTAGGGCAGCTATCCAATCCCTGTTGCAAATGCCTGCTCAGAAACATTTGTTCAACACCTAGAGAACCCACCTGTGGTTTATACTGCAATTTTACTGAGTGGATATTACAGTTTCTGAGAGAGCACATTATCTGGTGTGGCCAACATTTAGAACAAAATCAGTATGCCCAAACCTTGACTTGTGACTTTGTGTTAGCAAAACCATTGATGGCTTTCAAATAGTTTAATCTGCCCAATTTTGTTCCAGGGGCTTGGGTCAAACTCATATGGTTTTCAGGCACTTTCAAAAGTGTCACTCACTGGGATTGACTCCGAAGGTCAATAGTATCAAGAAGTCACCTGACAAAAAAAATCAATCCTTGTGAGATTCAAAGCTGGGTCTCCTGTATGGAAAGCATGCATGAAAGTTGCCACATGTCCATTTTTTTTTTTTATATATATATCTTTGTGCGTGTATGTATGCATGTCAAATCTCAGATTCAAATATCCCCATTTTTAAAAGAATTATTCCTTTCACAAGCCAACATATATGCCTATAAAATTGTTAGATAATTAAAAGAAAATGGTTAAGTTCATAACCTTATGTTATTTAAAATATATAACACATAAATTGATCCCAAAGTAAAATAACTTAAATGCTAATTTGCATTTAAAAAAAAAAAAAAAGAAAAATTCAAGAACATCATTTACTCACTTACATTTATTAGACATTGAATTGTGTCACTTGGTGTCCTCCATAGTTTGCCGAAACTTTTTTGTTAACCTGAGTATTCTTAAATTAAAAAAAATTTTAAAACATCACAAAATACAATTTACGAAATAAAATCCTTGCATTTGGTATGATGATGTCCTCCAGAAGACAGAAGGTGTTGGCTCAGTTTATTTTTATATATATGTATGTATGTGTGTGTGTATATATATATATATATATATATATATATATATATATATATACACACACATCGTGGCTGTCCTCTCGGTTTTGAGCATGACCACCACCTTTATTTCATGTCCCCCCCCATCCCCTCAAGTTCCATGTATTCACATGTGACTCTTCAGGCCAGCCAAACTGCGACAAATTTTGCCACAGAAATGGCATACCCGATCAGTTTTGTTTACACTGACATTATTCGGGTGCACTCTAGGTTTTGCACATTTACGCAAATGGCTTTTGAAGCCGACAAAAGATAGGCACAATTTTCCGCATATGTCACAACGTGTTGAATTTGTGGACCCGGTGCTGGACCCTGTTCGCCTTTACGAATCAGACGTTTGTAGGCACTGTACTGCATACGGCTATTCTCAAAGGACTCAATGCTTTCGTGAATTAGTTTCCGCCACTTACTTCTATCCAAAGCCATTTTTTCCCATTGGTCTACAGGTAGTCCAGATTGTTTCAGATAAGATTTTATTGTGTCCTTAAATCTCTTCTTCGGGTTTGATGCATTTCTCTTTCCTTCCCACATTTCATCAGAGAACAGCCGTTTTGGCAGACGACTGTCATCCATACGCGCAATGTGACCGACCCATCGGAGACAATTTTTCATTACCATCGACTGAATGCTTGGTAGCCCTGCTTTCTCTAATACTTCTGTATCTGAGACATGGGACTGCCATGTGATATGAAGTATCTGTCTCAGACACTGTTGATGGAAGCCCTCAAGAAGTTTTATACATACACACACACACACACACACACACACATGCACAATGATAAAGAAATTAGCAGACTTGACCAAAATCAGGTTGCTTAAATTAAACTGAGAAGTTTTAAATATTGGATGGTGTACTCTCTGGCATGAAGTGTCTGTAGTCTTTCAGCATTATAATGCAAATTGTACTAACATAAACAGAATTTTTTTTTTTTTTAAATCACTAGGATGCAAGGGATAATTGAATGTAAGAGAATATAAGAAAAACTACTATTAAGGAGAGAGGACAATAAAAGAACAAGATTTAAGAAGACATAAGATAACAATTGACATTGCACTTAAACTTTTGAAGATCAAAGGTGATTGGGAAGAAGAGATTTCCACATGTAAAAAGTGTGATAGAAGAAATTGTTAGCATAAAATTTACAGTTACATCTAACCATTTTAGCTGTAAAATTACAAGACTTTGCTGCTAATCTAGTACTACACTTAAATTCACGGTCACCGTACCATAGTGGAAATTTCCTCATAACAATTACTATGAAAGTAATTATGGAAAAGGCTCAGGGAATGTACATTACAGCAGTGAGAAGGGACTGAAGTTGAGATGCCAGACCAGGGCCAATAATATTGCAGATTCTTCTTTGGATTTTATCTCTAAATATATAACAAGAGCTCCAGATCAGAGTAGAGAGGCTAATGCCACTAAGGTTAATGTGAGTGAAAGATAATAAGTCTTTGGAAGGAACTCGAAAATCCAATCCTAAATAGGAAACAAGGGATCCTGTTCAAAAGACTAGGAGGAGTATGAACCGAGCGATAGACGAACCTATAGTTGCTTACCAATTGGATCCCTCCCACCATAATTCTGACCATATGCCAGATGAGGCTTTGTAAATATCTACATAATGGTATTCTTCCCAGTTGTCTCTCAATATCTCCCATCGACATTCTGTTGTACACAATGAGCACTAGGTTGCTCCAACGACGATGACAAGGTTGTCAGAGGGTGTCTTTTCTGCTAGAAAATAAATTAAAAAGAAACAGTGTGTGTGTGAAAACAAGACACACCTAAGGAAGTGCACCTTTCATCTTTGCATTTTCTCACCTATAATACCCCCCCCCCCACACACACACATCTCGTTATATTCTTGGCATGTTCTGAGTGAAGTGAAGCTGGGGTTGGGTCATGACTGGTTGGATATAGCTTGGTTTGCTTTCAATGGGGGTGAGATTCATTTCGCTTTGATTTGTATCTCAGCATCCTTTTTTCCATTTAAGAAATATGTTCAAAGCTGATGGAAAACTTTTTTTTTTCTTCCTTGCTTTTGTTTTTTGCTTTTGTTTGTTTTTGCTTGGAGGTAGTACTAATCAAAGGAGAATCGTCCAAGATAGACAAAAAGAAAAAAAATAATCTAAATAAATGAAGGAAAAAAAAACAACACTTAAAACGTGGTTGGTAAGCTTAGAAATGCCAACATTATTAATTTATTATCAATGAATTTGTTTTATATCTTGTGTATCTACATATTTTTAAATCTTGTAATCGGCTACCAACCTCCTTGATAGTCTGTCCATCTACGTGATTCCTGTCTTGTACTACTTATAATTGCTTATACCAATCCTTACCATTTTATTTATTTATATATATATATATATATATATATATATATATATATGCACACACACACACACCATATATATACTTGTGTATAAGCTGACTTAATGTACAGTACCCCCCTATTTTTTGCATATAGAAACTGATCTAAAAACTCTCATACTCTATTATATAATGTATATGTGTACAGTATCGTCCCCTTACTTTTGTATAAAGAAACTTATAAAAATTTTCACTATACTCTATTATATACAGTGTATATATATATATATATATATATATATATATATATAAAAAGACAGTTGAATGACTGGAAAAATTCTATGTAATGTGTTTTGTCCTTTAGACAAACTTTTTTTTTTTTTTTTTTTTTTTTACAATAATAATCACCCTGTACAAAGCCAAAGAACCACTCAAGGTAGAGGATTAATGAGTAAGAAGCACAGTTTATCGAGATATGTAGGGAAGGTACCAGTTAATGCTAGACTTGAACAGATATTGTGATTTGGAGAAGCAAATTTTTGAAAGGACCTGGAAAATCTTTCCAAAATGCAAAAAAGAAACCTGTACACTTTAAGAGGTTCTCATTTACAAAGTATGTTAGATATATAGAATCCAAATTAATTTTCTTGTCATTTATGACCCATTAAGTTATAGGAACGTTAGTATTACTGTTTGAAAATTGCTTGATTTTTTTTTTTTTTCCTCACATCTTTCAAATTGCCTATTTTCATGGCCTCAGCAGACCAGATAAGCAGTTTAAGAAAATATTTGTTTTTACATATATATATATATGTCTGAAGTGTATGTGACAGAAGTTTCCTTTTATGAATAATCTTTTGTATTTGGTTAAAACCTATTTTCATGAAGAACTTCTCGTGACAAAAGGATGGTTCTGTTAGTTTTGGCATGTTATAAATTTGATACTTAAGGGAATAGGAAGCTGAAAGTTGGTACCCCTATAATTTCCTATTCAAATAAATTCTTTTTGGCATAATTTTACCTTTGTTTCAAATGGTTTAGAAGCTATGGGCCCTTAAAAATGCTTTTTCAGATGATCTACAAAAGCTGTATAAATACAGGGTATGATGGATAAATTGTCATCTAAATTATGAAAAAATGAAAGTAACACAGATATCTCATTTTAACAGACACATTTGCCAAAATTACACAGCAATATCTTGAAATACTAAAGAGTAAATTTATTCAGTAAAATTGCTATTGGCTTCAACCACAGCCTCAAGACAACTTGGAATCTCCTGCTTCTCTTCTGGACGGTCTCCTTTTTGGTGAATGCTGCCGTAATTCTTTCAGTTCATCTTTGATGTTGCATGGAGTTTTGTTGTGCTCTTGCTCAACTGTGCTGCAAACATAATAATCAATGGAGTTACAGTTATGTGGTTTCAGAAATTGTCTGACAGCCATGACTGTGTTTTCCTCCTTGTGTGGTATGGTGAAAGTCCCGTTGCCAGACATAGGTTCTTCCAGAAGCCAACCTCTTCACCCAGGGCAGCACTACCTCCTCAAGGCAATTGATGTAGGTCTCTGTATTGAGTCTGAGGCTCTGTGGGAAGATAAATGGAGGCATGATATCACCATCACTAGTAATTAATCCAAACATATTCGGAATCACTATTAAACTCATCCAACTCTTTTCAAATCCTCTGCACTGTCCACAGATTGATGCTCAAACACTTTGAAATGTAGCTTCAGGCACAAATGCGGAGCAGTACAGCATGCCGTTTACAAATTTCCGGTGGAATGAATTATGTCATAATTGTCTTTTTCTCCCAGACAGTGCCCAACTGGCCCTACTATACTGTACAGTTAACAAAATCAAAAACAAACTATGTACATGCTCGAAATTAAAAATATAAAATGGCAACAATTTATCCAACGCACCCAGTATATTGAAATTATATCAAAATATATATATATATATATATATATTGTGTGTGTTTTCTTAGGATTTGACTGAAAATTTTGAGAATAAAAAAAAAAAAAAAACATAGGGGAAGAGGCGTGGCCAATGACTCTTTGTTAAAAATGCAATATTGTTTTTTTTTTTTTTTTAGTATATGTTTTGTTTAGGTTTTTATATACAATAATCCATTGCAAGGCCAAACGCTTTAAAAATTTGGTGTTTGGCTCCAGAAAGAAACATTTCCATATGCCCAGTTGTATGTGGCATGCTCAAGAGTAAGACATCCTAAGAAATTAAAAAGGAAAAAAATAAATTTTCTTAAAGAAATATTTACCATGAAATTCTTTGTAAAATTGAACTGAACATAATTTGTAAATCTTGATAAAAAAATGTTAGCGATAATACTGAGAGGATTTCAACATGCATCAACATGTTGTAAAAAAAATTCTAGTACCTCTAAATTATTAAGATAAACAAATGTGTACATAAAAAGTTTCAAGAAACCTTTATCTCTAACTTATAAAGATAAAGGCTTACATAAAATGTGATTTGTTCCTGCTATGGTACAAAGGTTTAAATCCTCTGACAATCCTTTTAAATTTATTGTACACTACCAACTCCCCTGAATACTTAATTCCCCCATAAGATTTTATAGTACCCTCAAGGGGGCATTACCACCTACAGTGAGAATCACTGATTTGCACAGACTTGTGAACTAGGTTACATGCTGTTTCTCCGTTTCTGTTGCCTTCAATATGCCTTGTTAATATTAACTTCCCCAAACCATTTCTTACTGTGTCGTAAGAATTTTGGCTGTCTCTGAGTTTTTGAAGCAGTTTCTGTTCCCCTGTTAAGGATAATCACAATTTTTTTTTTTTTTTAATCATTTCACCTCCAAGTAAGACAATAAAGCCACTAGGACTCAAAGGTCCACTGAGTGTAAGAGAATATGAGAAAAACTACTATTAAGGAAAGGGAACAATAAAAGAACAAGAATTAAGAAGATGGATGATAACGGTTAACATTGCATTTAATTTTTTGAAGATCAAAGTTCACTGGGGAGCATGAAGCTAGAAGAGATTTCCCAAAGTGAGAAGGTTGATAGAAGAAATTATTAGCATAAAATTTATGGTTACATCTAGCCATTTCAACTGTAAAATGATGGGACCTAGCTGCCAATCTAGTTCTGTGCTTAAATTCATAAAGTCAAGGTACCATAGTGGAAAGTTAATCAGGACAATTACCATGAAAGTAATTATAGAAAAGGCTCAGGGAAACTATGTTACAGCGGTGAGAAAGGGACTGAAGCAAGATACCAGGCCATGACCAATAACCTTGCAGATTCTTCTTTGGATTTTATCAAGAATCTCTAAATATATAGCAGGAGCGCTATATCAGATTTGACAGCAATATTCAAAACAAGGAAAAATAGTAGACTTACAAATATATAAGATTTTGTCAAGAAAAATTGTATAGCATAACATAGTGAACTAACTTAGCTGCAGACTTATTCAATATACTTTTTCCACTTCATGTCAGCTGAAAACGTTAAAAGGTGCAATTCTTCTGGAGGATAGCATCAGCCATACTGATGGAAGGTAAAATTATTAAGAGTGCAGTTTTGTTTTTGAGGTGTTAATTTTAACAAGCCACTCCTTGCTCCATTTAACAACAGATTGTAGGTAATTTTTTTTTTTTTTTTTTTTTTTTTTTTTTTTTGAATGAACTGCCAATTTGACTTTATTAAACCGATCAGACTTACTATTAAGCTGGGAGTAAATAGATGTGTTGGAAGAATACCTTGCAGAGTTGGCTTTAGAAAAAAATGAATAAAACTTATTCCTTGTCTGTCAATAAGAAATGTACTGAATAAAACTTTGATTGTTATTAAGCCCAATGCTCAATATCAGAGATAAAGCCACTATAGAGTTTAATATCGACTTGCAAAATCATTTATAATTCCAGACACCACAAGCTTCCTGGTATAACTTTTAGTTTCATCTGGTGCTAAACCAAAATTCTGAAAAATCAGTGCACCTACTAATTAACTTAGTAATTTTAATGATCAGTCCATACTTGACTCTTTCTCTTCATTTCAACAGTTCCTTTTTTGGTTTACAATATATATATATATATATATATATATATATATATATATATATATATATATATATATAAATGAAGACAAAACGTATGCTATAAGGACAGTAATCCATGTAAAATATTAAAAAATAGACAAAACAGTGCCAATATAAATAAAACAATTCTTGTAATTGTTTCCCATGATTAAAAGTTTAATTGGATACTTATTTGGATGTTGTTGTTTAACAATCCTCACCCGGTAAGAGTGACTAAATTTTTATATATATATATATATATATAAGCAACGGTATGCCCGCATGCTGGTGTGCATGCGCGGACAAGCAAATAAATAATCGTCAAATTTATACATGTGTAAATACAGAGCAAAGATGTTAATTAGTACATGTACATGTAACTACGTTTTGGTGTGCGACTAAAGTTTTACTGGATTACCAGCTCGTTGAGCGCAACATACATCTTGTGCCTGACGAGCTGGTAATCCAGCAAAACTTTAGTCGCACAGCAAAATGTAGGTACATGTATATGTACTAATTAACATACACACACACACACACACACACATATATATTCATACATGTTTCATTAAATAATATAGACAAGTGTTGTCTATTTATTTTATGCAAATTTTTTTCATAACATCTGATAAGTTTAATAACATTATCATTGAACGAAGAAAGAAATTCACAATATTGATCCGTATTTTTTAATACAATCTAAGCTTTCGGGTTACAACACTTGTCTATATTATTTAATGAAACGTGTATGAATGAAAAGATGCTGCCTAAATACACACAATATATATATATATATATATATATATATATATATATATAGAGGGTGATTGGAAGTTACTTTACCTCAATATTTGATTGTGGTTATATTTTAACTTGAATAGACACTTCAAACATTTTCTTTTTTTATAATTTCGTTCTATTTAAAAGTAAAAAAAAAAAAAAAAATTGAATTTTTTTTCCCTAAATATCAAAAAGACAAAAGAAAGAATGGACAGAGGAAGAAAACAAAAAAGAGAGATGGAAATAATGGAATGTGGAATGAGATGAAAGAAAGATAGGAAGAAGAAACAGTGAACAAGACGAGAGAGAGATGGAAAGATGAAAGAAAGTATTGGCAAAAATTTATAATAGCAATGGCTTAAGAAATTCAGTAAAGTAATCTTGGTTGTATTATTAAATTTTCTTGTATATAAAAGACAAGGATGTTTGGAGACACGTATCTGATAGGATATTTTTAATAGCAACAAAAGATTTTATACAAAACAATTACAGATAGGAAAAAATGTTTTTCTCTAGCTCACTAAAAATGTACATATTTATAAAATCTATCATGATGTTGAAAGGTTTCATTCTTCAGATTTTGGTGGGTGGGTTTGTTTGGTAAGTTTTCAACACCCTCATGCGTGTCTGTTAGCCTGCATATTGAAGAATATTGGTTAGCTTACAAGTGGTCTGACACACAAGCAGACTGGTGTAACCGCCAACTAAAGCTAATTTTGAGTCATTTAATGGAGAGATATATGGGTGAATAGAGACCACTTATGCAAATGTGTAGGGCAGGTCCATTCTAGCAAGATGGACCAACCCACCTGCTGCATTAGGCACTCTCCTATAAAATGAGGTAAAATTAGCTGGCTTGCTTTTTCAGAAGGCAGCCATGTCAGCAGGTAAGTCACTTGACTTCTACACATATAGTGTTGTTTTGGGGCACCTCGAGGTGGTGTAATGGTTAGCAAGCTTGGCTTGCTAGAACAATTATGACTGAGTAGTAAGTTTGATCCTCACTGGGTGCCCCCTAATTTCGGCCTTGTGCCACATCTAAGCTACGCTTGGAAAATCACCATATAGTGTTGTTTGTCTTAATATTTGTAATTTGAATGTACATCTATAACTGATTGAATGGATCTTGGTATCTGTATTTTTGTATTGGTGGTGTTGCTGCTGGGTTGTCTATCTAATCCCTGTTACAGACACCTGCTCGGGTACATTTTTGTTTAATACCCACAGTGTCCACTTGTAGTTTATACTGCAATTGCACTGAGCAGACCTAAGTTATAGTTTCTGTAAAAGCATGCATAATCTGGTGTGATCAGAAGTGTGAACACCACCATGATGACTTGTGGCTTTGTGTTAGCACAACCATGGATGGCTTCTGAACTGTTTCATTTAATCAATTACATTCACAAAGCTTGCATCCATGTTTTCAGCCGTCCTGGGTATGACGATAAACTAAGTCCAGCAGCAAGGCCTCTGATCAGGAGGTTTTCAGAAGCATGGAACCACCTCTTAATTGCTGGTGTTCCCAGGTTCACCCTGACCCGGGGTGGTAGCATTAGGGTCCCAGCTATGGGCAAATAGTTAACACCCAAACTTATGTGAAAATAGGTTTTAATACCAGAAATACTTTGTAATAAAAAAAAAATTATTAGCAGCAATAATTTTTGAAGGAAAAATTATTATCAGTAATACTTTAAAAAAAAATGCCAGCAATACAAACTGCTATATATTCTTTGGAAAAAATATGACCAGCTATAGATTTTAGAAGAAAAACATTACCAGCAATAAAATTTTTGTCGGCATTAAATAAGCCATTGAGGTTGATATGCCGTAAAACAAACCAACCCAAACCATGTTTTCAAGCAGTTTTCAAAGGGACTACACACTGGTATTGTCTCTCCACATTGACCATGTTGGGATTCAAATCCAGGTCTCAAGATTGGAAAATAAAACTAACCATTTACACACACACACGAATTGTCATCTGAATTATGCAAAGATTAAACTTTGATTTTGGAATCTCCTGCATCTCTTCTGGATGGTCTCCTTGTTTAAGTTGGTAAATGCTGCCATGATCCTTGCCTTCAGTTCATCTTTGGTGTTACAAGAAGTTTTGTTGGTGTCTCACTCAACTATGCCCTGCAAAAATAATTAAGGGGGTTGCAGTCTGGTGAGTTATGTGGCCAGATGTAAGGGGTGATGTGGTCGCAGAAATTGTCTGACAGCCATAACTGAATTCTCCTGCTTGTGTGGCATGGTGTAGAGTCCTGTTGACCAGACATAGTCTTCCAGCAGCCAGGGCAGCACTACCACCTCAAACCACTTGATGTAGGCCTCATCAACAAATTACAGTCTTCTTTTCTTATCAGAAAGATCAGAGTGAGTTTTCTGAGCTGGCATACCATTGTAATCACCATTAGACACATCCCACTCTTTCTGAATCCTTTGCAGTTCCTCAGATTGACACTCAAATACTCTGAAATGTTTATCTTGGAGCTTCCAGCAAGAATGCCAAACAGTACAGTATGATGTTTCCAAATTTCTGGTGGAGTGAATTGTGTTTTGGCACGCTTTTTCTCACAGTGCCCAACTGACCCTGCTATATTGTGCAGTTAACAAAATCAAAACAAACAATGAGCATGCAAAATTTAAAATATATATTGGCAACAATTTACACATTGTACCCTATAGATACACGTGCGCGCACACGCACACTTATATATATATATATATATATATATATATATATATGTGTGTGTGTGTATATATATATATATATATATATATATATATATATATATATGCACACAGACAGTTGGAAATATTTAATATAAGGATCAACCTCTTGAAAAATGGGCACAGTGTCACCAAACTGCAGAGCTGGGGACAATTAATATTACAGATAATTACAGTAAGTAATTTTTCCCTATTTAAAAAATCAAAAATATATATATATATATATATATATATATATATATATATATCTGTGTGTGTGTGTGTGTGTGAGATCAAGCACTGTAAAGCCCATGAAAAGTAAGGCAACGACCATTGTAGGCATTGGTACCTGGATCTCAAGGTTGGAAAAACAATATTCTAATCATTCAGCCATGCACTCAAGATATATATATTCACATACACACTATAAGATCCACAAAATATACTGAAATTAATAAAATTGAATAATTTTGGTAAAAATAGATATTTTGGAATTATTTTCATTCATATTAGAAAATTGTCTTCTAAAACCATTTAAAATTTAATGTACTATTCTACCTATTTCACCTTTGGGAAAAGTCCTTTGCAAATTAATTTCTACACAAAGTAACATCAATGATAGACAATATCTACATGACTGTGAAAGGAGACCTTTTGACACAGACTGATTATTAAAAATTAAGATAAATATGTGATCTTGTGTCAATGAATCTTAGTTCAATGTAGTTATGAATTGCCCAAATCTTTATTTGAATTTAAAGCCTGTGTGTAATAAACAACCCTGTGACCTTTGTTTTTATCTTTGCCATATTGTCACATAATATTTCAGTACTTATGACTTACTGACCTCTTTTTAATATTTTGCGATATGTTCACCTTCAAAAAAAAAAAAGCACCTTGTTTTCTATATGTGTTCAAGGGCATTTATACTTAGTATCAGAAAGAGTTGAAATTTGTGGGACTCATAATAAGGAAAGGAGGCGTGGAAAACTTGATGCTCACAGGGTATGTCAAAGGAAAGAGGAAAGAACTTGTAACCTACCTAATGAGCTTGTGTAAATAAATGGCAGGGCAGGGAGTGGGAAGGATAGTAAAATAATAAACATTACTTAAAGCTACAAAGGATATGAAGTTGTTGAAAGTCATGTCCTATATAGACACACCACTTGCAAGTTCATAAGTGTAGCCATTTTGAAAGAGGATTATGGACAGGGGCAAAAATAAAAGGTCATTATTCTTATTTTCAGACAGACTAATATCCTCATTTTTGTGATTATGTATAATAAAAAAAAAATAAGTTTGACTTGCAATAATAAATAATAAAATAATAATAAATAATAAAAACTCCTTGTTCCAGAAATTTAGAAAGAAACGAGAAGGTAACTATAAATTTTTACCCAGGCCTTCTTGAAACTTTAACGGGAACATTTTTATGTAAGCATTTGTTTATCTTTATAATTGAGAGTATGTAGCTTTTGTAGACTATCTGTAAATATATATGTACTAATATGTAAAAAAAGAAAAAGAAAGAAATTAAGATTTTCAATAATGTATGCATATTATTTGAAAAATTTCAAAGTAACGACTAACTCGTGTATACATGTTGTTTTAAATGCCTAGAAATGAATGATAACTCTAACATTTTTAGGCATTTAAAACAACATGCCTGGTCGTGTACACAATTCTGGAAAATCCTTGTTGAAAACACAACTTAAACATGCAAACAAACAAAAACTAAAAAATTCTTGAAGCTACATACATAAAACGGTTGAAACCTAACCTGAACAAAATAAACTACGAAATCTCCACAAATATTCTTAAATGCCTATAATTGATAACAGAAGCCACTGGTTTATACCAACAGCTTCCCACACTTGTTTTCACTCTCACGTGGTCATGTGTGATGTCACAAGCTGTGACGCGATTTTCACTTCCGCGTCTTGTATACATGAGTTAGTCGTTGCTTTTAAATTTTTCATGCAACAAAAACAGACTATCATTATTGTTTTGTCCATGTATTGGTTGATATATTGAAAAGTAATTGTCATCTTTGATAATGGCTTATGTAAGCTGAAAGATTAGATTGGATTTAAACATGTATCAATATGGTGATTTCCTTTCGTCTTTCAATCATAATGTTATTAAGCTTACCAGACAATATGAAAGGAACTTGCTGAAAATAAATAGACAAAACTTGTCTATATTAATGAAACATGCATTAATATATATATATATATATATATATATAAATGATTCAAATATAGTTTTAAGGTATGCTATATTTATGGGTGTGTAATGTTAGGAGTAGAGCGTATATAAATATAAAAGTGGACATTGAAGTCAACACCCAGTGGCAGCAGTCTGATAATCATGGCCTGCAAAGTTGCATTTAAGCATGAATCAGACTGTTGCTGCTAGGTGTTGACCTCAAGGTCCACTTTCTATTAGGTTGGTGCAAAAATAATGTTGTTTTCTCACATATGTTACTATGTGAGAAAACGATATTATTTTTGCACCAACCTAATATATATATATACACACACACATGTATAAGGGTATGCTTTCTAACTAGCTTTCCAAAATCTGACAAGTATAAGGATCTTTTTTAGAATTTTCTCTTGATTGAGCTGATAGCATTTCAGTAACCTCACAAACATACCGCGCATGAGTTGGTTGGTTGATTTTATGACCTGTCAATCCTTATTTAGTTATTGAACGTTGAATTTTGTATAGGGAACAGAGTAAACTCACTAATCAGCATTAAGTGTCAACCAGACTATACTCACTTATTAATATTAGGTTGGTGCAAAAATAATGACGTTTTCTCACATAGTAACATACGTTAGAAAACGTCATTATTTTTGCACCAACCTAATACCTTATGCTGATTGTTGACTGGTTAATTTTATAGCATTTCAACCCTGGCTGGCTTATGTAATGTAGAATTCTGTATGGGGCACCCAGTAAGGATCACATTCTAGTTGGTATTAATGGTCAATTAGACTAGTTGACCATTGCCCAATGATGTGAGTCCCCTATGTGCATGAGATATTCCCTAATTTGTATAGACAGATAAATTTTGAATACTTGTCATGCCGCAGGGTGTATTATAACTATTAACAAAATGATTACCAGTTAGGGATAACAGAAATGAGAAAATCGGCAGACAATAGCTGATGCCCCCTGATGAGTGAACTGGATGATTACACAAATGTTCCTCTCAGAAACTCTGGATGCAGAGTGCTGAATTTAACATCAATCAGCTAAGTGACAAATTTTAGGTTTGTATTAATTATATACACACACACACACATATATATATATGTAGTACAGGTAATAAATCCATTGGTATATAATCCAATTGGATCCTAGTAATATCAAATATTAAAACAGATCCATAAAAAGAGCTCAATGTATTTATTATAACAGAGCAAATGATTAATAAACAATGAAATCCAAAATCACCTCATATGGGGAATAACCTATTTCGGCAGATGACAACACCAGCCGTCTGTCTCCTCATCAACACCAGCGTGGACTGAGTTTGTGTCAAAAATAGAAATTTAATTGTGAAAGCTGAAATATAGTACAGATAATAAATCCGTTGGTATATAATCCAAGTGGATCCTAGTAATATCAAATATTAAAACTGATTCACAAAAAGAGCTCAATGTATTATAACAGAGCATATAAATTACACAGCAAAATTCAAAATTACCTCATATAGGAGGTGGGTATAGATCTATTTGAACCAGCGAAACTATGTCAGTCTTATTCAACCCTGGTGTATAGACTGTGTGTTGGAATTAGAAATCTAACTTTGACAGCTGTCGGAAAATTGATACAGAATTTATCCATTTTGATGTTTCAGTCATGGGTTAGGGGAGGGTGGAAGGTATCAGCGTTAAAGGGAAGAGATTTTATAAAATTAACCTGGATACTAACCTTATGACATTAAATTGGGGTTATATGAAGAATGAGGTGTTAATTTGAAGCTCAAACAGGGCTGAAAAGGGAGTTTTATATAAAAAAAAATTATATATATAAATATATAAAGTTAAAAGCTTAAAAAATAATAAATAATACTTAAAAATGAGATATATTAAAAAGATTAAAAATGTCATATTTAGATAATTTATATTAAATTTAAGTAATATATTTAAAAAAAAAATTTTTAACACTTTTTTTTTACTTGAATTGATTTTGCTTGCCTTCTCAAAAATTTTTTAACTGTTTCTGTCTCCACGTGTATGTTTGAACAAATGAAGAAATGAAAATCAAGGGACATAACTGGCTATATATGTTTATGGTTTTAGGGGAATTTGGTGACTATTTATGCAATGAATTGAGTATGGGTTGGAAAATGTTTCCTTATTAATCTGCCTTTGTCCAGTGGTTCTGTAGTCACCCTGGTAGAATGGAAAGATGCTAAAATTTGGCAGATTTTGTCTTCCACATTCCTCTATATGTTGGCTAATGGTAATTTTTCCTTTGTCCGAGTGAGTGGCCAGTTTGGCCAATGTAATGCTCATGCCAACCTTTGCATCTAATTACATATATTAAATTCTCTGAGACGTATGAGAAATCATTTTTAATTTTTAATTTTGATCCGTCTTTGAACTGAAATTCATGGCCCTCTAATAGGTAATTGCATACCCTGCAAAGTGGTCAGTTGCATTTTAATTTTGAATTTTGATCCTTCTTTGAACTGAAATTCATGGCCCTCTAATAGGTAGTTGCATACCCTGCAAGTGGTCAGTTGCATTTTGTCACCTGAGGATTTTTAATTGTGTTCTGCAGTTTTGCACTTGTCAGTAACATTTTTACTGATTTTGGTTGTCGTTTACTTTTTATGATGGTCTATTTTTGTAATAGACTTTTCATTTTTTGTGTCCTTTACTAGGATTGGTAGATTTAGTTGTATATGTGTGTGTAGATTTCTGTGTTGTTTGAGTTGAAAGTTGAGATATAAGGGATGACTCTTTTTTTTGTTTTGCTTCTCATAGTGTGTGGATGTTAATTTTTTTTTTTGCTTTTTCAATACAATTGTTGACCAAACTTTGGGGTTATTTTCTCTTGATGAGTATTTTTTTTCATCTCTTCTATTCTGAGGTCTCTTGTAGTTGTGTTTGAGAATATTGTACATATCTGTTTGTCTAAACACATAGACACACGCAGTTCTGGCCATAAATTTTATGTTTTAACTGTGACATATCTGTTTTTCATAAGGTTTCATATCTGTGTATATTTCCTGTCAGCATGTTGCAATTCGGTAAGTAATACATTCTTTGAGGTTCTGTAGAAGTTGGACTCTTGGAACAAATTTACTTCATCAGTTAGCATCAGTTCCAGTGAGTTACTTTCTGACATGTTTAGATTGAGTTTTTTGTTTTCTTGAGTTGAAAGAGAAAATGAATGATTGTTGAAGAATACAGAAAATAATGTGTCTTGTACAAATTGGCCAATCTTGTTTTCTCTTCTGTAATAGTTGTTGTTTAGAAAGAAAACAATAACAGAAGAGACTGAAGGAAAGTGAACTAAACCTAAATTGCAAGAAGAAAGAACTAAACCTAAATTGCAAGAAGACATAATGCTAGCAAAAGTGACAGCTCAGTATGCAAATTATAAACTGGAGAAATCAAAAAAAAGAAACAAGTACAAATATTTAAATATTTGGGAAACAGAGGACAGAAAGTATGACACTGAAATCTGAAGAGGCATTGGGATAGTGAAAGATACTTTGCAAAAACTAATCAGAGTATTAACAGAAAAATTTAATCAGAAACAATGAAGAATATGGAACTGTTACGTAATATCAGTCCTCCTATATGGCAGTGAATGCTGGACAATCTTCTCACAGATAAAGAAGAGACTTGAAGCAACAGAAACAAAGAAAAGAGTACTGAACTGTTATGTAATATCAGTCCTCCTATATGGCAGTGAATGCTGGACAATCTCCTCACAGATGAAGAAGAGATGTGAAGCTACAGAAATGTTGTTCTACACAAGGATACCAAGAATATCATGAACTAAACGTGAGAAACAACAAAAATTTAGAGAAAATAGAAACAAAAATGAATCTTATACTTAACATAAGAAATGGATAATTGAAATTTCTAGGGCGCATAGAAATGTTTCCGTGAGGAAAGAGGGTTTTGAAAGCAAGGAGGATAGAAGAAATTGAAATGTAAAGCTCCCAGAAATAAATTCTTTTAAAAATTTATTTCTTCATTTTCATGAATTTTCTTTTTTCTTTTCGTTTTTTTTTTTTTTTTTTTTTGTATGTTTTGGCATCATAAACAAATATGTGAACCATACCTTGATTTGTATGTCCAAATTGGTGATAAGCAGGCAAGTAACATACCCATAAGCCACTGTACAACTGCTGAAATATCCGGCTAAAATAAGCTTTGAGATACTAACTGAAGTTTCCTTTATGTATATTTCTTTTAATATTTGTAATTATTTATATGCCCTAGAAATTTCAACTGTCTCTTTCTGACGTAACAGTTGAAGTTTCTAGGACACATAATGACGGCAGAATAATGGACATATTGAAAGTAGGTGGGATAGAAGAAATGACGCATAATCTACCTGGTAAGCTTGTGTAAATGGTTGACAAAGCAGAATTTGAGAGTTAACAGAAAGACAAAATTTATTAAGAGCTGCAACGGAATTGTGGATCACCAATATCCTTGAAGAGAGAATCTGCATATAGAAGAACCAAAGATGTGGTTCAGCTGATGTATATTGAGAATACCATGGACAGAACATTTGAGAAATGAGGAATTTTGAAGGTAAATAGTGAAATGTGGTACAAATCAAAAGGTGCGTAGAAACAACAAAAAAATGTCTTCCTAAAACTGAATATTGATAGAGGAAAATATTGTTAGAAAGGAACCGTACTGAATTCATATATAATATCAATAAATGGCAGTGAATGTTGCTTAATCTCCTGATGAAGAGACATGAAAAAAAAGAAACATATGGTTCTACCAATGAATGAAGAGAATACAATAGACAGACCATGTGAGCAGTGAGGAAGTTTTAAAGATAATAATAAATGAAAAGTATGCCGAACTCCTCTGCAGTGAATGCTAATCAGTTGTCTTACAGATAAAAGTGATGAAGCAATAAATGCTGAGAAAGACATGAACAAACTATGTGAGCAATTAGGAAGTTTTAAGGAGAATAGGAACTACTAGGAAACTACTGTTAACAATCAGAAAGAGACCTCTGAAAATTTTAGAGATATAACAAGAAGGTTTGGTGAATTTAACACTCATAGGGCATACTGAAGGCAGTCAGCAACAATGACATACTTTCTCTCTGAATTTCTGGGAACACTTTAATCCACTGGACTAGATGAAAAACCTAGCGGATTAAATTGTTGTTTGTAAAATTTGGGGATGTAGTAATCGTAAGTTCAATCCCTTGGCTGAGGAGTATCTACTTAGGAACAGAATGAGCAGTGACTGAGCCATACTAAAAATAGGAACTAGATGATATCTCTCATGACATGAAATGAGAACAGTCTACCCCTGGAGATTAAATAAAGGGTTCAGTTCTAAATTTCTTGTAGGTTACCTGGATCGATGTACATCTGATAAATGTGGGAGGGCACATAATATCATCAACAAAGATGAGGACATTAGTCTTCATGTAAATAGTGTACATAATGACATTCTTGGTGAGCTTGAGTCCTCAGGACACCGTTAAGACAAATACATGAGCAACGGCATACTTTTAAATAGAGACTATGAGGAAACTGATGCAGTCAGAAAGAGTTGGAATTTCTAGAATATAATGAGGAAAGAAGGCTTGGAGAACTTAACACTTACAGGGCATACTGAAAATGAGAAGCATGTGAAAAGAGTGAGTAAATTACTTGACAAGTTTCAGTTAATAGACGGCTGAACAAGGACAAAAGAATGATGGTAAAGAGGGAGAAATTACTTAGAACAACAAAAGACAGGATGTCTTGAAATGATAGGGCACATAAAAATAAGAATCTATGATCAGTAACCCAGACAATCTCAGCATTACATAGGATCAGGTATTCACATTCATGTCTACTGCAAAGATTAGGAAAGACAGAAATTTTTATGTTAAAGGCCATATAAAACAGGATTTCCTCTATTTTACCTTCTTTAGGTATTTAGAATAAATAACTATTGCATTAAAAGTACATACCCTGATGTCTGCAGCAAAGCCTAAATCAAGAATATTTTTAAAAAGCTCAAAGCAAAAAGACTTTTTTTTTTTTATGAATTTGGTTCAGTGCATATCCTGATGTCTGTGCTAAGACTAATGGAGTCATTAATATTTTTGCTAAACGTTAAAGAGAAAAACTAATTTAAAAGAAACTTGGTTTTATTTTGCATTCTTGATAGATATATATTTTTTTGACCTTTACCATGCTAATTTCTTTTCAGAACATGAACACCTACTGTTTTAAAATTGTTATAACTTTCTTTGTATTGTGCGTATAGATTTTAATTTTTGTACACTAATAAAAGAATAAATGAGTAATATTTTGATATAATGCATGGCATTTTGTATGCATGTTTTGATGTTGAAAACAAAACAAAATTGAAATGCAAAATGAAAAACACAAAATAAAAAAAACAAATGCATTAAAAAATACATAAAGAATTCAAGGTACTTTAACTTTTATTTCTCTTTGTGGAAGTTTTGGGGGTGCAATAAGAAGCAAAATCGCTAAGAAGTTTCCTCATGTTTACATATGAGAAGACACTAGCATTTGTTTGCTCTTTCTTTTACCTGACTCATATTTATTTTTCCTATTGACAAATAAATTATTTTGTCATTTATAAATAGACAAAATAATTCACCTTCAGAAAGACCATCAGATATATAGATGGTCGTCAGTAGCTTCCATAAATTTACTCGGGCATGGATGATAGTAGCTGCTAGTGGGTATCATCACGTCACTAGCATGTTTATCATCTTCAAACACTTCACCGTCAATATCCACTTCAGTAAACCCTTCAAAATCATTGGAATCTTAATCAAAGAAAAACTCTTGAATAAAGGTTTTGTTAGGTATTGATGCGACCACTTTTGTTTACAAAAACTCATGAAAAAATTAAAGTGGGTTTAACTGATGTTACACCTTAGGTAGAGTCTAGAAGAATTCAAAATGGCGTTGGAAAATGGAAGTTCAACCTTGTTTCAAAGCAGTAGTAGGCGATTTCCAACTTAAAATACCGGAAATAACAGTTGACAAATGTTTATTTATAGCAACCATCTCAAGGTGACAGAATATGCCTAGAATAGCAAAGGGAGAGAATTCTACAGTGACATTTTTTTGTCTGCAGCATTGTAAAGGTTAATTTATCCCAAGGAAGGTGATAATTCCACTAAATCACAACAAGGTACTGAAAGAGGAAGAAAAGATTTTAGTAGGAACCGGAAACCCAATAAAAGTATAAATTTTCAAGTTTACGTGGAGACATTAGAAATAGAGAGTTGAAGTTGACTTTAGAAGGAACCAGTAACCCAATCTTAAATAGGTATCAAGGGATAAACCTCTTCTCCTGTTCAAAACACTGGGTATGATTGTGAACTGGATGATAGATGAACCTATACAAAATGAAATCCTAGGACGAAAAGGATTGGGTCAGGCACCTGCCCTATGGCTGAGATTAAAGCACCCAGGAATTGTTTCTGCTGAAAGTTGCATTAAAAAGTAAAATAAATCAATTATAACAGGAAGTGTCAGATGAGTGTGTCACTGGGGGTAATCTTAGCAAAGGTTAGTGGGGATGTTTATATAAAAATACTATTTGAACTGTTAGAAATTTGATTAAAACATGCAGCTTTTGCAATATCTCACAGTTGCAAAGTGAAAAATAAGCTGATGTAATTTTAGTTAGGTTGTAGTTCAGATTTTGTAGACAATGGCGACATATGGCTTCCTGCCAACTATTTTTATTTTTTATCAACAGGGTAAATGTTAAAATTATGACATGTATATTCATGGATATTCAAATGAAATTGATGGGGGAAAAGGAAACAAGTGATGTAATGAGAATGTTCTGGAAAACAACATTTGTATGGGTTTGTTATTTTTAAGTTTAAAATAGCAAAATCTTGAAAAATTTACATCTAATAAATAAAAGTGAAATGTTTATTTCAGTGAAAATTACTTTACCCATTAATATGTGCTGTAAAATGTGGCATTAATTATGCAAAACAATCTGGTTTTAATAATAAATTTTCAGAAAGGAAAAAATACAATTATATTTGAGGTTTCTAAGAGGAAAAAAAAAAGAAAGAAAATCCAGTATTCATTATAGATTATGAGCTAAAAAAAAAAAATCCAGTTATCCAGTTTTAATCATAGATTGCTAGATTAGAAAAATAAATCCAGTCTTATTTATAGATTCTTAGGTAAATAGAAAAAAAATCCAGTTTTGATTATACATTGCACGTGGAACTAGAACAATCTAGCCCAGTGAGCAAAATAAAGGGTTCAGTTCGGCATTCCAACCACCTGAAGAAGGCTGGAGCTGGAAGTCTGAAACATTGTAATAAATATGGCGACAAAGATGAGAACAATAGTCCAAATAATGTAAATAGTGTCATTTATTTCTGCAGTAGACCAGTTGCCATCCAAAGCTATAGAACCAGGTCTGTCCTGCTATTTACTCATAGCTGGAGGGAGAAGAAGAGGATTAATACTTTTCCCAAGGGTATTAGCACATAAGTGAATGTAATGGAACTCAGATCTCCGATTCCTCAATCTGAGCCACTAGCCATTACTCCACTCCTTATGTACCAAAATTTTCAAGACTGGTAATTATTAAAAAATATTTTTTGTTTAGTTTTCATTTTCAAAATTTTTAAAAATCTCCTTGATAGGTTTTTCAAAGGATGTTCAAATTAAAATTGTTGTTTTTAAATAAAATGATCCCCTCATTTATGTCTAGTTTTTTTTTTTATCTATGACAGAAAAAAACAAATTTTTTTTTTTTTTTTTTTTTTTTTTCAATCTTTTAAAATGTATTCACTGTTACTGTTTAATTAATATGGCAAAAAACAGCATATTGAAGGTGCCAGTAGTGATTGGGAGGTGGAGGTTGTGACATTTTAAATTTGAATCCTAATTATATTTTGTTCATTTCATTTTGATAGAATAAAATGACAAAATTCTTTGCTTTAAATACTGAAATTCTTATATTTTCTGATCAATTTTTAGGCCAAATGTTGCTAAAACGATTTAAAAAAAAAATTTTTTTTTTCAGTGCATTTTTACATATGATCTTTAAAATGCTATTTCCTCAAATAATGATGCAAGTGAGATATCTAGTTTTTGGGTATCAATACTTGTATCAATACACAAATTTCTGTGTGTCCTGTATTTTGATATTTTGAAAAAAGTGATAAACTAACCTACTCTAATGGCTATGCCATTGACCAAACGATATATCCATTTACTGTAGTTAAACTAGCTTCAAAATTAGGTCTTCAAAAGTTGGATGATATGCAAGCATACTGTGTGTATGTATATGTATGTATTGTTGACCATGTTTGCCGTAGTCTCTGAATATGGAATCCAGTGAAGTCCGTTATGTGTTCAATATCAGAGTTTGGCAGTGGAGATTCAGAGGAAGTAGCAGCTGTTAAGCAATTCTTTAAGTCTTCGATATCAGGTTGGCAGGGAAGATATTTTGGGAGAAAAAACAAAATGGCTGCCTTTATACATGTCGCATTGAATATTTTGAGCTTTCTGATTGGTTAACCCTTCTCTTGCTGGACTATAAAATGAGTCAGCTCATTTTGGTTGGCTTACTAGTACACACATGTATCCAAAAAACTGTAACATGTACGTATATGGTGGCCGAGTGGTTAGAATGTTTGCTTTCTGACCATGTGACCCAGGTTCGAATCTTACCATGGTTGATTTGTCAGGAAAGAAACTTCCTGATGTTATCGGTCTGGAGGGGTCAATCTCAGCATGCAGCACCTTTTGGAAAGTGCCAGAAAAACAAAAAAGCCTTGTGGGTGAAATTGGGTAGACCGAACACTTGGGTTTGTTGATAGCTGTACTAGCATGAAGTTACAAGTCATCGTGATTGAGGGTTTGAGTGTGCTGGTGCTATTCAGATTGGTCATTCTAGATAACACACTCTCTCCCAGAAACTTTAACTAAAGTCTGCTCAGCATAGTTGCAGTATAAACCACAGGTTGGCTCTCTGGGTGTTGAACAAACATAAATGTGCCTGAACAAGAGTTTGCAATAGGGACTGGCTAGCTGTCCTAGTAGACAGGTATCCTTGAATACTAGTGGCTAGCTATTATTACATATATCTCTATCTATAAACGACAGGATGTGTGTTTGTGTAACAAATGCACGGCCGCAATTTTTGACGAATTTGCACCAAAATTTACATGCACAAAGGAAAGCCCAAGACCAGCTTTGCATTTCCCAACTCCCATCGATAGTGGAAATAATCGATTTTTTTTCATGCTTCTACGGCAGTTTTCATGTAGTTCATGGCCATTTTCTACTGGCCAGAGTGAGAGCCAATAGCTGGCTGCCACGAATAGGCAGGAAGATTATTGGCCAGTGTGAGAGTCAACAGCTGACTGACATGAATGTTAACTAGCATGCAAAAAAAATCGATAGCTGCATTTGTCACAAGTGGGGAAAAATTTAAATCTGCATGGCACTTTACTCCAATTGGCTCATTCGCTTGCTTAAACTCAACGTTGATTCTGATTCTACAGAACTGAGTTGGGTGTGAAAAAGTATTTGTTGTTAACATTCTTTTTTTCTTCAGTTTTTCCAGTTACAAGTCCTTTTTTAAAGCTGATCATTTTGTGTTCATTTTGTTTAGTTCTTTTTTTCGTAACAGATTTAATGTTTAGAGGTTAGAAAAAATTCACAGTGTAAGATAGGCAAGAAGTAAGGCATGTAGCAATATCAGCATGGCAAAGGGCACTCCTTTAAAGGCAAGGAAGGGCAAAAATATTTTAAGTCAAGTGATAGTGATTTCTGTATGAGTCGTATGATGTTTTAATCGAGCACGGGCAACGCCGGGCTATGCTGCTAGTACATATATATAATCAGGAACACCAAAACTCAAGCTACCACGATACCTAAGTTTCAACTGTTAGGTCTCCTCAGGTAGGTAGAATGAGAGATTTTAGTTGATTCAGTGGAGGTCAATGACGCAGCAATTTTAATAAAAGATATTGGTTGCACAGAGGGACCTTTTAAGAGGAGATATTACAACCATACTACTTCTTTTAGGCTCGAGAGCCATAGAAATGACACAAAACTGGCAAATTGTGTTTGGAGATTGAAGGAACTTAATGGTAGTGTTTCTTACATAAAGTGGATGATCATCACAAAACTAAAGTCTGGCAGAGTCTGAGGAAGATACTGTAAGCTATGCCAAGAAGAAAAATTGATGATCACCACATACCCAAACAAGAATGAACTGCTAAATGAAAGATCAGAGGTGTTATTCAAATGTACATACCTTAGTAAATATTTATTGTGTATGTACAAACCTGGATAAAAATGTTTTTTTTTTTTTTTTTTTTCCCTTTGCCTTTCCTTCTTATGCTCCCTCCCCTAATTTCTGATGTTCATAGATAATGGTGGTGGAATCAACTAAAAATCTTTCATTCTACCTGCCTGAGGAGACCTAATGGTCGAAACCTAGGTAGCATGGTAGCTCGAGTTTCGGTGTTCCTGATTACATTTTGCTCTACAACTCAAATTTTTTGGAATTTTGTAAAGTGCTTTTTTTGATTGCACCTTTTAAGCATGGCTGTTTACGGCCTCCTTTTACAATATACTATGTTAAATTTTAGATTTTATTTTATTTATATTTATATATATATAATCTAAGGGCAAAAGTCATTCTCTCTTTAATATAACGATGCATGCACAGTTAGTCTCCTTTCTATTGACCCAACAATATTTATCCTTTCTCTGTGTAAAATATCCAAAGAAAATTTTCTTGGAAATCACTCAACCAATCTCTAATGGAACATATCTGCCAATCTTGTTCATCTTTGTCTTATCTTTCCGGAGATTTCACTCCAGTTTCTTGATTCGATGTGTTGCAGCCTCTTTGCGTTATTCTAATTAATCCAAGCCTCAGTTTTATCTACTTGTCTATTTTGGGTTTCCTTGTCCCTAATAATTTTATTAATCCTGCCTTATCTCCTTCCCTGTGCTCATCATCACCATATTTTTTTTTTTTTTTTTTCACTGTTCTGCATTTTACTCCTGGCTCCCTTACTGTTTTCTCAAGCATAGTGAATATGTTTCGTATGTTGGTATGTTTCTCTTGATGTAATGATTATATATTTAGAGAACTTGATTAGCCTTGCATGGTGATGTTACTTAGCGTCCGCCATCCAGTTTTTCTTTATCATCTAACTAAAATTTGTTTATCTGAAAAAGGACTAGATAATTCCAATCTGTGTTATCACAGGTAGAATTTATTAAATAAATATTTAGAGTCCACAGCCAAACTGGCAAATCAGGAAATTGAAAAATACTTTATTAAATTAAAATGAGAGAATTATCAGGGAATTCTGGTTTCATGCCAAAGAAAATCCAGGAATTTTCTCATGCAGCTTGCAGTAAATGAGATGTTAAATTTTCTTCTTTTCTTCCTTTTTTTACTTTAAGATTGAAATTTAAAAAAAAAAAAAAAAATGCTACCAAACTTTTTGGTGCTTAATTTGAGAAATTTTAAAAAGAAAATTAAAGGCAAAAACATGTGTGTGTGGGTCATATTATACACAAGTACATGTTTTCATAAAGTTGTACCCAGCCTAAAAAGCCTCTTATTTGAAATAGTAAGATTGTAAGTAAACAGCACAATAGATAAAGAAACATAATATAGGCAGGTGTTGATAATTGTTTACAAAAGGTAGTTGATACGTTGACAATGTTTGTTCTTTGGTATTGAGCATCTTTTGACTCAAAGACAGCAATTTCACCTTAATTGACTAAAAAATTAATAAATGAGATATGCAAAATCTGTCATGTTTTGATAAATTACCATATTTTCCAGCTTACAAGATGCACCCTAATATTTCTAGATGAAAAAAAAAAAAAAGTTCTTATACAACAACATATCCGCCATGCATCCCTCACATACTGGCACTGTGTAGTGTTTACATCAATCACTCATCCAATTTTGTATGACGATGATGTACTAGTCAAGTGCAGAAAGGCTCCCACCACTGTTAGTAAACAGCATGTTTAAGCTTGTGGCTTGGCTCCAGGAAGGTTTATAGTCTTGGAAATACTTGTAACAGCTATGTACTGAGGTTACATCATATAAAAGACTGAATTAGATACATAGCTAACATTATAGTGTAATGACTCAACATACAAATCCATGTCGCTATCAGTCAAACCAATTAGATGACTGTCCAAGATTACTTGAGCCTTGATGTTGCCTAGGAAAAAGGGTGTGTCTTGTAAGCTGGAAAATACAGTAATTTTACAACAAAGCACTTCTCTCCAGAAAAATAAGTTGGGAAATGGTTAAGCACCTGATTCATTTCTCTTCTTCAATATCGTGAAAAAAATTAAATATTTTAGTGAAATATATGTACGACATTGAGATTTTAATGAATATGGTAGAACTTATAAAAAAAACAAAAACAAATTAACAGGCGATGGCTGTACTACAGGGTTGTTATGATCAAGGATGTAATTTATTCCCTGCTTTTTGCTTTGCTGTGTGTGTGTGTGTGTGTGTGTGTGTGTGTATATATATATATATATATATATATATATTTGTGTGTGTGTGTGTGCTACAGGAGTGCGGAGTCATATTATGCACAAGAAAAGATATTGGATATTATGATATAGATTTGCTTTCTGGGATTAGTAAAATTATGTATTTCTTAATTTGTTCTTTTAACTGTCTTCCAGCACAGCTATATAGTTTCTACTACTGTCTGTCTGTCTTGAGCAAAATCAGGAAATTTTAGTGGAATCTTTCAAGGAAATCAAGGAATTTCCTTCAGTGGTTATGGCAGGAAGACGTTTTTGATGAATGACCTCATAAAAACTTTAAAAATCTGTGATCCTAAATTTTTTTTTTTTTTTTTTTTTTTTTTAATTTTAAATGAAATTTCTTGACTACTGTCTTTCTTTCCTTTTTTTTTTTTTCACAAGTTGCAATGAAAAATCCGAAATTGAATTATTTTTTTTCTCTAACAAAGAAAGAAAAAAAATCCCAATTCTGCTGTTGTCAAAAGAAATGTAAAAGTTTTTATTGCTTTCTGGAGTAGATATACCAGGTGGTCTAAAAAGTTCCTTGTCTCGGATCTCTGTGCAGACTCTAACCAATTGCAATCATGTGAAAGTTGATGGATTATACATTGATGGTCCCCATGGATGAATTCAGAAATTTTTTTTTTTTTTTTTTTTTTAAACATTTCTTGGCATTGTGCTGGTCTCCCTAAACATTCATCATTTCAAACTTATTTTTGACTGACCTTCAAACATGTGGGCTACTCAAAAACCTCTGTTCAGCTGAAAGAATACTTGGCAAAATGTCTGATAAAGCAATTTTAAGAGTCTTTGGAGCATATTTGCTGAACTTTATGCAAAATTTGATCTGGCTTGAATTTGTTAGCTACAGTAAAGATCACTGAACTGTTCCAATAACATCACAAAACATCGCATAATAATTGAATAGGAGTGGATAGGGAAAGCCTGTTGGCAGACAGACTTAGTAGTTTAGATATCAGTGGGGTAATGAGTAAATTCCACCTTCAAAATATCTGTGTGCGTGTATATATATCTGTGTGTGTGTATATATATATATATATATATATATATAATGTGTGTGTGTGTATATATGTGTGCGTGTACATACACACACCTCTCTCTGCCAACTTGGTAGATTTTAATTTATCATGGAATTCTTTGGTGTGTTTTCTAAGTAGTGTTGAAGAGGAAGTAAAGAAAAAGTGTTGAAAGAAAGAAGACCTCGGCCATCAAATAAAAGGCAGCCATAGTTATGACCTGCTTTACAAACATTTCTTCCGGCTTGAAAATATCAGAAAAAATACATAAACAAAAATGATGTAAGAAGTAATGAAAAAACAAAATCTTTTTTCTTGGGTATTGTAAAGATAATAAGTTAACACTGGACAACCTACTGGCTTCATAAATTAACAGTTACTCCACCCTCAGAAAAAAAAAAAAAAATAATCTCATCTCTGTCCTTCAGTGTGGAAATCACTAAAATATCATTGGACATTGTGTTTCTTTGTTTATTTTTTTTAATATCTATTTGTCAGTTTAAAACATTCATTGATATTGATAGTGTATCTTATTTTAAATTTTTGTTGCAATAATTGTATGTTCATTTCTGTGTGTGTGTGTGTGTTTTTTTTTTCCCTGGCTGGTGTTTCAAAATATCAATTGGTACTGAAATTTCTTGGCCTGAACATGAAGGAAGAAAAAAACAACACCTTGTGAAGAAGTCCTTTGCATTTACTGAGGGCGAAGAAGTCCTTTGCATTTACTTAGGATGGAGAAGTCCTTTGCATTTACTTAGGGCGAAGCAGTCCGTTGCATTTATTTAGGACTAAATAGTTATTTGTATTTGTTTAATAAATTTGGTACGCATGTTACTGTCATATAGTCATTGTGTATTCAATTCCTAGATCATGAAGTGAAGCAATATACATTGCTCTAGCAGGAATAAGCAAGAACTGATAATACACAGATAAAATAATAGATATCCCATAACAGCCAAACAGTGAATGCCTGACAATGGTTGAGGAGACTTGGCCAAAATGTGTCTATCACAACATCTACAATAATCAAGACTGGCAAAATTGTTTGAATAAATTATAGTACATGGATTCTTTTCGCTCAGTTTCCTTGTTTTAATTATCTTCATTACACCATTTTTAGCTGCTGACTCCACTCATCTTCTCCAGGAATTTTGCAAAGACCCTTTTATTTGATTTTGTCTCAACAAAAGAATCCGTGTATAATTGTAAAACTATTTTAGCTGAAAAGAAACAGACAAAACATTTTGCTGTTTTGACAATAACTTGTTTCTTGCCTTTGAGGAAGTGGCCAGACTGAATCTTTCTCAGTCTAAAAGTATGTAGGAATGGTCCTACTTCTAAAGAGGACAGATTACTGGAATTTGTTTGTTCGTCTGGATGTTTCTAAGCATAAAAGAAAAAATATTTATAATGACTGTATTTATTTATGCCCGACAAGATCTTTCTTGCTGGAACTTACATTGTTTAAAGAATATTCAAACTATATATATATATATATATATATATATATATATATATATATATATATATATATATATTGGTTGACATAAATTTGTTTCAACACTTTGGGTTGACATGAAAAAATAAATGAATATTTCTACATTTGAATGGTGGAAGTGTGGGTGGTGTAATGGATAGCAGCTTAGAATGAGAAATCAGAGAACTGAGTTCAAATTACGGTTATGTTCGTTACATTCACTTATGCACAAATACTCTTGGGGAAAGATATAATTCCATTACTCCTCCAGTTATGGGTTAAATGGTAGGACTTGTATTTGGAAAAATTGTTATTCTCAAAAAAATGTTAATGCAATATTCAGTCAAAAAAAAAAAAAAATGGTAGTAGAAATTGTTGTTCATAATGATGATCGTCTTACGTAGAGAATTCAGAGGTTAGCAGTGAATATCTTGAAGATAGTAGGAAAGCGTTGTTCACGTTAGCAGTGGATATTTTGAAGACAGTAGCAGAGCATAGTTCGTCCTTCTGTTTCTCTTCGCCTGACAAGCTGGACTGGACATTTGGGTAGAGGAGACAAAATGGCCGCCTTTATACAAGACGGATTGAATGTTCTACGTCTTCTGATTGGTTAACCTTCTATTGGTGGACTATAAAGTGAGTCAAGTCATTTTGACTAACTCACTAGTACATACATACATACATATATATATATATACATATATATATATATATATGTATATATATATATATATATATATATATATATATATATATATACACACACACACACACAAAAAAAAAAAAAACTGCAACAGAAATATCCTTACAATCCAAAATATGTTCCAGCTTTAAATTATCAGTCAGTTTCTCACCTGTAAAGCTTGTTGATTTTTATTTGTTTCTAACACATTCTTATACCTTTGCATTCCTTTACTGTTTCTGAACAATTTGAAAAATTATAATGATATGCTCATGTAAGCTGGACAATATCATAACAGATGAAGAAGAAACTTGATGTAAGAGAAATGTTGTTCTGCAGAAGGATGCTGTGAGGATACCATGGACTGAACATGTAAGGAACAACAAAGAAAATGGAAACAAAAAGTACACTTACACCTAGCATCAGAAAGAGAGGAGACTTCTTTCATAATGAGGAAAGAGAGCTTGAAGAATTTGACACTCACAGTACATGTTGAAGGCAAGAGGGACAGAGTAAATCAGAATAACCTGCCTAACAAGCGATTAGGAGAGAGTAAAAAGATTGACTTCTCTAAAAGCTACAAAGGGTAGGAAATTGTGGAGAGCCATGATTACCCACATTCTGAAAAGACACATTCAGAAGAAGACTACTTCCCAAGTCGGTAAGGGAGATTAAAGGCTAATTTCTGATTATAGAAATTATAGCATATAGTACTCATAAAGAAATTTTGTGGTATTGCCACATCATCTGGAAATTTGGTATTTTTGTATTAGGTTGGTGCAAAAATATTGTCGCTTTTTGACGTATTTTTTAACGTCAAAAAACGACAATATTTTTTCACCAACCTAATACATCTTTACTAAAATACTTTGGAGCTATTCTTGTGAAACATATTTGTATTTTTAATTGGTTGTCATCTCATGTCCAATATACCTGAGTTCCGGGGCTGAAACAGGCAGCTGGTATACTTAGGACAACCCTTCAAGAAAATAAGCTAATACTCAGTGGAGTAACAATTAGCATATGATACCTGCAGGTGGTATTAGTCTGGTATGTAGGTACTAAAATATGGTGGTACCAAAATCTATTTCAACTATGTACTAATGTACAAATTTCTGGTATCCATTTAAATATTCTTTGCCATTTCTTTCTTTTTTTTTTTTTTTTTTTTTTTTTTTTGAAGTTCTTGAATCTGGCAAGTTATTTTAAAAGTATTAAACCTACTGCCATAATGGTGGTTTCTCTCCCCAGTGTTTCTTTCTTTTTTTTTTTTTTTAAATTACTTTGTTTTGATACAACTATCAAAAAGTGGCCCAGTACCACCCACTTTTTGAATCCCAGATCTAGAGTTTAGTCAAATGCAAAAAAATTTAAAGTCTGCTTGATGTAAGTTATTTGGTAGTTGAATTATTTTTTTTGTGTGAAAATCACCAAGTGGAAGTAATGCTGGCATCCATTATAGAGAACTGATTGCAGTCAACAGGTGGCCAGAACAGAAACAGCCATATAATAATAGTTGTTCATTAAAGATATATTTTTATCTGGTCTGTTAACTATACTGACTGTTGTAGTCCTACCTAGGATTGAACTCCTCATCCTTGACTAACTAAACCTTTAGTTTACTGAAATTTCTCCTCAGGATTAATTTTTCTGTTTGGTGAAGTTTTGTTACTCAGTTTCTTGATCAAAATCCTGTTTTGGCACTAACCATTCAACCATGTCGCCATAAAATATTATTAGGTTGGTGCAAAAATAATGTTGTTTTCTCACATGTTACTATGTGAGAAAACGACATTATTTTTGCACCAACCTAATACTACAAATATTATTAACTTACTAGCCATGTGCAAATAATAATTTGACAATTTAACAGTTCCATCTGCCCAATTTAAGAGACAACATGTGGCGCGGTTTCCAGGCACTTTTCAGATGTGTATTTTCTTCCCAGGCTGATAACATCAACAATTGGCTACCCTGACAAATAAGCTGTGGTGAGATTCAAACCAAGATCTCATGTTTGGAAAGCAAATATTCTGTTAACTATGCTGACTCTTGTGGTCCTACCTAGGATTGAACTCCTCATCCTTGACTAACAAATTTCTGAAGATATTAGACTCCCACTCCTTAGCTTAATGGATATGTTCTAAGCAGTGGCAGTAGCTTTTCTCCTTTCCTGCTAAAGTGGATTTAACTGTTAGGTATTATTTAAGTGTATTGAAATTTCCCCTCAGTGTTAATTTTTTCATCTGTTTGAAGTGCTGTCACTCAGTTTATTGATCATGATCCTGTTTTAACATCTGGTAGCAGAGTGTAGTTCATAAAAAAAATAAAGAAGACAAATGGCTACAGATATTAAGTTTTTAGCCCCACCAGTGCTTATCGCATAAAAGTACCATACTTGGAAAAAAAGAAATGAAGTTCTGGGAAATGGCAACAAATATAGATATAAGGAAAAGAGTTCCAACTGTGAGTCTAAATGGTAAAGCCAGAGAAGCAGTATTGGAAATGGACCCTGATAAATTAAACACAGAGGAAGGAATGAAGTTATTGTATGAAAAGTGGAATTGTTCAAGGTGGATACTAATCAAGCAACTCTCATGACGTATGGAAATCTTGAAAAAGATGATACACAATCAGAAATATCATGGTAGAGGATGGAGAGGCAAGAGATTCAGTAAAGGATGCCAAGGCCATATCAATTATCAAAAGGATAGAACCAAGAAACTAAATCCTCTTGGACTTGATGGTAAACCCTCTAGATGTGTTATTTGTGAATCTACCATGTTCTACTTGTAAAATCTTTAGTTAATATTTGAGTTTGATTCCTAATAAATTAGAATATTTGATTGAGTACCTGTCACTGTTTCTTTATTTGCTATGTTTGATGACCATAAATAATTTTTATGAATTTTTCACTCTTAACAAATCAAAAATGAAAATAATCTAGACTGTCTCTGACTTTGTTTGGCTATTAGAGTCGGTAAAATGTCACTATTTTCTGGCTGTTTCTTGTAATGCAAATACAGGTATTTATATCTTTGAATAGGCTAAGATTATAGTGATTGGGGGAGGAGCAGCAATTTTGGGGGAAGAAACTGTCTGATGTGCAGGTGGTGTAATGGATAACAGCTCAGAATCGGAAATCAGAAACGAGTTCTAATTGCAGTCAAGTTTGCAATATTCACTTATTTTTACTAATGGAATATATGGAGAATGAGGATGCTTCATTATTGTATACATGTCATGGCAGGTCCCAGCTGCAAATGTCAGGGGTAATGAGACAAAGGAATGTAGCTTGTTTTTAATCATTAATCTGAGAAAACAGTTGTATCCTAATGTTAGTTTAGATATTTCTGAATGACATCCATATGAAAGTCTAGCTGTGATGAGGCTATTTAAGAACATGACTCCTTTTCAGGTCAGTATTTTTCCTTTGTTTAATCTTATCTCTGAATCTGGATAAAAGTACCCCAAAGTGCAACCTATCCTGTGTTTAACATCTTTATTGCTTATGTTAGGTTGGTGCAAAAATAATGACGTAATAACGTCAAAAAATGATATTATTTTTGCACCAACCTAATACTAAATTTGTTATAACTGGTATTTATTTAAAGAATTTAGAATTTATCAATTTGACATTCTGAATTTTTAGCATGCAATCAGGGTTGGTGGCATTACTACTCTCATTTCAATTCTGAATCATGGTTTCTGTTTTAAAAGTGGATGTGCGGCTGATGTATAGTGTCTATGAATGAGATATCAGTGGGCCAAGTTCCAATTCCAGTTGGGTTCATTATATTCACTTACACGCAAATACCCTTGGGAAAGGTATGTATATACCCCCTGCTAAATAGGATTTGTATTTGGAAAAATTATTCTCAAAAATATTATTAATGTAAGCAATATTCACTTGGGCCCCCACCAATTCTTACAATCCAGAATATGTTTTTAAATATCCTTCTGGCTCTGCTATTGCTGAGCATGTAATAAATAGTAGGAATTGTGTGGTTGATTTTAGAGTTGACCATTTTTCGATTTTATCTAGGTTCTACTCCTTATCTCACCTCAAGGTTCTAGAGTCTTTGTATATCAGATCCTGTGGGCCTTCTCTTTGTAAACAGAGGGAATGCTTATTGGGTCTGAATGTTATTGGACTCTAGTTTTCTTAAAATTTATATTTTTTTTCTCCCCTTCTATTTGTTATATTAATTTAATTTAAATGCTTATATATTTTTTATATCACAGAAAATAAACTTGATAAGTCCTCTGATGAAACTGGTTGTTCTTTTTCAGCTTTTTTAAAAATGCCATATAAATTTTGCTTTTTCCTAGCTGTCGTTAAATTCTGTACCATAAAAACCTTATTTAAATATCCTTTTATTTGATTAATAAACAACAAAACTTAAAAACATGAAAAATTTTAATATTTTAGTGCCCCTTTACTGTATTTGTTCAAAAAAAATTTGGACACTGCCATAGTACTAAATCTCACAATGACTTTGATTTTGGAAACATTCCTCCTCATACTAACATCTAAATACACTAAAAGTACTAACAAAATGATGTACTACATTTAGTTCTTGCTTGTTATTGAAAATTTGCAAACTTTCTGATCACGCCCCATAAAAGAATATAAATTTAAAAAAAAAAAAAAAAAAAAAGGAAATTTTTTTCCTTATCAGTGCTGAGTCACCTTTCAGCTATTCTTAGATTTAATGATAGCCAATATTGAAAAACAAACTGAGATTTAAAGTCAAGTTTCTGAAAGTTGGAATTTTTTTTATTTATTTACAAGCAAAGGTGATCATTAGAAAGTTTGAGTATCTTAAAAAAAAAATTTCCCTCTACAATTTAGGGGTAACTTCCTTGAACAAGCCGAGGGCCAAAACTTTTAAATTATCTATAATAATGTGTAATAAGATGTCAAAGTAAATATTGGTGTAAAATCTTTGAGCTCAACAAAAAGAAAACCGTATTTGAACTGAAAACTTTTTAGGCAATTTAAATAAATACTTGTAAAGACCTTTCAGAAGAATCGTAGCTAGGAATACAAAATCAGAAAATAGATTAATTTTGGCTTGTTTACTAATGCCCTTGGAAAAGGCAGGAACACATTTTTTTTCCTATACTTTTTCTCCATCAGGAAAAATATCTTGAGGAAAATAACTTCTTACTGTCATATCAAAAAGTTTGATAGAGAATAATTGAGTGAGCACTTGGTCAGACATTTCTTCCATAACAACCTTCTACCAAGGCAGTTAAGGAAAACTTTTATGGCCATTGTCAATGTCAACACTGGTCAGTAATAATGATTATTGAATTTGTCGTTATTTCCAAACCTAAGTAGTCTCCACAAGTGAAGCACTCTGGGAGAATTGGTCACTACAGTTGTTATCTCTGAGATCTGTTGGTTAATTTTCTTTTTTTTATTCTGTGACCTGTATTGTCGTAGGGGCACCATGTGTACTGCAGCCACAACAGAAGTGGTGTTTCTTGGGCAGTATAGGTTGATAGAGCCCAACCCCCTTCAGGTTGGTTTTGAATTCAGGTTTTCCTTCTTCTAGACTGATTGCCACCCAAGGTTATAGAACCTGGTCTGTCCTGCTATTTACCCATAGCTGGGGGGTAAAAGAGGAGGATTCATACCTTTCCCAAGGGTATTAGCACATAAGTGAATGTAATGGATTCGACTGGAATTCAAACTCGGCTCCCCAATTCCTCAATCCGAGCTGCTATCTATTACTCCACTGTGTCTCATTAATAAAGAACTACTTCTTTTGAAAAGAAGGGTTGAAACAATGCCGTGTCATGTCAGTGTATATGTATGCAGTATGTGACTCTCATCAAATCATGCTGAAATAGACAATTCACTGTCTATCAGAGAGGCCAGGTGCATTGGTAAGATGACCACCTAGCCATCAGGTGCCGATTCATGTCTTCATTAGATGTCAGTAGTTGGTCATAACATGTAAACAAGTGGCTGACCAAGCTGTGCTTTGGGACAAACCAGATGAATACGCACCCACTCGAGCAACAAGGAGAAGTTTATTACATTCTTGCAAAAAATGTAGAATCTACATTTTGGAGGGAAACCCCAAAGCCACACACCCACTCACCAACAGTAATTAAAGTTTACATTTGAATATATTATACATAAGAAATATATCTGGAGTTTTGTTTGTATGACAATAAAGCTACACACACACACACACACACCTGTCTATATTTCTGAGATGAGATGTTGTAACTATTGACATTATTCAAACTGTCATATTCACAATATTTTGTCTGTTGTATGCTTCAGCCTTCTTCAGGTGATATATGTTGGAATTTCGAGCTGAACCCTTTATTTAGTCCATGGGGATGGGTTGTTCTAGTTCCACATGCCATGCCTTTTCGGGATCTCTCAGTTTTAGTTAATTCCCTTTACTAACTCAACTCTCCAAGTTTTTGTTCACTTCTGCCTTGGCCAGATATTGAACTCACAACTCTTTGGTCAAGAAAGACAAGAGGAAAATTCACTCACTGATGTCCTCATGGACTAAATAATGGATTTGGTTCGAAATTCCAACTTTAGTTACCTGTAGAAGGCTAGAGTGTACAACAGCTGAAACATTGTAAATATGACAATAAAGATGAGGACAATAGTCTGAACAATGTAAATAGTCGATATAATTACTTTTATTTTTGTTAGAGCAATGGATTCAGTAATGGATATTAGTTAAATAGAACATTATATCGTGAAAATTTTAGACCTAAATTCAGTTAATCAGAGAAATAACTTATTGAGCCCCCTTTGTCAGTAGATCGATTGAAAGAGTATGTGTATGTTAAGTGCACATCTGTTAAGAGAAACAAAGAAACATTGCAAAGAATTCATGTTTGATTATTTTTGTGATGTCAACGGACACTCATTACCACTTTTGTGATGCCAACAAATACTCGTCATCACTTTTGTAATGCTTGTTGTAGTAGACTTTGTAATCGCAGATACAACTATAGCATGCCTTTGAACAAGACTGGTATTAGATGCCTTCGAATATCACTCGCACTAATAGCACTTGCTCAATAATACTCGCACGAATAGTAATCTGAATAGAGAAATAGTATAATGAATAGAGTACAGAATGGTGGTCTGTATAGTAATAGAGGATAGACTAGAAATACAATCAACGAGACATCATTCTAATTCTCATATATATATATATATATACATACACACACACACACGTTTCCTCTATGGTCACTTGAATCACTTAATTCAATAATGAGATCACCTGTGTTTGCTTACTGGCGATCCATGTTCAAACTCCAGTGTCGGCAGTGACACTTTATTGTTATATAACAATTATTTCATTAAATATCTAATAATATGAATTATTGCTTAAGTTATTAATCTTCTGATATTTCTATCTGTAAGATTAGCAGTTTCCTTATAAGGAAACATTTGGTATTCATTGATTTGAGAAGCCAGTGTGACTTGAGTTATGCTTTTCTTCATTCCCTGGCATTGTGCTGGGATCAAAGTTTAGTATCTGTTCTCATCTTTAATGGTATTGGTAATATTAACCGTTTCCTTATAATGAAACATTCAACATTCATTGATCGAGCAGCTTGTACTACTATAGGTTGTAATTTACAAAATTTTTTTTTTTTTTTTTAAACAACCTTAGGACAGGTATGAATCCACAACTTCCCTCCAGCTATGGATTAATTAGTAGTGTTTGTATCAGTAAATCATTATATCCTGGAAATTTTTACAATCAAAAATGTTTTCTGGTTTTAAATTACCTGCAAAAGTCAATAAGCTATAAAAAAACAATCAATACTAAAATGCTTAGATATGTGACTTTCATTCATAAATGTACATGGAAAATTATTTGCAATGAATTTATTAAATGAGAGCACTTCTAGTTCATTCACGATTAAAATCTACTTCCCTGTTTAGGATTTGGTTTTCAGTTCCTTCTAAACTCTTCATTCTCTTTCATTCTCAGTAGCCCCATGTGTCTTAATGGTATTATTACCTTGCTTAAAAACAAAAATAGATTTTATAGTAAAAAACAATTACAATGGCTTTGTTTTGTAAAATCATTTCTCATGTATTTTTATAGTAAATAATTTAACAAAATATTTTTTGTTTTGTATCTATCTTATATATTTATGTAGGTACCTCCACTTGTCGCTGAAAAAATAGCATAACATGATGAAAAAAAGACACCAAACTTAACAAAAACAATGTTTGATTGGCAAAATGTTTGTTATTATTAAGAGGAAAGACCAAAATTTTTTAATCCTTTCTAGCATGTTTAAAATTTTGGTCCAAAAATGTTTTTTTTGTGTCAGTGGTTGATATAATATTTACAATTTAATGTTTTTGCACTTTTTTCAAGTGAAAAACATTGATTTGGAAATTCTTGCAAAAATCAAATAATTGTCAGATTTTAATGAAACTTTCAGGACTTATTCACAAATGAATGAAATTATTTTTGAAATTCCTTGTTTTAGAAAATCGTGGAAAAAATTTTTTTTCAAATGTTACCACCCACTGATCCATGAAATTTTGAGAAATGAAATTTCAATCTCAAAATTTGTTTTATTAGTTAAAAGCAGGACTCCTTGGAGAATGTAAATCATCAATTTTTTTCTTTTTTCAAACATCTGTTCTGAATCATAAAATAAAAAATTGCAATAAAACTATGACATTATTTAATTACAAAAGCTTTTAATTGCTTTTATAAATGAGATTTATTAAAGACACTATTGTATTAAGAAAACAATTTTTTCAATGAATAATGAATTTTTACAAGAATTGTTTTCTTTCTTTCTTTTTTTTTTTTTTTAATTATAACAATTTACAATATATAAATCATTTAAAATTCTGCATTACTTCAGTCCAGTTAGGTGATATTGTTAAGTGAAAACTATATTTACTAATTGAAAATTAAAAAGCTTAATGCAAAGTATTTTGCTTCAAGATTTTATAAATAATTAAAAAAAAATTTTTTTTATCCTTATAAAATATTACATAACGTACCCGTTTGAAAATATGGTCAACCATACACGACATATTCGGAAAATAAGAGCGATGACTACAGTGAATTTAGATTCAACATTCTTAAAATTAGATTATGGAGAACATTTTCAAACATTTTTAAGATCACTGAGTACTTAAAAATTATATAAAAAAGGTGCTCACTCATCATTTTCTTAAATTGTTTTAACATATAAAGTTTCTATACAACAATAAGTAAATCTGTCAAGTGCTCTATGAGTGACAAGCAACAAGGACAAACATGTAATCACTGCTACTGTTTGTTTTAAAAATACATTTCTCTGTTATTTTAAACTTAAAGTAAATATTTTTTTCGAATCAGATTAATTATACTTTAAATCAGCTAATATTCCTCAAAGTTTCAGAAAAGTATGTTTTATTTTTGGAAGATTTTTAAAACCGACAATTATTCTTTATAAATTTGTCAAAAATGGCAATATTTAAATGATTTCTGAAAGCAACCAAAAAGTTGAGATTCCAATCAATATAATTTCTATTTGAAATACACCAGAATATTTTACTTGCTGGAAATAGTAAATTTAATCATTTAGCTTTCAATTAAAGCTAAAATGAAAGTTTCAAAAATACTTTTTCATCCTCAGGTATCAAAAATTCAGTGGGTCTGCCTATATTTATAAGTCTTCTGTTAATCTTTGTTTTGAATATTGCTGTCATATATCTGGCCTGGTGCTCAAATACACACACACACACACACACACACACACACACACATATATATATGAAGAGAAATTTACGGAAAAAACAAACAAAAATCCTAATATGTAATTATTATAGGATTTTTGTTTATTTTTGTTTGTTTTTTCTGTATATTTTTCTTCATACTGTCGGATTTATATCCATATATTTGCTTACATATATACAGTGTAACCCGGATATAAGACAGTTGTCGGGACCGGAGAAGAAGTCTCTTATATCCGGGTTTGGTCTATTTTGTTTTTGTAAGTATGGCTCTAATTTGGGACCAGAGAAAAATCTCTCTTATATCCGGGTTTCTCTTCACTGTGTATGTATATATATATATATATATATATATATATATATATATATATATATATATGAGAGAGATTCTTGATAAAACCCAAAGAAGAATTGTTGATGTTATTGGTCCTGGCCTGGCATCTCAGCTTCTGATTATTATTTGCATACACTTCCCCCCCCAATTTTTTTTTCTTCATTGATCCCAAACTTTCATATACATAAACATGTTCTAAGTTAGCACCAACTGATCCTCGTATTTTATGTCTTCAAGTCGGCTCATTCAAATTCTTAAGCTTGGTCCTTTGACTGGCATTAACCAAGCTAATAATGCAAGTCATTTCTCCATGAAAATCTCTGAGTGCACAAAAAACAAAATCAATTTTGAGCCTGCGGGAAGAGTAGAGCTAAGAAACTGGAGATTAAAGAGGAGATATCTAGGTGGAGGTGGGGAGAAATCTTTGAATTAACTCGGGACTTCCCAGCTATCCCAGATCTGAATTAGTTAATTATGAAATCGTAAATATATAATTTTCCAGTCCAATGAAATTTTAATAATTCTAAAAGCCTGGAGGAGAGGTTGCAAATAAATTATTTATATTATTATTTGCCTTTTGAATATACATAATAGAAAGAAAGCACATACTATATATATATTCACATACGTGTGTGTGTGTGTGTGTGTGTATATATATATATATTTTTTTTTTTTTTTTTTTCCTTTTACTTCTTTCTTTGCTACTTATTTCTCTCTGCCTTTTTATTCTGACCACTTGGTACTAATTTATTTGTCTTCGCTTTATGCTTCTGATCACTTAGTACTAATTTATCTCTGCCTTATGCTTCTGACCACTAAGTACTGATTTATTTATTATCTCTGCTTTATGCTTCTGACTACTAAGTACTAATTTATTTGACTCTGTCTTACAGTTCTGCTGACTTTAACCTAATTTATCTTTGCTTATACTACTTATCTCTGATGATGTGAACCATTAAATCTAAACACCTTTACTTACAATGCTAATGTCTATGTATACTCTATTTAGTCAATTGTCCTGCATTTCTTCCTGATGCTTCTCGTCTCTCTCTCTCTCTCTTTTGTCTTTGCTGAAATCCTTTACAGAATTTCTTCTACTTTTTGCTTCTGATTTCTTCTTGTGACTCTCTTGTTTGTTTGTTGTTTTTTTTTCCGCAATGAGTTTTCCATTGTTTCAAAGTGACTCACTCGCTGGTTTCATTATCTTTTGGCCTGTTCTATTGATGTTTACAAAATGATTCCCTTGTAACTGGATGTTATCTCTGTACCACTAATTTCCTATTTGTAAGTGCTTCTCGGAAAGCATTCGAAGAAAACTGTCTGCTGTAGATATCTGTGGGCAGCACAAAAAGTCCCGGAAAGACAATCCTATTTGCTATATTTGTCAAGAGGAAAGGAAATTATGTTTGGTTGGCCAAACGAACTGGGACCCATTGCCCTTCATTCCTGAAGCATCTACTGCTGGTTACAACAGGTGTTGTATGATGCTGACTCTGTTGTAAGAGAGAAATGATAAGTTTACTTAAAACTGCTTTGATGACAGTGTTTTGAAATAATTTTTTTTTTTTCACTGATGTTAAGTGAAAAAAAAATCTATGGATTTTATTTTCTATTGTTTCGCGAAATAAAGGCACTCTTGTAAAAATTACTGATCTTTTCATTAAGATTAGGTTTCATGTATTATATATTTAATGTAGATCAGAATAAATTTATTTGAATGAAGATGACAAATACTCACTTAGTAGTTTAATGATCTAGACTTACAACCAGCTATAAAAATAAATAAAATCTATATCTAAAATTCTGTGACTTCTTTTAGTCTGTTCATCCATCCATCACCCCCTCTAAAATAGCCATACATTGACTGATTGAAATCAAATGTTGAGGAGAAGTGTGCAAACAGGTAAGGGGGTACAAAGAGCAGTTGGTTTTACTAGGGTGCATAGCTTAGTACAATAAATTTTTATTAATTTTGGGGGGAAAAATTAAGTTTTATTATTTAATATACAAAATATTTCTACTACATTAAAAACAATTTAATGATTGAAATAAATACTTATTTAATAAGAATGCAATATTGTTTTTTTGCATATCTTTTGAAGTTTTTATATATATTTCATTCTGGTAAAATATAATGCACAGTAGTAGCATTGTAAATATAAACACAGCTGAGACACTTTCAAATGGGCAGAGGAAATGATAACTTCAACAATACTAAATACTGTGAGGATTTCAACACACAAAAATTCATGATACAAAAATTCTAGTATATAAAATTCTGTGACTTTTTCTTTTTTCATCATTTCACCCAAAACAAGGTGGGAATGCTACTAGTATGCTGGGGGTTTACAAAGATGGAGGAGAGAGAAAAAAATGAGTATACAGGAGACCGAGGAAAAGCTGAAAGCTGAATGGGGTTCAAGAAAATAGAAGATGACAATTGATGTTGCATTTAAATTTTTGAAGATTTTACTTATCAGGGAAGCAAGGAAACTGAAGTGAGTTCCACGGGCAGAAAAGAAACTGTTGGAGTAGAAGTGGTAGTTACATTTAACTATTTCAACAGTAAATGGGTGGGACCTAAATGCCAATCTAGTTGCATGCTTAAATTCATGTCGTCGGAAAAAGCTTGTCGGAGCAATTGTCGTGAAAATATTTGTAGAAAAGACAGAAGAAAGCCAAGTCACATCGGTGAGAAAGTGACAGAAGTTGAGATGTCAGATGAGGATCAATTAGATTGTAGATGCTTCTTTTGATTTTGTCGGGAACCTCAAGTTGAGTAGCAGGCACACCTGATCAGATATGGCAACAGTAATCCATGGACGAATGATACATTTGTAAATTTGCAAGATAGGCTTTGATGAGAAAAACCATCTGGCATGACACAGTGACCCAAATGTCCTTGCAGTAAATGCAGCTATTGATTCTATATAGGCATTACACTTCGAGTTAGTTGAGAATGTGAGGCCAAGAAGGAACAGTGTGTTGCTCTCCATGAGTCTAACATCAGCCATGCTGATGGTGGGCGGGAAATTTTTTCTATAGTGGTTAAATGAGAGCAGTTTTGTTTTGGAGGCATTAAAATTTATGAGCCATTTCCTGCCCGAGTTAACAACTGATTGGAGGTCCTTTTCAAGAGCAGTGACCAGGTTGACTTGTTAACTCTGATAGATTTGCTATTGAAACAAGAGTAAATGGTAGTGTCATCAGCATAAATGCCTACTTGGGAACTGATGACATCAGGAAGATCATTGATGATGACCAGAAACAGTGTAGGACCAAGGATAGAGGCTTGAAGGACACCCACGTTCATGTGAAAGGATTTAGATGCAAACCTATTCAAAATGACCTACATTTCATGATTTGATAAGAATGATTGGATTAAATCAAACCTGTCCAGCAATTCCATAGTCTTGGAGCTTATGTAGAAGACCAGCATCAAATGCCTTTGAGATATCTAGAGCAGCAGCTCAACCTTCGCCATTATTATCAAGAGCTTGATATACATATTCAATAATGGCCATAAGCACAACAGCGGTAAATCTGGCAAATGGAAGCCATATTGTTTGTCAGAGAGTAGGTCGTAAGAGGTAAGATGCTTGATCACTTCAGCATTGATTAAACCTTGAATACTTTGCTGAAAAAAAACAAGAGACTAATAAAGCGATAGTGTCTGTCCATCACACCCTCTAAAATAGTCATACATTGGTCAATGAAAACTAAATTTTGGTGAGAAGTGCAAACAGGTAAGAGTGTACAAAGAGCTTGGTTTTACTAGGGTGCGTAAAAACTGCAAAGTAGGGTTTTTGTCAAAGTATTTTTTCAAACAAATGAGCTGCTTCAAATTTCATCAATTGGTTTGCAAAATTGAATGCAACGTAGAGTTTGTAAATGTCAACAAAAAAATGTTAGCAATAACTTCAACAATGCTGAATACTGTGAGGATTTCACATCAGTGTGTTGCAAAAAAAAAATCTAGTGTAACAAAAATACAATGGATAGATTTGTTCTTACCATAGATCTTCTTAGGTTCAATAATCACAATTTGTCACTAACATTTGGCGATTGCGACCCCATAAGGATGTCAAATACAATCATATGTACCTAACGATATTTGCAAATGTAAAATAAAATAAGAATTATCATAGAACTAAATTAGAATAATATTATTCTATGTTTAAAACCGTTTTTTTGAATAAGAGTAGGAAATGCTGGCCGTAATGAAATTGGAGATGCACAATTTATAGGGCTTGATTACCAAACAAGGGGTGCATATTATGCGTGAGTAGAAGCATTTTCCCCACACTTTCAGCATAATTTTAGGGGTGCATATTATGGATGAAGGTGTATTATACATGGGGAATTACAGTAATTTTTTGAAATATTAAGTTTTAATATTTAACATACAAAATACTCACACTATTTTAAAAACAATTTAATGATTAAAATAAAAAAATACTTATATAATAAAGATGCAATATCAGAAAAAAGAAATTTTCTTAAAAAAAATATCGTTTACCTGTAAAATTAAACTACGAAAATTATTAAACTGTGGAGTAGGGTTTTTGTCAAAGTATTTTTCTAAACAAATCAGCTTTTTCAAATTTCATCGATTGATTTGCAAAATGGAATGAAATGTAGAGTTTGTAAATCTCGACAAAGAATGTTAGCGATAACTTCAACAATACTAAATACTGTGAGAATTGCAAAAAAATTCTGGTGAATAATAAATAGATGTACTTCTATTGCATTCACATTACAAGAAAACCAAAGATGGAGCCAATTTCCAAATTTGATTATTGCATTTACTACTCTTTCTATGTGCCATGTCCATTCAGGACAGTGGCGATCATGACTCTCCACAATTTCCTGTCCTTTGTATCTCTTAATAAATTTTGTCTTTTTTTTTTTTTTTTTTTTTTTATATCTTCCCTAAACTTTGATCTGCTATACATTTAAGCTCATTATGTAGCTTAAGCATTATTTTCCTTAGCTAGCTTCTCTTATTTCAATCTATCCTTTGAGTGTCAAATTTTACAAGCCTTCTATCTTCATTGTGCCTTAGAAATTTCAACTCTTTTTTTTTTCTATTTTATATGGGTCTTTTCTTTCTATTTTCTCTAGAACTTTGTTATTTTAATAATAATGAATAATAAAAACAAATTTAGTTGTACAGGGAGGGTCTTTGGCTTATGACAGAGTTCTGTTTCTACGATGTGTTGTAATGAGATTTTCCATACAAATTGGAGCATATCTGATTTTCCATGAATAAGCACTTGTGTCACTAACCAATACTAATGCAATAGTAAAGTAATAATCTCAGATATAACAACGCATTTCTACAGCATAGGTTAGCATAATTAGGGGAAAAAAAAAATACACACAGAGGACATAAATATAATACATATAATGAAATGAAATTGTTTTAAGCTGCTTGTATATTTATTTGCCAGTGATGTCATTGGCTCTTAGTAGATGAGCTGAAGCATAAAATCTTGTCTCTTTTACACGACTCAAAAGCAGCAGCAAATCTGGGAAGAAAGAAAATACAAACATGACTGTTTTTTATCGGGAATTCACCTACTTATAGTTGATGTCTTTATCTTGAACAGGGAAACTCAATATGTATAAACATATGTACATGTTTTAAGCGACTGTCACACAACTTTATCCAAGCAACTGGTCAATGTTCATTGATGTTTCTTCTTTGTCAGAGTGTTTAACAATGTCTAATTTCATTTCCATGGTGATGGCTTTCTTTTTCTTCGAAGCACTGCCATCAGAAGAGGTTACACTACATTTGGGAGCCATAATGAAGGGCAATAACTTTCTGCAAACACAACACAAAGGAATGCAAATCAATGCACCATGGCGTACAACTAGGAACTGATTCATGTTGCCTTACATATGTGGCAAGCAGTATAAATTGAAACGAGATTAATGGAGATTGCATCTTAACCACAAATTGTCATAAGTTGGGACTGTCATAACCTGAGGACTTACTGTACTGTATTACAATATTCAAATCAGTCATGTATGTAAGATAGAGCCAATTTCAAAATTTGTTTATTATATCTAATGCTAGTACACTTCTTCTCTGTGCCATGTCCCTTCAGGACATTGGTGATCATGGCTCACCACAACTTCTTGTTCTTTGTAGCACTCAATGAATTTTGTCTTTTTGTTATCTTTCCTAAACCTTGCTTTGCCTGCCATTTACTCAAGCTCTCTAGGTAGGTTATGTGTTGTTTTCCTTAGCTAACTCCTTTTGCCTTCATTCTGTCCAGTGAGTGTCAGATTTTCCAAACCCTCTTTCCTCATTGTGCAAACTCAATATGTATAAACATATGTACATCTTTTAAGCGACAGTCAAACTACTTTAGCCAAGCAACCGGTCACTGTTCATTGCTGTTTCTTCCTTGTCAGAGTGTTTTACAATGTCCTAATTTCACTTCCATGGTGATGGCTTTCTTTACCTTTGAAGCACCGCAATCAGAAGAGGTTACACTGCATTTCAGAGCAATAATGAAATGCAACAACTTGAGCTTTGTAGCTCCTAATGAATTTTGTCTTTTTGTTATCCCTCCTAAAATTACCCTATGTATGTTATGCACTGTTTTTCTGAGCTAGCTTCAATTTGTCCTATGAGTGTTAAATTTTCCAAACTCTTTCCTCATTGTGCCCTAAAAATTTCAACTCTCTCTTTCTGATATTAAATATAAGTGTTCTTTTTGTTTCCTTTTTCTCTAAAACTTTGTTCAGATGTTTGGTCTATGGTATTCTGAACCTTCTTCTGTTGAACGCCATTTCTGTTGCTTCAAGTCTCTTCTTCATCTGTGAGGAGATTGTCCAGCATTCACTGCCATATAGGTGGGCTGATATTACGTAACAGTCCAGTACTCTTTTCTTTTGTTTTGGTTGCTTCAAATCTCTTCTTCACCTGTGAGGAGATTGTCCAGACATATATGGGGATTGATATTACATAACAGTCCAGTACTCTTTTCTTTGTTTCTGTTCTTTCAAGTCTTCTCTTCATCTGTGAGGAAATTGTCCAGCATTCACTACCATATAGGAGGACTGATATTACATAACAGTTCAGTACTCTTTTCTTTGTTTCTAATGAAATTTTTCTGTTTCTTAGTATTTTTCTTAAATTTTGGAAGGCATTTAATGAAACGTTTCTTTTTTTCCTAATACTTTGCTTAGCTAGTTTCTATTCTTAAAACTTCATTTCTCACATGTTCTGTCTATGGTATTCGCAACATTCATCGGTACAAGCACGTCTTTTGGTTTTTCTGCATGCCATCCCTTCAGGATGTTTGCAATCATGGCTCACCACATCTTCCTGTTCTTTGCAGCTCTTTTTTTATTTCTCCTAAACTCTGTTCTACCATCCATTTAGACATGCTCATTAGTTAATTTCAACTATCTTTTCATAATTTTTAAGTGTCCTTTTGGTTTCCTGTCTATAAAAATACATTAGAAAAAAATTACCAGCAACACATTTTCATAGTAAAAAAAAAAAAATTATCATGAGAATAAAATTTTAATATTAAATAACCCATAAGAAGTTCATATATCATTAAACAAACCAAACATAAGACTCCAAAACGATACCTTTTGGATTGTCCAAGAGGCACACAGTTTGATATTTTTAGCATCCTTTTGGAGAACATTTTTGTGCCTCAACTTTCTTCATCTTTGGGGCAATTGTCCAGCATTCACTGTGTAGAAGAGGATGGAACTTGTATAACAGTTCAGCACTACTCATTTTTAATGAGATTTTCTTCTTTCTAAATAGTTTGCTTTTGGAAGGCATCTTTCAATCTTCCAATATGTTTTTGGATATCAGTGTCAGATTTTCTGTTCTCTGTTAACACACTTCCTTGATATTTAAACTTTCATACTTTCTTGATTTTGGCGTCTTTGACTGTTTTTCCTTCCCTCTGTGTCCTTTTCGGTCTCTCTCTGTGTCCTTTTCGGTCTCTCTCTGTGTCCTTTTCGGTCTCTCTCTGTGTCCTTTTCGGTCTCTCTCTGTGTCCTTTTCGGTCTCTCTCTCTCTCTGTGTCCTTTTCGGTCCCTCTCTCTCTCTGTGTCCTTTTCGGTCCCTCTCTCTCTCTGTGTCCTTTTCGGTCTCTCTCTCTCTCTCTGGGTCCTTTTCGGTCTCTCTCTCTCTCTCTGGGTCCTTTTCGGTCTCTCTCTCTCTCTCTCTGGGTCCTTTTCGGTCTCTCTCTCTCTCTCTCTCTGGGTCCTTTTCGGTCTCTCTCTCTCTCTGTGTCCTTTTCGGTCTCTCTCTCTCTCTGGGTCCTTTTCGGTCTATCTCTCTCTCTGTGTCCTTTTCGGTCTCTCTCTGTGTCCTTTTCGGTCTCTCTCTGTGTCCTTTTCGGTCTCTCTCTGTGTCCTTTTCGGTCTCTCTCTCTGTGTCCTTTTCGGTCTCTCTCTCTGTCCTTTTCGGTCTCTCTCTCTGTGTCCTTTTCGGTCTCTCTCTCTGTGTCCTTTTCGGTCTCTCTCTCTGTGTCCTTTTCGGTCTCTCTCTCTGTGTCCTTTTCGGTCTCTCTCTCTGTGTCCTTTTCGGTCTCTCTCTCTGTGTCCTTTTCGGTCTCTCTCTCTGTGTCCTTTTCGGTCTCTCTCTCTGTGTCCTTTTCGGTCTCTCTCTCTGTGTCCTTTTCGGTCTCTCTCTCTGTGTCCTTTTCGGTCTCTCTCTCTGTGTCCTTTTCGGTCTCTCTCTCTGTGTCCTTTTCGGTCTCTCTCTCTGTGTCCTTTTCACTCTCTCTCTCTGTCCTTTTCGGTCTCTCTCTCTGTCCTTTTCGGTCTCTCTCTCTCTCTGTGTCCTTTTCGGTCTCTCTCTCTCTGTGTCCTTTTCGGTCTCTCTCTCTCTCTCTCTGTGTCCTTTTCGGTCTCTCTCTCTCTCTCTCTGTGTCCTTTTCGGTCTCTCTCTCTCTCTGTGTCCTTTTCGGTCTCTCTCTCTCTCTGTGTCCTTTTCGGTCTCTCTCTCTCTCTCTGTGTCCTTTTCGGTCTCTCTCTCTCTCTCTGTGTCCTTTTCGGTCTCTCTCTCTCTCTCTGTGTCCTTTTCGGTCTCTCTCTCTCTCTCTGTGTCCTTTTCGGTCTCTCTGTGTGTCCCCTTTTCGGTCTCTCTCTCTCTGTGTGTGTCCTTTTCGGTCTCTCTCTCTGTGTGTGTCCTTTTCGGTCTCTCTCTCTGTGTGTGTCCTTTTCGGTCTCTCTCTCTGTGTGTGTCCTTTTCGGTCTCTCTCTCTGTGTGTGTCCTTTTCGGTCTCTCTCTCTCTCTGTGTCCTTTTCGGTCTCTCTCTCTCTCTGTGTCCTTTTCGGTCTCGCTCTCTCTCTGTGTCCTTTTCGGTCTCTCTCTCTCTCTGTGTCCTTTTCGGTCTCTCTCTCTCTCTGTGTCCTTTTCGGTCTCTCTCTCTCTCTGTGTCCTTTTCGGTCTCTCTCTGTGTCCTTTTCGGTCTCTCTCTGTGTCCTTTTCGGTCTCTCTCTGTGTCCTTTTCGGTCTCTCTCTGTGTCCTTTTCGGTCTCTCTCTCTCTCTGTGTCCTTTTCGTTCTCTCTCTCTCTCTGTGTCCTTTTCGGTCTCTCTCTCTCTCTCTCTGTGTCCTTTTCGGTCTCTCTCTCTCTCTCTGTGTCCTTTTCGGTCTCTCTCTCTCTCTGTGTCCTTTTCGGTCTCTCTCTCTGTCTCTTTTTTCGTACTCATCCCAGTTCTGCCCTCAATGTTTAACGTCCATATTTTCTCTTTTTCCTGCACCGCTTCTCTTTATATCTGCATTCTTTTCTCATTTTTATATTTTTTCTTTCCTTTTCTTTCTTGTTTCCCTCCTTGACAATGTCATTGTTTCTCTTTTCACTCTCTCTATCCCTTTCACTCATTATTTCTCTCTTTTTTTTTTACTCCCCCAAACTCTAAATTGCATTTATTCTCTTTTTTTTTTTTTTTTTCCTTTTCCACCTGATTTCTTCCTCTGTTCCACACTCTCATAACACATTTTATCCTTTCTAAAAATTTCCTCTCACTTTTCAGTTGCCCCACTTCATTGCTGGTCCTGTTTTTAATTTCTGTTAGAGTTCAAAGCCCCAAATAATTACCTTAATTTCCCATTATGACTCACTGAATTGAAGCTAATGTCTCCACTCGTTAATGACTCCATGAATGTGTCCGCAAGAGAGCAGAATTACTCTACACATCACAATCAGATTCTTCCATTTGACTCTCTCCCTATATACATATATATATGATAGGCAAGGAAAATTTGAAGTTTTTATTTAGTTTTTCATACATTATTTAAAAAGCAAACATACAAATGACGATGTTGATACGCGTATGTGATTGAAAATTATATATATATATATATATATATATATATATATATATATATATATAGGCAAGTTTCATTAAATAATTTATACAAGTTTTGTCTGCTTATTTTTAATAGTATCTGTTCATATTCTTGAATGAGTTTTTTGGTGCTGGTATTAAGAGAAAATTACCATGTTGACACATTGTTTTATTCTGAGTACTTTCTACATTAACACAGTGACATCCTCAGGGTGTGTTTTTAAGACAAAAATGTAGTGTTCATTATTTCCAAAGACAAAATTGATATGTTCATCTGAAAGTTACAATTTTATATGTGGAGTGAGGGCCACTAATTTTTGTGTCATGCGGTGTATGTTTACATTCTAAGGGAGGTAACTAATTATGATGTGTGAAAATAGTGTCATAATCTATTAATATAGACGTTGATATGTTAGTCTATCTATTGTAAATATTTTAGAACATTTGTGCAGTATTTATAATTTTATTAAAGTTTGGTTTCAGTTTTTTAATATAGATAGCTTTTTCATGTCATGACAAACTGCGCAGAGGTGTCATCAAACAATTCTGTACAACATGGCAACGACAAATATATTATGTAGATGTAGCCAAATATTTTGTTCTGATTTGCTGAAGTATACATAAAGTTACCAGAAAGATTATTTTAAAAAGTTTTTTTTATTTATATTTAGGAAGCTTCTTCAAGGGGCCAATATTTAAAATTAAAAAATTTGGAACTTCTGTATTTATGATGCTTCCACAGAAATAATCCTCTTAGTAAGTTTTTTAATAAAAATACATTTATATTAAGCTATAGTTGTACTTTTAATCTTGAAAAAAATATTAAAAAACACAACAATAAAATTTTAAATCAACACTTAAACCTAAGTAATAATTGCCATTCCAAAGCAGCAAACAATAATGATACCTACTTGTAGAAATCCTAAGGAATGTTCATTACAAAATAGATTTCAAACTGAATCCCTTTATACAACTATAGCTTAATATAAGTGTATTTTTATTAAAAAACTTACTAAGAGTATTATTTCTGTGGAAGTGTTTCTCAATTAAATTGAGAAACTTCTGTACTAACCATTGGGTTAAATGGGGGTGTGTAACAAATGATTTTTCTCTTTTTATTTTTATCCTTACTATCACTGTTATGTTTAATATATTTCATGTCAGGGCATATATATATATATATATATATATATATACACACACACACACACACACACTACTTCTCATGAAAGGATGGCCCTAGTCTTTAACCCATGTTTCACACTCATATGACTGAAACATGGGTTAGGACAAGGGCCATCCTTTCATAAGAATTAGTGTTGTCTAGGTAATCTAGGCATTGAGCACTTTACTGAGTTGGTATGTGTTTTTTAATTACATCTTTTTTCTTATTGCTGTGCTTGTTCAAAATTTTATCTTGTTTAAGAGTATTTAGGTTTTTTGGCAAGTTGCCATTTGGTTCCACCAATGGTTTTGGTTTTTCTTTAATAATATATATATATGTATGTTTGCATGCAACCAACCAACCATGTATCATAAATTAACTTTTTTAAAAAAGTAATGAAAAAGGCATTAATTTGTTTTTGTTCTTGTCAAAAGCCACCCAAAGTAAAAATTTGATTTTGCCATATACACAATGAAGATAAAAAAAAATAAAAAATATTTCAGAAGCTTTATTTTTCAAGTTGCTAATATTGTAATTGGATAGTATAATACTTATTTCTTTTTTGACACATTTAACAGTTTATAGCTATAGCATAACACACAAACTTACAAATAAACAATAACAAATACTAGAAAGTTCCAGAAAGTCATACTACTACTATACTTAAATTCAATTTTATAAATCTCGTGTTGGGAGATGACATTTAAAAAAAAATAAACAAAATTAAACCTTCATTATATTTTAACAAAAGTTCAACGAATTATGATACTGAAATGAGTTATTTTACAAAAAGTCAATCCTTGTGTTTGTTTGTTTGTGTGTGTGTATATATATATATATATATATGAGCAGTTTCAATTCATGTTGAGTTTTTTTTTTATATTTACTTACATGCAAATATCCCTGGGAAAGGTATGATCCTTATCCCCCCAAGTTATGGATTAATTAGTAAAACTTGTATCATTAAATGATTACCTCCAACAAAAAAAAAAAAATTCTGGCAATTTAAAAATATTTTCTAGCCTTAAATAACCTGCAAAATGGTTAAGTCACAGAAAATATATCATTCAATCTATAGTTTATTGCAACTATAAGCCTATGCATCTTTCCTTCGAAGAGGGACAACGGTTTTATCCCTGTAGGAAAGCACATTTTCTGTGTTATTGGTAAATTTGCCAAAAGTCATATTAACTTTCATTTTATATTATTCTCAAAAGAGTACTTTCCAATGTTGCTACATTTGTTTTGAAGGATTGTACTGTGTGTGTAGTTATGCAACTGTTTTTTAATTATGTTTAACACACACAATGTCACTTTACATACTTTCAGCTCTTTATAAAATACCAATATGTAGCCAATGGATTCTTGCTTAACTACACTGGCAGTACATGGTTCTTGATGATGACTGAGTCTGTCAAAAGTACTTGAAAAAAACAAAACAAATGAACTTTGGGCAGTTTATCTACAATTTTGATACCAATTCACAACTTTTGAAAAAAAATACAATTAAAAAATTGGTTAAATTTAATCTGTTTGGATGATTACTTATTAAATAAACCTGATCTATGCATCTATTTTTGCATGTACCTGTGTGCATTTTCACACACACCTTTTTCTTGCTTTCATTAATATCAATAAAATGAAAATTTTGAGAAAGAAAAGTATAGGGATTTTTTTTAGTATTTTGTTCAATTTGTCCAATTGATTGTTATTGTTATTGTGCGATTGACCTGTTTACAAACTGAGCTCGGACTCTTAGCCTTTTCATTTGTAAGCACCTAAACTCATTGTGACTTCACAAAAATATCAATTACACAGCCTCTTGGTCTCCTTGGTATTATGCTGTCTGTCTTTTGTCTCTTGGTGGTGGTGAGAGAGAATTTTTTTTTTTATTCTGTTGCCATGAAAACACTGGATTGGAATTTGTTTGTATATTATGATTATCTCGGTAGTCAGTAGAAAATGTAATTTCTGTAACATTAAGCTACTTCATTCTTTTTATTATTTCTCTAAGGTTTATTTGGTTCTTTTTCATCTTCACTTTCTTCCTCTCCACCTTTCCCTCATTTCTTTTTTCCCCTCTTTTAATTTCATATTCTTTTTTTTCTTTTTGTTCATTTTTCTATTGTTTCTGTTTTTCTCTTCTTAGTTGTAAGCTTATGCTTTGTTTTTTTCTTTAATTCTTTCATTTACATATTTTTTCTCTTTTACCTTTTGGGTCACTTTTTCATAAGTCATCATGACTGAAAATTTGAGTGTAATGGAATTGTTCAAACTATAGATCATACCAGATTAGGTGCTCTCATTTAGAAACTGTAACTAATATCTGCTCAGCATAGTTTCAGCATAAGCCATAGGTTGCCTGAGCAGCCATTTTTAACAGGGAGTAGCTAGCCAACCTAGTAGACTGGTGTATTCAGGAACAAGTAACCATTGTTTTTATATATATATATATATATATATATATATATAATAATACTCGGTGTGTAAAAAATCTCAGATACCACAATTTGCAAGTATATCAAATGAAATTGGTACCCGAGAAAAAAAAAATTAAAACAAAGAAAGAACTAGAAACATTTAAACAGGGTGAGACAAATCATCCAGTGCCCTAAGTTTTTAGTCCAAAGAAAAAAATCTAAGCAAATAATAAAGCTAAAATGTAGAGTGCTCAATATGCTAAGTAGAGCAGGGATAAATGAAATAAAGCCTAAAGAGCCAAGAAACCTAGGTTTCACCTAAACAGATCTTCAGGGTAATCTGTATATATATATATATATATATATATATATATATATACACACACACACACGTCAAGAACAATATTGGGGAAAATGTATAACAAAGTTGAGAAAGTTTACTTGTGCTGCATTACATCTTTTAGGACTGGATCAGACTAAATTGGTTATGTTGGTACAACTATGCATGTGCACGAACGAGGGGTGTTGTGATTTTAGATTTTTTTTTTTTTTTTTTTTTTTTTTTTAACCTCCTCAGATTCCTTTCTTTCTATTACTTTTGTTAGTAGGTATACCACTTTGATAAGACATCTGCCAGGAAAGATGAAATGTTGTAAGAGCCATGATTCAAATTTACTGTAGATAATGTTGTGATCAAGGCACTCTCTAGACATTTATGTCATTGGGGATTGTTTTCTCCTTTGATCAAAGTAGCATTTTTTATGTCTAAGTTGTGATCGGCCACATTATGGTGGGCAACCACACATTTGACATAGTGTTTAGTTTGTCCCTTTTGTGTGTTTTGCAACATTTATTACAGGTAATGAAGTAAATTCCTCCTTCAAGTTTTAGCTTTTTTCTTGTATAATATTGACTAATTCTTTTATTGTCTTTGATATTTGTTTGATTTATATATTTCAAAACAAAAAATACGGGACATATTTTTTGTTTTGAAATATATAAATCCAATGACAAACCCAATGAATCAAAAAAAAAAAAAAAAATTTATCCTTCAAACTAATTTTTGTTTTTTTATAAACTTACTATATATTACTAAGTTTATAAAAAACAAAAATTTACTGAATCAGAGGAAATTTTCCTTAAATAATGTTAAAAAATAAAAATAAATTTAAAAAGTGTGACCTCGTAATATATGTACTTATATTTAATGGAAAAATATAATTTTATATACTGTAACTAATTCTATTACATTTACAAAAAAAATTCTATTAAAATAACAGTGAAAATACTTCACAGTAGTATTTAAAATTTTAGTTAAAATGAATTCTAACCTAAACATCTTTTAAAATTGTAGTTAAATAAAATGTATTCTAACCAAAACACCTCTCTCAAAGTACCACTGGCACTTAAAGGAATCCAATAAAACACCTACAGAAAAATGAAATTATGATGCAAAGCTATAAGATGTAGGCCATTGAATGTCCCATGTCCTTTGTACAGACATGTGAAACTATATATTACTAAGTATTAAAAAAAAAAAAGTTTACTAAATCAGAGAAAAGAATTAGCTATTTTTACCGTAATTGTCATAAATTTTACTTAAATAATATTTAAATATAAAAATTTTAACAAAGGTAATGCATTTAACGGATGTCAGATTTCATTGAAGAATACATCCCTAACCCCTACCAAAACATAGCTAATAATGGATACATCAAAATATAGACATAAAGAACACGCAAACACCCCTGTCTAGTAGAAGTGAATTTATCTGTAAGCTTGGAAAAGTGAATTATGATTTTAGCTGTGTCTTTAAAACCCAGTAATTTTAAAAGTTACTTCAAAATTCGCTTGAGGATGAAATGGAACTAATGTCTTTAATTTAATTACAAAATTAAATTCAGACCTTCCATTTTTGAAACATGGTTAGAACTGTGTAGTGGAAAAACCATATTTTAAATCAATTAATTTATAATATTAATGCTCTGTAAATTTACATTGAGCACTATTTTGTAAAAATAAAAATATCTATAAGATTATATATCTTGCTGTTCTTTCTTTTTATATATATATATATATATATATATATATATATATATATATAATATTCAAAACATTATGATGGAGACTTCATATTAGAAATATATGCCCTATTTTTGGTGCCAGTGCATTTGAGAAATCCTAGCAAAGGAAATGTGTTCTCTGGCAGGGATTGAGTGTCCCTCTACTCAGATAGGCATAAGTGATGTAATAGTTAGCAAGTTTGTCTCACTACATCAATTAGGATTGAATAGTGAGTTTGATTCTCACAGTGCCCCATACTTTCAGCATTGTACCACATACAAGCTACATTTAGAAAAATCACTATTCTTTTTACTGTTAGTTCAGGCCAACAAATGGAAGAATTTTGTCTATATTTTCCCCAACACTGGTTTCATTTAGTTGGTTTACACTGTGGTTGATACAGCATTATTTGGAAAAGTTGGTAAAATGTATGCAGTAATTATTGGTTCCCTGACAATAATTAGTATTTATACCTATATTTCATTTTTTTTTTTTAATACCAAATACAAGTGTGATCTGGAATAGTCATGCTGCATGAATTTTATTCAAATTATAAAATAAATGTTCTACTAGGAATTTTTGTGTAAGCTTGATAAAAGTATCAAGTTTGGATAATAGTGTAAGAAAATGTTTTTGCAAAATAGTATGTCATACTAAATAAGCCAAGATGATAGGAAGAAGTTGAAGGAAATAATTTAATCATGCCTGTACATATCAATAGGGTACAAAATTAAGTTTAATCAATTTGAACAACCTTCAACTTTGACCTTCAAAAATTAAAATGCAATGTCAATTGTCATCTTCTGTCGTAATTTCTGTTCTTTTTGTTCTTTCTCCTTAGTAATGCTTTTTTTTTTTTTTTTTTTTTTTTTTTTTTTTTCATATTTTACCATACTCTGTAAACTCTTGTCTTAGTGGCTTTATTGTTTTGCTTGGGGTAAAATTATTAAAAGAAAAATAATTGTGCTGTGGAGAAAATTACTTGAAAAATAATGAGTCTGCTATAGTAAATCAATTCCAGTTGAATCCATTACATTCACTTATGTGCTAATATCCTGAGGAAAGATATGAATCCTCTTCTTTTCCCCCCATCTATGGGTAAATAGCAGGACAGACTGGGTCCTATGGCAACTGGTCTACCGCAGAAAGAAATGGCAACCTACTGCAGGAAAAAAAATCTGCCTTGTCAGTCATGTATTGAAAGATACATGATCACCTAAGCATGTATCACACATGGCACATAACTGACTGATGGTAAATCAGCACACCTGTCTGGAGAGGAAGGGAATTGCAAGAAATAATTGTGCAAACACTTGTATTTAATGCACGGGAATAACATTTGATGAGAAGTTTTCATCAATATATTTTTCTTCCAGTTAACCCAAACCATGCATAAAATATCTGAGAGCCCAGAATGTGGTCTGGTAGATTAATTCTGGTAAAACTAGTAACATTGTCACTTTTGTAGAATTGTGTTTATAGAGATGATGATGTCTGTTTCATAAATTTGATGTCTGTACTTTGCGCATCACGTATAACTATATAAATCTAGTTGGTATGATCAGAGGGAGGTGGGGATGGTGGCATTGTGCATATCTGAGAGAGAAATTACTTATCTGTTGCTTCCCTGGTACTTTACATTTTTTTATAGTGTTAATAGCTTTAGGATATTTGCACAAGAGATTTGTTTCCACAAGGCTAACATTCTGCACAAAACCAAATCTTAGGAAACCTTCAAGCCTGATGTAAAGAGAAAAAAAATATAATTATCTTAAAAGAAAATTAATTTAATGAAACAAATTGCAAAAAAAAAAAAAAAAAAAAAAAAAAAAAATACAAAATCTTCGTTTAGTTGGCAATGAGATTTTGGTTTTCTCAAAAAAGAAAAAATTTTACCTGTGAAAGATTCAAAAAGCTGTTATCATCGTAGTGTTTGTTTTTGTTAGGAAGATTTCTTCATGATAATGCTTGGTTTTGGCTTGAAGCAAAGAGGGCATCTAGCTGTAAAAATGTCTTCCAAAAACTAACTTTAAATTCAAGTAAAAAAAGAAAATAAATGTAATGAACAATGATAACTGTAAATCCATTATTGCTAGTAATTATTTGTTTGGTGCAAAAATAATGTCGTTTTCTCACATAGTAACATGTTAGAAAACGACATTATTTTTGCACCAACCTAATATGTTAATGTACATTTGATTACATATATTTTGATTTCTCTCTCATTATGTATTTGTTTAATTAGTTTACTCAAGCACAGAGCAAAAATGACCAATCAGCTGTGATGACTGTGTTATACCAGTCTTTCAAGAAGAGAGGCTCTGTTTGCCTTGAAAACTCTTAAAATGATGGCTTTCAGCTCAACTCAAATAGCATGACATTTTAATTTTATGTTTCTTCCTGTGACTGTCTGTTATTACCTCAGATAAATAATGGACTATTCCATTCTGATTGCAAGGAAAGATGAAAGAAAAAGGTATATCAGAGAGGATCTGGTTCCAGTGAAAAAAAGAAAGTATATATAAGGTAGGAATGAAGAAATGAATAAGGAAATACAGTGAGTCCCCTGCATTTGCACGTGTTAGGGACTAGAACCGGCTTCGAATGGTTAGAATAATTGTAATCCCCCTAAAAGTGCATATAAGTACCTATTTTGATTATTAAAACCCTATATGCCTGAAACTTTCATCCTAAATACTTAAGAAACATTTCAGATTCTTTTTAAAACATTTTTGCAAAATAGTATCAGTGACCATACACTTAGCATAAATTTTCTTTCATACGTACAATAACCATTTTAATTACACATAGATCAATACAACCATTGAAAATACGGTACAAATTATGTGCAACAAGACATAAATTATAAAGTTTAAAACAT
>OZ010615.1:29231036-29248536 GCA_963932145.1 Acanthosepion lycidas | reverse complement strand
GAAAAAATAGGGTAAAATAATACTAAGCAAGCAAAATATATATACATATATATATATATATATATATATATATGCAAGTGAAAACTAGGCAAAACAACACAAGCAAGAAGTTCACAAGATAACAATTGTGTTCACATGCAAAAGGGATACAGTCAAGTGGTTATATCATTCTGACTTCAAGACAAGTACGAACAAAAATATAGGTGATGAAACCAAGAATTAATTTTATTGGTTAGAAAGAAATCCAAGTAGGCATTTATAGGTTTTGTCAATAAATTTGGGTGGAGTGGATATTCTTTGGTGACATTCCTGCTGATTGGAACTAACAAGAAAGCACAAGACTTTTTGAAATGTAATTTCTTGTCTGGTGCTTTTACCATTGAGCCACCACAAAGTGCCCTAACCAGATAGTACAAAGACCAATGCTTGCTATCAGTAGATGGGTATATAATGCAAAACCAATTTTTAAAGAAGGCTTGTTAGATTTATCTCTGCAGAGGCCTCTTGATAAAAACAAAAAAAAACAAAACATTTCTGTCCTGTGTACTATTGATGGCAATTATTGGATAACAGCCCATGTCTCTTTCGGTTCAGATAATTCATTTGGTGTAACAAGATAGATAAATCCTTCATCTGTTATGTGATATTTATTTATTAACAGATACAAGTAGCAGTATACTGGCTGTTCAAAAAGTTCATTGGGTAAAAATAAAAAAAAATAATTATATCTATTTCTCACATTAGCTTTTTCTGAAGAAGATTGTCTTTTGTTGGACTTACTGCCATAATATGTTGAAACAGTGGTTCACATACAATTACTGAAGTTAAATGAACTTGAGCATGGTTATTACCTAGGGAAGGACTGTTTGGGTATACTAGGTACTGTAAACTTAGAAGTGGGGATGGTATGAAGGGCTTACGGTTATATCATGTTGAAAAACTGGTTCTCATATGATCACTAAAGTTAAGCAATGTCATACCTAGATGAGTGACTGCTTGTGTATACCAGGTATTGTAAGCTTGGATGTGTGTGTAGTGTAATGGATAATGGCGCAGAATTGGAAATCTGAGAGCTGAGTTTCAGTTCCACTTAGGTGCAAATACCCTTAGGAAAGGTGCGCATCCACCTCTTCTCCCTCCAGCTATGAGATAATTAGTAGTTTTATCAGTAAATCATTATCTCAAAAAAAACTTACAATCTGTAAATATTTTCTGGCTTTAAATAACCTGCAAAAGGTTAATAATCCATAAAGAACAAATTTATTTATAATTTAACTATTTTTTTGCAAATTTTCTGTTAACTTCATGATTTTCTTCTCAGGAAAGACCAGCTTGACTGCATTCTGCAATCTTCTGAGGAAATTAATTTCTTTTCTGTAAAGAGGGGAATCATTGGTAATCTGAAAATGCAGTATCTTGTGAATATGATAGATGACTAGACACTTTCCTGTCTAGTAACAATTTTTCTCTGGTCACGAAAGAGACTTGGATCTGGCATTATCCTGGTAGAATATTATGGCATTTTTCTGAGCTAATTTTGTACACTGTTTTCATGAACGTTATTATATGTGACAATTACTTACAGAATGATACAACACTCACTGTTGAAAAAGTGAATATTTTTCTAAAATTATTTCACACCAAGCAAGCATTAAATCCACTAAGATGCAAGGTGTTACTGAGTATTAGAGAATATAAGAATAAAAAAAAAAAAACGTATGAAGAAAAGAGAACAATAAAAGAGCAGGAATTAAGAAGACAGAATAACAATTGACATTGCATTTTTGTCTGGAAAGCAAAAGGCCAGAAAAAATTTCTACAAGTGAGAAGTGTGAGAGAAGAAACTGTTACGGTCACTTGTCATGGTCACATCTTGTCATTTCAACTACAAATAATGACACCTTTCCACCAAACTAGTACTGTGCTTAAATTCTTAGAGTCTAGATACCATAGAGGAAAGTTCATCAGAACAATTACCATGAAACATATTAGTAATTAGGAATCTATGTTATGGTGGTATGAAAGGGACTGAAGTCAAGATGCAAGGGCAGGACCAATAATTTTGCAAATTCTTCTTTGTATTTTATCAGGAATCTCTAAATAAATAGAAGAAACTCCAGACTAGATGTGGTAGCAATATTCATTGAAAGGACAAATGGTAGACTTATAAATGTGGAATCTGGCAAGAAAAAATGTCTAACATGACAGTAGACCAACTTTTCCAGCAGCAGGCTTAAATAATAAAGAGAAAATAAGATAATTTATTTTTTATTTATTTAACATGAACTTTTCACAAAGAATATTCTATCTTTTGCAAACTTTCAGACATCTTCATATTTCAAAAGAGGCACTTGAAATAATCTGGGACACATAATGAAGAAAGAAAGCTTGGAGAATTTAGCACTCACAGGACATACTGAAAGTAAGAGAAGCAGGGAGAAAGCATGATAGTAAAATGTCAAAAGTTATTTAGAGCAACAAAAGACAGGAACTTGTGGAGAGCCATGATCATGAAAAGACATGGCATATAAAAAGGAACAGTTGGCAGAACAAGGACAAATTGGTATAGTAAAGAGCTAAGTTTCTTAGAGCAACAAAAGACAGGAAGTTGTGGGGAGCCATGACTGGCCACGTTAGGAAAGGACATGATATATAAAAGAAGTGAATGGATAACAACAATGACAGGAATAGTAAAGAGTCAAAAGTTATTTGGAGCAACAAAAGACAGGAAGAGGTGGAGAGTCATGATCGACCACTTCATGAAAGTACATGGTATATAAAAGAAGTGAATGGGGGAATGAACAGGGATCAAGAGGGATAGTAAACAAGTTAAGCATTACTTAGAGCAGCAAAAAACAGGAAGATGTGGAGAGTCATGATCAACCATGTCATGAAGGGACATGGCATATAAAAGAAGTGAATGGGTAACAGAACAGGTACAGAGAGGGATAGCAAAGAGTGAAAAGATAATTAGAGGAAAGAAAAACAGGAAGCCGTGAAGAACCATGTACATTTATGGGTTTTTACATACTTAAGAGCAGCAGAGTCAATATCCACTCCACCCCACACCGTCCGTGTTGTCATCCCGAGTTCATTGGACAGTATTTCTTCCAGGTGAATTAATAGACTTTGTACTGTTCTGGCTCCTGGGAATTGAACTGCAAATCTCCTTACCCCAAGTCCATTGCTCAAACCACTGAACCATCCACCTCTGGACTCTCCTTTTCTCTTAAAGCCATTAATGTCAAAAACATATGGTTTTTGATAGTGTTACATAAAATAAACACCAGACTCCATCAGTCAGACCTGATTACGTTGTGGGGAGGGTAAAGTCTTATGAAAATTTGGAAGATCCAGTTTCCTGTTTGTAAATTGAGAGAATAAAAATCAACACTGCCAGCATGGTGACTTCAGGCAATGTTGCCCGGTTTGGGTCTTGGTTCTTGTCTAGTACTTACAGGTACATATTGTAAGCTACCTATTGAGGACATAAAATAAGTAGGTACTCAAATTTAACTGTCTGGATCAACCGGTGTTCCCTGGATTCTGTGAGAAACCATGATTAATTGTCTAATTTATTTTTGAGTAATTTTTATTTTATATTCATGATTTTTCTATACACATATGGTATATTGTTGAAAAATCCATGGTTATTATAATAAATATTTCAACCTATTATTAGGTTGGTGCAAAAATAATGACGGATTTTGACGTTAAAAAATACGTCAAAAACCGTCATTACTTTTGCACCAACCTAATATATTATTTAAGGAGGCATGGTGGGGTAATGGATAACACCTTGGGTTGAGGAATTGGAGAGCCGAGTTCAAATTCCAGTTGAATCCATTACATTCACTTGTGTGCTAATGTCCTTGAGAGAGGTATGAATCCTCTTCCTCCCCCCCCCCAAAGCTATGTAACAGGACAGATTGGGTTCTATACCCTTGGATGGCAACTGGTCTACTGCAGAAAGAAATAGCAACCTACTGTGGGAAAAAAAATCTGCGTCATCAGTCATGTATTAAAAGATACATGATTGCCTAAGCATGTATCATATATGGCACATAACTGACTAATATTATTTAAAATTATAATAATCATAGTGTATGTATTTAGTGATGTCTACATCTCATCATTGTGAAGAAACTGTGGTAAATAGGCTAATTCATTTTTGAGTAATTATTGTGTAAATTTATATTTGTAATTTTTCTATACATAGATGGCATATTGTTGGAAAACCCTTGGTTATTATAAAGGCTTCAACCTCTTATGTTTCTTAAAATTATAATAATCATAGTGGATATATTTAGTGATGTCTATATGACATCTGTGTAAAATCGTCTTCATTGGTTCGTGAACAGGACCTGTGTTCCCTGGAACCCTATGTTTCCTCTGAGGTTGCTATGAGCTCAGCGCGAGAAACAGTGATAAATAGGCTAATGCATTCTTGTGTAATTTTTTTTTTTTTTTTTTTTTTCATTTTATATTTAAAATATTTCTGCACATGTAAGTCATATTGTTGGAAATAATATTTGGTTATTATAATAAACACCTCAGCCTCTTGTATTATTTAAAATTATAATAATCATGGGGAATGTTTATATAGGTAGTAAATATATAGTTTTTTAGCTGACTGTGAAAACTTTGCTGGTTGTAATTAATTCCTATAAATCTAACTTGGTAGTTGCAAAACATTTTTTGGCTTCATTTTCAGAATGACAATTTGCCTACACCTCACCCAATTTTATGTGATAAAACGTACATTTAAAAAAAAAAAGAAAAAAAAAGTGTGAGGGTTAACTGCGGAGTTAAAGTCAGAACATTATCATTGATAACTCTCTCCTCCAATTTGCAGACCCTAGTTACTATATTCTTAATACTTGATATAATGTAAAACTATCTCAATGATAAAATCGGTCAATAATTATTTATAACTATTCATACTTGGACTCATGCATGCAATTACATATAATCCATAATATTTTAAATTTTGAAATCATATTTATTTTTGGCAGATGAATTTTTTTGATAACTATTTGTAAATCTTTGATTGTCTTTCAATCATTCCACCTCACCTGCTATCATCTTCTACTGCACCTATGAGGCATGCCACACCATCTGGGGAACCACTGCTCTAACCTGACAGTAGTAACTGATGACAGTATGACACAGAATTCTGAAAGTAGAGAGGAACTAGCAGTATAACCCATCTTTGACTGGGTCTTTCATTACTGGGAATTTTTGCCATTCAATTGGAACAGTTTAAGTTTAAAGTCAGCCCACCCAAAAATCAATATTAGTAACAAGAATTGGGTGCAACTGAGGCACATCCCCAAATGGGGTTGGGTTAACAATTTGAATGGGGGTGACCCTGAAAAGGGCAGTTTTTGTATTCTCAATCTTGCAAGGAAGGAACCTCTTCCATGGACTGTTATAATAATAATAATAATATATGATAATTTTTATTTATAATATAATTTTTTTATAATTCTAATCTTTTGTGTTAGATTTTAACTCTCTAAATTGATTGTACACTGTTTTTTACAAACATTAAATTCTACCTTTTGATTTTTGTGTAAAAAATCAGTTTTTTCAATTTTTCACCTTCAAGGTTGTAATTTTTTCCTAAACTGGCACTGAAGAATTATCTATCAGACAAAAGAAAATTTCATTGAAATCGGATGAAAATTGTGGAAACGCATAAACATCAGATCACACACACACACGCACACATATTTTGAGAATTATAAATATAGATAGCGAAAGTTGTCTTCCAGAATCTAAGCAATGTATTAAGAGATGTTAATCTGTGAAATGCAAAACCAATACAATAGAGGAAGGTAATAATCTTGAATAACCTTAAAAAAAAATATTGTGATGAGATTTCTTAACTCATTTTTTAAAAAAAAATTATCGCCAGCTAAAACTAATTCACCTGAGTTCTGCAAGCCTTCATAAAAGGTAATTGTGTGCACACAACTGTATTCTGTCTGTTTATAGTTGCCATCTCAACTTATCTACCCAGCTAACTCACAGACAGAAGTAACCAAAGGAGTCCTTCTGATTGTAATATCTCTTTTTAACATCTAATAAAAGTAGTCTCCGAACATTTCTTCAGAGACAAGAAGAGTACTGAACTGTTACATAATGTCAGTTTTCCTACATGGCAGTGTATACTGGACAATGTCCTCACAAATAAAGTTGAGACTTGAAACAGAAGTGTAGTTCTACAGAAGGATGCTGAGAATACCATGGACTGAACATGTGAGCAATGACAAAGTTTTAGAGAAAATGGAAATACACCTCGCATCGGAAAGAGTTGAAAACTTCTTTGGTAATGTGGAAAGCTGACTTGAACCCTCTGCTCTGGCCATTGACCTGAATATAGGAAGCCGCCCTACCCAGTGACGCTGTGTCATCACCACACTAGCTGCATGCATAGCTATGAACTCAGTTTATCATATTGTGATAGACATCCTTTGGCAGGCTATTTTAGTCTTGCTATATGTTAAGCCACCCTTCTTGCTAGAAAAGCCTGGTGTGGGAACTCGTTTAGCTGCCGATGACCTGACCATTTGGCAGGTAATATGTATTTCAGTGCAGAAAAGTCTGTATCATTTCAATCTTCCTTATGGATTAATTTGCAAAAAAGAGTTTTTTTTTTTTTTTTTTGCTTTTTGCTTTTTTACAATTTAAAAATATTTTCTGGTATTAAATAACCTGCAAAGGGTTGATAAGCCATGGAATACTGTTGAACTATGAAGGCATGTTTTTAGATTTATTTGCATTCTCTGCAAATATAAATATCACAACTACCGTGGTCACAAAGTGAGGGATCATTTTATTTATTGATGTAAGATAGAATTGATCCTCCACTTTATAGCCACATAATTTCTTGTTTATCAAATTCAGATTAGATATGAATCTCCCACTTCTCCCAACCCAATATGGGTTAATTAGATTTTTATCACTAAAACCATTGTCTAAAAAAAAAAAAAAAAAAGTTATATTCTTAGAATCTAAAAATATTTTCTAGCTTTAAATAACCTGCAAAGGGTTGAAAAACCATAGAAAACAAATCAATCATTTCAACATTTTAAGTTGGATAAAAAATCTTGTGAATGTTTGTTTATTATGATACACTAACAATTTAAAAAGCTGGCCATTGAAGATGCCTAAAGTATTGATTTCAATTTGATTTGGAGACCCCAAAATTAACTTCTGGTCTAGGGTCAAAATTTATAAAGTCTCTTGCTGCTCTACTTGGATTTTGCTTTGCATCAGGTGACTACAGACTTTTCAGCATGAGGTTTCACCTCTTATATTCAAGACATTGAGAAACAATGTATATAATAATTAAAAAAAAAAAACAAAAAGGGAAGAAATCAAGAAGCAATGTTGAATATGAGCAAATGCACTGACAATCAGTTATTTAACAGCAGCAAAACCAGCTATTTATTTCAATCTTTCAAATGAGTGTGGATGAGATAAAATCTTGTGCAGACCCCTTGCCCTATGATAAACAAGCAAGTTAATAAGCAGGAGATGTCGAAAGAATCTATTTTGATTTCATTTAGTCTAAAAATGAACTTCTTTTGCTTAGAGAAAAATGATATTTATCAAAATTTATAAACAGTCTCTGACTTGTAATTTGGTTTTCGGTTACATTGGTAGTCTGCAAACTTTTCCCATATGAGGGCTCATTGAGAAATGATAGATAACAAGTGGAAAAAAAAAAAAAAAAAAAAAAAAAAATTAAATATTAGTAAATGTTCTGACAAAAGAAACTATTATTCAACTGCAGAAAGAAAACAACGTATTCATTTCAGTATTTCAAGTTTGTATGGGCACTTATTAGTTTGGTGCATAATTATCAGGCGTTTTAAAACAATATTTATTATGAAGAAAGAAACATAATTCAACAATAACATCTTTAAATGATTATTCCAGAGCGTATGATTCACATGCCTTTTTATAACCTGAAAATAAAATATTTTTAAGAAAAAAAATTAAACAAAATTTTTATTAAGAAAAAACGCGTGATAATTATGCACCAGTCAAATACAATATCTTGTGGAGATGTTTGCCTTATGATAAACAGGTAAGTCAATAAGCTGGTCGTTGAAAATGGCTATAGAATCCTGTTTGATTTGATTTAGTTTAAAAATTAACTTGTTTAGGTAAAAAGATAATATTCATCCAAATTTATAAAGACTCTCGCAATTCTCTGCTTTGGGCGACATGGGCAGTCTGAAACATGTTCAATATGAGGGCACATTGAGAAATTATATACGAGTGAAAAAAAATTTTAAATATTAGCATTGGCACTTACAATACCTTATGATAAGCAGGGAAGTCAACAAGCTGGTTATTGAAGAGGCCGAAAAAAATCAGGTTTGATTTGATCTAGTTTCAAAATTTAACTTGCTTAAAAAAATATTTATCAAAATTTATAAACAGTCTCTGACTTCCAGTTTGGTTTTAGGTTGCATTGGTAGTCGCAAACTTTTTCCGTATGAGGGCATATTGAGAAATGATAGATAACGAGTAAAAAAAATATTAAATATTAGTAAATGTTTTGACAAAAGAAACTTTTTATTCAGCTGTAGAAAAACAAAGTATTCATTTCAGTATTTCAAGTTTGCATAGGCACTTATTGGCTTGGTGCACAATTATCAGGCGTTTTATTATGAAGAAAGAAACGTAACAATTCAACAATAACATCTTTAAATGATTATTCCAGAGCATATGATTATCGACACGCATTTTCATAACCTGAAAATAAAACATTTTTATTAAAAAAGTAAACAAAATAGCAGTTTTTATTAACTTGTCTACAAAAATGCCTCATAATTATGTACCAACCCAATACAATACCTTGTGGAGATGTTTGCCTTATGATAAATAGGTAAGTCAATAAGCTGGTCATTGAGGATGCCTAAAGAATCCTGTTTGATTTGATCTACAGTGTAACCTGGATATAAGAGAGTTGTCGGGACCGGAGAAGAAGTCTCTTATATCCGGGTTTGGTCTATTTTGTTTAGGTAAGTATGGCTCTAATTTGGGAGCAGAGAAGATCTCTCTTATATCCGGGTTACACTGTATTTTCAAGATTAACTTGTTTAGTTAAAAAGATAATATTCATCCAAATTTATAAGCACTCTGCCAATTTGCTTTGGGTCACATGGGCAATCTGAAAATGTTTAATATAAGGGCACATTGTGAAATTGTATGTAATCACTAAAAAAAGAATTGTTTACACTGGTATTTCTGCTTCAGTCATTTTCTCACCAACATAATGTAGATTTCTAGTACCTTTTCTATAAATGCTTTCATGGTAATTGTCCTCTTGAACTTTCTTCTTTGGTGCCTAGACTTTATGAATTTAAGTGCAGTGCTAGATTGGTAGCAAGGTCTCACCATTTAACAGTTGTAATGTCAAAATGTGAGCATAAGTTCTATGCTAACTATTTTTCTTTAATTGCACTTACTGCTTGTGGAACTTTATTGTGGTTTCTTTCTTCTTAGAAAGATCTTCAAAAATTTAAATGCAATGTAAATCGTGTTATCTTCTGTCTTAACTCCTGTTCTTTTATTGTTCTCTCTCTTTAAAAATACTTCTTTCACATTTTCTCTAACACTCAGTAACCAATTATTTTAATATTGATATGGTCCAAAGCTCCTGCTTTATATCTAGAGATCCTTGATAAAATCCAAAGAACAACCAGCATTATTATTAGTCCTGATCTGGCATCTTGACTTCAGTCACTTTCCTACCGTAGTAAAGTTTCTTTTCTATAAATACTTTAATGGTAATTGTTTGGATGAGCTCTTCAATATGGTATATAGGGTGACTAGTTAGGACTTTCATAGATACATTGTGGTATTATAGTGAGTGTAGTAAGAAAAGTAAGTAAGAATGTTGTCGTGGTGTAAGGAATATTATTGTATGTCTGGGTCAGTGTTTGTGGTTATGTAAGTTTAACGTTAGGACAAAAAGAAGACTGTCTTTTTCCCCATTTTGGCCTTGTGCCACACTTTGTATTTTTACAAATATCGCTCTTTGCTATGGTACCTAAACTGGTGATGAGGTCTCATTAATTTAAGTTGGTTAGATGTAACTAAGTTCTATACTAAGTAAGTTTTTTTTTCCCCCTTGTGGAACTCTCATGGTTTATTTCTTCCCAGTAAAATTTGATCTTCAAAAATTTCAATGCAATCTCAATCATTCTTCTGTCTTCTTAATTCTTGTTTTTTTTGTTCTTTCTCCTTAACAGTATTTTTTCTCATATTTTCTAACAGTAACCACTTGTGTCTTAGTGGCTTTACTGCCTTCCTTGGAGTGAAAATGATTAAAAAAAATGTGTTGACAAAGTAATCAATTATTTAACTGTAGAAAATGAGCTATCTTTCAATTTGACATGGGAGAGATAAAATCTTGTAAAAACGTCTGCTCTATGATAAACAAGCTGGTCAGTGGAGATTGCTAAAGAATTTTTTTTGATTTGACCAAGCTCCAAAATTAACTTCTCTTGCTTAGGGTAAAAATGACATTACTTGTTCAGATTTATAAACATCTCCCACTTCTCTACTTATGAATTGGGCTACATCAGTGGTCTACAGACTTTTCAGCATGAGGTTCCGCAGCATACATTTAAGACATTCAACAACTACTATAGAAGAATTGTTAGATATTGTAAAGTTGTCTGAAGACAATGTGCAATAAATTTACTCTTTAGTATTTCAAGATATTGTTGTGTAATTTTGGTAAATATATCTGTTAAAATGAGATGTCAGTGTTATTTTCATTTTTGCATAATTTAGAAGACAATTTATCTATTGCACTCTGTATGTATGTATGTATGTATGTATAATATATATAGTGTGTGCTTCTAGCACAATCATCTAGGATGGCTAACCAGTCCCTGCTGCAGATGCCAACTCAGGCATATTTGTGTTTAACATCCATAGAGCTCACTTGTACTGCAACTATGCTGAGCGGGCCTTAATTACAGTTTCTGGGAAAGAGTGTATTGTCTGGCATGATCAACAGTTTGAACATGGCCAGTATGCTTAAACCCCAATTCATGAGGATTTGTGACTTTGTGATAAACAAGCTGGTCATTGGAGATGCTTAAATAATCTATTTTGATTTGATGTCAGCAGTGGTGGCAGGGGCAAATTTAACTTCTGGGTTAGGATACAATGACTTTGTCAAAATTTATAACCTGATTTTCTACCATCTTGTTTCTATAACTTATCATGCAGGTGTCTATCTTCTTTGGTTACAGCAAGCTGGGAACAAGGACTTGTCTTTCCTGAAATCAAATATTTGTTGTTTTTTTTTTCTTCTCTCATTTTTTTCTCCTGTTTTCACTGTATTTTCCTCATTCAGATGACAATTTCCTTTTCTAAAGACATTCAACTGAGATGTATCATGCTGTTTTAGTGATTAGCTACTTCAATAATTAAATGTGTAAGGTTTCTTATGGAAGTATTTTATAGCAGATGGAATAATAGTGGTGGAAAAGAGTACATGCACAAAATAGCAGACCAATTGATTTGCAATGCAAAATAACATTTATTAAAAACAAAAATTAACAAAAGGAAAGTTTAAAACAAGAGTTTCTTTTGATAGAAGTAAATTGCATACATAATGAAATGTCCATGAATATATTTGAGTGTGACTTACTGTGTTGGTGTGTTTTAGTATGGAAGTGTTTACAGCCCTCTTAGCTTCAGTGTGGAAAGTTCGTCACCCACAGTTTGAAAGAGGAAAAACCTGGAAGAAGAGTTACTTGAGTGTTCACATGTTTTTTTTATATTCAAGGTGCTGCTGATACAAGTTTTTATTTTAGGGTTGCTACTGTGTTTAAGGTCACTGAACTGTAAAAAATCTGCCAACACTTAGTGTGTGAGTGTGTGTGCAAAGCAGGAGACATGAAAACATGAAATGCATTCATTGATATATATATATATATATATATATATATATATATATATTGTGTATATTTATGGTCATGTATGCATGTGAAGCTGAAATACATGTCAAGGGTTTATGGACAGTTATATTTAAAGCAGAAACATATATTCAACTTGGAATATGATATTTTCATGTGTTTATGTAAATATTAATATGTATCCAAACCTTGTTAGTGAAAATGGGTAGATGGAATTCTTCAGAATCCATAAGTGGTTGTCATTAGCACGAAGTCGCAAGTAATTGTGATTGAGGACTTAAGCATACTGATCTTTCCCCCAGAAACTGTAACTAAACTCTGCTCAGCATAGTTGCCATTTAAACCACAGGTGGGCCCCATGGATGTTGACCAAACACAAATGTGCCTGAGCAGGTATCTGTAACAGGGATTTGCTAGCCACTCCAATGAGCACACTTGGAAAATGAGTAGCCAGATATCATTTATTTATAAAGTAGAAGTTCATATGACATAAAAATGAGTAAAAATAATATACACAAATATATATTACAAATTGAATATTATGTGCTTGTGTGTGTGATGATTTGTTTTTTATGGCTTATCAACCATTTGCAGATTATTTAAAGCCAGAAAATAGTTTTAGATGACAATTTTTTTAGAAATAATAATAAATTGATAAAAGTTCAGTTAGTTAATCCATAGCAGGGGAGGGAGAAGAGGTGGATTCATACATTCCCAAGGATATTTGCATGTAAATGAATATAATGAACCCGACTGGAATTGGAACTTGGCTCATCCATTACACTAGCTAAACATCCAAGCTTACAGCATCAGGTATTTTCAAGCAATTACCCATCTAGCTACTGACCAAGCTTGATGTTGCTTAACTTCAGTTATTGTATGAGAACTGGTGTGGCAATGTGATACAACTGTAAGCCTCTTATGTATATGGGTGTGTGTATAAACCTTGAATTCAGCTATTGTGTATTGTGTTTGAGCCTGTGTATTATGCATGGTTGTGTCTGTGGTAAGCATATATATTGAAATCACATTTCTCTATATCTCATTTATATTATCATATATAAATCTATATATCAAACTAATAGTGGGTAATTGAATGAAAAAAAGATATGTAACCTATATATATATATATATATACAGTTTTAAGGTGTGCTATATTTATGGGATGAAGTGCTCAATATCAGAGAGCATATATAAACATAAAAGTGAACATTGAAGTCAACACTCAGAGGCAACAGGCTGTTTCATGCTGGACGCAATTGTCAGCTGAGTGTTGACTTCTATATATATATATATATATATATATATGGACATCTTGGCATGGTGTAATGGTTAGCAAGCTTGTCTTGCTAGATCAGTTATGATTGAAAAGGGAGTTGGATCCTCAGTCGGTGCCACCTACTTTCGGCCTTGAGCCACATCTAAGCTATGCTTAGAAAATAATATATATACAAAAATGTATTTTATTTTAATCATTTCACCCCCAAGCAAGGCATTAAAGCCACTAAGGCACAAGAAGTTAATGTCTATGAGAGAATATGAGAAAAAATATACTATTAAGGAGAAAGGCCAATAAAAGAACAAGAATTAAGAAAAGCTAATGATTGACATTGCATTCAAATTTTTGAAGATCAAAATTTACTGGGAAGCAAGAAACTGGAAATGAGTTTCACAAGTAAAAAGTGCAATAGAAGATGTTAGCATAAAACTTATGCTTACATCTAGCCATTTCAACTGTAAAATGAAGAGACCTTGCTGCCAATCTAGTACTGCACTGAAATTCATAAAGTCTAGGTGCCATACAGGAAAGTTAATCAGAAAAATTACTATGAAAGTATTTACAGAAAAGACAAGGAATCTATGTTATGGGGGTGGACTGAAGCTGAAATTACAGGTCAGGACCAACATCATTGCAGATTCTTCTTTGGATTTTATCAAGAATCTGTAAATATAATATGTAGCTGCAGCACCAGACCAGGTGTGGTAGAAATATTCAAACCAAGGACAAATGCTAGACTTATAGAATATGTAAGGATTGGCTGAAAAGTTCATAGGCTGACCAAGATATAAATGCAAATAGACACACTAGTTGGTGGGCTAAAAGATATGCAAGTGTACAGAAGGACAATCTCCAATTCAAAACCATGGAGGTATTAACAGAAAACTATTCAACTTTTTGTAGAAGCTATAGCATTTCAAAGATAGATTATAAATGAAAGTTCCTCATACAGTCAATTTTTTTCTTAAGATTTCATCAATCTACACTCAACTACCATATTAAAAGGTATCTATTACTTAATCTTATGCCATGAAGGCGTTGAGCTCATGATGGCCACATTGTCCTGCAAAGTCGTTGCCAGTTTGCAGATGGCAAGTTGAACTGGTAGATGACTGTTAGCATAGTCATCAGGTTGTTACAGGACATGACCGAACCAGCGAGCAGAGTACTAAATGATGGTGTCAAGGATGCTTGGCTGGCCAGTCCTTTGGCAGAACTCCTCTTTGGACCAGTGCACCCACTTCATGGTCTTGAAAGTATGGGACTCTAAGATATGGATGCAGGTGGCAAGCGTATAGTAACCCAGAGAGAATGGTGCCATTATAGACTCATACCTTGGTGTGTCAGGATATGTCGCAATGCTACCGTAATGGTCTTCAAAGACCTCTCGTGACATATGCAGCCAGTCCATGTCTTCTGTTGATATCCATGAGCAGATTGCTGGAGTAGGAAATTTCTGAGTCTAGGTATACAAAAGATGTGACAAAGTTGACAGTCGTTGCCGGTGATGATGGGCGGTAGATTGAGGCTATCTATATAAAAAGGTATCTCCCCAATATATTTCCCTATCCATGCTTGTCACAAATTGTCTTGACCATTACCCACAAGCTGAGTAGTTAGAACTTTAGTATTTATATCATGAGACCTGAGCTTGAAACTCAGCATGATGGATTTGTCTAGGAAATTATGTTTTAATAAATTGTTCAAAAGTAATTGAGAATCTGTCTATATTTCTGAGATGAGGTATTATGTACACTATTTGGACTATTGTCCTCATCTTTGTCGCCATATTTATTACGTTTCGGCCATTGTAAACTCTGGCCTTCTTCAGGTGGTTGGAAAGTTGAACTGAACCCTTTATTTTGCTCATCTCTAGATTTCTTTATCTCTAGATATATAGCAGGAGCACCAGACCAGATGTGGTAGCAACATTCAATGCAGAGACAAATGGTAGACTTGTAATGTTGGTGAAAGTGACTGAAGCCAATATGCCAGGACAGATAACATTGCAGATTCTTCTTTGGATTTTCTCAAGAATCTCTAGATACATAGCAGAATTGCCAGACCAGATATGGCAACAACATTCAATGCATGGTCAAATGGTAGACTTGTAAAGGTGTTGAAAGTGACTGAAGCCAAGATGCCAGGACTGATAACATCGCACATTCTTCTTTGGATTTTTTCAAAAATCTCTAGATATTTCACAGAAGCACCGGACTGGTTGTGACAGGAATATTCAATGTGCGGACGAATGATAGACTTACAGATCTTACAAATATGCAAGACAGAATCTGGTAATAAAAATTATTTAGCATGGCACTGTGAACCAACCAACTTAGCAGCAGACTTAGCCATTGACTCAAAAATTCCAATTCATTTTAGTAAAAACCAAAATTAACGAATCTTGAAATTAGACTTTTTAAAATTCATTGCTATGTTAAATATATCCGTGGCAGAACTAGTTACTTGGGATCTATGTTAGTCTGGGCAGCTTCAGGTAATCTTGCTGGCATGCATCTCTTTATCTCTAGATATTCTTAATCAATTGTGTCAATAATAAACTTCCTCCAGAGCACAGATGTTTGTTAGCTTTTTTAAGAATCTATGGCTCTTATCATAATCGGAATGTTGGAAGCAAAGATAGCAGATCTTTCTGGTTAATTTTTATGTTACATGTCTCTCTGGGGTTTGATGACCCTCTGGCCTCAAATAATGGCTCTTGTAATATCAACTCTTTGATATGATAGGATCAGTTTAAGGCTGACCTTTACATTTGTCCTCAACCAGATCCTTGATGTGACCCTTAATGATATTGGGGGCATGGGGGTAACCCCCCCCCCACACCAAATCTTATCTGCTTTGTAATTCCTCTCTTCATTTGTATACAGGAAAAGAAAGACAACCCAAGTTTGATATCTACCATGTTGTTTTTTTTTTTTTTTTCTTTTTCTTTTTTCTTATAGAAGTTGACACTTAATGACTTAATGTTTTATAGCAAGGCCTTAACTTTAAAATATCCTTAAAACCCTGTGGTCTGCATTCTTTGAAATATTTGTATAAGGAGATTTGTTAGCTAGCATTTTTATGTTAGTATTATTATGATATCATTATTGTTTGTAGTAGTGGCGATATGATTGGTCGTATTATTATTATTATTAGTAGTAGTATTAGTTATTGTTTTTATTATTAGTACTATTAGTCGCATTGTTATTATTAGGTTGGTGCAAAAATAATGACGTTTTTTGACATTAAAAAATACGTCAAAAACGTCATTATTTTTGCACCAACCTAATATTTGTATAAGTAGTATTAGTTTTATTGTTTTTATTAGTAGTAATATTAGTAGTAGTAATGTTGATATTAGTAGTCTTATTATTAACTAGTATTATTGATATTGGTAGTATTATTTTTGCTAGCATTGGTTTTATTCTATTAGTAGTATTGGTGGTATTATTTTTATTAATATTGGTGATATTATTTTAGTAGTAATATTGGTGGTATTTTATTATTAGTAGTATTGATCTTATTAGTAGTAGTAATATTGGTGATACATTCTTTGAATATTGTGGAATGGTGCTACAAAATCACAAAGAACTGTACTAAATAACATAACATATATAATAAGGAACATGTAAGAAAACTTTGTGAGTTTTACATGTTTTTTTTTTTTTAATTTTTTATTTCTTTCACTTCATCTAAAATTTGAAATGTGGAGTCATGCAGAGTTGTTTTGATTTTTCTCAATTTCCATTGGTCAGTGATGTTTCACCATTGTAAGAAATTGTGAAACCTCATAAACTTTTTTACTTTGTATCTTTATTTAATCGGTACTACTTCAGTAGACTAGTCCACTGGTTAAAAAAAAAAAATAGGAAGAATTTTGCGGGAGAAATAAATTTTTTATAGGTTAGCATTCATTAGACTTTCAATGTATGATATTTATTAGGAAAAAAAAAAAAAACTTACATATAGAATTATCTATGGTTTTGATGCATATGATACATGACTGACCAATGAGAATCAACCCAAACAAAATTGAAAATACCAAAAGATCTGTGTTTTTATGTTTTCTCTCAATCTTGGATTAAGCTTTAATAAAAATTATTATTTTTAATTATTTAGTGTGAAATTGATCACTGACTTTTTACAGAGTTATCTGGACTTAGTCATTATTTACAGACATCAAGTTTGAAATGCGAGGAAAGTATTATGAATACTAATTTAGAAAAAATATTTTCTGAAAAGCTTTTTCCTTATTTTT
>OZ010615.1:29166036-29228536 GCA_963932145.1 Acanthosepion lycidas | reverse complement strand
AACGCGACCAGTGTTTGCCCTTTGACTCGAGGGGTCTCAATGCGACCAGTGTTTGCCCCTTGACTCGAGGGGTCTCAATGCGACCAGTGTTTGCCCCTTGACTCGAGGGGTCTCAATGCGACCAGTGTTTGCCCCTTGACTCGAGGGGTCTCAACGCGACCAGTGTTTGCCCTTTGACTCGAGGGGTCTCAACACTGAATAACTTATGATTGATGTGTCATTAAATTAAGTAACCTATTTAAGGGGTTTGAATCAAGGAATGCCCCTTTTCTTCAACTGCTTACTCTAGCAAGGCTAGAAAGTCCAGTTTGCAATGGAGTGGGGAGGTTGACAGTGGTGAGAATTGGATTGACATATTTCTGGAGGGTATTAGTGCAAAGTAAACAATAGATTCAGCTCGATTTTATTTTCCATGTCACTCAAATTCATTCCCTAATTTAATGTCCCTGTGCCAGACAAAAGTAAGTTTAGTAAAGGTTTGCATCTGGTTTTGAGTAAACAACTGTAATAAGAAGCAGTGCTCTTCTCAAATTCACTTGAGAGTAAAGTAAAAACATGAGGGCAGGAGGGGAAAAACAAAAAAAAAAAATTCTTCTCCTTATCATTACTTGATGAATAATTGCACTGGATGTTTAGATGTTCCAGTCTTGTAAATGTGCACTCGTTGGTTTTCATAAACATGAAAGTAGACAAGTTCCCTTTACCGAATGCACGTGCCCATATGGTAATGGTGGTGAGGAAATACACCCTATCATACAACCGGCAAGGTAACAAGTCATTGCCCACATCAGAAGGGCAATTAAGTACTCCATTACTCTGATTGCTATTAGGGCAGCTTCTAAGTTAGTGATACATTATAATTTGGGATATTTTCCACCATTCATTGTTGAGCACAAATGAATATGATAAGATATAGAACGGATTTAAAGGTTTGTTAAAGAAAGGGGAAAAAAAAACTTTTGTAAATGAATCACCAAGGATTAATAAATATTTACATAAGGTTCTAGTGACTAAGTGAATTACAATTGCTTCTGAGTGATAAATTTTGTTCTGAGAAGGAACTTCAGATTGGTTTGATAAATTTTTGTAATGTCTGGTAGTAGGAGAGACTTTGTAAATTGCAGATACTATAATAGTAATGCCTTTGAACAATAGTTCATCAGACACTGTTAATTCTCATATATATATATATATATATATATTCTTTTACCTGTCATGTGATCTAATTATTTTAAGATGATGTTGACTGTGTTTGCTCTCTGGTGATCAGTGTTCAAACCAAAGTGTCAGCAGCGACATTTTCTTCCTATATGACACTTCTCCTTTGAGATGACTTCCTCTGGAGTCTATATTTCTTTAGCTTTGGTTCTATTTCTATAAATTGAATAAAATAGGTGGCGAAAATACAACAAAAAGCAAGTTGAAGTTGACTTCAAAATTTTAAACATGTAGAAACCCATAGCATTTAAATTTAAATATTGCCAATGATCCTTTATAGGAAAAGTCAACCAACATGGCTGAAAAGACAATAGTACGGAGGTGGAATAATGTTTTGTGTTACTATTGTAGGCATAAGCAATGTCAAGCCTGATCAGTACCTCGATGTGTGCTTGGGAATACCAGGTGCTGTAAGCTTGGATATGCATGTTGTATAATGGATAATGGTTCAGGATGAGAAGTTGGAGTCACAGATTCATTACATTCACTTAAATGCAGATATCATTAAGAAAGGTTTGAATTCATCTTTTCTTTTCCCCATCTATGGGTTAAATAGTAAGACTTGATCTGAAAATCATTCTCCAAAAACAATATTTGCTTGGAAAAAAAAATCTTCTTAGAATCCAAAAATGTTTTAAATAACCCACAAAAGGTTGATAAGCTGTACCCCCCACCAAAAAAAAAAAAACGAATTAGTCACATATAGGTCACTTCGAAGTTGACAATAGTCATAGTAAATGCAGTGAATAATTCTAAGTTTTGGATGACATAAAAGGTTTTAAAATAAAGAATTTATTAATGCAAGACAATGCTCATGAATATTCTATTACCCACCTTGACAAAATGTTTAACGGTCACCAAATTAATAGTATCATTCCCAGCCACTACAGATATTAATTCAATAGAAAGAATTAAAAACACTATTCAAACTAGAATATTTATGGAAAGCAATAAAAACTGTTGCAAACAATGAAACAATAGAAAAGTTAAAATCAGTAAGTGAAAGACTGATTAATATTATAGAATGTCAAAGAGCCCATATTAATATATAAATAAAATAAGAATTTATTAAGGTATATTTTTTTAGGAAGAGGATCTATTTTCAAAATTGTAGGAGTGGTGTCTTGAATACTAATTTTTATTTTGACAATTTATTTTTGTATGGTCAATTCAGTCAGTTAAGTGGCATATATGATACATACTTGGATGATAATGTCTCTTTGGTTTCATGACTGACTCAGCAGAAGATTTTCCTGCAATGGGCTGCTATTTGTTTCTGCAGTAGGCTGGTTGCCAACCAAGGCTATATGATCCAGTCTGTCTTGCTGTTTAACTCAAATCTGGTGGGGAAAGAGATGGATTCATACATTTCCTAAGGGTACATAGGTATAAATGAATGTAATGGACCTGACTGGGATTTGAACTCAGATCTCGGATTTCCCATTCCAAGCTGTTATGTGTTACACCACAACGCACATCAATAATCAATTATTTTGTATTATTTAGCATTTAAACAATTATTTTAAAAACATCAATATTCTTTCTTTTCTTTTTATGTGCCATGTCCTTTCAGGACGTAGGCAATCATAGCTCTTCACCTCCCTGTATCCCTTGCAGCTCTCAGGAAGTTCCTTCCCTCTGCTTCCTCCCCCAGACCACGTTCTGTCATCCACTTGCTCACGCATTGTTTTCCCTTGTCTCTCTTTCCCTCTACTCGACTTGTGAGTATCAGATTCTCCAGGCCCTCCTTCCTCATTATGTATCCTTTTTCCTTTTTATGTGCCGTGTCCTTTCAGGATGTGGGCGATCATAGCTCTCCACGTCCTTGTATCTCTTGCAGCTGTCAGGAAGTTCCTTCCCTCTGCGATCTCATCCAGACCACAGTATTTGATCCACCTGCTCAAGCTTGCCAGGCATGTCATGCACTGCTTTCCCTTGTCTCTCTTTCCCTCTATTTGACCCATGAGTATCCAAGCTCTCCTTCCTCATTATGTCCCAGAAACTTCAGCTGCCTCTTTCTGATGTTAAGTATAAGCCTCCTACTTTTTTGCAACCTTTCTATGACCTCATCATTGCCCAGATGCTCGTTCATGATATCCTTAGCATCCTTCTGTAGAACCACATCTCTGTCGCCTCGTGTCTCTTCATCTTTGAGGAAATCATCCAACATTCACTGCTGTACAGAAAGACAGATGTCACGTAACAGCTCAGTATTCTTTGTTACCAAAGAAATCCTCCTGTTTCGCAATACGCTACCCAGCTTTTAGAATGTGTCCTTGGCTATCCCAATACATCTACGCATCTCAGTGTTGCACTTTCATTTTCAAGACGCTTCTCACATATTTAAACTTCCACATCTGCTTGATTCTAGTGTCCCTGACTTACAAATTGCATTTCGGGCTCTTCCCCTTACTGATGACCATGCATTCTGTCTTCTTGTAGTTTATGCTTAGTCCCTTCTTCTCACTCTTGATCATATAAATATTTGATGATTACTTTTCTATTATTATTACTTTCAATTATTTATCATTTAAACAATTGAAATAATAATATTAAAAAAGATCTAACTTCTAACTCAGCCACCAGTTCCATCTGAAAATTTATATTCACCACTTAGAATTGCAGTTCAGAAGTTAGTTTTCATGTACTTCTTCATCCAGTTCACATTCTCTTTGTGGTGTTTACTTAAAAGTCGTGGTTTTTTTATTTTCATGCCTGTAGCTATTAGGTTGGTGCAAAAATAATGACGTAATAATGTTGTTTTTTGACGTTAAAAATACATAAAAAAAACGACATTATTACGTCATTTTTTGCACCAACCTAATAATTTTTTTGGAATAGGCTATTTTGCCAGTCCCTGTAAAAATAGACAAAACATGCTTTTAAGTTTATTTTACTGGTCTTGATAAAATAGACCCAACCAGGCTATTTTGCCAGTAAATATTTTTATTATTATGAAGACAGGTAATTTTATAAATACCAGCACCTGATTTAATACAGAAGTTTACTTATTTTGACTATCAACTGTTAAGACAATTTAAAATCTTTTCCATCATCAATTGTTAAAACACAAGTTAAAATCATTTATTCATCATCAATTATTAAAAGAAATATAGACGTCTCTGAATAATTTAAGCACTTAAGGCATAACATTCTCTGCAAATCCCAAACTTGCCCCTGGGCATAGTTTTCTTGCTAATTACACTTCAGGTGCCCCTACTGAAGACATAGATGATGGAATCCATGTTTTTCAAGTCCTGCCTACGCAGCTCACACAACATGCTATAAACATCTATAAACATGCTGTACAGCTTTTCAACTATCTGGATCAAAATATCTGCAGATCTTCTGGATTGACACATTTTCATCCAGACATGCCATTGGTATTATCTCCAACACTGAGTTCTATGGCTATATTGAATGAATATTGTTTGTTATATATATATATATATATATATATATATATATATATATATATATAATATTTATTTTCTTAGTTCTGAAACACTATTTATATTTACTGGTAAAATAGCTTTGGTGTTTATATTACCAGGACTGGCAAAATAGCCTATTCAAATTATTTTTAATGATCTTGTTCTTTCTCTGTTTATAACTGCAACACCAGTAATATCCACCTGGTTGAGAAGCACAGGCTTAAAACCAATTGCAGTCAGGTTTGTCATGTTCATCCTTTGGAAAAGTATGAATCTTTCTCTTCTCCCCAGAGCTATGGGTTAATTAGTAGAACATGTATCATTAAAAATCATTTTTTCAAGAAATTCTTACAAACTAAAAAATATTTTCTATCTTTAATCCACTGAACCTGAGTGTCTGGTATACCAGCTGTGAAAGTGCATATACTGTATTCCTCAAGGAGTCAGGATTCAAAGGGTTAAATAGCCTATAAAAGACCGATAAACAGTAAGAAAACAAATCAGTGTAGACATGTTTAGACAAGCTTTTGTGCTTGTAGATGTTTTTGGCCAAACACCGGTGCCCATAGATGTGTCAGTGCAAGCTCTCGTGGCTATAGATGTGTCAGTGGAAGCTCTCGTGGCTATAGATGTGTCAGTGCAAGCTCCGGTGCCCGCAGATGCGTCAGTGCAAGCTCCGGTGCCCGCAGACGCGTCAGTGCAAGCTCCGGTGCCCGCAGATGTGTCAGTGCAAGCTCCAATACCTCCAGACATGTTTGGGCAAGCTCTTATGTCTGTAGGCATGTCAGTGCAAGTTCTGATACCCATAGATGTGCCCAAGCAAGCTCCAGTGCCATAGACGTGACCAGGCAAGCTGCCAAGTTTTTAATATTCTTCATCTTTTCTCTCTCTGTTCACATTTGCATCACCAGCTTCTTCAAATATTTTTTATTCTGGTCAAATACATTTTTCTTGATTCTCTTTCAAATCTCATTTTGTGACATTTTTAAAGGCAGTCTTTTTTTTCTTTTTTTTCCTGAAATACAATCTTGCTAACATTTTCCGTTTCTTGTTTGATTATTCGGTTATCTATGCTTAACTTTCTCACAGTTGATAGAGTTGCATTCCCACCATAAAGTAATTCTATAAAGTCTTCTTTGTTTTTAGGTTCAGTTTTTTTAACAGCCTATAGCTATTTTTGTATAACTGAAATTAAAAAATACATTTTATTTATTCTCTGAATTAAATAAATATATTATTTCTACATAATTTTTTTTTTTTTTTTTCTGAATTCCTAGTCCGACTAATTATCATTATTTACGTTTGGAATAATGTCCTCATCTTTCTTCATATTATCACAAGGTTTCAGTCATTTTGCTCTTTGCCTTCTTCAGATATGTTGATCTGGGTAACCTTCAGGGAACAAGCTGAACACTTTATTTAATGCACAAGATTAGATTGTTCTTAGTTGTTTATCCATGTTTTGTCATTAGTTTTCTTAGCACTGCTCATTTATTGTTCATGTTGTTGCAGAGTTTGCACTATCCTACCCAGAGATTAAACTCACTATTCCACTGAATTTATGACCTTAATCGTTTATCTCATGAGACAATCTTGATTCTAGAACTGGAAGACTTAAATATAACATTATCCGGATTGAAGAAACACTTGAAGATTGGAGAGCACAGTGGCAAAAACATTGTGATAACAACAACAAAGATAAGGATATTAATCTGACAGAATAATGTAAATAAATATCTAATAGTTGTAGAGTGGATAAATGAAACAGCCAAATATAAGCAGGCATGTGCGCGTGTGCATACACAGGCAAGCAAATAAATAATTGTTAAATTTATGCATGAGGTGTAAATGTATTAGTGCTCAGTGTGGTTATACAGAGCAAAAATATGTGGTACGCGCATATGTACTAATTAATACATAATAAATATCTAATATATATATATATATATATATATATATTTCTAATAGGATGAGAAACCATTGAGTTGTTTAATGAATTATTTACAAATAAATTATTAATATTTGTAATAAAACACTTTATAGGCCATAATTTACATAGTATATTTATTATTTATTGCTTGTCTTGATTTTGATCCTGATTGGGGGTCTTTAAATTGTGATCTTAGAATGTTATGTTTTGTAAATATTTATATCGAATTTCTGGTACTGCTGTATATCTCACCATTCTTGACAAAATTCAAAGCAGGGTTTGTAGCTTCTCGGCTTCAGTCACTTTCACACCGATGTGACATCGCTTCCCTCTGTCTTTTCTACAGATATTTTCATGGCAATTTTTCTGGTGAGCTTTTTTTCCCTGTTGTCCCGACTATGTGAATTTAAGTGTGCTACTAGATCGGCAAGTAGGTCTCACCATTTTACTGTTGAACTAGCTAACAGTTTCTTTTCTAGCACTTCTTGCATGAGGAACTCCCTTCCAATTTCTTGCTTCCCTAACACCTACATCAGTCAGTTACGTGCCATATGTGATACACGCTTAGGCGATCATGTATCTTTTGATACATGATTGATGAGGCAGATTTTTTTCCCACAGTAGGTTGCCATTTCTTTCTGCGGTAGACCAGTTGCCATCCAAGGCTAGAGAACCTGATCTGTCCTGCTATTTACCCATTGCTGGTGGGAGAAGAAGAGGATTTATACCTTTCCCAAGAGTATTAGCATGAAAGTGAATATAATGGATTTGATTGGAATTGAAACTCGGTTCTCTGATTCCTCAATCTGAGCCACTATCCATCACTCCACTGTATCTCTGCCTACATACAATCTTCACAAACTAAAATGCAATGTAATTTGCCATCTTCTATGTTCCTGAACTCTATTTCTTTATTGCTGTTTCCTTGCTCCTCCTCATTAAAGTTTTCTCATCCTCTTTCACTCCCTGTAACATGCTGTGTCTGAGTGGCATTATTTATTGCCTTTGGTATGAAATGATTTAACCAAAAACAGTATTTCTGCTATAGCTTGACTGGAGCTTCCCAATCCTCACTTTTTTTTGTCTTGATAGAGTTCAAAATTGTTTAAATGGTGTTGTGGGAGGATGGCATATTATTCACCCTGCAGCTCCATTCCTACAGACTCAATGTCACAAACCTATTGCTACTCTCATATCAATGTTCAGAGAAACTCTTGTCTTTAGTTCCACCTGTTCAGACCTTTACTGCAAGGAATCACCATACTATATCCACAGAATCAAATCACCCTCATTTACTCTATATTCCAATTGTAAGGAGGAAGTTCCACTCAAACAACTTTTTCTCAAGAAGTGCTATTTTGTAGAAGAGAAAGTCAAAGGTCAATTCTTATCTATCCTTCTTATCCTCGTAATCTTCATTTCATACTACCTCCTTTTTCATTTATGTCACACACCTCATTCATCATTACAATTTTCAACAGTAATCTCTACACTGCACTCTTAATTGCTTCAAGTCAAAGGTAGTCATGTAGATTTCTTATCCTAACATAACCTCTTCTTTCATTCATATCACATGCCTCATTCACCATTACAATTTTTAACAGTAACACTCTATGCTTCAATCTTAACCTCATCAAGTCAAAGGTCATTTTCTAGCTATCCTCCTTATCCTCACTTTCTACTATCTCCTCTTTCTTTCATATCATGCGTTTTGTTCATCTCTACCTGGAGTGGTTCATGAGCCTTGTATTGGGTGAATTTTAGTTAAAAACAAAAACCAAGTGGACAGATTAAATTTGGTAAATAACTATGACAGCAGATTGTTGCAGGCTAAACATGAACACGCTAAGCTAGTACATTTACATTGCTCGGACTATCATCCTCATCTTTGTTACCATATTTATCACAATATTTCGGCTGTTGTACACTCCGGCCTTCTTCAGGTGGTACAACAGCCAAAACCATTGTGATAAATATGGCAACAAAGATGAGGATGATAGTCCGAGCATTGTAAATAGTGTACATAATACCTCATCTCAGAAATATAGACAGATACTAGTAGGTACAAGTTATTGTATTTTACGTTAATTCATTCTGACAGTTACCTTTGTCTTGCTTTTTTTTTTAATTTATTTATAAATTGCAGTGTTTTGACAACTTTAATCTCAAGTCTTTGTGTCATAAAAATGGGGACATTCCAGAAATAAACAATGCCTCCCCACACACCTTTTTTTTTCTTTCTCTTAAACAATTCACCCCAAGCAAGGTAATAATGCCACTAAGATTCAATGTGCTACTTGGAGTGAAAGAGAATGAAAAATAACTTAGAAGGAACTGGAAACTTGATCTTAAACAGGAAACAAGAGATAAACCTCTACTCCTGTTCAAAAGATCAGGGTGAAGTGTGAACTGGACAACAGGTGAACTTATTTTGCAAAAATAACTAGAAATACCTGTGAAAATTTCATGGTTTTCTTTTCCACTGAATCTTAAGTCAATGATTGAATACGTTCATGGCAAGTTCTACAACAATAAAATATACATAGAAATTCTCTTACCTGATAGTTAAATGTTTGAGCTTAACAACTTTGACAAAATATTGCAATAACAATCATAAATGTAGCTCATTATTTTAAGAAGTAAGGGGATACAAATGAAAAAATTTGAAACTGTTAACTTTTCCATTTCACTGAAATAGACATTAAACAGTATTATCTTCTCGTCTATCTTCCGTTTCTTTCTTTCATTTTCTCACTGAAACCAAGTAGCATCTCTGATATGTCTTTTCCATATTTCCACATAATCAAAATTCCATTATTTATGAGGTATTGGCAGGATGTAACTTATGTGCTAATTAAAGAAGTAATGAAGGGAAAGTAATGGATTTACAAATCTATACTCTACCATTCATCAATGCTTAGAATATTGCTGCCACATATGGTCCAGTACCTCTGCTATTTACCTTTTAGCTCCTTGATAAGATCCAAAGAATAATCTGCAATATTATTGGTCCTGATCGGGTGGCTCAGCTCCAGTTACTTTCCTACTGCTGTAAGGTTGCCTCTATGTCTTTTCTATAAATACTTTCATGGTAATTGTTCGAATAAACTTTTTGCTTGAGTTTCTGAATTTTAAGTGCAGCAATAGACTGGTGTTGAGATATCATCAATTTACAGTTGAGCTGGCTAGATGTAGCCATAAGTTCTAGGCTAACAGTTTCTTCTCTCGCACTTCTCGCTTGTGGAACTTCCTTCTGGCTCTATGCTTCCTAGCCAACTTAAATCTGCAAAATTTTAAATGCAATATCTATTTCTATCTACTGTCCACCTGATTACTTTTTTTCTCTTCTTGCTCATCACTAATGTTTCTGTCCCTAATTCTTCTCCACCCTGTAACACCTTGTGTTTTAGTGGCATTACTGCCTTGCTTGGGATGATTCTGATTTACCAAAAACCCCCAAAAAAAACAAAAAAAAACTGAATTATAATAAGACAATGATGATAAAGTGAAAGATTAAAATAGATTACTAAAACTCTGGTTTCTTTAGTGCTTTGAGATTGATGCCCCATTTTAATGTCAGTATGCCCAGTTCTCTCTCATTTGTGCATGAGCAGAATTGATAGATGTTCTAATATTTAAGCCAGTAGAATCAGCTTCAGTTCTTTGTTTTCAGATCTTGCAAGACATTGATTGGATGTTTAGTCTCCACTTGGCTGATTAAACTTTTTCACTCTTCTCAGGGTACTTTTTATCCCCCCTGAAACTTTTTTTTAAGTTTGCACATAGCACATGAATCTGGGCTTCCTTTCATGGGTTCGCAATTACTTGAGGTGAAGAAAATGAGTTTAAAACTGATGAGAAACGAAAGAGAATTGTTGTTGCAATCATTTACAAGAATAATCATGATAATGCATTTTTTTTTTTTTTTTTTCAAATGCCATTCCTCTTCCTGGATGATCAGGACTTTATCCATATTCCTTTCCTTTATCTGGAAATTTCCATACATTCTTGGGAATTATAGTGTAGTGATTCTTTCTATTGCCTTTACATTTTAGAATTTTAGAGAAATGAGTTCCAATTCCAGTTAGTTTTATTATATTCTCTTACACACAAATACTCTTGGGGAAGATAAGAATCCACTTTCCCCCATCTATGGATTAATTAGTAAGACTTGTATTGCTAAACCATTATTATCTTTAAAAAAATTCTTACAATCTAAAAATATTTTTTGTCTTTAACTTTCAATATGTTAATCTGTTGAAAACAAATCAATCAACATTTTAGAATTTAGTTTTCCTTCTTTTCCACTGCTTGCTATCCATTTAACCCATAGCAAGCAGAAGAGATGTATTCATGCCATTACAAAGGATGTTAGTGCACAAGTGAATGCAATAGACTAACCCAGAATTTGAACTCACCTTGCTGGTTCCACTTTTTATGCTCATATCCATTACATTACTTCTATGTGCCACATCCTTTGACTACATAGGTGATCATGGCTCTCCACAATTTTCATGCAGCTATTATCAGTTTTTCTCCCTTTGCTAATGATCCTTTCCCTGTTTCACCATCCATTCACACAAGCTCATCAGCTTGTTGCCTTCCCCTATCTTTCTTGACCTCAGTATGTCCTGTGGGGTTTAAGTTTTCCAAGCCCTCTTTCCTCACTATGTGTCCAAGGAATTTCAGCTGTCTTTTCCTGATTCTGAATAGAAGTGTTCTTTCTGTTCCCACTTTGTTTTAGACTTCCTTGTTGCTTACTCTGTCCATGGAATCCTTTCTATAGAATTCGCTACATCCAGAAGTGTCATGGCAGCTGAGGAGGAAGAGAATTCATATAGATTTGGAGAGTAAAAAGAAACAAAAATGCAATTCTTCAAAATTGAATGCACAGGATTTCTGTAATATAATCTTGCACAAAGAATTTAGAAAGTTCTAATGGGAGAAGTCGAGTTGCCATTGCACTGCACTCATGATTATTTCCTGATAAATAAGGCTCGCATTTAAAAAAAAAAAAAAAAACCCAAATCATCCTGCATTTTATGCCTTAATGTTTGGGTTACTGGTTTAAAATAACAACTAAACACTCCTTTGACACATTAGTACTCTGATGAACTCAGAATTTTATATATATATATATATATATATATATATATATATATGATTACAAATGATGAAATGATGGATACAAATCAAAATGTTGAAATATTTTCTGGGTAAAAAAAATGTATTATATTCAAAAATAGATAATCATCAGTTGAACATGCTGTATGTATATATTTCCTCTCTTCTCTTTCACCTCTCTTTACTCACTTCTCACTCCTTCCTTAAATTTCTCTCTCTCTCGTTTCCCACATTTTTCTCTCTCTCTCTCGTTTCCCACATTTTTCTCTCTCTCTCTCTCGTTTCCCGCATTTCTCTCTCTCTCTCTCGTTTCCCGCATTTCTCTCTCTCTCTCTCGTTTCCCGCATTTCTCTCTCTCTCTCTCGTTTCCCGCATTTCTCTCTCTCTCTCTCGTTTCCCGCATTTCTCTCTCTCTCTCTCGTTTCCCGCATTTCTCTCTCTCTCTCTCGTTTCCCGCATTTCTCTCTCTCTCTCTCGTTTCCCGCATTTCTCTCTCTCTCTCTCGTTTCCCGCATTTCTCTCTCTCTCTCTCGTTTCCCGCATTTCTCTCTCTCTCTCTCGTTTCCCGCATTTCTCTCTCTCTCTCTCTCTCGTTTCCCGCATTTCTCTCTCTCTCTCTCTCTCTCTCTCTCTCTCTTGTTTCCCGCATTTCTCTCTCTCTCGTTTCCCGCATTTCTCTCTCTCTCGTTTCCCGCATTTCTCTCTCTCTCGTTTCCCGCATTTCTCTCTCTCTCGTTTCCCGCATTTCTCTCTCTCTCTCGTTTCCCGCATTTCTCTCTCTCTCGTTTCCCGCATTTCTCTCTCTCTCGTTTCCCGCATTTCTCTCTCTCTCTCGTTTCCCGCATTTCTCTCTCTCTCTCTCGTTTCCCGCATTTCTCTCTCTCTCTCTCGTTTCCCGCATTTCTCTCTCTCTCTCTCGTTTCCCGCATTTCTCTCTCTCTCTCGTTTCCCGCATTTCTCTCTCTCTCTCGTTTCCCGCATTTCTCTCTCTCTCTCGTTTCCCGCATTTCTCTCTCTCTCTCGTTTCCCGCATTTCTCTCTCTCTCTCTCTCTCGTTTCCCGCACTTCTCTCTCGTTTCCCGCACTTCTCTCTCGTTTCCCGCATTTCTCTCTCGTTTCCCGCATTTCTCTCTCTCTCTCTCTCGTTTCCCGCATTTTTCTCTCTCTCTCTCTCCCTCTCGTTTCCCGCATTTTTCTCTCTCTCTCTCTCCCTCTCGTTTCCCGCATTTTTCTCTCTCTCTCTCTCTCCCTCTCGTTTCCCGCATTTCTCTCTCTCTCTCTCTCTCTCGTTTCCCGCATTTCTCTCTCTATCTCTCGTTTCCCGCATTTCTATCTCTCTCTCTCGTTTCCTCGCATCTCTCTCTTTCTCTCTGTCCCGTTTCCTACATTTCTCTCTCTCACACAGTGGATAAAGGCATTGGTTAGATCCAGTTACAGGACCCAAAGAGTGTGAGTTCAATACCTGGTTAAGGCAGTGGAGAACTTAGAGAGGGGAATTAACAGGAGATAACTGATAACTGAGATCCATTAAACATGGCACATGGAACTAGAACAGTTTACCCCGGTGAGTGGAATAAAGGGTTCAGTTCGGCATTCCAACCACCTGAAGAAGGCCGAAGCGTACAACAGCCGAAATGGAATAAATATGGCGACAAAGTCTGAATAATGTAAATAGTGCATGGTGAAGTTACCTTATGGCGATGTGAAAGTGCTGGAGTAATTGAGTACAAGTCCTTTACACTCTCTTGGAATTTCCGGATTTAATGAACCGTTTTCTTAATGTTTACTAGGTTTATATCATTATGTCACTGATGCCATTTTTTTGTTCTTCCTTTTATTACAGGTGAGTCACAATTATTTTTTGACCTTTGAGAATAAGTCATCTCCTTTCAGGTAAGATATCACTTAACTTTGTTTTCTTACAGAAGTAAATCTACATATTCCTCGTTAAAACATCACATTCTCTGTGTAGTTTTTGAATTTATAGTTTTATGAACTGAAATTCAGAAAATAGCATTGACACAGAAGCTAAAGTGTCTTTTCAAGGTGGACGATGAGTGATTTCAAATCAAATAACAATTTATGGCTGTCAAACTTTTGATGATCGTATAAGCCAATGTCACCTTTGTTTTGTCATGTTGAAACAGAAATAGACAAACCCTTTCCCTGCTAATTATTTTGGGAAAAGATTTCATGTTCAGATATATTTTTTTTTTTTTTTAGTATAGTAACTCAGAAACTAAGGCACTCTGAAGTACCTGAGTGATGGTTAACACTTCTACCAGATGTATGGGTCGACAGTTGGACTTATTTCAAGCTCAAAAGGCCATAAAGAGAATCAAGATCAGCATACAAACATATCTGTAGCTGGTTTTTGAATATTATATTTTGGAAGTGTTTATACATCTTTGTCTGAAAAAGACATTTTCGGTAAAACATGTATACACAACTATGCTGGGAAAGGGGTTAAGTAAACTCTACCCTAATTCAGAACTTGAACCTTGGGGCTAAGGAGCATAACAGTAGTTATTTATTTATTTTTTTTTTTTTTTTAATGTCTCCTCTATCCTTATATGAATCATTTATTTCATTTTATTTGAAATACTTGAAGGTTTCCGAGTAGTGTAAAACACACACACACACACACAGAGGGTGCGATGGGTAAATTGTCGCCATTTTATATTTTTAATTTTGTGCATGTGTGTTGTTTGTTTTTTATTTTGTCAACTGCACAGTATAGTAGTCGGGAACCATCTGTGCGAAAGAGAGCACCATGATGCAATTCACTCCTCCAGAAATTTGGAAACAGCATGCTGTACTGCTTGGCATTTGTGACGGATGGTCCAATACGAACATTTCAGAGTATTTGGATGGCAATCTGAAGACAGTGCAGAAGATGTATGAACTTACGGCAGCTTGGAAAACTCACTCTGATCATTCTGATAAGAAAAGAACTCCTGAATTTGTTGGTGGGGGCCTCAGACTCAACACGGAGCCCTTGAGGAGGTAGTGCTTCACTGAGTTAAGAGGGTAGCTACTGGAAGATCCTATGTCTGGCAACAGGGCTCTGCACCATGCCACAGAAGCAGGAGAACCCAGTCCTGGCTGTCAGACAATTTTTGCAACCACGTTATCCCTTAGACTTGGCTACCTAGCTTCTCAACTGCAACCCCTTTAATTATTATGTGTGGGATGTAGTTTGTCGAGAAACCAATAAAGCTCCTTTTAACACAAAAGATGAACTGAAGGCAAAGATTATGGCAGCATTCACCAGTTTAAACAAGGAGACTGTCCAGAAGTGTGGCAGGAGATTCCAAAGTTCTCTGGGGGCCACCCTTGAAGCCAGTGGTGATTTTTTTTTTTTTTTTTTTTTTTTTTTTTTTTTTTTTGTATAGAAAAAAACATTTACTCTTTAGTTTTTCAAGATATTTTTGTATAATTTGGTAAATATATCTGTTAAAATGAGATGTCAGTATTCATGTTTTTGCACCCTCAAAAAAAAAAAAAAATGGAGTGGTAGGGGGAATAATTCTAGAAAGATTTTAGCGTGTCAAAGGTTAAGAATTAAGGTTCGTCACAATATTAGGAAAACCATAGAATTTTTACAGGTTAAAACTAGTTTTAGATAATTGCCCTGAAATCTGAGGGTATTTCTTTGTTCTAATTGGTTATTGTTTCTTTGGAAACAGTTCTAGGTACCATCCTTGATTTTGTTAGGACCTTTTTTATTTCATTTTTTTATTGCAGTAAAAGAAAAGTTTGTATCAGATTTTAGATAATGGTATTTCAGTATGGTGGTATCTCTTAGTCCTAATCAGTTAAGGGTTGTTTGAACTGATGATGCAGAAAGCACTCCTGGGCATCGTCATTGATCTTGCTAAGTAGTCTCTTTTTTTTTTTTTTTATTACATAGTAAAAAAAAAAAAGAAAAAAATGGCATCAAATTTTAGATAATTGTACATAAGTATGAAGGTACATCATACTACACATTGTTTTACTCCCCCCAACCTTTGTTTTTTTTGTAAATGCTACCTTTTTTCATATATGCATATGGCTGTATGTAAGCTTGTACATACCCTGTGATCCATTTCAAGAAACAAACACCCATTTAGCATCTAAAATTGCACCAGATAATATTAACAACAGCAATCATGATAGTAACAAGGGAAGTGATATCGTTTGTGTGCTTTTATTAAATGTACATTTGACTTATCTGTTAAAAGCTATCCAGACTGGTTTGTGCAATCATTTGAGAGTAATAAAAATAGCTTAAAAAAAAATGCAGAGAGAAAGAGACTGGTTTAAATAAAACTCGAGGAGAGTTTGCCTTTGTTTCTTTTGTTAGGGCTGATTACAGAAGCAGTTAAAAAAAATAGTTTTTGTTGGAAGTTGTATGAAGTGGTCATGAATTGGTATAATACAGTAAAAATTTTACTCTGATGCTTGAGATATATATATATACACACACAGAGACTGTTTTGCTGTATCACAGATCTTCAGTGTGGCTAGACATCGAATTGCTTCAAGCCGGGATTGAAACCCAACTGATTTGACATCAGTCAGATATCTTACCCTTAGGCCATCATTGCACAGCTTTCTAAGAAAGAAAGGGAATTTTAAAGTTTTTTTTTTGTTTTATATGAAATATGTCAGCAGCTTGGAGAATTCAATTCATACTTGAAGAGTAATGCTTAATATAAATTAAATATATATATATATATATATATATATATATATATATATGTGTGTGTTTGTATATATGTGTGTGTGTGTGTGTGTGTGTTTGTATATATATATATATGTGTGTGTGTGTTTGTATATATATATATATGTGTGTGTGTGTGTGTGTATATATGCGTGTGTGTATGTATATATATATATATATATATATATATATATATATATATATATATATATATATATGTGTGTGTGTGTATATATTAATCGAATTCATCCTATGCAAGGCAGTAAAGTCACAAGGACACAAGGGGTTACTGAAGCATTGTAATCAAGAAGACAGTAGATAATGATAGACATTGCATTTAAATTTTTGAGAATCAAAGTTGGCTGGAAAGCATAGTGCCAGAAGAGTGTTCCACAAGTGAGAAAAGAAACTGTTAGCACAGAACTTACATTTAGCCAATTCAAATGTAAATTAGTGAGACACTGTTGCTAATCCAGTACTGTGCTTAAATTCTTGAAGTTTAGATTTGATTTCTTCCTAGAGCTCATCTGAACAATTACCATGAAAGTATTTATAGAAAAGACACAGGGAAGCAACTTTATGGGGTTGGGAAATTGACTGAAGCCAAGATGCCAGGTCAGGACCAATAATATTGCTGATTCTTTTTTGGATTTTATCAAGAATCTTTAAATATATCAGGAGCACCAGACCTCATGCAGCAGCAATATTCTAAGCATGGATGTAAGATAGATTCTGGAGAGAAAAATTGTCTTGCACAGCACAGTGAACTAACTTTCTTAGTAGCAGACCTAGCAATGGATTCGATAGTTTTTCCACTTCGTATCAGCTGAGAATTTTTCGCCTGAGAAGTCACAATGAGCCACTCTCCTGGAGGTTAGCATCAGCCATACTGATGGAAGGCAGAAAGGAGTCTTTCAGGTGATTAATGGAGAGCAGTTTTGTTTGGGAGGTGTTAAAATTGACAAACCATCCTTTACCCCCAATTAACAACAGACTGTAGGTAATTTTTTTTTTTTTTGATCAGCTGTTAATTTGACCTTATCGACCTGATCAGACTTGCTATAAAGACAGGAGTAAATGATTGTCATCAGCATAGATACTAAGTTGAGAGCAGATGCCATCATATAATTCATATCCATGACTAAATCAGGTGTATCTGTCTATATTTCTGAGATGAGGTATTATGTACACTATTTACATTGTTCGGACTATTGTCCTCATATTTATTACAACATTTTGGCCATTGTAGGTTCCGGCCTTCTTCAGTTGGTTGGAATGTCGAACTTAACCCTTTATTTCGCTCACTGGGGTAGACTGTTCTAGTTCCATGTGTCATGTTTAATGGATGTCGGTTATCAGTTATCTCTTGTTAATTCCACTCTCCAAGTTCTCCACTGCTTTAACTGGGTATTGAACTCACACTCTTTGTGTCCTGTTACTGGATCTAACTAACGCCTTTATCCACTGTGCCATGTATCCTTGAGGACCCAAAGAGTGTGAACTCAATACCCAGTTAAGACATTGGAGGACTTGGAGAGGGGAATTAACAGGCGATAACTGATAACTGACATCCATTATACATGGCACTTGAAGCTAGAACAGTCTACTCCAGTTACTGAAATAAAGGGTTCAGTTCGACATTCCAACCAACTGAAGAAGGCTGGAGCGTACAATGACTGAAGCTTTGTAATAAATATAGTAACAAAGATGAGGACAATAGTCTGAATCATGTAAATAGTGTAAATCAGGTGTTTTGTAAGGAGATTATTTACACTTAGACTATTGTTGACATCTTTGTTTTTGTTGTTATCACGATATTTCAGATATTGTGACCTCCAGCCTTCATCAGGTATATATTGATCTATGGGGAATTCTGAACTTAACCCTTCATTTAATCTATGTGGGTGGACTATTCTCATTCCACTGTCTGTCTATGAATATCTTTAGTTCTTATTTTTGACTACTGCTTAGTTGTTGCTTGCCTGTTTCCCCTATGTCCAAGCACATGCTGCCTGTCCCAGGGATTGAACACAGAATTAATGTGTCACCAAATTCATGAACTAATTCTTTAATCTATAAAGCTATTGTCCCATAGTAACACAAAACTTTGGTCTTATTGCATCTATTAAAACATCCTAACAATTGCTGTTATTTTTTATGGAACATGTATCCTACAAATAAAATAATAGTAATAATGAAGAATGTATTGACCCAGAGTGTTGATTGGGTTGGGCTGGTTTATTTGTTTTATAGTCTATCAACCTCAGTGGGTTATTTAATGCAGACAAGATTTTTAGAGTATGCTATTTACATTGTTCGGACTATCGTCCTCATTTTTGTTGCCATATTTATCACAATGATTTTTAGAGTATATTCGTATAAATATGTATTCTTTGTAAGAAGCTAGTTTGTAGATCAGGTTTCATTGACATATTTTTTCAGAAACGTATTGCTGGTATTTCTACTGTAATAATCTGTTTATACTTTCATAGTGTTTGGGGTTAACTATTTGTTCATAACTGGGACCCTGACAGGTGCTACCACTCTTGGTCAAGGTGGACCTGGGAACAACAGCAATTAAGAAGTGGTTCCATGCTCCTCAAAACCCTACAATCAGAGGCCTTGCTGCTGGATGTAGTTTATCATCATAATCAGGACAACCAGAGTGAAAAAGCTATAATACAAAGATGTAATAAAACTAATAATAAACTAATACTATTATTATCGTGTGTGGTGATTAAAAACTTAATAAAATAATTATAATATGAGAGCTTGGAAGAAAGGCTTATTCTCCCATTTATTTCCCCCATTATGGGCATTATTCTATCCATGATATAACAACACAGTATTTCATGGACAGAACAGAATGGCTGAAAGGAAAAGGAATAACAAACATGCTTTGTTCTCAGACTTTTATACCACTAAGACATACACAAACTATATATACATATTTACACATGTCCTGCACAGAGAAAAATATATAACATCTACACAGCAAGCAGAGTGAAGGGGGAATAAAAAAAAGATAGTCATATATAATATGGAGATTCTTCTGTGTTTCTGGGGAAGCTATGTTTAGGGCTCCAGATTCAAACGAGCCTGATCTATGTGTCAAATGAAGTCTTGGCTTTTCCCATATTGTGGATTGCTGGAGATTGTTTCTTTGTATATCTGGGGAAGATACATTCTCAAAGGGAAACTGTGCTATGGATTTGCAAGCTGTAGTATATGCTGGTGGAGGAAGATCTAACCTCAATTCACTTTTTTGGCTTCTGTAAACTGACTGAAATTGATTGCCACTTTCATCACTATGAATCAGCCAGTGTATGACCTCCATGATAATAATAATAATAATAACTCTATTGGTAGGAAATGTTGGAATGAAAATCAACATTAGAACAATGACACATCAACCCATAATGCTGTCATTATCATCAACAATGACAAGTTAGAAAAAAAATAATAATTAGTAAGTTAGTTCCTTTTGTTCCCCATTGAACATTGGGCACTTTGACACTACATCCAAAGAAAAACTGACCAAGCATAGAAGAGGTTGTATTCATTTGGATGTGCAAATAGGAATTTCAGTGAGAGTTTGGATTCGCACATGGTTATCAGTCGCACTTTTCGGATAGTACAATCCAGTTTGAATTCAGCTTCCTTCTCCTAGGCTGGTTGCCACCCAAGGCTATAGGACACAGTCTGTTTTGTTATTTTACCCATAGCTGAAGGGAGTAGTGATGGATTCATATCTTTCCCAAGAGTATTAGCACATAAGTTAATGAAATGAACCCAACTGGAATTTGAACATGGATCTCCAATTTATCAATCTGAGCCACTAGCCATTGCTCCACCGTGTCTCCATAAAAAAAAAAAAAAAAACTAATGTAATATTTATATGTAAATAATAATAGTATTACTGTAATTTCTCGAAAATAATATGCATTTTTTTTACTGTAAATTACAGGTTATAGTAGGGGTACATATTATAAGTAGGTTTAAACAAAATATTTTTTTCATTATTGATTTATAATAATAAATCTTCGTCCTGTTCAAAATTATTTTCAGCCTCTTCATTCTTTTGCCAAAGGATATCTTCAGAGCCATCCATGGCTGTCGTGAGACAGCACTTCTTGAAACCTCTCTTGATAACATCCTCACTGACAGAATCCCATTTTGGCAGTAAAATAAAGTGTTACATTTATCAGGAAAACCGCGATGGTAATTTTCAACATTATTTTAAACGTTTAGTTTTGATTTTCTTCATAATGTCAAGGTCGACAAAATGTCTTCGTAATTATTTTTTTGACAATTTATAGATGCATATTATTTAGAGATAGATACATTTCTTAATTTTTGGATCATTTGTTGGGGGTGCGTATTATTTATGAGAAATTATGGTAATTGTTGTAGATTCACTGCATTCATTACAGCACCATACGTTTATTAGTAACCGCATCTTTTATTCGGTGAAAACATCAAAAAAATCTATAGAATGGCTTATTCCGAAGAGGATATCAAGTTAAGACTTTGTTGAAATTTTAATTTTCATCATCATTATCACTACTTTCTATTATAGAATCAATATCTAAATTGTCATTAAACAAATTATCATTCAAAATATTATCTTCATCCTGTTCTAAATTATCTTCGACCTCTTTATTCTCTTGACAAAGGATGTTATCTTCAGAGCCATCCATGGCTGTCGTGAGACAATACTTCTTGAAACCTCTCTTTATAACATCCTAACTGATGGAATCCCATTTGGGCCGTAAAACAAAATGTTACATTTATCGGAAAAACCGCGATGGTAATTTTCAACATTATTTTAGCTGCTTAGTTTCGATTTTATTCATAATGTTAAGGATGACAAAATATCTTTGTAATTATTTATTTATTTATTTATTTTTTTTTTACACAATATATACATGCATATTATACATAGGGATAGATATATTTCTTAATTTTTAGATCATTTGTTGGGGTGCATATTTTTTTTCGAGAAATTACGGTAATTATATTTGTGCATTAATTTCCCCATAATCAGTTGATTATTGCATAACATTTTTGTAAAATCTTGATTATTTTATGGCTGAGATACCATTTATAAATTAGTTTTCAACTTTATTTGGGGTGGATGCAATGGACTTTCCCTGTCATCATTACTGCTAATCTTTCAAACCTTGCTGTCATTGCCTTTGGAAATATATTCTATCAGATATCGAAGAAACTTAATTCCATACCCCTATCCCACCCTGTACAGGCTGATACTGCTAAAGATTTTTCAAAATTTGAATTTCTATTCCTTGAAATGTTGATGCTTGTTGTGCCCTGTAGAAAATTTCCTTCTGATTATCTAAAAAGCAGAAAGTCTTTTGAATCAATTCCTGTTTTTTTTTTTTTTTTTTTTTTCCATGTGTCATGTTTCAACGTATCTTTCAGGAAAGATAAGTTAAAAATTAGAAAAAAAAAACAAAAAAAAATACACATGACATCCTCAATGAATGAGGTCAGAAACTTAAATAGTTTTTCAGAAATGATTTCAGTCTTCTTCCATTATCCAATGTAAATGGTTGGACAGTATTCCTACAGAAAAAAAAAAAAACTCTTATAATTTCAGAGCATGCAAACCAAAAGTATTAAATCTGAAAATCTTTATTGGTTTGAGAGCATGTAATCCACATTTCTGATATAGAGAAATGAATAAAATACATTACTGAATGAATAAAATACTAGCTAAAAGTTGTTTTTAATTGCATAAAACACTCATCCACCACCAAAAATGGCATGTCTCTTCAGAGTATGACCCTTCAAAACTTGTTCTTTGTCACTGTATGCAATGTTTGACCTTTTACTATTCATCCTTGTTCTCACACTGGCATCTGTTCAACCAAACTCATTACTAGATTACTTGTTTCCTTCTTCCCTATGCCTTGTGAATGTTGAATTGTCTAAGCCTTCTTTCCTCGTCATGTATCCCAGTTTTTTCAACTGATATATTTTCTGATTTTAGATTTATTTTTTCAGTTCCCTTTTTTGTGGCTCATCTGTTCAGTCCTTGATATTGTCAGCATCCTTCTTTAGAACCGCATCTTTGTTGCTTGGAGTCTTTTCTTCATCTGTAAGGAGACTGTCCAGCATTCACTTCATAGGTGGATACATATGATGGTAGTTAAGTTGAAATTACTGCTTAACTAATTCCATAAATTTGTCAAACTTGTTTCCAGTGTCTCAGAGAGTATGGATGAAATTCTACTAACATCCAGTGTACTGGAAACAAGCAATTCACCAGCTTAGAAGTCCTGTGGAAAGCAATTGTAAGTGCTTGCCGATCAATCAAACCTTCTGAAATTGAAACATTGACGTCAGCAGTGGACAGGCGCCTCATAACGGTTTTGAAGAATGGAGGATGTCATGTTTGTTCGTAGCCACATTAACAGACTTGTTTTGTTTTGTTTAACATGCTATACATATGTATTATGTAATGTAGGACTTAGAACATAAGATATATTGTCATATGTGCCACAATTCAATTAATAAAATTTAGTATAAAATGTGTTTTTCTTGTTTTATTTTCCATTTGCATAATGAAAGTGAACACTAAATTAGGGCTTAAGTTCATAAATCATTAATTAGTAGCACGTTTTGTATATTTCGACAACTTAAATGATTGACAAAATAATAAAATAGTATCAACAACACTTTAGCTCCTATTCTTCAGAATATATTGCTTAACTTGGATATTTTTAGGTAAAAAATAACTTTGCATAATCAAGCAGAATCCACTATATATATATATATATATATATATATATATATATATATATTTGTTGCTTAATATTTCCTATTCTGATAACCATTATACTATGAGTGCATAACAATTTTTTATCTAGCTACAGAAGCACTTGCTATTTTTAAATGTAAAATCACTTATTGCTAGTACTGTATTGAATAGAGTCGAAAGAAAAGGACTTGGTGTGAAAAATTATTTAGGATAAACTTGCTTGAGTACAATGGTTTTGATAGCCTAAGTAGACGAGGTTTTGTTGATGAAAGATGAAGTATCAAGGTATAGAATGCAAATCTGAGTCTCATATTGCAATTTTTGTTGTTATTATCGCTTTTCTCTGGTACTCCTTATTACTGGTTCCCATATTTTATTCATTTCTATGCTTGGTTGGCTCAGGAGATTTTTGTGGCCTAGCATATGTGCTGATTCCTTAAGTTTACAAATTTTTCGATGGTGTTCTTTGTCTGTGATTTCAACCTGATCCCACAGAGGGCGGTGATCTCCCTTTTCTCTCCACATGTCGGCATCTATGCCTGATTTTTTTTCACTTCCCCTCATGTTACAGCTTTCTGGTGTTCTTGAAGCCTTACCTTAAGGGGGTGGCCTGTCTCCCCTTTATATTTCTTTCTGCAGCTGCACAGGATAGCTCTTGCAATATGAACTCTGGTAAAAACATGAAATGATAACAGCAAAAATTGCAATATGAGCACTGGTAAAAAATGATTGCTGAAGACATTAGGTTTATAATACCCAGAAATTCATACGCAGATGTCTTACACACATGATAGCGGCGTTAGTTAGATCCAGTAACAGGACCCAAAGAGTGTGAGTTCAATACCCAGTTGAGGCAGTGGAGAACTTGGAGAGGGGAATTAACAGGAGATAACTGACAGCTGACATCCATTAAACATGGCATGTAGAACTAGAACATTCTACCCCAGTCAGCAAAATAAAGGGTTCAGTTCAACATTCTAACCACCTGAAGAAGGCCGAAACATTGTAATAAATATGCTGATGAAGATTCAGACAATAGTCTGAATAATGTAAATAGTGTACATAATACCTCATGTCAGAAATATAGACAGATACCGAGGGTATCCAGTGTCTAGTATATCCTTCATATTGAGCACTTTTAACCATTAAAATTAAAATATTAATTGATCTCTTCAGCTTTATGTTGAAATGATGATCCTTCTTCCTGTTGCAACCTCCTGATACAGTTTCCTTTCTACTGTTTTCACTTTTTGGAACTTCTTTACCATTCTCTTGATCTGAAAACCTGGAAAAAAGAAACTTGATTAGTGTTTTTAAGATATTAAGCATTTTGTGGGATGGCCAATTAGGCTGTAACATAATTTGTATATATTGAGCATATTTGACTGTTAAACAAGTGGTCACTGAGAACTTTTGTACATATCTACCAGCTGGAATATTCAAGAAATCTTACTAAAGAAAAATTTATGCATTCTGGCAGAATTTGAACCTGTGTCCCTCTGAGCAGAGGGAGCTATCATTAAATCCGATACGCTTTGAAAAAAACTGAACTTCAAAGACCCAATTAATCAGGAAAGTCTATAATTATACCTTCATGTGAAACGAGTCTAGTCACAGATCTCTCAGACTTTTCATATCTGCACTGTTTCCTATCCAGACATAAAAAAAAGAAAATTTTTAGAATGGATTTTTATTAATCTGACAGATTTTTATTACTTTATATAGACAAAGTTCAGACTGCTGCTTCTCAAGTTTTACACAACTGCGATTATCAAGCAACCAGAACACCAGAACCCTTCTGATTGCCTGATGACCACGGTAGCATGAAATTTGAGTAGCAGTCTGAACTTGTTTTTCAGAGTTGTGACACTGGGAAGCATACTTGCTCTGCCTTGGTAATTTACTCAGAAAACTCTCTATATTACTGTTTAGACAGATCTCTATAATTTTGTTTCTTTCATTCTTGAGTTTATGTTGACTTTTCCTTTCTATCATTTTTTTCTTACTTTTCGTTTTATCATTTGTTGGTATTCTTTTTATTCGTTTTTTTTTTTTCTTTGGTCACCTGGTAGGCTTTGTGTTGGTTTTACCGATATATACACCACACACACACACACACACACAACAAAGAAAAAAAATTTCACACATCATTGAAAAATCTGGTAATAAATTTATTTCAGCAGGTAAGTTTTTGTAGTTTTGATCTGAGATAAATTTATTACCAGATTTTTCAATAATGTGTTAAGTTTTTCCTTTAATGTATATCATATTGCTCTGTATATAATACATTGGGCTCTCTTCATGTATCTATCCTTTTAATATTAAAAAGACCTACTTGGATTATCCTTTTCACTTATGGATTTGATATTATCTATCATATATATATATATATATATATATATTTTTGTGTAGTTAGTCAGTAATCCTTCTTTCATGCACATTTCATGGAGACCTACTGGACACTATTTGTAACATACTTGTCGACAACACTAATATAATAGCACCATCTACATGCAAAAAAAAAGGCTAAAAATAATGGAAGCCTTATTAATAAAAACAAAAAAAAACAACACTTAATAAAATTAACTTTGAATATGGACACATTATCTTGACCATGTTTTGAAAAATGAAAACACTTTATAAAACATACATACAAAAAACTATTTCTTCTTTAACAATTAAAATATTTAATCCTTGAAAATTGCTAAATGTATAGTCAAAATCACTGAGATAAAATTCGGACAGGTTTTATATAATTTATCATCCGAAAAGAAAAAAATTATTAGATCGCATAAGAAATTGTATAAAAAACTAAATAAAAGTACCTTGTCTGTCATATTCAATGAAATGTGCATATATATATATATATATATATATATATATATATATATAGACACCGAGTTCATTAGAGTGTTGTGAGAGTGTATTGTATATACTTGAATGCAATCTTAAGGCCATATGTGTTGTGTTTTGTTTCAGCTATTTATATATGCTGGCATTTTCACCTTTAAATACACATTATCCTTCATAATGAACTATTTTAACCATGAATATAGCATACCCTAATTGTATTAAGTGAACATTGTGACCTGGCGGTACAGAATCACAAACAAAAAAACAGTGACAAATAACAGAAACCATACCACTTGAAGATTACCAACAGCAGCAACAACTAAAATGGATAGCACTTGTAACTCAAAGAGGAAATAATGATATAATCAAGATGTTAACATTCCACACTATTTGAAATAAAAGGTTAGGAAGGAAACCCCCATTGGTACTGGAAAGAGTGATAACAGCTACTGGACCTGAGATGAGAAAATAATGACATAATCAAGATGTTGACATTTTACACAACTTCAAACAAAAGGTTAGGAAGGAAACCCCCATTGGTACTGGAAAGAGTGATAACAGCTACTGGAACTGACAAACCTGTTTTTACTGAGAAAGATTTTAAGAGAAAGATTTTATAAATTTCAACCGACAACAGTACTAGCTGTTCAGTCAATGAATGTCAATTGTTTCCTTATAGGGAAACGGCTAATACTACCTTAGCTACTAAAACTATATATATATATATATATATATATATATATACACACAGAAGTGGAGTGATTTTAATTTGTGAAACTGGTCAGTTGTTGATATATTTCTCAGTGTGGTGGCTATACCAACAGCCATTAATTGTTACAAGGTAAAATGGACTCTCGATGACTGTTTGATTATCTCTCGACAGGGAAGTGGAAGACATAAATAAGGGAAAAAAAATCACCTTGATTAAAAACAAAAAATAAAAGAAATTGATTGTGATAGAATGAAATTTCATTACAATTTTTCATTTTGCGTCAGGAAATCTTCAGACAAACATGAAGAAATCAAAACTCTGTCCCTTCATAGTTTTGCATATCTATTTCATATGAGGAACTATTGTAAGACTTAGGTAGTACATACATGTGTATGTGTGTGCGTGCACACACACACACACGTGTATATATATATATATATATATATATATATATATATATATATATAATAATGGAAATTTGGACATTGATGTCAACACCCAGAGGCAACAGTCTGTTTTATGCTAAACATGTTCTGATGATTGCATTTAGCATGAAACCCTATCGCCGCTGTGTGTTGACTTCAATGTCTGCTTTCATATTTACATATGCTCTATCCCTGATATTGAGCACTTTAGCATGTAAATATAGAATCACTTAAAATTATATTTTATCATATATATATATATATATATATATATATATATATATATATATATATATATATATGGCAAAGGGGTGAGAAGCATGCATGTTTTTTTTAATTTGATTGAGTTCTCTTTTTTTATATAAAAAAATTTTTTTTTAAAATGTTTAAAAAATAGATTCAATTTTAAGAAATACTGAAAAGAAACAAAAAGTGTGCTTTTCACTCCTTTGCTATCTTGTTCCAACAATCCAATCAAAATTGCACTGCTTGAACCAGAGATTGAACTGAAAACTCCAAGGAAACAAAATGAGCATTTTCAGTACTTTTAAGAATATCCAGTATTCTTCAGGGCACTTAGGCAGTGACATTTTGGTCTTTGCTAATTGAAGTGAATTACTTGATGCTTATATCTCTGCTACGCCTTCAAACTGATTGGATTATGAGAACATAGCATGTGTGCTAATTCTTTCACTTGACTTAACCTTCAGTTTTGTTCTGTAGGGATTTCTGCTTTTTTGGTCTTTATAAATGGATACACCTTGAATAATGCACATAGTTATTCTTCAATTGGTTTGTGTGTGTACATATATCCACTTGGACTGCATAAACAAACTATTAATACATTTGATTGCGGGTATTTTGAATCTGGTATTTCTCTCCTCTGTATGTGCTTATTTTAATAGATGAGGGCAGAGAGACTTTTGTAACAAGTGTTTTTCATGCTCTGTAGTGAATATCTTTATTGAACGTGCCTTGCAGCTTTTGTCCAAGAACAACTGCAACAGTATTGTGAGTTTCAATTAAGATTGAACTTCATTAAAAGTGTCTGTCTTTTTTTTTTCCCCCCCGACATTAGTCTTTACGTGCTTCAGTTTAACGAACATCTGTCTCATTAGAAAAGTTACATTTTTCTCTTGTCTGCAGATTAATAACTAGATACCTCTAGAGTGAGTATATACACATGTGTGTGTGAGTGAGAGTGTATATATATATATATATATATATATATATATATATATATATATTGTGTGTGTGTGAATACAGGGTGCGGTGGGTAAATTGTTGCCATTTTATATTTTTAATTGGCACATGCATGTTGGTTGTTTTTGAATTTTGTCAACTACACAGTATAGTAGGATTAGTTGGGCACCATCAACGAGAAAAAGAGTACCATGACAATTCATTCCGCCAGAAATTTGGAAATGGCATACTGTACTGCTTGGTATTTGTGCCAGAAGGTCCAATATGAACATTAATTGCTGGTGTTCCCAGGTCCACCCTAACCTGGGGTGGTAGCAACTGTTAGGGTCCCAGCTATGGGCAAATAGTTAACTATTACCAGCAATACTTTTTGGGAAAAATTATTACCAGTTATACAATTTTGAAGGAAAAATATTAACAGAAACGGATTTTTGACAAAACAAAATATTACCAGCAATAAAGAATTTTGTCAGCATTGAGTATCCCATTGGGGTTGGTGTGCCGTGGGACAAAATAAACGAAACCAATAGAAACCAAACAATACATATTCTGTTCATACGAAGCTATCCTAAAACTGTTGTCAGCATTAAATAACCCATTGAGATTGATATGCCGTAAAACAAAATAAACCAAACCAATACAAACATTTCAAAGTGTTTGAGTGTTAATCTGAGGACAATGCAAAGGATTCAGAAAGAGTCAGATGAGTCTAATGGTGATTACGAAGGTGTTTGGCATGATCACTAGTGATGGCGATGTTATGCCTCCATTCATCTTCCCACGGAGCCTCAGACTCAACATGGAGGCCTACATCAAGTGCCTTGAGGAGGTAGTGATGCCCTGGGTCAAGAGGGTGGCTGTTGGGAGACTATATGCCTGGTAACAGAACTCTGCACCATGCCACATGAGCAAGTGTACACAGGCATGACTGTCAGACAATTTCTGTGACCACATCACCCCTTACATTAGGCCACCTAACTCCCCAGACTGATTATTATGTGTGGGCTGCAGTTGAGCGAGAGACCAACAAAATCAGGGATATATATATATATATGTTGGGATATATATATATATATGTTGGGATATATATATATATATATATGTTGGGATATATATATATATATATATATGTTGGGATATATATATATATGTTGGGATATATATATATATGTTGGGATATATATATATATGTTGGGATATATATATATATGTTGGGATATATATATATATATATGTTGGGATATATATATATATATATATGTTGGGATATATATATATATATATGTTGGGATATATATATATATATATGTTGGGATATATATATATATATATATGTTGGGATATATATATATATATATATATATATATTGGGATATATATATATGTTGGGATATATATATATATATATATATGTTGGGATATATATATATATATATATATATGTTGGGATATATATATATATATATATATATATGTTGGGATATATATATATATATATATATATGTTGGGATATATATATATATATATATGTTGGGATATATATATATATATATATATGTTGGGATATATATATATATATATGTTGGGATATATATATATATATATATATATATATATGTTGGGATATATATATATATATATATATATATGTTGGGATATATATATATATATATATATATATGTTGGGATATATATATATATATATATATATATGTTGGGATATATATATATATATATATATATATATGTTGGGATATATATATATATATATATATATATGTTGGGATATATATATATATATATATATATATGTTGGGATATATATATATATATATATATATATGTTGGGATATATATATATATATATGTTGGGATATATATATATATATATGTTGGGATATATATATATATATATATATATATGTTGGGATATATATATATATATATATATATATGTTGGGATATATATATATATATATATATATATATGTTGGGATATATATATATATATATATATATGTTGGGATATATATATATATATATATATATGTTGGGATATATATATATATATATATATATGTTGGGATATATATATATATATATATATATGTTGGGATATATATATATATATATATATATGTTGGGATATATATATATATATATATATATATATGTTGGGATATATATATATATATATATATATATGTTGGGATATATATATATATATATATATATATATGTTGGGATATATATATATATATATATATATATATGTTGGGATATATATATATATATATATATATGTTGGGATATATATATATATATATATATATGTTGGGATATATATATATATATATATATATGTTGGGATATATATATATATATATATATATGTTGGGATATATATATATATATATATATATGTTGGGATATATATATATATATATATATATGTTGGGATATATATATATATATATATATATGTTGGGATATATATATATATATATATATATGTTGGGATATATATATATATATATATATATGTTGGGATATATATATATATATATATATATATGTTGGGATATATATATATATATATATATATATATGTTGGGATATATATATATATATATATATATATATGTTGGGATATATATATATATATATATATATATATATGTTGGGATATATATATATATATATATATATATATGTTGGGATATATATATATATATATATATATATATGTTGGGATATATATATATATATATATATATATATATGTTGGGATATATATATATATATATATATATATATGTTGGGATATATATATATATATATATATATATATGTTGGGATATATATATATATATATATATATGTTGGGATATATATATATATATATATATATGTTGGGATATATATATATATATATATATATATATATGTTGGGATATATATATATATATATATATATATATATGTTGGGATATATATATATATATATATATATATATATGTTGGGATATATATATATATATATATATATATATGTTGGGATATATATATATATATATATATATATATGTTGGGATATATATATATATATATATATATATGTTGGGATATATATATATATATATATATATATATGTTGGGATATATATATATATATATATATGTTGGGATATATATATATATATATATGTTGGGATATATATATATATATATATGTTGGGATATATATATATATATATATGTTGGGATGGATATATATATATATATATATATATATATGTTGGGATATATATATATATATATATATATATATGTTGGGATATATATATATATATATATATATATGTTGGGATATATATATATATATATATGTTGGGATATATATATATATATATATATATATGTTGGGATATATATATATATATATATATATATGTTGGGATATATATATATATATATATATATATGTTGGGATATATATATATATATATATATATATGTTGGATATATATATATATATATATGTTGGGATATATATATATATATATATATATATGTTGGGATATATATATATATATATATATATATGTTGGGATATATATATATATATATATATATGTTGGGATATATATATATATATATATATATATGTTGGGATATATATATATATATATATATATATGTTGGGATATATATATATATATATATATATATATGTTGGGATATATATATATATATATATATATATATGTTGGGATATATATATATATATATATATGTTGGGATATATATATATATATATATATGTTGGGATATATATATATATATATATATATATATATGTTGGGATATATATATATATATATATATATGTTGGGATATATATATATATATATATATATGTTGGGATATATATATATATATATATATATATCCCAATATATATATATATATATATATATATATATATATATATATATATATATATATCCCAACATTCAATATATATATATGTATATATATCCCAACATTCAATATATATATATATATATCCCAACATTCAATATATATATATATATATATATATATATATTGAATGTTGGGATATATATATATATATATATATATATTGAATGTTGGGATATATATATATATATATATATATTGAATGTTGGGATATATATATATATATATATATATTGAATGTTGGGATATATATATATATATTGAATGTTGGGATATATATATATATATATATATTGAATGTTGGGATATATATATATATATATATATATTGAATGTTGGGATATATATATATATATATATATATATATTGAATGTTGGGATATATATATATATATATATATATTGAACGTTGGGATATATATATATATATATATATATATTGAATGTTGGGATATATATATATATATATATATTGAACGTTGGGATATATATATATATATATATATTGAATGTTGGGATATATATATATATATATATATATTGAATGTTGGGATATATATATATATATATATATATATATGTTGAATGTTGGGATATATATATATATATATATATATATTGAATGTTGGGATATATATATATATATATATATGTTGAATGTTGGGATATATATATATATATATTGAATGTTGGGAGATATATATATATATATATATTGAATGTTGGGAGATATATATATATATATATATATTGAATGTTGGGAGATATATATATATATATATATTGAATGTTGGGATATATATATATATATATATATATATTGAATGTTGGGATATATATATATATATATATATATATTGAATGTTGGGATATATATATATATATATATATATATTGAATGTTGGGATATATATATATATATATATATATATATTGAATGTTGGGATATATATATATATATATATATATTGAATGTTGGGATATATATATATATATATATATATTGAATGTTGGGATATATATATATATATATATATATATATTGAATGTTGGGATATATATATATATATATATATATATATATATATATTGAATGTTGGGATATATATATATATATATATATATTGAACGTTGGGATATATATATATATATATATTGAATGTTGGGATATATATATATATATATGTTGAATGTTGGGATATAGATATATATATATATATATATATATATATATATATATGTTGAATGTTGGGATATATATATATATATTGAATGTTGGGAGATATATATATATATATATATTGAATGTTGGGAGATATATATATATATATATATATATATATAAAGCATTGAATGTTGGTGGTAATGAAACAATGCTTGATGTATAATAAGTGTTTACCCAAATACTTGTCTCTCTACATCAGCCCAGTTTTCTTTGGCAAGAGTCATTTTATCACTCTCTTGAAAAGACACTTGTCAAGATGGACATATTAAGGACTTAATATACACGGAATCATGTGTTTTATGGGGATGGAGACTTAGATTTGTATGTATTGGATTGCATTTACACATTGGATATAGAAATCAGCAAAGTTTTCTATTCAAAATACTTACTCTGTTACTCTGTTAATACAACAATAAGATTCATCAAGTTTCACCTGGCAACAGAATTCACATACATTTCTCTAGCATCCAAGACTGCAAAGTTTATTAAATATTTGGTTGATCAAAAGATTGTTTGCTTTATTAAGTACAAAATTTACTAAATAACTGAATTGCCTTTTTGGCTAATTGAATACATTTTGTATACTATCTGTAAGAAACATCTATTGATAATTCTGTAAAAAGTCACTTTTGTTGTTTGTGTTTCAACTTGGGTTTTCTTAATGCATGTTAATTTATATTTTTGAGAGAATTTCTGAACCTGATAAGCAATAATCTGGAAAGACATTAACAAGGAAGGGAGATGAGAGTGATTTCTTTTTCTTACCCATAACTTTTTGGTTATCATTAAGTTTAGAAAGTGGAAAGGAAGGGAAAAAAATTCAAAATTTAAAACCAAATCAGAATAAAGAATCGAATTATATGAGAACAATTAGAAATGGGAAACAGAATGAGACAAAAAGATATTTTTCCTACTGTTTTCTGTGCCCTTTAGATTAAAAAGAAATCTTAATGGGGGGTGGACACAGATGGTTTTTCTCTTTTTATATTAAAAAGATAAAGCATGTACAAACTTTGTCTTCGCAAAGACATTTTTTTTTTTTTTTTTTTTTTTTTTTACAGATAATGAAAGCTGCACACTTTTTTTTTACTTTGCTTTTAAAAAATAAAACCTTTTTCAGAAAAAAAGGGGAAAATCTTTTGCTTGTCAAAAACACATCCATTGATATTTTTCAAATAAACTTTTTTTTTTGTATACATTTGTTTTCCCTTTCACATGTACTTAGATGCAAATACCTTTCAAACAGGTATGAATCCATGTACTCACTGCAGCTATAGGTTAAATAGTAATTCCTGTATCTATTAGGTTGGTGCAAAAATAATGACGTAATAATGTCGTTTTTTGACGTCTTTTTTAACATCAAAAAACGACATTATTACGTCATTATTTTTGCGCCAACCTAATAAAAAAAAAGTCATTATTCTCAAAAAATTACAAATTCAATAATATTTTTCCAATTCTTTAATTCTCTTTCATTCCTTCTAATCACATTTTTTTTTTCATTCTCTTTCTTCATTTCTGTTTCTATCAATTTCATACCATACCTCTCTTTCTGTAAGTTCTATCTCTCTCTCTCTTTCTAATTGCTTTTTATAATCTTTTCATTCTCCCCTTCCCTTTGTCTTTCTTATTCAATTTCTCTTTGACATTTTTTCATTGTCATTTAAATCTCCTTCCTGCATCTCTCTCTTTCTGAAATATAGATTCTATATTTACATATGTAAATATAGAATGTAAATATTATTACCAGTGCATGCTGCATCTCACTTTTCTTGTCTTCCTAATCAGAGAGAGCTGAGTTCAAATTTAGACTGAGTTTCTTTTTTGTTTTTTGGGGTTTTTTTTTTGTTTTTGTTTTGTTTTGTTTTTGTTTTTGTTTTGTTTGTCTGTTTTTTTTTTGTTTTTCTGTTTTTTTTGTTTTTCTGTTTTTTTTGTTTTTCTGTTTTTTTTGTTTTTCTGTTTCTTTTGTTTTTCTGTTTTTTCATTTTCATGTTTTCTCTCTCGTTTTTCTGTTTTTTCGTTTTTCTGTTTGTCTTTTTGTTTTGCTGTTTTTTCCCACTTTGGTTTTTCTTTTTTCCCCGTTTTTCTGTTTCTTTTCTGTTTTTGTTTTCTGTTTTTTTCCTTTTCCCCTGTTTTTGTTTTTCCTTCTTCTCTCCTTTTTGTTTTCCCCTGTTTTTTTTTGTTTTTTTTTGTTTTTTTTTTTAAATAATTTCACCCCAAGCAAAGTGAAGATACTACTGAGATGCTAAGGGTTACTGGAAGTGAAAGACAATGCGAAAACTTTAGAAGGAACCAGAATCCCAATCCTAAATAGAAAACAACAGATAAATATCTACTCTGGTTCAGAAGACCTGCGAGTTGTGTGAATTGTACAATAGTCAAACCTATCTACTCCTTTTGAGGAGAAAACAAAAAAAATAAATAAATAGTAAATAAAATGACAAACTTAAGGCAGAGATGTTAGAAGAATAGAGATGAAGTAGATTTTAGAAGTAAATGGAAACCCAGTCCTAACCCAAAAACAAGTGATAAAAATCTACTCCTGTTCAAAAGACCAGAGAGGAGTGTGAACCGTCACAGATGAGAGTATATTATTTTTGTTTAAATTTTTCCCTTTCTCTGCTGACTCTTGTAGAGGATTTGTTTGCTTGCCATGTACTAAAACCTGGTATATGTCCTTAATGCCCTACTAAAATGTGTCTTGCTCCCTCTGTTCAAGAGACAGTGACAAAGAAGAATGATGACTGCAATATTAAGTTTCAATTAAGATTGAATTAAAAGAAAAATTTAAAGAAATCTTCACTACTCTACTACCCCCAAATATCAGTTTGGTAATGCTAATTTTGAAATTTAGCACAGGACCAATGACACCAATCTTTTTCTTTTTTTCTTCAGAACCATAAAACTGAAAATCTAATTAAATGGAAAGAAACCTTTTAAGACTTAGTCATCTATGGTTAGAGTGTGTATATATATATATATATATATATATATATATATATATATATATATATAAAAGGGTAGAAAAGTAATTTCATTTCATGATTTCTCTGAGGGGGTGCTGAAAAATTTGCAACTTGACTAATAAGATTTTGCTAGATTCTTCCAATTATCTTATTACTGGAACAATCTACAACATTCCACAATTCATTTCTTATAAAAGGTTATGTCCGCACACAAATCATACACAATTATCATCATGGATAAAGGCAAGGAACTATCAAATTTGTAGAATGAATTCATCATCAAACATTGGAAGGAAAGCAAAAGCTCTAGGAAAATAGCAGATATCCTGAATATACCATTTACTACTATTAGTTCTGTTATTGCTAAGTATAAAAAGGTGAAAACTGTTGAGAACAAATCGAGATCTGGTGTACCATACAAGATTTCTCTCAGATCAATGAGAAGAAATCAGCATAAAATTCAAGAAAATTCAATGACTACTCAAAGAGAAATACAGGAAGAATTAAAAGCATCAGGTATTTTAACTACTAAGCGAACAATAAGCAAGGAACTTTATAGAAATCAACTAAGATCGCATTCTCCAAGAAAAAATACTCCAATACTTTAGAATAAACATTGTGATGCCCAGATAAAATTTGTTTGTGAGCATAAGAATAAACCGGAATCTTTTTGAAAAAGTATTTTATGGACAGATGGAGCAAAAATTGAACTGTTTAGGTGTAATTCAAAGATTCATGTTTGGAGAAAAGACAGCAAAGCCTTTCCACTGAAGAACACAATCCCAACAGTGAAATTTGGTGGTGGCAATATCATGTTTTGGTGATCTGTTTCTGCTAATGGTACGGGTAATTTATAGATAATAGGTAGTAGAATGTATTCAAAAATATGTCAAGATGTTTTGGACTCTAATTTGTTTGAGTCAGTAGCAAAGCTTAGACTCCCAAATGAATGGGTTTTGCAACAAGATAATGACCATAAACATACAGCTAAATCTACGAAAAAATGGCTTATTGAAAATAATGTCAATGCACTCAAATGGCCATTACAGTCTCCAGACTTGAATCTAATAGAGAGTTTGTGACGTTTATTAAAAATTCAAATTAATAAGAGCTCTGAAAAACATCCGGGACCTAAAATGAATATGCAAAGAAGAATGGAGTAAAATACCAATGGAAAATTTGCAAATCATTGATTAAAAGCTATAGAAAGAGACTGATTGCTGTTGAATTGTATAAGGGATATGTTTTAAAGTATTGAATAGGTATTATATTGTTGTACAAATACTTTTTTTGCCTCCAAATGTTTTAATTTCATACAATTTCATTAATATAAGAAATTCTTCTGAATTTTTTTACATATTGCAGCCTTATGCCATGGTATAGAAATATTGTATGGATTGTAAAATTCTTTTATAAAATCTGTTAAATAAATAAAATTCATGGTATATGAATATTTCTTTCCCACACTATATATATATATATATATATATATATATATAATATTGTACATTGACTGTTGGTGTTAATAATATAGTGTTTGATGCGAAATAAAACTATAAATTATATTAACATGTTTTTATTTTATATATATATATATCAAACTAATAAATAGTTACATTGGTCACACTACTACATGCCTATCAAGTTGACTTCTGTTACACCTATTTGACTACAGCTTCATTTGAATTCATTTAAAAACTTCATACAGAAACCTACCAGACTCCATCCAAAACATACTAGTTGAAAATACAACCATAATGACCTCATAAAAAAAGATTAAAAAATAATGGAAAGAAAAAGCCAACACTCGATAATATTAACTACAAACATAGCCACAATATGCTGACTGTGTTCAGAAAATAAAACATCCCTATAACACTAGATACAGACACACAACCCATACATCCAGTTAAAAAGTAAAAATTATAATCATCCTTGATAATGGCTAAAAAAAAAAAAAAATACAGTCAAAAGTGCTCGGAGTTACAAAACATTTTGACAGTTTCTATATACTCTGTGTCCAGATAGGAAAACACTTGTTTGGACACAAGAAAAAATTAAATAAAAAGCTTAATCACAATACCTTGTTTGTCATCTTTAATGAAACATACACACACACATTATATATAAAATCTCAGAATCAACACACACCCAAAAAAAAATTAGGAAGTTTAATATTTATGGATAATTTTCAGTGTATCATATAAGTAAACAGTGAGTATATCCAATAAGCTCTTTGAAACACTTTTCATCTGTCTAAATGATTAACATAGTTTTGATGATGCAATGGATGGAAGTTCTTAAGAGTTTTAAAAGTGCACTCCCCTAAGAGTAGATATTTTGAAAAAGAAAAAAAAAAAAAATCTCTCGTCTGAATAATTTGATATATATCCAAGTGGAAGTCTGGACTGCTTTTCTTCTCAGGGTGATTTCGATAAATCAAATGTGACAAAACCCTTAAAAAAAAAATCTCAACTTAAGATCCATTTTTTTTTTTTTTTTTTTGTATGAGGAATGGGTGGGGGAAAAGGCCAATTCCCATGTGATGACATTTCCTGCAAGATGGTTATTGCAGGTTGTGTAATATTTCCTTCCAGCAAAAAGCATCCATTGGGGCAATAGAGCATAATGCACATGCACGCTGATTCATGCTCAAACAAGTTAACCATGATTCCTGTTAAAAACATTTTAAAGAACATGCATTTTTCTTATATCTTGTATATTCGTTGAAATTAATACCAGATTTGGTTAGAGCATGTTATTTGCGCACACACACGCACAAGTGCCAAAACATAGACAGCTTACTGGTAACATTTAGCTCTTTCCTTTGCAAGAGTAATGGCAGCTGTGCAACATGGCATTCTCATTAGATGCTGGGGGTCAGTGTGTGAATATATCCATTGAAGCCTTTTCCAGGGATGTCTGCTAACCTAAATTTAATAAGTTTCATTTCAAATCTCCAAATTTAGAATCAAAGAAAATATCCACCCACTCAAAAAAAAAAAAAAAAAAAAAAAAAAAAAAAAATAACCATAAAGGAACTGTTAGGACGGATAAAAATATATTCCAAGGGAAATAACTCTTTCCTGTTTCAAACAGAGTACCTCCCTTTTGCCCCTGTCAAAATCACGCTAGTTACGTGATCAACACGACAGTGAGAGTCGAGACGCGAAGAATTTAAGATACTTGGAACCTGGCTATCAAGGAATAAGGACACATATATATTTTCCTGTCCTAATGGTTGTGACACAACTCAGTAACTTGGGACTGTGATTTTGTATATACACATATGTTGTAAGGTTCTCCGTGTAAATAAATGGTTATTTCAAGCCAACCGTGAGTAGCAATAATCCTCATCGCATCACACATTTCTCCATGTGCCACACACACACACACACACACACACACACACATATATTCATCCACGGACCGTGAATTAAAACTGCATACAAGGCATTTCATTTAATAGTTAGGAGACAACAAACACATGGTTCATAACAGGAACTAAATAAACAAATAAAAATATAAATAAAGATAAGTAAAATAGTCAGGCCTAAAAACAACCAAAACTATTAGCTCTAAACAAAAGAACTAAAAAAAAAGTCCCCCCTTCCCATAATCTCTGAGTGGCTTACATATAGAGCTCTTGCAAGGAGGAGTGACACATGGTCTGAAGATTGCTAGAGGTATGAATCTGATGTTCACCATGCTAACTGAATGTACCAAGTGCCCCATCATGTTTTATGGGGGACAGGTTTGGTCATCATTCTAGCCAGAGAAAGTTTTGAACATCTTGCAAAGAAAAAAACATGTTGCCTTTCTGTTGCAGGGAATAGGCAATAGAACAATGTTCATGACATATATGACATTGTTCAATGTTATCTTCATAAACATCGATGGCAAGTTAGAATTGAGAGCCTGTGTGTCATGTTCAATTGGGTTAAGACATTTTTGTAATCCTATCTTCCTGTGTGATAAATAAAATGATCTTGTTATTCAAAAGTAATGAAAAAGGCATTAATTTGTTTTAGTTTTTGAAAAAGGTTGTTCCCCCACCCCCGAAAATTCACTTTTGCCATATATACACAATAAAAAAAAAAATCAAAATCAATGACAAATCTACCGTAGTTTACAGTAGATGATAGTGCCATCGACTGTAAACTTTCTTTAAACTTAACTCAAAAGTAAAGGATTTGTGTCTATATGTTTATATGGACTTTTGTCCTTACTTTGGTGTGAGGAACCCGCCCCCCAGAGTTTGTAAAATATATTTTTGATATATTAAGCTTATGACTTTTTTGTAGTCATACATTCCTGTGTTAGAAATCAAATTTTTGTTCAAACGTAATGGAAAAGGTATTAATTTGTTTTCCTTCTAGTAAAAGTTACCCTCCACAAACCAGAAATTTAATTTTATCATATACGCAATAAGGGCAAACATCAAAATATTTCAGAAGCTTTATTTTTCAGTATGTTAATGATGTAAGTGGATAGTACTTGTATGTTTTTTAACACATTTAATAGTTTATAGCTATAGCATACCATACAAACTTAGAAATAAACAAAAATTGCAAATTTGAAGAAGCTTTGTTTTTCATTGCTAATGATGCAATTGAATAGTACATATTTTTTAACACATTTAATAGTTTGTAACTATAGCCTAAAGTACTAACTTATAAATAAACGGAAACAAATTCAAGAAGGTTCCAGAAATTCATGATACTACTATACTTACATGCGGTTTTAGAAATTTTGTGTTGGGAATGACATTTTTTTAAAAATAAACTGAATTAAGTTCATTGAATTATGATATGGGAAAACAATTATTTCCCACAATAATCAAAAAAATCAGAACCCTAATTGGCAAACACATTTTGGAAGATATTGCCCCTAAAATCTTAGCAAAAAACCATTACTTACATGAAAGCAGAGCATTACGTCAATCCCTATGGATTTTGTTGGATAGATGTTTTTTAGTAGACACCTCATATGTTAAACAGTGTGAATTACAATGACCAGCCTATGCATTAGAGAGTCTGAGTAAATTAAATCTGCCCTCGAGCAGGGTCTTCATAACAATAAAACACATGTCCTTTCTGTTGCAGGAATAGGCAATAGAACAATGTTCATGATTTGTATGACACTGTTCAATGTTCCATTCATAAATATCAAAGGCAAGGGAGAATTGTGGGTCTGTGTTGCACGGGTAAACATATTCTGGGCTGTCCTTGGTATGACGATAAACTACATCTGTGTCCTCGGGGAAGATGACAAACTGCATCCAATACAAGGCCTTTGATCAGGATGTTTTGAGGAGTATGGAACCACCTCTTAATTGCTGGTGTTCTCAGGTTCACTCTGACCTGGGGTGGTAGTACCTATCAGAGTCCCAGATATGGGCAAATAGTTACCCGCCCCACCCAAAGAAGTCAAAATACTATGAAAGTATGAAGATAGGTTTTAATACCAGCAATGCTTTTTTGGAAAAATTATTACAAGCAATACATTTTTTTGAAAAAAAAAAAAAAAAAAAAAAAAAAAATTACCAGCAATACATTTCTGGAAAAAAAAAAAAAAAAATTATTACCGGCAATAAATTTAAAAAAAAAAAAAAAAAAAAATATTACCAGCAATAAAAATCTTGTCAGCATTAAATAACCCATTGAGGTTGATATGCCATAAAACAAACAAAACCATATTCTGGAAGACATTGCTCCAAAAGTGTATGTATGAATATTGTTGAAATCCAGAGTCTTGCAGACCTCCAGAGAAATGTTAATTATATTCTACCCCAACTCTGTAATGTTACATATAATGGAGAAGTCATAGAAAGATGGACAGAAGGCTGCATACTTCTCTTCCCAACGAAAGGATATATATGATCGGTAAAAAATCATAGAGGAATTACACTCACCTCCATAGCAGCAGAAATTTACAACTCAATACTTCTCAACAGAATACTGCTGAAAAGTAGAAAAGGTGCTCATAGATTAACCATTGGAAAATCCTAAGTGTTCAGCGGATTATTGAAGGTGTCAGGGTAAAGGATCTACAGGCTGCCTTACTTTTTGTAGATTACTCAAAAGCCTTTCTGTACATACGGCATCCCCAGAGAGACAGTAACTGCCATAATGATGCTATACAAAAATACCAAATCTTTTGTTAGATCCCCAGACAGAGACATTAAGTTCTTCAAGATGACACTCTTGAAACTTTTCTGCTTGCTATCACCCTTGACTATGTATTGAGAATTTCAATCAACACACATCATCTAGGTTTTACTTTATCACAAGACTCTCAAGTCGATAGATATCGACTATGCAGATGACCTAGCTATCATTGCAGACACCATTACCAGTGCTACAGTACTCCTACATCGTCCAGAAAATATTGCCAACAATGTTGAGCTATGTCAATGCCATTAAAACTGAATTCATAGGCTTCAACCAGCAAGGTTTAATACAAACTGTCTCAACTGAATCAATAAAATCCATCAAATCTTTTACATATACCTAGGAAATTATATAAATTCTGCTGAAAAGGATGTGAAAATTCGCATAGTTAAAACCTGAGCTGCTTTGAATAAAATGGATATTATCTGGAAATCTGATCTACCAGATAACTGCAAACAGATTCTTTCCAGCCACTGTAGAGACAGTGTTAATCCATGGTGCCACTGCCTGGACATTAATTAAAACCCTAGAGCATCGGTGGGCAACTTTTTTTTTTTTTTTTTTTTTTTTGAGGATGTTTGCCAAAACCAGCCAAATCTCTGACACAAAATTTTTCATGTGCCATGCTTTAAAGATTTTGGAAATAAGAATACCTCTCTGCTTGTTTTAGTTTGTTCTTTGTTTTTGTTTTGTTTTTTGTTTTTGTTTTTGTTTTTTGTTTTTGTTTTTGTTTTTTGTTTTTGTTTTAGTTTTTGTTTTTTTGTTTTTGGTTTTGGTTTGGTTTTTGTTTTGTTTTGTTTTGTTTACCCAATACAAGGCTCAAGAGACACTCAAGGTAGAGGGTTACTGTGTCGTGTTGTATTAACATAAAAAAGATCAAGATCTGGAAACCCAAGCCTAAGCCTCTACTCCTTTCAAAAGACTTGGGAGGAGTGTGAACTGGACGTTACCCCTACTCCTTATTCTTATTAAAATTCCATGATGGCAAACAATGCCCATCATCAGAAATGAATGCTTCTTGTGTATTAGTAATATACTCTACTCCTTTAGAAATCTCTTATTTGATATCTCTTCATTTATTCAAGACGCACAAGTAAATGAAGTAAGAAACATTTCTTTAAAATAACAGGGATATCTACTCAAACATGTGTACCCACTAAAACTAGCATTTATTGTTATAAGAAATATTCATAGACATGTACATATATATGCGTGTCTATTTCGGACTACCTATGCATACAGAGGGCACCTTAAAACTCCATAACTATAAATATTAATTAAATACAATTTATATCCTGTTTTTAATGACCTACGTACTAAGGCATTTTCTGTTCTCTGTTGTTGCATCTATCATCAGAATATGTGTGTGTGTATCATTTAATCTTATTAGTAACAAGAAAAACAATAAAGAGAGTTCCTCTGGTGTGGATAGCAATTATTTGCCGTCTATCTTGGCATAGTTTTCTTTACGCAGGAAGATGCTGCCTGGAGGGTAACATTTTTTTCATTTATACTGGCAAAAAGTTACTCCCTGGGCAGCAACTTCCTGTGTAGAAAAGTTCTGTGTCAACCAATACTGTTAATAATTGCTATCTGAACTAATATATGTCATTTTTTATGTGCTGGTTAAAGTGTCACAGTGAAACCTTAACCTTGCATGTGTTGCAAGGATTAATATCCTCGTCTTAGTTGATTTCAGACTAGAATGAAAAAGGCCAAGAATATTATTCTGAATAATTTATCTCTGAATTTCTAGGATGAAGAAATATCATCATTTACATTCAGACTATTGTCCTCATCTTTGCTGTTAATTTCATAACATTTTGGACATCTCGCCTGAAGTCTTTCTTCAGGTGTCTATTAATCCAGGTAACCTTCAGTAATTTTTTTTTTTTTTTTTACACTTTATTCAATCTACAGGATAGATTATTATCATTTTGTTGTCCATTTTTTGTCTTGGTTAATTGTCCTTCTTAGTCCTGTTCAGTTCTTAACATATATGGAGGGGGTGAAAAAGTGCTCACCGCCCCCTGTGGAACAAACTAAAAATACAAAAGCGAGAACAACACTGGCAAGACACATAGTTATTGCTTTATTATTCTCTCTCATTGTTTTCTTTTTCTCATATTTTCTAACATTCAGTAAGGCCTTGTCATAGTGACTTTATTGCTTTTAATGATTAAAAAAAATAAAACTGACAAGAATATCATTCTGAACTATTTCTGCTTGAATTTCTGGGATGAGGAGTTATCATTATTTACATTATTTACATGAGAACTATTGTCCTCATCTTTGTTGTTGTTATCACCTGATCGCCTTCTGTCTTAATTTCTGGGATGAGGAGTTATCATTATTTACACTATTTACATGTGGACTATTGTCCTCATCTTTGTTGTCATTATCACCTGATCACCTGTCTGAATTTTTGGATTGAGAAGTTATCATTATTGACACTAATTTCCATGCAGGCTATTGTCCTCATCTTTGTTGTTATTATTCCCTGATCACCTTCTGTCTGAATTTCTGGGATGAGGAATTATCATTATTTAGACTCAGATTACTGTCTGCAAATGTTGTATGTTCCAATCTTCTTCAAGCACTTGTCAATCCTAGAAATTTTGAATTGGATTGATAAGCACCTGATGAAGGCTAGAGAGCACAACAACAAAAATGATGTGAAAATAACAAAGATGAGATTAATAATCCAATGGAAAATAATGTAAATATCCTGGACAAGGTATGTATTTGCAATATTCAGTGATTTTCTGAAATTGTCTAAATTTCTTCCTTTTGCATATAGGATACTTTTTAAAATTTTGTAAATTAAGATACCTCTTTGCACTTGATTTAGGGACATTTTTTCTGCATCCAGTGCATATTGTCAAAAAAAACCCCAAAAAAAACTAATAATAAAGTAGATATCAACACATCCCATCCGGCTTTGTATACTTTTATTTGGAGCAACCCCCACTCCAAATTTCTATCAAAGTTTTTGAATTTGAGAGATTTTTATTTGATATCACTCTGTTTATTCGAGAAGCAAGAGTAAATGAAGCAAGGAATGTTTCTTTATGAAAAGTAGTAGTAGTAGTTTTAAGTTGTGTGATGATAAAGTTTTAACTCGTTTTTATTTCATCTTATTTCTCTTTCTTCTTTACACCTAGTAGTAGTAGTAGTGTTAAGTTGTGTGAATCTCTTCGATGAAGCATTGTCATTATTATTAATTTTTGACTTGTCTTTCTTTCATCTTATTTCTCTTGCTTCTTTACACCTAGGAGTAGTAGTAGTGTTAAGTTGTGTGAATCTCTTGGATGAAGCCGTTGTCATTATTATTAATTTTTGACTTGTATTTCTTTCATCTTATTTCTCTTGCTTCTTTACACCTAGGAGTAGTAGTAGTGTTAAGTTGTGTGAATCTCTTGGATGAAGCCGTTGTCATGATTATTAATTTTTGACTTGTATTTCTTTCATCTTATTTCTCTTGCTTCTTTACACCCAGTACTAGTAGTAGTGTTAAGTTGTGTGAATTTCTTAAATGAAGCATTGTAATTATTATTTCTTTTGCTTCTTTACACCTAGTAGAAGTACTATGACGTTCTCACAGGAGGCTTTTTTTAAATTTAGATACCAATTTACAGCGTCTTTCGTGCATAGGAATTTTTCAAAATAGATATTTATCTTGGACACTCCCAAGATCTATCGTTGTTTTCATATTTTTCAAATGGAATACGTCAGCATTTGTTGATTAAACCAGTCACATTCTTGACTTCTGTTAATTTCCCTTTCTCCTCCATGCGTTTTGTAATTTCTGACTGAAAGTGGCTGTAAATAGTAACTCATTAAGAAATTTTTTTTACCATGTGTATTTAAAAGCTCTTTTAAAAGCATTTAAAATTGAGCACTCTTGAACATACATAAAAAAAGTAATAGGCAAATAATATATAAAGTTTATTCTATATACCATCCAGTACGTTTTATCTATTCTTGAGCCCCTTCTCTAATTTAGTAAGCAGGATTGCATGATGTTTCTTACCTATGACAAATCTGTTTTTTAAGGAACACTTATGAGCTGGATAGATATTAGATTCCCCAATGGTATGTGGGACTTAAGGCCAGTAGGGATCTCTGACTTCAAGAATAATCCTGCAAATGTAATGACTGACTGACTACTCGTTTCCAATACCCATCTGCTTGATGTGTTAAGATGCCTGCTCAGTTACATTTGTGTTCCATTAACACCCACAAAGCTAACCCGTGATTCACACTGCAGCTATGCTGACTGGACCTCATTTATAGTCTCTGGAAAGACTTTTGTCAAGCCTTTATAGATTTGGTTGAAATAAAATCCATTTTCCTGATGACAAGGATCACCAAAACATGTCAAAATAAGATTTTCTAAATTGTAGTATTTTATTAGATTTGCTTCCAAATTTTAATCACAAACACACAAGATTTGTCTGAAAATTAATGGGGCTGGTGTCACAAACAATTTATTTTAATTCCAAACAAACTACATGGTTTCTCCTTCAAAGTAATCCCGCATCCCCAAGTCCAATGTCCATCCTGAGTAAGGCGACAAACTATGTCCAGCAGGACAGCCTCTTATCAGGATTTTTTAAGGAGCATGGAACCACCTCTTAATTGCTGGTGTTCCCAGGTTCACCCTGACCTGGGGTGGTAGCACCTGTTAGGGTCCCTGCTATGGGCAAGTAGTTAAAACCCAAACTTGTGTAAAAATAGGTTTTAATACCAGAAATACTTTGTAATAAAAATTTAAAAAAAAACAAAAACATTATTACCAGCAATAATTTTTGAAGGAAAAATTATTATCAGCAATACTTTAAAAAAAAAAATACTAGCAATACAAACAGCTATACATTTTTTGAAAAAGATATGACCAGCTATCAATTTCTTCAAGGAAAAATATTCCCAGAAATAGATTTTTGAAGAAAAACATATTACCAGCAATAAAAATTTTGTCGGCATTGAGGTTGATATGCCGTAAACCAAACCAAACCCAAGTCTAATGCATTTTTCCATCCTTCTCTGCCACTCTTCTATACATTACTGAAAGGATTCTTCTTTGATGTCCATCAGTGCCATTGTTACAGCCCTCTTGATGACTTCCATGCCTTCAAAACAGGTCCACTTGATGATCCCCTTGAGCTTGGGGAAAAGAAAAAAAATGTCACATATAGCAATATCAGGTGAGGAAGGAGATTGTTCCACTACGGCAATATTTTTTTTGGCCAAGAACTGCTGGATGCTCATGGCATTGGGAGCAAATGCTTTGTTGTGGTGAAGCAGCCAAGATTTGTCCTGCCATAACTCTCATCTCTTCTCACACACTGAATGAAGCAAACGATGCAGCATCTCTTTATAGACTTGCTGATTGATCATCTGGCAAGAACTCACCGTGGGCAGTGCTTGTCACATTGAAGAAGAAACCCAGTCCCATTACTTTTCAGACACCTCGTATATATGATTGTGTATTTAGCAGCAATCCCTCTTTCATGCAAGATTCATTGACAATGACTGCGATTAAGCTTTTTACTATTTCTGTCTTGAATCCATACAAGTGATTTCTTTCCTGGATATAATGTATAAGAAATGTCCAAATGATTTGTGTACTTGAGCACTTTCGGCTAATCTATTATCCATTATGAAGTATGTTTTTTTTTTCTTTAACTGAATATGTAGATTTGTTTTCATAGCAATAGAAATGTTTTAATTTTTGACTGCAGGCAGCATCTTGCCAGAGAGTGCTTTTTTATTTAATAAGCTTCCTTGAATATTCCAGGCCAGAAGATGAAAATAAGTAAATATATAGTTTAATAAATAAAGCGTCTGCTCAAATATGAGTATCCACTAAAAATAACATTTAAAGTGAGATATATATATATATATATATATATATATATATTGTTAAATATGATGGATTAATTTTTCTATTTAGTTTCTCCAGCGTTCTTACATTTTTTTTGTTTGGTGGAAGTGAGTGAGTTCAAAAACTGACCATATTGTCGATTGTTCCAAACGATTTCAGACACTTCTTTAGCCATTTACAAGGGAGGTGTTTTCGGTATGTTGGAATTTGAGTGGGCAATTTTCTATTCTTAAAAATTAAAGAACACTGGAAAAACTAAATAAAAAAATTAATAAAATTTCATTGTCTGCCATATTTCACTAATGAAGTTTAAAAGAAAGGTTGCTGTCCAAATATACCTTTTATATATATTATTTTGGGATATTAAAACAAAAACTAAATCACTACACAATTGCAGTCATGTTTCAATGCATAACAATGCGCCTCCTCAGGTGATTGTAAATTACTGGTGAGCGAACAATTTGGTTCCAAAAGCAAAATTATTCTTTTTTTGAAAAAAAAAAAAAAAAAAAAAATACTTGAGGATAAGGATTATGGCAGCATTCACCAACTTAAACAAGGAGACCATCCAGACGAGTTGCAGGAGATTCCGATGTCATCTGGAGGCTGTGGTTGAAGCCAATGGTGACTTTATTGAATAAATTTACTTTCTAGTATTTCAAGATATTTTTGTGTAATTTTGGTAAATATATCTGTTAAAATGAGATGTCAGTGTTATTTTCATTTTTACATAATTTAGATGACAATTTATCCATCGCACCCTGTTTGTATCAGCATAATTGGAAATCAGTGTGGGCTTCAAATATAATAGTTCTATTTTTTTTTTTCATTAAAAAAAAAAAAAATACTTATTGTCATTGATTATATGAAGTGGTGCTGAAAAGTTCTCAGCTTGACCAATTTCCTTAAATCAATTTTATTGGCCAAATCTCAGATATTTATTTATTTTTTTTAAATTAACATGAAACTTGAGATCATTTGCCAAATCTGTTGTAATGTGTACGTGAATTACATAGCTTTTGCCCTTCTTGGACAGAACTTTTCAGCACCCCCTCATATAAGCAAATTTGTTTCTACCAGAATGTGTTTTGTGTTGTGTACTTTGTAATATGATGAAAGAAAAATCTGCATAGAGGTATCCATTAACTCATATGTTTGGATGCTCATATTTTTCAAGCTGACATTATCAATATATATATATATATATATATATATATATATATATATATATATATATATATATAAATAATGTGTGTGTGTTTGTGTGTCCATGTTCAGACATTAATTTTGTGTTTTACTTTCATGTCTTACTAATAAACCTAAAACCTGCTTCCTCCTAGAGATCTGATAATCATCTGCCAATCTCTTTGGTACTTCCCAACTCTCACCCTGTAATGATGCCTTTCTCTTTTTCTCTTTCTCCATCATCTTATCTATTAATTCCCCTCCCTACTCAACCAACCTGATAATGGACAGGCAGCATAGGAAGGGGATTGCTAATGTTAAAAAAGAAATTTTCACTTGAAGAAAAACCAAGATTATTCTCTTCAGTGAAAATTTAAAGCAGACCTATAGCATTGTATACTAAGGGCTACTCATAGTGCAACTAAGGACTAGGGGATCATTTCAGATTGTTAAAATTTTAAAACAGACCCATGTCATCATAATTGTGAGTTCAATTCATGAGCTATCTAATACAGTAGAAACAAAACTATTAATAATTGAACAGTATTTAAAAAAAAAAAAAAAGCGAGAAAATTCTTTGGCAGCAAACAATTTATTTGTGAAGAAATTGAGATACAAAAAAATATGCAGAAACTATGGCTTCTGTTGGTGGCGATAAGAACTTTGTATAAGTTTTTTCAAGGAGAAACTACAGCCAGTGGTCTTTCTGAATAGCACATTAATCTTAATTAAAATTGTGTTACTTACATTATTTGAACCGTTATCCTCATCTTCATTGCCGTATTCACAACATTTTGGCCGTTGTATGCTCTGGCCTTCTTCAGGTGATTGGAATTTCAAACCAAACCCTTTTTTAGCTCTACATTTTTATTAAAAAAAAAAAAGAAAAACGATTGTACCAGAAATACATTTTTATATAAAAAAAAAAATTATAGTGTCAGCAATATATTTTCAAAAAAAAAAAAAATTAACAATACATTTTCATAAAAGAAATTATTAATTCTCTGAAGAAATTGTGGCATTAAATAACCCATGAGGAGTTGACATACCATTAAACAAACAAATGTCATTCAGAAAGGAATGAATCCACTTGCTCCTAGATATTAAAAAAAAAAAAAAAAAAAAATGGAACTTGTGTTGTGTCATGAATAGATATGTCCTGAAGAGTATGGCCTTTAACAAAATGCCAGTTTTTTTGGTTTGTGTAGAAAAACTGATATTCTGCCACACTGTCCACATAACTATGTACTACCATCTTCATGAGGGTGGGGAGAGATATGAATGTTTGGATCAGGAAACCAAGAAAGTTTCTGAAAAGATGAGGAAAGAAAAGAAAGCCATATGATTAGCATCTTAACTGAAAACAGGTGTCCCTACTTTCTCTTCTCACTCAATTCAATGAGGGGGCACGAGAATGTTGTCTGGGGGTAAGGAGATGTTGACCAAGATGCCTTTGCTGAAAAAAAAGAAAATTTTCATGTTTGGCCAGATTCTGAAAAATAGGTCGAGGTCAAGAACTTTTCAACACCTCATACAATTTATACATGAAATAAAAAAAGAAAAAAATAATTTTTTTATTTTTTTTACCATCAAAGATTTATTTACTCTCCTGATTTGCATTTTTGTCATGTAAATATTTATGTGATGTCTGTATCAGATTTGGCTACAACTAGACTGACCGTTATATATGAGGAAGCCTTTTTCTTTTTCTATCTTTTAGTAGTTGTAACATTTAAGCGTGTGTTTTTTTTTTCTAACAGGGTCATGTGGCTGTGTGATTTGCATTCTGACCACAAGAACTGTCAATTTGTTAAAAAGGAGACTTCCTTATAATATCAGCCCACACGGGGGGGGGGTGTTTGACCAGCATTCACATGGAAAGTGCTTAAAATCCATATCACTGATTAATCCAACCCTTGTGAGTAAAATTGGGTAGACTGAACTGTTCATAAGCCATAACTCTGCTTCTACAATGTCACAAGCCATCATGACTGAGGACTTGGCTTAGTTCAAACTGTTGATCATGGCAGATTATTTTTCTTTTCTAGAACCTAACTTTGGCCCATAGTTACAGGATAAACCATAGGTGGGTTCTTTGAGTCTTGAATAAAAGAAAATGTGCCTAAGAATGTATCTACAACAGGTATTAGCTAGCTACCCTAGTAGCCGTCCATACTATGCATTTCTTTTTACTATAAACCAGTGTTTCTCAATATTTTTTACTTCAGAGCACACTTGTAGAATAAGTAAAACGGGGGTGTGCTTTAAATTTTAATAAAGTAGAATTAGTGATGGAATTTGAAAATAGGAAAATAATAAAAATCTCCTGGAATAAGACTTTTTTAAAAAAAAAAAGAAAAAAAAAGAAAGGCATGTGCTTTTTTAAAAAATATAAATTAGCTAGCTTTTTTAAATATATAGATTGTTTTTAAAATATAAAAATAATTTATAACTGTTAATTTTGGGTGGATCTGACTATCTTTCAGGGCACATTAATGCACCTGGGCACACTAGTTGAGACAATCTGCTATAAATATTATTTTATAAATTAAGAATAGTTCAAGTGACTTAACTGGTGAGCTGACTCCAGAGTTTTGTGTTGAAATTCTCATCAGGGCTAGATACTTGATAAATCAGATGACACTTGAACTTTTCTTGATTCATGGAATATTAAAGTTTTAGTTATCTATTGAATGCTTTTTGTCAGAATTTCTGCTTTCCTGAAAATACATGTGAAATTCATTTTCTCTGTTCTATTATTATTTTTAATATTATTAAACATTATATACATAGTTTGTTACATTCACTTACTTGCAAATATTCTTGAGAAAGATAGGTATATATTAGTCTTTTCTCCACACAACTATGGATAAATAACAGCACAGACTGGGCTCCATAGCCTTGGTTGTCAGTCAGTCTAGGTAAAGAAAAAAGTGTTATGACACTAGCATTGTAACCATGAAACTCTAGTAGTTCAAATCTCACCATGATTGATTTATCAGGGAGGGAACTTCTTGATGATATCGGCCCGAGGAGATGATCCCAATATGTGGCGCCATTGAAATCTGCTTGGAACAGATATCGCTGGTTGTCTCTAGCCTTGTGAGGGAAATTAGACAGAACTGTTCAAAAGCTATTAAGGGTGTGCTGGTACATTGTTACAAGTAATCGTGACTGAGGTTTTGAGCTTAGTGGTGTTGTTCAGCCACTGATCATGCTTGATTAGGCACTTTCTCTTAGGATTATAGACGTTGGCTCTGCGGATGTTAAGTAACAGAAGTTACTTAACACATGCTGTTAAAATTTGAGATGAATGATTAAGTTATTAGCTGACGAAATCAGTTTTTCTGAAACTGCTGTACTTATCTCTTTGTCATTTATGTCCCTATGCATCCCTTGCTCTATCTCCCATCATATTTCTAACAACTATGCTATTTCTTATTCTTATGAACTAAAAGTTCATAAAGTCATTTGAGAAAACTAAAGCATACATATGAGAAAACTAAAGCATACATATTCTGATATTAGACAAATTGTTGACAAATATTTTTGAGAAAAATGAGATTTATTCATCAAAATTTGAATGAGAATTTCAAAGGTATGCGGATTTTCAATTTTGTCTTTCCGATACTGGTGGGTGTCCAGATCCTCTTGCCCTGCACAGACAGCCTTTCTCTTTGAACTTTTTGGGTCATGTCCAGATCCGCATTGCAGTTGGTGCATTTTTAGTGAATTCTCTCACAACTGCATGCTGCACAGTTTTGTTCAACTCTGTTCGAGAATCCTCTAACACACAAAATGCCTTTTCTTTTCCAGCGAATGATGTTTTTATAGCTTAAAAAACAAAAATAAAAAACGCTAAGCATAGAATGTTTCTACACCTGCTGTTAAAATTTGAGATCATTCGTTAAGTTATTAGATTATGAAATGATATAAATTTTTTGAAACTGCTGTACTTACTTCTCTCTGTCATTTATGTCCCTATGCGTCCCTTGCTCTATCTCCCATCATATTTCTAACAACCATGCTATTTCTTATTCTTATGAACTTTTAATTTGTGAGGGAAATTAGAACTGTTCAAAAGCTATTAAGGGTGTGCTGGTACATTGTTACAAGTAATCGTGACTGAGTTTTTGAGCTTAGTGGTGTTGTTCAGCCACTGACCATGCTTGATTAGGCACTCTCTCCCAGAGTTACAGATGTTGGCTCTAAGGGTGTTAAGTAACAGAAGTGTGCCTAAGCATGTATTTGTAACGGGGAAGAGCTAGCCACCCTAGCAGATGAGCATACTCAGAAAAACAAGCAGTTATTATTATTATTAGTGTCCCTTTGTGGATGTCATCTTCAATCTCTACAGTTGCTTGCCCATGGCACTAACTAGGTTCCTATCAGATAGATATTATGTTAAGAATGATCTTAACCTTTTCTTTTTAATTTAGTAGGATCAAGAAAGGCATGAACTTAAACAAAATGTGCCACAAGGGAAAAATCAAATATCGTAGAAACTACTTTTGTAAAATTGCCAAGGAAATTAAAATGGTGATAGTGAGATAGTGTAAACTCATTTTGCTCCTAAGAATGTGTGTCTGTAATATCATAGATAGCCAAATAAATTCCTTAAGACAGTTAAGTCTTTGAAGGTTTATTAGCCTTTAGCACTCTGCATTATTAATATTACTTCCCTTTCCATTGCATTCTTTTTCAATTGTAGTATCCTGATTGTTATTAGGTTGTGCAAAAATAATGTCGTTTTCTCACATATGTTACTATGTGAGAAAGCGACATTATTTTTGCACCAACCTAATAATTTTACTCTGAGTTGGTTTCTGTTGCCATAACAGGATATGGCAACACTATTGTTCAGGGATCTGAGACATCATCAGTAACAGGATAAACTTTTTGTACAGCAAATGAAGTCAAAGAATGATAAAGATTAAAAGCCAAAAGGGTAAAACTAGAAAAAGAAATAAATACACATACAAAACCAGTTTAGTTTGAATAACACATAAACAAAAAAAAAGTGTAACAAGGAATATGAGAAAAGCAGCTGGAGGTTTAAACACAAGTCTATTTGTCTAAATGGCTAAAAGAGGGTAGCGAACACTTTGCCTACATGAATATGTATAAAGTTTATTACAGGAATATATTTCAGTATTGCAGTGAGTTCACAGAAAGTAAGTTACGAGAAGGTTATGTTTGGCAACCGCGTGTAAATAGATAACACATGGGTGAAAAGATACCACATAGATACAAATGTAAAATAAACGTATAAAACAAATGTTCAAAGAATAATATGATAAAATAGACCAATGTAGAAAGAAAAAGTATTAAAAGTTAGAAACTGGTGCTGGTAACATTTGGGGGTGAGAGTTGGAGGATTATAAAATTATGAACCATGTCCTTGGAAGTACCGTACTTTTACTGTCAGGGTTCTGGTTACAACTAAGGGCTAACCAGAAGTGGTCAAAAATGGTGACCAATCTAAAAAAGTATCTAAACTAGAAGAAGGGACAAACAAAGGGGAAATAAAACAATGCAGTTTCTGTACTTTAGTGGCAGGACACATTTATTTAAAAGTACAGGGTGTTTTGAAAAATTTGCTATCATTTGAGATGTAAATATCTGAGTAACTACATCTCAACCAGTGTGGCTGGGTGCATTAATGCACCCTGAAAATGTTGTAATATAAGCAAAGAGTCTTTTGAGATTGGTGTGGAGGGGACACCTGATTGCTCTCCCAACAACTATGAGAATAATAGGGAGAGAGGAGAAAGAGATAGGAGGTAACAAAAGATAACACTGCCTTGGAAGCCACAGCAAATTGAGAAGCAAAATGTCCACAGAGCTGACTTCACAAGACCCCATGTCTTGCCAACTGTCGACTGCTGTTTTCCTCCAGCTTTTATTGGCATGAGGCATCTTACAAAGACCTGGATCTTGACCAGTTGCAAAGAGTCCCATATTTAGCTAGACATGCCAAATTGTCTGACTGTTAATTGGGAAAAATCTGGATGTAACTGGTGTTGACAAACATGTCTACATGCAATTTGAGGACTCTTTTGCATCTGTAGTGACATGTGTTCACCATGGGAAGGTAGCCAGGTGTGCCCCGAGTTAATGGAAGAGATATCAAAATTTATAAATGTTTCCTATTTATTATATATATATATATATATACATACATACATTTATTGATGCTGGTATATAAAGTATTTGGCAATGTGTGTTTATATAATACACTATTTGGGGATCACCCTCTGTATTTAATAATTATGTTTTATATCTACATTGGTTTAATTCACTCCTACTTCGATGCTGAAACAATTTTCCCCATTTTTGCATGCATCCATTTTTTTTTTTTTTTTTTTTAGGCAAAGTGTTACCTAAAATTTTAAATCCACCAGACTGAAAATTACTATTAGCCAGCAAGTTAGATTAGGCAAAAAGCTTTAAAATATTAGGGAAACTTTTATCAAATTTCAAGAATTTTTAAAATTAAAATTTAAAGTGCACTTCACAGTTTGTTATTCTACAAGAGTGCCCTGAAGTATAAAAAAAAAAAAAAAAAAAAATGTTAGAGAAGCACTTGCATAGATTATTAAAATGACTAAGGGAAGTAACCACACATTTACTTCCTAATTGATTTACCTCCCCTACCACTCTATTTTACAGGGGAATGTATATTTATCTTCAATTAGAAAGAACTTTGGTTTTATTTTTGATCTTTCATGACTTTCAAGATCAATAAGTCAATTTTGCATAACCTTGATCATAGGTCATCTGCATATCAAATTTGGTTAATATCAAGTTATCAGAAGAGTTATTTATTAATTACTTTTTTATTTAAAAAAAAAACTAGACACCAAACACACATAATGTCTTAAAAACAAAAAATGTCTTATTTCAGGAAAATTTTTTATTTTCCTATTTTCAAATTTCATGACTAATTTTTACTTATTAAAAGTTAAAGTGTGCCCCAGTGTTTTAGTTATTCTATAAATGTGCCCTGAAGTAACAAATAAGATTAGAGAAACACCAGTGGAGGCTAATGAAACTAAACAGGTTTATTGTTAAGAAAAATAAGATTTATTCATCAAAATTTGAATGAGAATTTCAAAGGTATGTGGATTTTTATAAGTTTCTCTTTCCGATACTGGTGGGTGTCCAGATCCTTTTGCCCTGCACAGACAGCCTTTCTCTTTGAACTTTTTGGGTCATGTCCAGATCCGCATTGCAGTTGGTGCATTTTTTGTGAATTCTCTCACAACTGCATGCTGCACAGTTTTGTTCAACTGTGTTCGAGAATCCTCTAACACATAAAATAACTTTTCTTTTCCAGCGAATGATGTTTTTATAGCTTAAAAAGCAAAAATAAAAAAAACCCTAAGCATAGAATGTTTCTACACCTGCTGTTAAAATGTGAGATCATTGGTTAAGTTATTAGATTACGAAATGATATAAATTTTTTGAAACTGCTGTACTTACTTCTCTCTGTCATTTATGTCCCTATGCATCCCTTGCTCTATCTCCCATCATATTTCTAACAACCATGCTATTTCTTATTCTTATGAACTTTTAATTTGAGAAAATTAAATAAAACATCTTATGATATTAGACAAATAATTGTTCTCAGAATTTCTTCCTATTCTAAGCATTCACTGAACAAACTTGTGTCTGTGTGTAATGTCAGCTGAAAGCAGTGCTTATCAAGTTATGGTTGTAGAACGGTCTCTTGTGTACTAAATTTGATCATCAGTAGGTGTTGCACAATTGTATTTTCCATATCAGATGAAGCTTTGTAAATATTTACACATAAATTTTCATTTTTTTTTTTTTAATTAAATTGGATGTATGTTTGTTATGAATGAACAGTGTATGGTGACTTTCAGTTTTATGCTTCAATATGATCTTCAAACATATGTTCAGACAATGATTTTGAAGTATAAAACTGGTAGTCACCATGCTGTATTGATTCCTCAGTCCATACTCCATGCCTAAACTAAAGGTAATGTTTAGAGTCACCCTCTAGTGACTAAAAATTGGAGGTTGCACGCCTTTTTCAAACTGATTTACTAGCTCACTTTAGCTGAGAGAAATTTCCTCTACTTGAAGGGTTTTATCTCATATTCATTCATAATAATAATAATAAGGAAATTCTTACTGCAAAAAGTTACTGTAATATTTTAACACTTTTTGCCTAATCTAACTTGGTGGCTAATAATTTTCGGTCTGGAGGATTTAAAATTGTAGGTAATCTCCTCTCTAAAAAAATTGGACGCATGCAATAATGGAGAAAATTGTTTCAGCATCTGAGTAGGAGTGAATTAAACCAAAGTAGATATGAAACTTAATTATTAAATACAGAGGGTGATACCTCAAATGTTTAGTCTATAGTGTATTATATAAACACTTTATCTCCAATATTGATCACTCTTCCGTAAAAAATGCAGCAAATTTTGAACTGTGTGTGTGTGTGTATATATATATATATATATATATATATATATATATATATATATATATATATATATACACATACACACACACACTTTATATACCAACATGTGTGTGTGTATTGGGGCAGCAGATCATTATTTAAACATATTATTAAATATAATAAACAGTGACTGCCTATTATGTCTGATCATGAGCCGTTCGAATGTTTGCTTTAATTTTGGGTGAAAATAAAGACAAAAATTGTTTAATATTTGGATATTTTTTTATTAAGTTTCTCTTAGGCTTTCAGCTCACATCAGAGTGGTTATACAGACATGAAAGAAAGATATCCACTGTCAAAGTGGATATCTTTGTTATTTTGACATAGAAAATTGCTATGCGACAATAACGGTCAATGAGCAGGAGACACGCAAGTTCAAGATGCGGATCTATGATGTCATACCCTGCGATAGACCAAAGTATTACAACAGAACCAATGTCTAGATGAAATGTAATGCATTGTGACTAATTTGAAATATAATTTTGTTGAGTGTGGGCGGCTTCATTTTAATGTAGATGGCCTCCAATATCCGAAGGTACTTTTTACTGTGTGTATGTGTGAGTATTATATTAATGGATTTACTTTTAATCCAAAGTTTTTATTACTTCAAATGTTATTTTTAGTGGATAGCCATGTTTGAAATAGACACCCTGTTTTTTATTTTAAACTGTGTATTACAATCTATCGGCCTAGATACTCAAGTAAAATATAAAAAAAAATAAATTTCTCTATTAAGTTTTCTTGAGTGTGTAGGCTGAGAGACAATGCACACTGCATAAAATAAAAACCAGGGCTTCTATTTCAAACATGGGCATCCACTAAAATAACTTGTGAAATATATAGTGTGTTTACATGTGTATAGGTACACAGGTTGATTATATGAGTGTCATTCTGTGCACTTCAGCTTTAATTTCGAGAAATATTAAAGTATGTAAGTTTGTACACTATTGCATATCAATCTGTCCACATAGCATTTTGTTTACGTATCCTAAGTGAAATTGCACACGGGTTTTCTTGCTAACTGCATAGAAATCATTTTCATCCTTTTTTGTTTTAAACGCTGATAAATTAACAAAGAATTGAAGTGTTTGTGTGTATCCATGTTTGTATGTTCAGGTCTATATGTGTGTGTGTTCATATCATTATGTTTTCATGTCTCTGTGCATTTGTGTATATGTGTGTGCATTTATGTTTGTTCAAGTCTATATGTGTGTGTGCTCATGCCATTGTATGTTTTCATCTCTCTGCATTCAAGTGTGTGTGCATTTATATTTATCTATGCCTGTGTGAGTGTGTTCGCATCTGCCTGTGTGTGTGTTTGTCTATGTATTGATGTCTCTGTATGAATGCCTGTATGTACATATTTCTTTCTTTCTTTTTTACTACTCCTCTTGTGTTACTGTAAAAACAGTTTCCGTGTAACTGTGCCTGTTGAACTTATCAACAGGCCAAATACTTAGAGCTTTGATGTGATTAAATGCTGAACCATACGCACTGTGTCGGAAAAATGGCTGGAAAAAAATAACTGTATCAAATATTTTTCTAGTGTGGAGAGGCAGACAGTTTTGCCATGGTTCACAATATTTTCAGACAAAAATATCATATAAGCTCTTAAACTGTATAATTAAAAAGTAAATGTGCGTTTCTGTTAACTTCATGAATCTCTGCACAGTAGTAGATTGGCAGTTAGGGTTCATCATTTTACAGGAAAGAGGGCTTGGAAAATGTGACACTCACAGCACATATTAAAGGCAAGTGGGACAGTAGATACAGGATGCGATGGGTAAATTGTCGCCATTTTAAATTTTGTGCATTGTTTGTTTTTGATTTTGTCGGTGTTGTAACTTAGGGAAGGTTACTGAATAGAATAATCTCACAATGGTTGGTAATGAACGATAATACTTAGGACAAGAACAACACATACAAGATTCACCAGCAGTGTGTAGAAGAGGTAGTCAGCTGCTAGAAGTGCTGTCAAGTGAATTCCACAATGAATTTCCAACTCTTGACCACGTACAGTATTTACTACTGTATTTATGTGAATGTGGACATACCAATTATTGTTCATAGGTATGCTACAGAACAGTATAGTAGTGTCAGTTGGGCACCATGATACAATTCACTCCACCAGAAATTTAGAAGCAGTATGCTGTACTAATGGGAATTTGTGGCAGAATCTTTAATATGAACTTTTGGGCATCAATCTGAGGACAGTGCATAGGATTCAGAAAGATTGGATGAGTCTAATGGTGATTAAAAACGTGTTTGGAGTGATCACTAGTTATGATGTTATGCCTAACTTCATCTTCCCCCAGGGCCTTAGACTTAACACAGAGGTCTACATCAAGTACCTTGAGAAGGTAGTGCTACCCTGGGTCAAGAAGGTGGCTGCTGGAAGACCCTATGTCTGGCAACAGGGCTCTTCACCATGCCACACAAGGATGGCTATCAGACAATTTCTGTGTCCGCATTACCTCACCAGACTGCAACAGTTGAGTGAAAGGCCAACAAAATACCTTGTAACAATGGTTGAAGCCAATGGCAATTTTATTGAATAAATTTACTCATTAGTATTTAAAGATATTTGTGTGTAATTTTGGTAAATATATCTGTTAAAATGAGATGTCGGTATTATTTTCATTTTGGCATCATTTAGACTACAATTTATCCATCGCAACCTGTATATCTGTTAAAATGAGATGTCAGTGTTATTTTCATTTTGGCATCATTTAGATGACAATTTATCCATCGCACCCTGCAGGCATGTTTTATACTTCTATTTTATGTACTTCTGTAAATGGTTGGCAGAAAAGGGGTTATAGGGAGATAATAAAAAGACAACATTTACTAAGAGCTGCAAATGATAGGAAATTGTGGAGAGCCCCAATCATCCACACTGGGAAGAGAGATACCACATAGAAGATTCGTTCTTACCGTAGATCTTATTAGGCACAATAAGAGATTAACAATAATAACTAATAATAAAACAAAACAATTACAACAATATACTGTAATAAAAGTTATGAAATGGATAGAAGATTTATTCTTACCGTAGATCTTTATAAATGGAGAAGCTGATTTTTTTTCTCTTAAGTCAGGATCCTTTCTCATTTCACTGAAGGGAAACAATTTCCTTTTTTTCTCCCCTCCCAATGTCCAAATGGCAATTGACCCTTCACCTGTGCTTTGGGGTCATTATTTATTAATATTTATGAATTGTTTATTTTTGGTGTGCATTTAGGGTAAATAAGACTTCAGATTAGAAAGAACCACTGTATTGAGTGTGTACATGTGGGAGACCCACTTTTGCTTCATCATGATCTCTGTTCATCAATCTGAACATGTCACTTGGAGGAGACAAGGATCATATTCATGTCTGGGATTGTTCGATGATCATGTGTAATGGTAGATCTACTATGAAACTAATGAAGTTCAAGCTTCAGGGCCCCCCTTATCACAGAGGGGCCTCTGAAGTAACTTTTTTTAATGTATGAATTTTTTTTGTTTGTTCTTAAAATAAGCCTATTTTAGTTACTGAATCATACGCCAATGGGTTGAAGTAACAAATGTTGGCTTTAGAATAACAATTCATATACCCTCAAAATTCCTCTGGTGAATGAGGTTGAGCTGATAGATGCAAACCTATCCAACACTACTGTTAAGTGCCAAGATGGACTAGAATCAAGGCTGTCTTTTAGGGAACTGGCACTGTGTCCAATATCAGAGGTAGAAAACACTGGTGTAGTAAAGGAAACCTTTGAGGTCCCTTCATAGAAAGAACTGATTGCATAGAAACTGAAGATACCAATATTAATGAAAAGTTATCATCTGAGTCAGCTGAACTTGATGTGTACACCCCATGACTAACTAAACCCAACCATCGAGTACATCGTAGATCTTCTAGATTGGTAAAACCTTCCCAGTGTCTTGACTTGGAATGAAATAAAAATAGAAGAGGAAAATGTAATAATAACTATTGATAGCCACTGAGGAACCTGCTGATGAATGAATGCTATTGGCCCTTAAGGAACACACCTTGACTATGACACAATCCCTGCACACCATGAGGAAACAAAAGGCGGACATTATAATTCACTATATATATATATATATATATATATATATATATGTACACCGATACATAATAACTAAATACACATAGAGATCAGAAAAAAAATTTGATTTAGTAGAAAT
>OZ010615.1:29130283-29150283 GCA_963932145.1 Acanthosepion lycidas | reverse complement strand
GAAGCTCAACTGAGAAATTCTCTTCTTGTAACAATCCAGTACTTGTAAAATCTATTATCTCTTGATAATTTAAATATGTATTTTTTGACAGCGTATTTTTTAAAAATTTGTTTTCAGCATTGTTAATTTCCCTTTACAAAAATATAATCATTAAAAAAAAAAAAAAAATTTGTAAATAGATTGTGTGGTTTTGTCTCCAGTTAAACATCAGTCAGTGTGAAAATTAATTGGATGACTTGCCGATGTCTATGTGCACTTTGAAAACTACTTACTATTTGTCATCATTTATAGCTCAAAAGTTTCCATCCAAATTTTCTTAAAGGAAAATGAATTTGATTAAAAATGTTGATAGAAATTCAGAAGACAGTTGGCTTCTCGATAGATATATATATATATATATATATATATATATATATATATATATATATATATATATATATATATGTAATGTAATTATTTTTGTTTCCTTTTCTTAGAAAAGGCCCAAGATTGATGCAAAGAATCAAAATTGGAAATATTTTCTTTATTGTTCCTTTTATTAAAAAAAAAATATTTGTAAAATATGGAAATTGACAGGAGTGAACAAATCTACAAAGAAACCAGCTGTAGTGATGATTAATACCTTCAGAGCCCTGGGTTGGAGAGGCCATGTTGCTGTTTTGGGATTTTAAAAAGGATTATAGAGAAAAATTAATAAAATTTCCACATAGATTGGATCAATAAATCTGAAGCCATGACATGTTGATTTTGATCTGAAATTTCTTCTGTATAATATTTGATATATGGGACTAATATTCACCAGTTAATTAAGTGCATTGACAAAGGAAGGGTTGAAAAAAATATTTGTAAAATAAATATGTGTATAGGTGTATATCCAGAAATGTAGATGACCAAAACCTGCTGGCTGACCTTTCTACTAACCTAGCTTTAACAGCAAAATAGACTTATGGCCACATCATATTCAGTCACCAGTTCCCATATGCTCACTGAAGTTAAGCAATGTCAAGCTTGATCAGTACCTAGACAAGTGACCACCTGGGAATATCATGTGCTGTAAACTTAGATGTGCAGGTGGTGCAACTTATACTGGCTCTGTATTATTAATCAGAAAGCTGAATTCCAATTAGGTTCTTTATTCACTTCTGTGCAAACACTCTTGGGAAAGTTATGATTCCATCTCTCCAGCTATGGTTTAATTAAGTAAGACTCATACCACTAAGCCATTATTTTAAAAACAAAACATTCTTACAATCTAAAAATATTTTCTGACTTTAAATAACCTACAATGAGTTCATAAACTGTAAAAAAAATGAATCAATGAAACAATTCAATATGAGTGGGGACTGGTTTGTCACATTCAATACCACAAAAACCAAACTTCTAACATTCCATCATCAACAAGCAGACCCTTAATTTTTGCTTATTGTGATAAATGGGTGTTCTCTCAAGGAGGCCCCCTTGCCTTTGAACATCTATTAAGACTTAAACTTTGCCACAGGCTGAAACTGGGATACTACTGACTTATCTGAGCTGTAGTAGCTTAATCTACACTTTCCATTCTTGACAAGAGTTAAAAAGTGGCTTTGTGGGTGATGAATTATTTTCCACTCTACTACCCCTTCCCCATAGACTAAATGTTGCAAGAATCTCACTATATTGCTATTTTCATGGAAAATGTTTGGACAAACTACATTCCACCAGTTCAGATCTTTACAGCTATGACCTGCCATACCACGTACATTGGGTCGAACCATCTTCATTCCATTCATGTTCCTTTAGTAAGAATGATGTCCACTCAGTGGTCCCATTCACTAGAATCTTAACCTCTTCAAGTAGAAAGTTAATCATTATTTTCCTGCATGTCATACACTTCTTACCACTTACATTTACTGCTCATACAACCACCTCCTTCAGTAATCCTCTACCTTGAATGCCTCTTGGGCCTTGGATACGGTGAACGTTAGTAAAGGTAAAAATTTAATTTTATTAATAATGAAGCTAAAGACTTATTGATGCACTTTTGCATGTAATAATAGTCAACTTTTTACACATAGTACTCAGTAGAATAAGAACTGGATGTGCACATCTGCTTTGGTGTATCCATTGCAATCAATTTCTCACAGTACAAACATATTTTGGTAGAAAGTAAGAAGCACAAGAATTTACAAAGCAATTATTACCAAACACAAAATCTTAACATGTTCTTCAAAAATGTACCTCCTGCCCAAATAATAGGATATCTGAAGAAAATAAAATACTTTCAACTTCTGTAGAAAATAGAGCTTGCATTTTGAATTATACAATTTATGTTTTGAATTACTCCCAAACTATATAAATTTTGATATTTTGAAAGCAATTTTAAAACCTCACAACCACTTGAAATGTTTTGAAACATTCCTGAATGAAAACCCAGTTTCAGTATTAAATAATCCACAGGGGTTTTGATATGGCTGGTAAAACAAATAAACAATCAATCAACCAATCAGCTTTGTCATAAGATTACAGTTGTGAGAATCATTCTATGACCAATTTCGTTTTTTCTTTTTAAAAACGGTGTTTATTTTGTCTACTTGAGAAAATTTAATTAAGATAATGTGCCTTCCTGCAGTATTTGAACATGCATCCCAATTTGCAGGAGAAACCATGCTTGGCTATGGAGAGCTTTACAGTCAAGTGTGCAGATTGGTAGACAAAATAAACACTGTTTAAAAACACAAAGCATCTACTCAACTATGGGTAACTACTAAAAATAATGCTGGAAGCCATAAAAAAATGTCAGATTAAAAAATAAAAGCCATTAATTTTTTGTAAATATATACACACAGATCTATCTATCTATATATCTATCTATAATTTTGTATAATTTTATAGATCAACAAACAGTATTTAGTAAAATATGACAAACTAGAAAAGTTTTTTGTGATATGTTTCATCTGTCAGTATTTCATTGGATTGGGCTTTGATGACATTGCCACATCTACACATGTGAGGACATTGCCACATCTACACATGTGAGGACATTGCCACATCTACACATGCGAGGACATTGCCACATCTACACATGTGCATGAAACAAAAGATGCAGGTAGTTTCAAAATTTTTTGAAAGAATATTTTTTGAAAAAATTGTCTTTTTTTTTTTTTTTTGCAATCTAGTCAAAATGATTTGCATTCTTTTTCTTTATCTCCCCACCACCTTTGTACTTGATTATCCTGATTTGGGTAGATTTCATTCAAAAAATTTTCAAACTACTCACGTCTCTCGTTTTGTGCGCATATGTCATCAAAGCTCAGTCCAATGAAATCCTAACTGATGAAACACATCACAAAAAAAAACCTTTCCAGTTTGTCATATATATATATATTTAGAAATAATATGACAAACCATAAAGTTTTATACATATATATAAGTAAAAGTTTGTCACTTAGCTGATTGATGTTATCTTCAGTGTACAGACTCCAGAGTTTTGTTGGCAGACATGTCAGTCCATTCTTCAGGGGGTATCAGAGCAATTTAATATATTATGAAGGTACAGTGGAGTAATAATAGTGGAGAAGGCCAATTCTGAATTCAAGACCTGTGGAGGGTCGTTGAGGACCTTGTGGTATACTATGCACAAGTTTTCTGTAATCGGCTCTTCCAAAACATGTGGTTGGTCCTGCACAAACCTTCACCACTATAATCAAATGAAATGTGCAAGGTGGTCTGGTTGTTTCTAAGATCCAAATATGTCAAAAACAATGGGGGAGTCCAGTGTGTGTGTGTGTGTGTGTATATATATATATATACACACACACACACACACACACACACAAACAAACACACATACAAAATCACTTAACAATTGACAAATTAACCATGGTAAGAGTTGAACCATAGTCCCAGCATTGGAACGCTAATGTTCTAATCACTTGTATGGCTTAGGAGCTGAATGTATATGTGTGGCATCTGTTGTTCTTGGGAGACCATGGATCTGTGTCTAAAAAGTTCTGCCTCAGCTGTTGATGGCTGTGCAGCATCTGTTATCGCTGTACAGGCTCACATAGAAATGAGTCTCGCTTTCAATGAATGCATGTGAAGACTCTTTCCCCTGATGTCACCATGTTGTTTTATTTCCTTCGAGCATGCTTCCCCCTCAGCAGCAAGTCTCTGTTTCTTCTCTCCTTGCTTCAGTCCTTGGTGTAAATTCTGTCTCCAGCCCTCTGTGTAAATTGTCTCCAGCATGAATGATAATTGACAAGGTCTTCCCATCTCTCAATGTCTATGTCTTCGCCTTCGTATCACTCTTGCAGACACCCTTGAACAGAAGATGAAGTCGCCTTTGTGCCGGTGGTCAGTTTCTTGTACTGAAGGATCTTTGTACTCCTTCCATCAGTAGACTGTCACTTTCTGTGTTTTTCCATTGTAGATGTCTATACATAAGCTCTTCCCCAAGCAAGGCAATAAAGCCACAAAGATGCAAGAGATTGCTGAAATTGAAAGAAACAGAAAATGTTGATAACAGAGATGACATTAAATGATCAGGATTCAAGAGGATACAAAATGAGGATTGACATTGCATTTAAATTTTTTTAAGGTTTTTGTTGACAAGAAAGCAAGAAGCTGGTAGATGTTTCAAAAGTGAGAAATGTGAGAGAAGAAACCCTTAGCATAGAACTAAGTCTGCATTTACCAATTCTAACAATAAAAAGAAAAAAGGAAAAAAAATCCTAGCCAATTTCCTACTAAAATTAAATTTGTGAATTTGAGATTACCAAATAGGGAAGTTCATCAGAACAGTTACCATAAAAGTGTCTATAGAAAAGATGAAAGGAACTGTTTTGCAGTGATGGGGAAAGTGATCAAAGGCATTACATTCAGATTAGATGATCAATAATATTGCAGATTCTGTCAAGAACCTTGAGATACATAGCAGAATTGCTGAATCAGATGTTCAGCAATAGTCAGTGAGTGAATGGTAGCCTTATAAATGTGCAAGATAGATTCTGGTGATATATGCAGGGGGTGTAATGGAATGCAAAATAGTCAAGTCCTTTACATTCCCTTATAAACAAATACCATTGGGAAAGGCATGAATTCATTTCTCCTTCCTCCCAGATATGGGTTAAAAAGTAGGGCAGATTGGGCTCTTTAGCTTTGGTTGGCAATCAGTCTAGGAGAAGGGTCACTGAATTCAAAATTTGAGGAGGGTTGTTTTCGGACCTTGAGTTATGCTATATGCACTCTGTATTCAGTTCTTCTGAAAATTGTGGATGCTACTGCACAAATCCCTACTACAATAATTAAATCATATGTGCGGGTGGTTCAGTTCCAGGAGATGAATTGTTGAACCCTTCATATGTTGAAGATGGTGGGAGATTCCATCATATGTTTATAATAAAATTGTATTCAATATGATTTTCTTTGTGAAGAGATTTAATTGAGTAAATACCGTTTTTGATTTTGTTCAATGATTCTATTTTATATATTAATTTATTTATTTTTTTAGCATAGTGGTTTGGTGAATGCGAGGCAGAAGATATTGTTTGGCCTTCTTTTTTCCTTTTTAGAGAGAAATCCCCCCCCCCCCCACAAAAAAAAATTGCTGGCATCAAACAGAAATGCTAGAAAAAGTTTTGCATGATTCGGGTATTCTTATAATGTCATATTATTTTGTTATCATTTCTTGATTTTAAAGCTAAGCATCTCTTTATTATGCCTCTATACCTCTCTCTCTCACAGAGAACAAAAGAAACAGATTTAATCATAATGGCAGATGTAAAGATGATGTTAAGATGTCAAATTTAGAAGGCAGCTTTGTCCCAGAGATATTTTTGCATAGAAGTTTCTCTTTAGTACAGTTAAATAATTTGACGCCCTTTTGTGTATATTCCTTATCTGCTGCCAATAATTTGTTCATCTACCATTAAGCTTCTTCAATTCACTCTTGAACTTTTTTTTTTTTAAGCATTTCACCCCAAGCAAGGCGGGAAGCCACTAGGACGCAAGGGGTTACAGAAAATTTAGAGCAAGATCAGATAGGAGTGATAGAAGAAAGGATGAGGGTAGTGGATAGATCAAGGCAACTGGAGATGTCGATTGATATTACACTTGAATAGCTGGAGATTATAGCTCACAGGAAAAGGGAAGGGAGTTCCACAGGCGAGAGGTGCGAGACATGAAGCTATTAAAATAGAAGAGACGGCTACATTTAGGAGTTTCGACAGTGAAGGGGTGAGAGCGGGATGCCAGCCTCGTAAGGCGCTGGAACTCATGACGTCTGGGAACCAGCGAATGCAGCTCCTCGGAGCAATTTCCATGGAAGTATTTGTAGAACAGACATAGAGAGGCGATCGCGCATCTGTGAGAAAGTGACTGTAGACGAGACGCCAGGGCAGGGCCAACTACATTGCATATCAGCCTCTGGAGCCTATCAAGAACTCCGAGGCAAACAGAAGGGGCACCAGACCATATATGGCAGCAATACTCCATGCAAGGGTGAATTGTTGATTTGTAGATCTGGAGGATCGACTCCGGGGAGAAAAACTTCCTGGCGCGGCTCAGGAAGCCAACTTTCCTTGCAGTGGACGAGGCAATTGATTCAATGTATTTATTCCATCTCAGGTCAGCAGTCAACGTGAGACCGAGAAGCCGCAGAGAGTTGCTCTCGAGAAGTTGAGCGTCAAACATTCTGATGGAGGGAAGGGAAGGATCTCTGTGGTGATTAATAGAGAGCAGTTTTGTCTTAGAAGCGTTTAAGTTGACCAGCCAATTCACAATCGATTGGAGGTCCTTTTTGAGACTCACGGCCAGGTGAGTTTTGTCAGACTAGATTTGTTTTTGAGGCAGGAATAAATTGTGATGTCACCCGCATAGATGCCAACTTGGGAAGTTATTGCGTCAGGAAGGTCATTTATGTAGATAAGGAATAGAGTGGGGCCTAGGATGAAGCCTTGAACAACACCTGCGTTCGTGGGATAGGAACTGGGGGAGAATCCATTGAGAACGACCTTCAATTTACAGTTTGACAGGAATGATCGTATTAGGTTATATAATTGACCCGTAATGTCATAATCCTGGAGCTTGCAAAGAAGGCCGGCATGTCAAACCCTATCAAATGCTTTGGAGATGTCTAGTGCCACAGCTCGGGCATCCCCATTATTTTGAAGAGCTCAGTAGACTGTTTCAGTGATGGCCGTAAGCACATCGGCTGTAGATCAGGCGAAGCGGAAACCATATTGCTTGTCTGAGAGTAGATTATGGGATGTGAGGTGGTTAACCACCCCGGTATTGATTAGGGCTTCGAAGACTTTGCCGAAGAGGGGAAGGAGACTGATAGGACGGTAGTTGGAAGGGTCAGAGGGGTCGCTGGAATTCTTGAAGACAGGAACGATCGAAGAGGACTTCCAGCAGTCAGGAAAACAAGATTCCTTGAGGCAGTAGTTGTGTAGTTTAGAAAGGGCGGGCGCCAGTTCAGGCGCGCATTTCTTCAAGACAATGGCAGGTATCCCGTCTCCACCACTAGCCTTGTTGGGGTCTAAATTGGAGATAACGCCCAGTACCAAAGATGGGGTTATGTTTAACCCACTCAATATGGCCTCAGTTCTAAGAGGGAAGTTGAGTATGGGTACACCGGAAGAGTTGAGCGTCGAGTTGAATGAAAATTTCCGAGCAAAGCATTCAGCCTTGTCGGTAGAGGAGGTCAGGACTTTGAACTGGTTGAACAAAGGAGGTATAGAGGGTTTGCAATTGTTCAATACGCTCTTGCAGAGACGCCAATAATCTTTGGAGCCAAATTTGCAAGATGCAATACATTCCTTCATCCGAGCCACAAATAGTGACTTAGCATCGTTGAGGACATGCTTACATTCGTTATGGGCGGAGGCAAAGAGACGTCTATTGCAGTCTGACATGTCGCTATGGAATAGGTGGAAGTAGTGGTTCCTATGGGCGATGGCGGCTGAGCAAGCAGCCAAGGACCAAGGGGAGGAGCACGACTTGACCCTATATTTCCTTGATGGGATGAAAGCGTCGATTCCAGCTTTAACACAGGAAGAGACTTCAGAAGCACATTCTTGGACGGGGAGCTTAAAGACTCCATCCCAGGGGACATCGCGGAGGAAATCACGGAACGCGTCCCAGTCAGCTCATTGATAGTAGAACGAATTTGTAGTGGTAGGAGGTTCTTTATAGGGGGTGGAGTTGAAGGAGATGCTAACTGATACTACTGTGATATAATTACTTATTACAAAAAACTTGTTACACCACATGTGCAAAAAGCTTTGACAGCATTTTGAAATCAAATTGACCGCTAAACTCAACAAATTTTAATGTTTGTTCTTGCATAAAATTAAGTTTGTACTTAATAAAATTTTTTTTACCCTGAAACTTGTAAACTGTTTTGAATTCAACTAACCGAAAAGTATAAGCAATTAGAATAAGTTTCAGTTATTGTAATATTTTTTATTTTATCATTTCACCCAAAGCAAGGGGCTACTGGGAGTGAAAGAGAATGAGAAGACTTTAGAAGGAACTGGAAAGCAACCTCTACTTCTGTATTTTATACATTTGGCATTTGACTTTATATGTGAAATAAGTTTGGAAACTGTTTCACAATGTTAAAAGTAAACATCTCCTTACTGACCAACAAAATCATAAAAATTGGTCCACTTTGTACTAAGCAGTGTTGTTTTTTTTTTGTTTTTTTTTTCCACATACAGTAATAGTTTTTATAAATAAACAAAAATATGCCTTATCTATGGTTCACCTATTGGCTGCCACCTTGGGTATTATGGTAAGATACATCTGCCAGCAAGGCTTCTGATTAGGATATTGTAGGTTTGGAGAAGCATGGAACTACCTCTTAATCGCTTTTGTTCCCTGGATCACCCTGACCCAAGGTGGTAGCATCTGTTTTGGCCCCACCCACCAAAAAAAAAAAAAATAACTAAAGCAATTTTGGGCTTCTCAGTTGGTGCCTTTTCCTGTGCAAAATTGGATTTTCCTGTCAGCTTCACATCAAAACCAAGAGCAGAAATTGACTGAATGCTCAATACGACATTGAAACAACACTCATCATCAACAGAAAACAACAGCAAGAAAGTCAATGAGTTTATTGCTTAACCAGGTGTTGTATCCTTAAATAGGTTACAAACAGACAAAGGTGGTACTCTAGTAAAGGAATAGCAACATACGCGTAGGTGAAAGAAGAGAGGTTTATTGTAAAAGAGAATACACTACTGAAAGACAGGGAATCGGGTGGCAGGCTAGTAATTCTCAAAGCAAGCTCCCAGGTATATCCTGTGCTCACCATATATAACTACTGATATAGTCAGTCCACATAGGTGGGGTTGGTTGGTGGTTTGAAAGAGGTTTCTAGGACTTGTTGGTGGTTTGAAAGGGGTTCCTAGGGCTGGTTGGTGGTTTGAAAGGAGTTTCTAGGACTGGTTGATGGTTTGAAAGGAGTTTCTAGGACTGGTTGGTGGTTTGAAAGAGGTGCGAACAAGGAAAAAGGTTAAGAAACATGGAAAACAAGATTATGGCAAGCTTAGAGATCAAATCATCATACAACAAACATGGAAACAAGCTAATTTTTTGTTGGTTTTAGACAGGACATCATCCTAACTAGTTTAACCAGTATGACAAAGATGGGGACAACAGTCTGAACGATATAAATAATATAGTTTCTATACGTCATCTCAGAAATATAGATAGATGTTGAAGGATTGGTATGGACCTGATATACCAAGCACATGGAAGCAATTAGAAAAGTCACACCAGAAGCTGGCAAGAATGTCGAACCATGTGACATACCAATAGTGGGGGGATTGAACGATTTTATCATCAAACCAGCCGTTCCTTTTAAGATCAATTTAAATTCATGCTGTGAAGCAGCCGTATGGCTGTAAATGTCTTTACATTCAAATGCGACATTTATGTAACTTTAACAACTTTAACATGAAGCCAGATGTTACTTTCAAGATCAGTTTCAATTTATGCTGTAAGACTTCTGACATACTTGTCAGTAAGTCTCCAGTGGACACCTCTTTCTTTTTTGTAATCTGCACCATCATGCAATTTTAAGGATGTAGTTTTCTTTATTACCCACTGCTACAAATAGCCATGTTGACTCCGCCAATATGTTCAGTATTAGTCAAACTGTTTATGATGTTATCCTGTTTAAAACCAACAAAAAAATTAGCTGGACTCAAGTGGGAATAAAAGCTGCAGAAGACAACCTCATTTGAAAAAAAAGCCAATTTTTTACATAAACAGCATGAAACCAATCTTCAGAAATGCCAACATACAGATTGACTATTTTGGGTTCAGTTTGAAATTTAAAAAAATATCGCCTGAAGAAGGCTGGAATGTACAATGGCTGAAACGTGAATGTGTCGATAAACATGACAACAGTCCAAACAATGTATAGTGTAAATAGTTGGAATACCTCATCTGAGAAATATAGACAGATGATGGAAGACAAGATTATGGCAGGCTTAAATATCAAATCACTATACAACAACAAACATATCACAAAATCCCTTAACCTATTTAGAAACCACTTCACCAGATCTAAAGAAAAACTTCATCTATCCTTCTATAAAAATTATACAACTATGTGAACTAATTACTAACCTCTGTTTTTAACAATAATTTCTACAAACAAAAGTTTGGTTTATCAATGAGATCCCCTATAAGTGGTGTACTTGCTTGTTTCTTTTTAGAATTTCAAGAATCTTTTCCATTTAAAAACATCATACCTAAAAACTCATTTACCTCAGATATATAGGTAACATACTATTAATATATCCCCACAACAAAAATCTACCAAACAAAGCAACTCAATAATGTAGAACCAACCATCAAATTCATACATGAGCAGGAAATAAACAAGTAACTTTCACTTCCTCAACATCTTATTAATAATCTGAAACAAGAACAAATTATATTTTAAGGTTCACAGCAAAGAAAAAACGATTTAATCAGTTTCTATTTGCACAAAAGACAAAATAAGGATTAAACATAGATTTTTACCTCAGAGCCCTTAGAATATATAGCTGAGAAAAACCTAAATGAAGAAGAGAAATATGTTGAAAAACATTTAGATTTTTTTTTACTACTGCCATCACTTCATCCTCAACAGTAGGAAATATGAATACAAAATACACAAGACTAAAAAGTAGGCATAATTAGCCACAAAATTCATACTCCTACCCTCCAACACTCTATCAACAAAATTTGAGAATTAACTAGCCATCCTCGACTCTAGGCTCATAACTACCAACTCCAAAATGATCAGAGATCTAGTTAGCAGGAAATATAGAGGCAACATCATATCAGATGTCAGGATATATGATTTTAAATGCCACAAGAGTTATATAGGTGAAACTTCCAGAAACTTAAAAGCCCACATATATGGATACAAGAGACCACCAGTGGGACAACCCACTGGATTCCTTCATAAAACATAGAAATAAAACAATCCATTGAACTTTCTTATAAAACATAGAAGCAAAACAGACCATAACTTTGACGTAAAAAATGCCACTCTAGTAAGAAAAGAACATACTTTGCTATGAAGAAAATATTTAGAAGGAATATTAATAAATATTTTCCTGTTCATGCCCTATTGTGAAAAACACTATTTCATATTACCAATTTTCATAAAACCCATACTTAAAGAATTTATTAGGTTGTTGCAAAAATAATGACGTAATGTCATTATTACGTCATTATTTTTGCAACAACCTAATAACATCCAGATGCTTGTGGTTGATGTAATCTCAGTCTTTCATTCCAAAACACACCAAATATCCACCAACCAATAGACGTACTGACAGAACCTATTTCTGCAAGACCCACCAGAAATATGATACACCAGCATCCAGGCACGTCATCATCTTCAGGAATTACACATATGGACTCTACCAGACACAAAAGATACTCACTAAAATCCAGATGCACACACACACACTCACTAATACCACAAAGCAAAAACACATACCTAACCAATGAAAAATAAACAACACAACAAATTTCTCTTCTCTTCACAGCTCAGACTGGGTCTTTTTGCTTTGCTTGGCAGCCAATATAGGTGAAGAAAACTCTGAATTTAAATCCAATTGGATATAAGACTAGCTACTATACCCATCAAGTTGAGACACCAGTTCTTGTACGATCATCAAAGTTAAGCAATGCTGAGCCTGGTCAGTAACCTAGAGGGATGACAGCTTGGGAATACCAGGTGCTGTTAAGCTTGGATGAATGCACAGTGTAATGGATAGTGTCTCCGAAATGAAAATTGGAGATCCAAATTCCAATTCCTGTTAGGTTCATAATATCCACTTATGTGTAAATACACTTGGAAAAGGTATGAAACCACCTCTTCTTCCCCTATCCATGGGTTAATTAGTAAGACTTGTATCACTAAAACCATTATCTTTAAAAAAAAAAAAAAAAAAAAAAATCTCAATTTAGAAATAACCAGCAAATGCTTGATAAGTCATAGAAAATGAATGATCGATCAATAGTTTGACAAGGATGACCTTCGACTCTCAGATCTTGGATGCCCAAGGGTACAGAAAAATGACTTTGATTCTGTTGTGGTAAACCCTCCTACAGTAGAATGAACTCTTCCTCCTCTCATAAATACAAACTGCGAGAGAGAGAGTATGAAGTGAAGTAGACTAGTAGACGCAGTGCTAATCTACTTATTACTAACACTATTGTTTTGTATATATCTTCAATATACTTTTTCAACCTACCTTTGTCTTTCTTTTTGGCCCCTATAGAGGCCACAACAGATTCCCCAGGACTACACAAATAATTTCAAAAGAAATACCTCAGATTGTCACAAAAAAATTAAAACCAAACAAGCAAGTTTATTTATTCAATTTAATTTTGAATTATTTTCTCAATGTGCATGGGTATTTAGTTGTTTTATACCCCAAGAGTCATTATCACATTTTTATAATACTTACTTTACTTGAATTAGAACAGTAAACAAAATGTCCCCTTTTCTTTTTGTTTTCTTAATTCTTCCTCCTCCTTTTTGCATAAGTTCTGATCATTTTCTTTGCTCTAAACAAGTGGTTACTAAATGGTGCAACATGTTTCATAGCTGTGACAGAAGATTATAGCAGGTAAGGTAGAATGATTGAATGACAATCAAAGATTTAGAGACAGTTTCAAAAAATTCATATGCCAAAAATAATTTATGGATTACTTGTAATTGGATGCATGAGTCCCAGTATAAATAGTTACAAATAATTACTGACCAATGTTATCATTGTGATATATTTTTCATTATATCAAGTATTAAGAATATAGTAACTGGGGTCTGCAAATTGGAGGAGAGAGTTATCAATGATAATGTTCTGACTTTGAATCCACGGTTCTCTTCTTTTAACCTTCTCTCTGTACTTTTTATCACGTAAAATTTTATGAAATGTGAGCAAATTTTCATTTCAAAAATGCAGCCCAAAGAAAAAAAAAGTTTGGAAACTATTGCTCTGATGTCAGGTGTATCTTATACATGAAAATAAGCTTTTTTTCTTTTTTTTCCCTCTAGAATTTATTTGCTTTTTTAATTTCAGTTTATACTCACTAGTGATCTATATACAAAGAATTATGATAATCTTGTTTTTTTTTTTCAAATTATAACAAAAGTATTAAAAACTGGTTTTTAATATTATGTAGGATTTTGTTAAATTTTTGCATATTAATTTTACGATGAAAATCTATAATAATAAAACTATATATGTGCTTTGTGTGTGTGTGTATATATATATATATATGTGTGTGTGTAATGTTTTCTTCTGTTTGATCTCTTGGCATTTTTATTATTTACATACCATCTGAAAATCATTAATCAAGTATTTTTGTTACTTGTCAGCAATTAAGATCAATGCAGCCTCATACACAATCATGTGCGTATGTATTAAGTGCATAACACAAATTACAGAACTTGAGTACAAACAGGCCTAAAAAATAATCCATGGTGTGTGAGTAATTATATATATATATATATATATATATATATATATATATAGAGAGAGAGAGAGAGAAAAATCAAATGACCAGATATAAGCAACTGTATACATAAGTGTTAGCATGTATATATGAGCAAACAGATAAATAATCATCAAATTTATTCATGAGGTGTAGACATAATAGTGCCTGATGTGGTTAGACAGAGCAAATATATATAATATTAATAGATATACATATACCTACATTTTGATGTACAACTTGGTTTTCCAGCTCATCAGACACAAAGTATATATTTATGTTTTTATAAAAATACACAGATGTCACATGGGAGAAACGCTGCTTCATAGTCCAAAAATAAAATAGTACAAAAGGTGTAGGAAATGCAGTGCAGATAGAGTTCTGTTTTTTTTTTTTTAAAGAAAAAAAGAGAAAAATTAAAAAAAAATAAAATAAAGGAATATAATAGAAATTTCAAATTATTACTGGAGATGCTGCTCTGGGTCTGATATAATACATTTTGCCAGGTTAAAGGGAGGTAAGCAGACATGAAACCTAAAGCTTAATAAAAGAAAAATATAATAAAAATAAAGAGGAATTTAATCGGGCTTCCAGTATCTTAAGAGAAATGATTTTCTGTCCCTACAGTCAATCATGAGTCCATTCCACTTATTAAGTAGACTTATATTGTTAATATTCCTAATTTACATGAGGTGTGTAGGTACCTACCTACACACATTTCGTCATTTAGGACTTCATCGAACTGAAGAGCAAAATGCATAACAAGAAAACTTTTTCCACTTTTGCTATACATTTTTCTCTGGTATTGTTCTCTATATAAAAAATATTTATCATTATCTCTCTCTCTCTCTCTCTCTCTCTATATATATATATATATATATATATATATATATATATATATATATATATATATGCATATACACACACACACACACATCTTAGGATGCTATGGATAAATTGCCATCTAAATTATACAAAAATGAAAAATAGCACTGACATCTCATTTTAACAAATATATTTACCAAAATTACACCAAAAATATCTTGAAATACTAATGTGTAAATTTATTCAATAAAATCATCATTGGCTTCAATCATGGCTCTCTTTGTTTGTTGGTGAATGCTGCTATATTCCTTGCCTTCAGTTCATCTTTGGTGTTACAAGGAGTTTTGTTGGTCTGTCACTCGACTGCACCCCACATATAATAATCAAGGGGGTTGCAGTCTGGGGAGTTAGCTAGATGTAAGGAGTGATGTGGTTGCAGAAATTTTCCATGACTGGGTTCTCCTGCTTGTGTGGAGTCCTGTTGCCAGATATAGGGTCTTCCAACAGCTACCCTCTTGATCCAGGGAAGCACTACCTCCTCAAGGTACTTGATGTAGGCTTGTGTGTTGACTTTGAGTCCTTCACTAACAAATTCAAGACTTCTTATCAGAATGATCAGAGTGAGTTTTCCAAGCTGCCATACCTTAGTAATCATCATTTGACTCCTTCAACTCTTGCTGAATCCACTGCACTGTCCTCAGATTGCCACCCAAACAAAATGAAATGTTTATATTGGAGCTTCTGGCATGAATGCCAAGCAGTACAGTATGCTGTTTCTAAAGTTCTAGCAGAGTGAATTGCGTCAAAGTGCTCTTTTTCTCACAGATTGTGCCCAACTGACCATACTATACTGTGCAGTTGAGGAAATCAAAATCAAACATCGCACATGAGTGAAATTAAAAATGGTGACAATTTACTCATCGTACCCTGTATATATGATACAGATATGAAAGGATGGATTTCTATATTTAGTGTCCAAACCATAACTTGTTTGTATTTTCTTTGCTTGGATGATTGATTGAACTCTAATTATTTTTTCCTTTTGCCCTCTCTTGTTTATTCCCCATCTCCTTTTCTGTAATTTTTTTTTCTGTTCCCACCCCACTTCTTTGTGTAAATTCAATATCAGTTAGTCACAGGTTTGAATTTAAATAAACAGCATCAGAGGAGAAAAAAGTTGGAATGGCTATTGACAAATAATGAATAATTTTTTTTGAATTTTGATCTCCCTTCCTCACTCCCTCTCTCTCGATCTCCCAATTGATGATTTTGAATTACTGAAATATTTCTTCATTTTTAATCTGTATAACTTGTATGTGGACTTGTATATCAAATTTATATCTCTGCATATATTGTGTCTGAGTATAACAAAGATGGAGAAAGATTATGCCTTCTATGCACCATATAAAAAAATCTGCTCTCTCTCTGCTTGTCTTTCTGTTCTCTCTCTCTGCTTGTCTTTCTGTTCTCTCTCTCTGCTTGTCTTTCTGTTCTCTCTCTCTGCTTGTCTTTCTGTTCTCTCTCTCTGCTTGTCTTTCTGTTCTCTCTCTCTGCTTGTCTTTCTGTTCTCTCTCTCTGCTTATCTTTCTGTTCTCTCTCTCTGCTTATCTTTCTGTTCTCTCTCTCTGCTTATCTTTCTGTTCTCTCTCTCTGCTTGTCTTTCTGTTCTCTCTCTCTGCTTGTCTTTCTGTTCTCTCTCTCTGCTTGTCTTTCTGTTCTCTCTCTCTGCTTGTCTTTCTGTTCTCTCTCTCTGCTTGTCTTTCTGTTCTCTCTCTCTGCTTGTCTTTCTGTTCTCTCTCTCTGCTTGTCTTCCTTTTCTCTCTCTCTCCCTCTCTGTGCCCGTCTTTCCGCTCCCTCTCTGTGCCCGTCTTTCCGCTCCCTCTCTGTGCCCGTCTTTCCGCTCCCTCTCCATGTCTTCTCTCTCTCTCTCTGCTTCTTTTCAGAAAGGCCTCATTTTTCTTTTCATACTTTCCTTTGTCTATCTTAAGATTTTTCAACCTCCTCCTTTTTTTCTTTAACCCATTTCTATTCTTTCTCTCTCTTTTTCTCTTTCACTTTCTTGTTTTTACCCTTTTTGGATGGCACTCTGTTTTTCTTTGAACTCATTTCTCTTCTTTCTCCGTGTCTATCTCTCCTTTTGGACAGTTTTGTTTTCTGTTTCTTGAATATCTCTGCTTTCTGCTTCTCTCTCTCTCACTTTTCAGAGAGTTTTCTTATTTTTCTTTGAATTCATCTCCTCTCTCTAATTTTGGCTAATCTATGTTCCCTTCACAGGTCTGTTAGATAAAATTCATCACTTTTTATACAATAAATGCATATGTGCTCATATATATATATTATTTCATATCTGTGGGATTACATCTATGTCACTTGATTGGTACATAAGGATCTTGTGTGAGTGTGTGTGTGCATATACACATGCTCAAACATACAATTAAATCTAAATATATAACAAGATAGATGTTCCATGAATTATAAAAATCTACTTTCTCTCGGTAAAAAAAATTGCATCCTATTTATTATTATTATTTTTTTTTTTTTTTTTTTTGCTTCAAATAAAAGGCCATTAATTTAAAACTTTCCCAACTGCTGCAAAAATAGCCAGAATCTTACATTGAGTTTATTTTTCAAAAGTCTGTGAAGTAATTTGTTGTTTTTTTTTCACAGCATATTTGTTCTCTACATAATTTATCTTAGTTTAATAATTTCCACTGTTGAAAATTGGCCAGCTAAATTTACTTTTTTGTATTTTAAAAGAAAAACTATCCATTTATTCTTTCTGCCACTTGCTGTCCGTAATTTCTTTCTTTTTTTTTTTTTGTGCTTGTATATGTCAAGTGCAGTCATCTAGGACCACTTGTAGTCTAATTAAAAGGAATAACAAAGAAAACGGCCATACTAAATTGTTGTTAATGTTTTTTGAGTAGAGTAAAAATAGTTTGAAGTGCCAACCAATCCAAGGGGTGCTGAAAGCCTCACAGATCAACCCACTCTCACAGAAGATTTTTTTTAGAACTGATTTGGTCAGGCTAAGAACTTTTCAGTACTCTCACATCTGAAAGTCTCTGTCTCAAGCAGGCCTTTCCATTTTGTGAGCTGCAGGTTTAAAAAAAAAAAAAAAATGTTCAATTTGTGGAACAGGCTCCCGTGTAGATGCTTCCCAGATGGCTACAATTTTAACCTCTTCATGTCAAGGATCAGCTGTTATATATCCTCATAATCTACACTTCCTCCTCTTATATCCATACAATTTCAGTGAATAACTCTTTCAGTGACTCTTGGGCTTTGTATAGGGTGTACATACAGTTAAATAAAAAATGGATTTTACCAAAAACTAAAAAATCTGTGGCACAGCATGAGTGAATAATAATAATAGTTTCTGAGTATGCCTGTCTGCTATAGGGGCTATCTGTACATTTATATTTGTTCAACATCTGGAGAGTCTACCTGTGGTTTATACTACATCTATATTGACTGGATTCAGTTAGAGAGTACATCATTGTGTCTGATCAAAAGTTTGAAGAAGGCCAGTGTACTCAAACCCACAGTCATGATGACGTTACTTTGTGCCAGTATAACCAGTGACAGGTCCTGAAGAGTTTCATGCACCCACAAGACTTTTATCAACCTGTGCTATGGTTTTTAAATGCTTGCTTTTTTGTATATATGTGTTTGCATATATATATATATATACACACACACACACACATTACATACATACATATATATATATATATATATATATATATATATATATATATATATATATAATCCCAAGTTTTACAAGTTCTACTTTTGTTTATAAAGAAAACTACAACTTGTAAAACTTGGGATGACCCATGCCCTTTATGCCTACATGAGAAACTACACATTATTAAGTTTCTAAATAATAAAAATTTATTAAACAATAGACATGAGTTAACGGTTTTTTGCCCACATCATCAAATTTTTGCATTGAAAATTAGCATAAAAACAGACAAACAATAAAATAATTTTGAAATCCATAGTCCTAATAAATAGTTTAAATACCCTACAAAAAAGATAACCCTTTATGAAGTCATCAAAAAACAAATGTTACAGCAGTTTTTTTTATATACACAAAACCCTTTCAGGAAAAAATAAAAGAAAAAAACAAATAAATCTCCATAGACATGTAAACCAGACTAGGCAAAATCATCTTCCGTTTTAAATTTAGACACCCCAACCATACCCTGACTTGACATCTATGAATGTAACTCTATACTGATACAAATTATTAACACCCTGCGCCCCCTTTTTATATGAACAATCGCGCTGGCCGTTACCATGGAAATTTTGATTTCAATAATGAATATGCTATTAAAACACGTAAATTTCAGAAATAAGTTATTCCAAAAAAAATTTTGCTTGAAGATGGAACAGAGCTTACTTTAATTCAATTTAATTCTAATAATTATATTGAAGTTTTCGGCTCTTGTTTTGAAATATGAGAACTCTTATGTAGCGTGTTGGAATCATATTTTTAAATAAATAATTATATTTATGCTCTACTTCTGTATCGAGCACTATTTTTAAAAAATAATAACAAAAATACTAAAGAACTTTGGATTATTTACCTAACGAGTTCTTTCCTATTTTCTATATATTTGCACACACACACACATATATATATATATATACATACATACATACAGCAGGACAAAATCTCTAACGCTGATCTTTTCATCAAATGTGGCATTGGTGGTATTGAATCCTTTCTGATGCAATCACAGTGCAGATGAGCTGCTCATGTCATCAGAATGAGTGATTATCAGATGCTGAAAATCTTTTGTATAGCCAATTTTTTCATGGTAAGCATAATGTAGGCCGTTCTTGGTTACGCTTCAAGGACAAACTTAAACACAATTTAGTTGCTGCAAGCATCCCTTTAGAGGAGTTCGAACTTGGTGTTGAAAACCAAGCAAACTAGAGAAACACCTTCTACCGAGATATAAATAACTTTGAAAAGAATCAGCTCAACCATCTTAAGAATTAACACTAAATCTCAGGATAATACATCAGCTTGTATGACGGTCAACCCTTTAGTATGCCCTTTGTGTGGATTTGTTTGCAAATCCCATGCAGGATTGTTGTCTCATACAAAACAAAAACATAAAAACTGAACTGATGGGAGAGTCCATCATATATATATATATATATATATATAT
>OZ010615.1:29022783-29125283 GCA_963932145.1 Acanthosepion lycidas | reverse complement strand
AGATAAGGGTGGTGGTGTGGTTTTTGTGAACAGGATTGATTATTTTAATAAAATGAATGTTATTATCAGAGATATTTCAAAGTTCTGTTTAATTAGTCTGTCCTCAACACATGACCGTACTCATAAGTTGGAATTAAAACTTCAGAAACAGTTATTGGAGTTGTATAAGGGTAATCTTATATGTAAAAAAACTCTTATAACAATCCTAGACCTGTTGGTTCCCAAAGACCAAGACTCTATGGGTTGCCTAAAATTCACAAAGACAATGTTCCTTTACATCATTTTATCTATGATGGGTTCAGTACAGCATGAATTAGCCAAATGGCTGTCAAAGTTGATAAAACCTGTATCCGATTACTTCTCAACCTACTGTGTGTCTGACTTTTTACCTTTTTGAAATTTATTAGAAATTGTCTATTTACTTCTAATGACAAGATTATGGTTTCATTTGACAATGAGAGTCTTTACACTAATGTCCCCTTACAAGAGACAGCGCAGATATGTGTTGACATGTGCTATAGAGGTTGCCTGGATCTTACCTCTATTCCGAAGCCTTTATTTTTAGAGCTCCTGACATTAGCAACAGAGGGGTTGGAATTTAGCTTTGAAAATGTTATGTATGCCCAGGTAGATGGTGTTTCTATGGGTAACCCTTTGGGTTCCTTCTTAGCCAATGTTTTTGGTGAGTACAATGAGAGCCGTTTAATTGAGAAGCATCAGAAACCATATATTTATCAACGTTATGTTCATGAGACTTTCTCTATGTTCAACAACATAGATGAAGCAACTCTTTTTTGTGAATCTTTGAATTCATTACACCCATCTATAGTCTTTATGATGAAGGAAGAAGAGAATAATTCTATCTCATTTTTTGATGTTCTTCTAGAGCAGAAGAATGGTACTTTTATCACTAGTGCCTTCTGTAAAGCAACTTTTACAGCTCTTTACACCAGTGAGAAATCTTTTGTCTCCCATACCAGAAAAATAAATTTGATCAAAACTTTTGTCCATCAGGCCTTAATTTGTTCCTCCTGTACACTCCAGCAAGAGTCGAACAAAATTCATTCTATTTTTATCAATAATGGTATTCCGGCTAATTTTGTTGATTGTACATTGGAACGGAAGATGGATAACTTTAATATAGCTCCAAAATTTGGCTCTAGTCTGTGTCCTATCTATCTAAAACTGCCTTGGTTTGGCAGAAAATGTAAATTTGAATTTCTACTACTGTCTCTGCTACTTTTTTTTTTTTTTTTTTTTTTCAGTTACATGTTGTTTTTGGTACCCGTACAGTTTTCCTTCATTCACTACAGACTGTCTGCTCTATCATAATAAGAGTTTACTTATCTATAAATTTAAATGTCAGTGTGAAGCTAAGTATATAGGACGGACTAGTCTTAGATTGGAAACAACAATGAGCCAACACATCCCTAAACTTATCAGATTACATTTAAGTAATCATACTCATGTATCGCGGTCAGCACTCAATTCGGCAATCGAGCAACACCTTTTGGAAAATGAGATATGCTCGTCACATCTTATGATAGACTCATTTTCTATTCTGCATATAGGCAGGTCCAAACACCATTTGTTAGTCCAGGAGACCATTTGCTTTAAATTGCAGCTACCATCTCTGTGCAGACAAAAGGACAATTTTTTTGAAATCCTTAAACTTGTTTCGAGGTGTGTGAGCGATTATTTACTTGTTTTATGCTCTTGTTAGATCATTTATCTACTTTCTTAAGTTTGCATATTTATTTTAATCATAAATTTATTTACTTAAGTTCACATATATATATACACCCAAATTAACTCTTAGCTTTAAAATCTCTATCTTGACACGTCTTTCTTCTATAATTTGGTGTGGGTTAAAAACAACGTCACAAGGTGGTTGGTCATGAATTCTGTTGGCAGCCAGTCACATGGGGGTTCAGCAGCTCCCTCGTCTGCTGCTGACTCTTCTCAGATCTTGCTTGAACTGTTGGGTTATGTTAATATGTATTTTGCCAGGCTTCTACTGCACATCAGGACTCATCAATATTCATATCAATTAATTATTTTATCTCTACAATTTTGGAGAACTGATAATGACCTTCAAAGCGATCACTTATTCAAAACAATATATTTGTTAACAACAAAGTTTATCATTCCTTTCTATATCCTGACAGACAATACAAAGAATAATTTTCCGATAGCAAACTTTTGTGTTTAAGAATTATTTCTATGTCCTTGACATCAAAGAATTTTACTTCATTGTCAACTTTTCAATATGAGTGATTAAAAACTTTACCCACCTAGCATGTTTATAAGACCATATTTCAGCTTGTTTACATTATTGGCTTTGCATTCCTCAATTCATTTTTTGGTGGACAATTAATCCACATTCCCCATTTCTCAAATTATATTTGAACTTCACATTCCATTCACTGATTTTGGTCATCAGAAAGGAAAAAAAAACTTTTTCACTGATTTTGCTCCTTGCTCCATATTTCAATTCATGTTTTCACCTTAACATTTTTAATCCTTCCAATTCTCCAATTCCTATACAAGGTTTTCACATAAACACTTTTGCTCCTAATTTAATACTACCAGTGTCAAATGGAGGTGTGTGTGTGTGTGTCTGTGTGTGTGTGTTGTTTGTCTATATGTGTGTTATGCGTGTGTGTCTGTATATATATATATGTGTGTGTCTAATAAATATATATATATATATATATATATATGTTTGTGTGTGTGTGTGTGTGTGTGTATGTGTATCAATATGTGTGTTTTTATATATATATATATATATATGCATGTGTGTCTATATGTGTTGTGTGTGTGTGTGTATCTATATATGTGTTGTGTGTGTGTGTATCTATATATGTGTTGTGTGTGTGTGTATCTATATATGTGTTGTGTGTGTGTGTCTATATATGTGTTGTGTGTGTGTGTGTGTCTATATATGTGTTGTGTGTGTGTGTCTATATATGTGTTGTGTGTGTGTGTCTATATATGTGTTGTGTGTGTGTGTGTGTGTCTATATATGTGTTGTGTGTGTGTGTCTCTATATATGTGTTGTGTGTGTGTGTGTCTATATGTGTTGTGTGTGTGTGTGTGTCTATATATGTGCTGTGTGTGTGTGTGTCTATATATGTGTTGTGTGTGTGTGTGTCTATATATGTGTTGTGTGTGTGTGTGTGTGTGTGTATATATGTGTTATGTATATTATATGTGCATGTGTGCATATGCATACATATGTGTATGTATGTATGTATTTGTGTGTGTGTACATATATTTCTAATATATATATATAAATAAAATGATCAATCAGTGGGAAACCAAGCAAAAAATTACTTCTGAATGAGTTGAATTCACATCTGACATCAGGATACTTCAAAGTATGTTTTTTTAATGCTTGCCTGTATGTTTTATTTTTGTGTGTGTATATACACACACACACACACACAAGCACAGCAGGAGGCTAAAAAATTCTCAACATGACCCAATACCCAAAATCTAAGTTAGTTTGTCACTGAAGTTGAAATGAATGTTCTTTTCTATTGTAAAATAGCAATTTATTGTATCCTTGGATTTACTACCCTGTTGGTCATCCATTGAATATATCAGCTGCAGCCTCTCACCTGAAAAGAAGTGGCCATGTACCAAGTAAATATATAGAGATTCTAATATTTATCTCTCACAAAATAAATTCTTATAGACTCAAATATAATCAACCAATATTTACCTATCCTTGAACAAAGGAAATGCAAGTAGATTCAAATATAAGTGACCAACATTTACCTACCTCTAGTCAATGCTTTTAGACTTAAAACAGTCAATATTTACCTATCCACCAAACATTTAAATACTTAAGGAATCAAATATTAGAAACCGACATATACCAATCTTCAAACTAAGTAAATGCTTAACACCTTGAACATAAATAACTAATATTTCTTCATCTGCAAATCAGCTAAATATTTCTGGACTCAAATGTGTGTGTGTGTGTGTGGGGGGGGGGAATTCATTTCAAAATTAAATGATATAACAAGGTTTAATATCATTAATATTATTTACGTGTGGACTATCGTCCTCTTCTTTGTTGTTATCACAATTATTATTGTACATGTTTTTGTCAATCCAGTTATTTCTTAGGGATTTTTGAGAAGGACAACAATTTGGATTTGAATAAGAACCCCTCTATTCTAAAAATTCTGACAGAAAGAATTGACATTTTGTAAAAGCAACCAAACCAATCTTTACATTTAGACTAGTGACTTTATCTTTGTTCATGTTAACATGATATGCTGACAGTCATATCATGTTGAAACACTAGTTCAATGAAATAGGTTCATTGCTTATCTTCAGTAATTGTGCTGATCACCAAAGTTAAGCCTGGTCAGTAGCTAGATGTGTGGCAGCTTGAAGTTATCAGATGCTGTAAGCTTGGATGTGTGGATGGTGTAATTGATAATGGCTTGAAATTGTAAATTGGAGAGCTGAGTTCCAATTCTAGTTGGGTCCATTATATTCACTTACGTACAATCACCTTAGGAAAGTTATGAATCCACCACTTCTCCCCTCCAACTATGGGTTAATTAGTAGGATTTGTGTATGTAAATCATTATCATCTTAAAAAAATTTCTTACAATCTAAAAATATTTTCTGGCTTTAAATAACCTGCAAAGGTTGATAAGACAAAAAAAAAAAAATCAATCAAATTCACACAAGTCTAGGCTCTCCTGTCTTCATTGGTTGCTTGTTGATATGGGTAACCTTCAGAAAATATCAAACTGTATTTAATCTATAAAGTAGATAGTTCTCATTCTATTTCCCATATCTGGGGATATCTCACTATTTGCATTATTCGGACTATTGTCCTCAACTTTGTTGCTATGTTTATCACAACGTTTCGGCTGTTGTACACTCCGGCCTTCTTCAGGTGGTTGGAATATTGAACTGAACTCTTTATTTCACTCACTGGGGTAGACTGTTCTAGTTCCACATGCCATGTGTAATGGATGTCAGTTAATCCTGTTAGTTCCCCTCTGAAATTTCTCCACTGCCTTAACCAGGTATTGAACTCACACTCTTTGGGTCCTGTCACTGGATCTAACTAATGTCTTTATCCACTGTGCCATGTGTCCTCAAGGACACATGGCACAGTGAGTGAAATAAAGAGTTCAGTTCGACATTCCAACCACCTGAAGAAGGCCAGAGCGTACAATGGCCAAAATGTTGTGATAAACATGGTGACAAAGATGAGGACAATAGTCTGAATAATGTAAATAGTGTACACAATACCTCATCTCAGAAATATAGACAGATACTGGGGATATCTCATTTTGTTTTTCTTTGCTTAGTATTGATCAGTTATTGCTTGATCTGGTTTCACTGAGCTTAAGTCTACACTACACATCCTAGGGATTGAACTCACAATTACGATATTGTCAATTTCATGAACCACTACTTTAATTCACTAAGCCTGTGATCCCCAATCTTTTTAACCGTGGACCAATGTCATGCAAGACAATTTTTCCACAGATGGAGGTTGTCGGTCACAATCCAAAACACAATAAACAAAACTGTGACAGTCAAGAAAATGGGGAGGAGATTTTATCCTTTCTGTGCAGATGGTCCACAGCCTGGTACTGGTCTAATTTGTTTTGTATCATTGAATGATGTTAATGGAAAATGTTTATTTTTCAAGTGTTAAACTCTATCGAGAAAACTCTAATAGAAAATCTATGAGTATATGATGCAATATTGGAAAAGAATTGAGTATTATATTCAAAAGTGAAAAAGTGATAAAGCTTTTGAAACCCAAGATCTAGTAAGGTCTGCGAAATCTTCTTCATTGATGTCAACTTTTGAAATGATTTGTCTTGTACATGGAAGGCATAGTGGTGTGATGAATAGTGGCTCGGATTGATGAGAGCTGAGTTTGAATTCCAGTTGAATCTATTGCATTCACTTACGTGCTAATACCCTTTGGAAAGGTATGAATCCTCTTCTTCTTCCCTCCAGCTATGGGTAAATAGCAGGACAGACCAGATTCTATAGACTTGAATGGCAACTGGTCTACCATAGAAAGAAATGGCAACCTACTCAGGGAAAAAAAATCTGCCTCGTCAGTCATGTATCGAAAGATACATGATCACCTAAGTGTGTATCACATATGGCATATAACTGTCTTGTGAATAACCTAATCTTGGCCAATTTTTTTTTTATCTTATTTTTCTTTTCTTTATTGTCTTTCTTTGTTTGCTTTCTTCCTTTTTCTCCTTTCACCTTTCTCCTCCTCTCTCCTTGTTTCTCTCTCCTCCTTCTCTCTCTCTCCTTGTTTCTCTCTCCTCCTTCTCTCTCTCTCCTTGTTTCTCTCTCCTCCTTCTCTCTCTCTCCTTGTTTCTCTCTCCTCCTTCTCTCTCTCCTTGTTTCTCTCTCCTCCTTCTCTCTCTCCTTGTTTCTCTCTCCTCCTTCTCTCTCTCTCCTTGTTTCTCTCTCCTCCTTCTCTCTCTCCTTGTTTCTCTCTCCTCCTTCTCTCTCTCCTTGTTTCTCTCTCCTTTCTCTCTCTCCTTGTTTCTCTCTCCTCCTTCTCTCTCTCTTCATTTCTCTCTCCTCCTTCTCTCGCTTCGTTTCTCTCTCCTCCTCCTCCCCTATCTCCTCCTCCTCCCCTATCTCCTCCTCCTCTCTCTCTCCTCCTCCTCTCTCTCTTTTCGTTTCTCTCTCCTCCTCCTCATCTCTCTCTTTTCGTTTCTCTCTCCTCCTCCTCATCTCTCTCTTTTCGTTTCTCTCTCCTCCTCCTCATCTCTCTCTTTTCGTTTCTCTCTCCTCCTCCTCATCTCTCTCTTTTCGTTTCTCTCTCCTCCTCTCTCTCCTCCCTCATCTCTCCTCTTTTTCTTTCTGAATATTTTTTCTTTGTTCTCTGAATCTGATTGTCATCTCCCATCTTAGTATGTCTCATTGTGAAAACTTAACTAAGAATATATCTCACTGAATACACCTGGTTTTCATCTGTCCATTAAGGCATAATACTTATTGTTAAATGCGCATCTCAACATCTCTCTCTTATATACCCAAACACACATACACATTTTGTTAAACAAGACTGACAAGGTACTTTTGCTAGGTTTTTATTAGATTTTTCTGATATATGAACAAGAAAAATATATTAAAATTTTAACAGAAGTATTAGGTTGGTGCAAAAATAATGTCGTTTTCTCACATATATTACAATGTGAGAAAACGACATTATTTTTGCACCAACCTAATACTTTGTCAGTCTTGTTTAAAGAATTACTTCCCAAATATAATGGACTCTCCTGTCGATTTCAACATATGAGGATCTGACAGCTTAGTTGATTCAGTTATGAAATTTAAATATACAACTATATATATATATATATATATATATATATATATACACACACACACACACAAACTGAAACCTCAGTTTACAAATTTAATTTGTTCCTGAAGGGTATTTATGACTTGAAATGTTTATAAGCCAATACTATTCTCCCCGTAGGAATCTATGTAAAATGGATTAATCTATTCCTTGATCCATGGTGATTACTTATTAAAACTTTTACAATTGTACTTTGTGCACAAGTTTATACACAAAAACAAAGAAAATCATCAAATCTAGCATAAAGAAAGAAAGAAAGATAAACCCGATATTAAACAGACGTTAGGGGGAGATGATAGGGGAAGAGTAAAGATGTTATTGTTTGGAAGTGGGGTCCCTTTTCATAAAAATATTAGCTGTCTTTCTGGGTTCTCTTTTCTCATCCTAGACACCTTTCATGAACCAAGACTTTTTTGTTTTGGAAATTTCTTTATGAACCAATTAGGTTCCACTAATTATAGATGTGAATGTATATATATATATATATATATATATATATATATATATATATATATATATATGGTGGACACTTCTGTTGTGATGCAAGAGTCTAGGAACTGACAGCCAAACACCAGCACATATGATTTGATTATAGTGGTAAAGGCTTTGTGCAAAGCCAACCACACATTTTTTGAAGGGCCAAATACAGTGACCTGGTGCACCACGTGCCACAAGGTTCCCAAATGACCCTTTGCAGATTTTGAATTCAGAGTTGTCCTTCTCCTAGACTAGTTGCCATCCAAGGCTATAGAACCCAGTCTGTCTTGCTATTTACCCACAGCTGTAGGGAGAAGAGGAGGATCAATAACTTTCGCTAGGGTATTAGCATATAAGTGAATGTAACGGATTCAAGTGGAATTATATATATATAATATATATATGAATAAAATAAAGTATAGTTTTAAGGTATGCTACAGTATATTTATGAGTTAGAGTGCTCAGTATCAGGAATAGAGCACATAAATATAAAAGTGGAAATGGAAGTAAACATTGAAATCAGGCTCATAGCCCGATGAATGCATATGAGCATTAAACAAACTGTTGCCACTGGGTGCTGACTTCAGCATCCACTTGTATGTGTGTGTATATATATATATATATAAAAGTGAACATAGAGGTGACTAAGTGTTGACTTCTATGTTCACTTTTATATTTACACACGCTCTATCTCTGATATTGAGCACTTTATTCCATAAATATAGCACACCTTAAGACTATATTTCTTCATATATATATATATATATATATATATATATATATATATATAGACTTTCCTATTGTTTTCAACTTATGAGGATACAGCAGCTCAGTTCTTATAACCAAATTGCCAGACTATTCACATGATTTGATTATAGTGGTGAAGTCTTGTGCAGAAACAGCTACACTTTTTGGAAGAGCTAAATACAGAAAACATGTGCCGCAATGTCTCAAAATGTCCGTTCTCCAGTTACTAATTTGTGTTTTACTTTTGCATTTGTTCTTAAAAATTCAATCTATGTAAATCTTTGGTTGATGAAACAAATAGAAGTCCTGAAAAAAACAAAAAAAAAACTATTATCTATTCTATAGAGTTTTTGTCTACACTTTTATCATGTTGATTGTAAGCTTATAGCCAAGTCACGATAAAAACATCAGTTTTTGTTTGATCACTGAAGTTAAACATTGATCCTGATCAGTACTTAGATTGGAAAACTGCTTGGAAACAATGTCTACTGGAAGCAAACTCCTATAATCCAAAATATGTTTAAGCTTTAAATCACCCACAAAAGAGTTGATAAGCTGTAAAAAAACAAATCAACAACATTATATGGATCATAGGGTTCAGTAATTTTTTGTACATCAAATATAAATTCAAACACATCAATATCACCATCTTTCGAAAAAACATCATAGAAATTATAAAGATGAGGTAAGACAATGAATTTATAAGTTTTTATGGCTTACATAAGCCATTATCAAAGATGACAATTACATTTCAACTTATCAACCATGACACGGAACAATGATAGTCTGTTTTTGTTGCATGAAAAATTTCAAAGCAACAACTAACTCATGTATACGAGACATGGAAGGGAAAATTGTCTCACAGCTTGTGAGATCATACATGACCACATGAGAGTGAAAATGAGAAGTATTAAGTATGGGAAGCTGTTGGTATAAACCATTGGCTTCTGTATCCTAGGTAAACGATAAACTACATCCAACAGCAAGGCCTCTGATCAGGAGGTTTTGTGGAGCGTGGAACCACCTCTTAATTGCTGGTGTTCCCAGGTCCACCCTGATCTGGAGTGGTAGCACCTTTTAGGGTCCCAGCTATGGGCAAATAGTGAACTCCCAGTTTTTCCCATCATATATCCACGTCCTGTGTATGTCGATAAACTACGTCCGCATCCTGTGTATGCTGATAAACTACGTCCGCGTCCTGTGTATGCCGATAAACTACGTCCAAAAATAATGTTACCAGCTATACGTTTTTGAGAAAAAAATAATGGTGCCAGCTATATGTTTACTAGTACTATATATTTAATATATATAACTAAATTTGGCATTAAATTATCTACAGTGGTTGATATGCCATAAAATCCAACCAACCAACCAACCAATGACTTCTGTTATCAATTAAAGCCATTTAAGAATAAAAATATATCCCCTCATTTTTTATGTACAGTAACTCAGTTTTTAGAACCAAACAGCCAGACTGTTCACACATCTGATTCAATTATAGTGATGAAGACTTGTGCAGAACCAACCACACCTTTTAGAAGAAATGAATTCAGAGAACAGGTGTACAGTGTGTGATGCAATTTTCAAATGACCCTCTTCAGGTTTTGAATTCAGAGTTGCCTTTCTCTGTGATGAGTAGATGAGTTGCCTACTAGGGTTATAGGACCCAGTCTGTGCTGTTATTTTACCCATAGCTGAGGGAGAGAACAGATGGATTCATAACTTTCACCGGGGGTATTTGCATATAAGTAAACATAATGAACTCGACTGGAATTAAAACTCAGCTGTCTGATTTCTCAATGAAAGCTGCGATCAAATGAACTACTATGCATCTATAATATATAAAGGGTACAGCAAAAATACCTTGCATGTATATAAAGTAAATCTTACATTTTTTTTTTTTTTTTTTTTTAGATCATATTAAAAACCTATCTATATTTCTGAGATGAGGTATTTTAATTACTTACGCTGTTTACATTGTTTCGATTGTTGACCTTCATTGCTATATTCATGATGTTTTGTCTATTGTATGCCCCAGCCTTCTTCGGGTGATTGGAATTTCAGACTGAACCTTTTATTCTGTTCACTGGGGTAGGTTGTTCTAGTTCCACATGCCATACCTCTTCTGAATGTCTCATTATTAGTTCTCTACCTTTGATTCAACTGTCCAAGTTTTTGTTCGCCTCACCTGTAGACAAGTATTGAACTCGCAATTCTTTGGGTCAAGTCACTGGATTCAACCAATGCTTTTACCCACTAGTACACATCAGTGTGCACATTTTAGATGTCAATTACTTTTCAATTTATCAACCAATACACAGACAAAACAATAATGATAGTCTGTTTTTGTTGCATGAAAAATTTCAAAGCAACGACAAACTCGTGTATACAAGACGTGGAAGCGAAAATCGCTTCACGGCTCATGACGTTGCACAAGAGTGAAAATGAGAAGTATTAAGTCTGGGAAGTTGTTGTCAGACTATCATTGTTGTTTCGTCCATGTGTTGTTTGATATATTGAAATTGTCATCTTTGATAATGGCTTATGTAAGCTGAAAGATTAGATTGGATTTAAGCGTGTGTCAATATGGTGTTTTCCTTTCGTCTTTCAATGATAATGTGTTTAAGCTTATCAGACAATATGAAAGGAACTTAAAATAAATAGACAAAACTTGTCTACATTATTTAATGAAACATTCATTAATGATATATAGATATATATATATGAATGAGAGAAACAAAAATATGATGTCTGCACTGTCTATATCTATAAATACTCTATTTCCAATATTGAGCACTCTTCTCCTCATAATAGAGAAAATATATATATATATATATATATATATATATATATATATATATATATGAGATGTTAAAATGAACATTGTTTACTGTTCACATATGTTTTTCCCTTATTAGTGAAATTATGTGAATAGTGACAAAAGAACAATCTTGTTTTCAACAGGATTACAATATTATAATTCATTATGTACATTAGCTAGGAGTGAGGTTACAAAAATACCTTTGTTATATTGACGAATAAGTCTTCAAGTAGTGGAAATACATAAAGATATGATCCTTATGTTTTGTCTGGTATTTCATTCGAGGTGCCAAAAGAACAGACTTGTTCAGCTTGAATTTATCAGTGTAAAAGGGAATTATGTCAATGTGTATGACCCATATAGATGTTTGTGCCAGAAAGCAGTATTCAAAATCATTCTTTCTCTGCACTAAGACTCATCTGTCATTGTTGTAACAAAACATCCAAATTTAACCATAAAAGTAGACAAAAAAAAAAAAAAAGATTATAAAAAAGAAAGGTTTTAAATTAGCAAAAATGTCCAACTAAAGACACAGCCAACCCTCTTTTTTCACCCCACCCTACAACAGAAGAAAGTCGAAAGAAAAGCCAAAGGTAACTATTAATAATCTCCCCACCCAACCCTATACACTGAATTGCCTGTCAAAAATGATGAACAACTTTCTGTTGCAATTGGGAAAGATGTAGTTGAGGCTGGGAATTGGGGGTCGGGGTGGAGAACTAGACTGTTTTGGAAAGGGCAGAAAGGTATGCAATTAGAATCAAAGACAGATGAAAGGCAAAGAATCAGAAGGAATAGGAGAGGTTAGCGGAAGTAGGAGGAAAAGGAAAAAGAGAGGTTGGCAAAAGTAGGTGGAAAAGGAAAAAGAGAGATTGGCAAAAGTAGGAGGAAAAGGAAAAAGAGAGGTTGGCAGTAGTAGGAGGAAAAAGGAAAGGAAGACATTTGCCAAAGTAGAAGGAAAAGAAGAGATTAGTGAAAGTTAGGGGAAAAGGAAGAGGTTGACCAAAGGAGTAGGAAAAGGAACAGGAGTGGTTGGCAGAAGTAATGAAAAAGAGTGAGTGGCAGTAGAAAAAAAAAAGATGTGAAGAACAGAACAAGAAGCAGTGACAAAAAAACAGTTAAGAAAAAAAGAACAACAGATTTTAAATAAAAGGGATGGGGGGGGGTGGAAACAGCAAAGAGAAGAACTAGAAAAAAAAAAAAAAAAAGAAAGAAAGAATAATCTTAAAAGGACATCCAACCCTAATAAAAAGGGAGCAGACTTTTTTTTTTTTTAATTTATTTATTAAGGCATCAGTTTTGTTTTTTTTCCTCAAGTTCCCTGATGATTTTGAATATCCAACTTGTGATGTCTCAGCCCTGGTTGAAAACTTGTCTCAGATTTTGGGAATGGAGGAGTAAATTTAAAGTGATTTGGCATTTTATATAGGTCTCTTCAATGCCCATGATTCACAAAAAGTAGAAGGGTAAGATTCACTTTAATTTATCTTGGTTGCACACACCCAGCTACCACCCCAACCTCTGTTACATGCCTGCTGCAGTTGGAAGAGGGTATTTGGTCGGGTTTCGTATAGCCCTGTCTGAGTTAGAAGAGTGTGGAGCTTAAAGTATTGTTGTTTGTTCTTGGAGACAATTTTCTATCTTTGCTGATTGGATTATTCTGATACCCTACCAGAAAAATAAAAAATAAAATAAAAAGAAGAAAAATGTATATTATTTTGTGTAAATGTTCCAAAAATTTATTATGCACACATTTTAGAAAAATATGTGACAAAGCGGAAAGACCTTTTGTGATGTGTTTTTTTTTATTTCACGACTTCATTAGACTAAAGTGGTGTTTATGTTGATGTGATTACACATGTGCATGAAGGAGAGGGGATGCTGAAATTTTATTAGGTTGGTGCAAAAATAATGACGTAATGATGTCGTTTTTTGACGTATTTTTTAACGTCGAAAAACAACATTATTACGTCATTTTTGCACCAACCTAATAAATTGAAACTAAAAGAGAAAAATTTTCAGCAGTTAATTGCGATAAAAAAAAAATGGCTCTTGTAAACTTTTTATTTAACAAAATAATGATAATAGACATAGGTTCCAGAAACACTCTGTGTTCACCAGATTTTAAATTCCATTGAGGATATATATTGTAGGTATCACTAAGTTCTTTGCTATCACCCAAGAAACACAACTCAGTTACGAACAGCCCTAGAATATTCCTACTATGGTTCTAGCATCTGGTTCTTCACGCCTTGTTATATTGGGTGTCATTATTCAAGCAAAAGGATGAGTTGTGTGTTTTTAGGGAGCTGTCTCTACTTTCTTTTATCACTTGAAATTTGTTTACATTAGAATTTGTTACTTGTATAATTAATTTAATTTAAGAAAAATAAAACAAACTTTCTCACTAAATAAAATTTCACCAGATTTTCACTCGTTCTCATTGCACTTATTAAATTAATTCTTGTTATATTTTCTGCGTGAATAACTCGGGATCTTTATCTCTGCAATGAACTCTGTTATTTTACAATCTGAGGTTCCAGTTAATGCCAAAGAATTCAGTAGGCCTAGTATAGATATAAATACCATATGGGAGCCATTAATAAAGAACATTATAACAACTAGTGTGTAGCAACTGGAAAGGAATGCAAAATAGAAGTTATGGCAAAGGGGAGCCAAACTTGACAGGAAGGCAATAGTGTCTTCTATTTGCCATGCCTTTTCAGGATGCTGCAGATCATGGCTCTCCATAATTTTCCGTCGGTTGTAGCACTTTAAATTCCATATTTTGGTTTTCTCTCTTCTAATACCTGTTCTGCCAGCCATTTACAGAAGCTCAATAGGTAGGTTATGCATTGCTTTCCTCTGTTCCTCTTGCCTTCAATATATCCTATGAGTGTCAAATTTTCCAAGCCTTCTTTCTTATGTGCCCTAGAAATTTTAACTTTCTCTTGATGCTACACATCAGTGTCATTTTTTTTTTTTTTTTCTCTAAAACTTTTATCATTGGCTACATGTTCAGTCCATATGGCACTCTCGCACACATACATACACATATATATATATATATATATATATATATATATGTGTGTTTTGTTGAATATGACAATGAAAATTTAATTAATTTTTTATTTAGTTTTTCCATCATTCTTACATTTTCCAATTTGGTGGGAGGAAGGTTGTGCAAAAATTGTCCATTGTCCCATGTTCTTTCGTCCCCTTCTTTAGCCATTTTCATGGGTGCTTGATTTTAGGTGTTAATTTCTCTTCAGGTTTGCCTATTTCAGATGTATTTTTTGTGTTTTGAATATTAGTAGGAGTGTTTATTCCAAGCTTCCCATGTTGAGTGCAGCTAGAATTCCAGCGAGCATCTTTCTATTTTAAAAGAAAAAACAAAAACTTTCGACACACCATTTCTGCTGTTGTATAAGGTGAATCACTCTGAGTTGTCTTTCAGTAAAGTGATTTATTTAAAATGTTAGTCTTTTCAACCAGACTTTTCCTTAAGGGTTCTTGTAAATTGTGGGTGGTATGTGCTTTTTTTTTTATAGCACTTTGATTTAAAAAATACATCTTAGACTCGTCCTGAGTAAGATGTTAAACTACATCCACGTCCTGGGTAAAATGATAAACTACGTCCAGCACCAAGGCCTCTGATCAGGAGATTTTGAGGAGCGTGGAACCACCTCTTAATTGCTGGTGTTCCCAGGCCCACCCTTACCCGGGGTGGTAGCACCTGTTAGGCTCCCAGCTATGGACAAATAGTTAACTATTACCAGCAATACTTTTTGGGAAAAATTATTACCAGCAATACAATTTTGAAGGAAAAAAATATTAACAGAAACAGATTTTTGACAAAACAAAATATTACCATCAATAAAGAATTTTGTCGGCATTGAGTAGCCCATTGGGGTTGGTGTGCCCTGGGACAAAATAAACCAAACCAATCTAAACCAAAGAATACATATTCTGTTCATATGAATCTATCCTAAAAATGTTGTTGGCATTAAATGACCCATTGAGGTTGATATGCCGTAAAACGAAATAAACCAAACCTACATCTTAGACTGTCTAACATGAAGAGAAATTACCCCCCCCCCCCCAAAAAAAAAACTGGCTGAGGAAGTGGCTGAAAGCACTTGGGACAATGGATAGTATGGACAATTTCTGCATTCTGTTACTCCCACCTTGATTATTGTGTGTTGAGTGCAGTTGAATAAGAGACCAACAAAACTTTTAATAACACCAAAGATGAACTGAAAGCAAGGATTATGGCAACATTTACAAACAAGGAGGCCATTCAGAAGAGTTGGAGGAGATTCCAAAGTCGTCTAGAGGCCGTGGTTAAAGCCAGTGGGGATTTTATTGAATAAATTTATTCTTTACTATTTCCAGATATTATTGTGTGATTTTTGGTAAATATAATGAGATGTCAGTGGTATTTTCATTTTTGTGTAATGTAGATGACAATTTATCCTTGCTTTGTGTGTATGTATGTATATATATATATATATTATACAGTGGTGCGATGGCTAGTGGCTTGGATTGCGGAATTGGAGAGCCGAGTTCAAATTCCACTTGAATCCATTACATTCATTTATATGCTAATACCTTTGGGAAAGGTTTGAATCCTCTTCTTCCTCCAGCTATGAGTAAATAGAAGGATAGACTGGGTTCTATAGCCTTGGATGGCAAGTGGTCTAAGAGAAGGACAACTCTGAATTCAAAACTTGTAGAGGGTTATTTGGGGACCTTGTGGCACATACTGCACCAGGTCTCTATATTCAGCCCTTCAAAAAGTGTGGTTGGTTCTGTACAAAGCCTTCACCGCTATAATCAAATCATATGTGCTGGTGTCTGGGCTGTTGGTTCCCAGGAACTGAGCTGCTTGGCCCTAACATGTCGAATTCGATGGGAGAGTGATATATATATATATATATATATATATATATATATATATATTTTTTTTTTTTTTTTTTTTTTTATTTCAATTCGTTGTTGGAAGATTTACCTGATGATCCTGAATCCTTAAAAAAGGATTTAGATGAAATAAATTATCGTAATGGTACATTAAAGTGGTTTGTTTTTCATTACATATATATATATATATATATATATATATATATATATCTGTGTGTGTGTGTAACAGTGAGAGAAAGTCTCAAACTGAAAATCACATTGAATTGTGAAACTGAGTCACCAGTGTTGATTCCAATGTCAACAGTGTACTGTATAAATGCTCTGTCTTTATAAACATAACAAATTTTAAACAATGTATTATTCATCTATATATTTATGGATATTTCCTATATATATATATATATATTGTGTTTAGTTCAATATATACACTTATAAATGCTGATATATAAAGTATTTTGCCATTTGTGTTTGTATATATATATATATATATATATAAGGAGAGAGAGATGAAATTGAAGAATTTTTGTTTTCATTATTTTATGTATCATGAAATTTTCTAAAGAAGATTAAAGACTAAGAATGACATAAAAATATTTATGTCTGTGAATTGTGATATTTGCAAATATTTTTTCCCATTGTATACATTTGCGATGGTATATAATAATATCACTTGCGATGACATTGCATATATCATTTGCAATGATATCTCTATCTTTTGATCTTGACCTCTTGACATAATTAAATAGATATGTCCCTCTGTCTCATTTGTTTGAAGTGATACTCATCTTATCAAAAGTGGCCAATAGGGAAAGAGTTATCTTCATGGCAAGTTGGAATTGGCTAAAATAAATGATTTCGTCTGTGTTTTAAGAAAGTCCTTTGAAAAGGCTTCGTTCTATTTCACCCTATACTTTGCTCTTTGCCACAGACTTTAACTAAAACAATTTTCAGTCATATGTACGGAAATCATGTGGTTGAGATAAACACTCAGTTGTGGAGCAAGCTAAGTGAATAGTAATTCAACCTTGAGAAAGAGAGCTATTTATGGTCCCATGGAGCATCTCATTGTGCTAAAGTGGAATAGTCCATTGCTTGGGCTGTGATTGGCTGCTGGTACCTCAGTGGAGGTATTTCTATATAAATACCAGCTTGATTCATCAGTTAGTTTGCAGGGTTTGTATTGAGTTACAACCTGCTTTATTTTTGTCTGCCAGCTGGACGCTAGCTGGGACCCTTACACTGGTAAGTGCTGTTTATTGTATTGTTATTCTACATCTCCCTTCCCCCCCCATTGCGTGTGGTTAGTGGCCTTTGGGGAGGGATGAGTTCCTTTGAACCTGGCTGGTTGTGTGGAAGTAGTCTGGACAATACCCGAGGGGGTTTTGTCCGTGTTATTGTAGACGGCTGAGCAGTGTTTGATGTTATTCCAGCGTTGAATGTTTGTGGCACTGGTGTAGGGGTCTCGGGTAAGGCACTAGGTCTTGGAACTGGGATTGTTGGTGTATCCAGTTTCCTGAGAAATCGGCGATTTCGTAAGGTAATTCTACCTGATCCGTCAATTCTGATACGGTATTGGTGGTTGGGGAGGGTTTCAATGACCTGACCTGTTGTGTCCCATCGGCGGGTTGTTGGTCGTTGTAGTGCCACTATTTGTCCTTTATGAAGGGGGTTTAATGTGTGTGCTGTTCTATTGTATCGCTCTATGAGATGAGCGTTCCGCCGGGACAGACTTATCTCGCGATTTTGGGCAGCAATTATCCAATTCGCGTGTGGCTTATAGAGTGTGGGGTAGGATGGTATGTAGTCACGTAGTCGGCAGTGGAGTAGTAGTTGAGCAGGGGATAGCCCAATGTTTTGAATGGGCGTATTCCTGTATTGGAGGATGGCTCTTGCTGCACGATTATTGTCCAACGATCCTTGGGCTTCTGTATTGCCATTTACGATTCTCTTGGCCGTTTTGACAGCAAGCTCTGCTCGACCATTGGATTGTGGGTAACCAGCAGATGATAACCTGTGTTTAATAGCCCAGTCTTGTAAAAATTGCTTGAATGTAAAGGATGTGAAGGGTGGCCCACCATCAGTGCTGAGTTTCTCGGGAGCGCCGTAGGCTTGACATATGTCTCGGCAAATTGAAATAATCCTTGACGCATTAGCTTCTCCATGGCTCAAGTGGTATAGATTCAGCCAGTCTGTTAACCTGTCAGCACATGCTAAGTAACCATGGTTCCCAACATGGAAGATGTCCATGACGATTTGCTGAAATGGCCAATCAGGAGATGGTGTCAAACTGATTGGCTTTTTTGGTTGACTCGGGGCAATTTTTGAGCAGAACATACAACCTGCTCTAATGTTACATATTGAAGCATTCATCCCAGGCCAATAAACAGATTCATTGGCACGTACCTTCATGCCAACTTCGCCTTGGTGTGCAGAATGTAGGCTATGTAAGACTTTTGCGCGTTGAGAGGTGGGGATAACGATTCTTTGATCTAAGAGCACTAATCCGTCGTCAACACTTGGGCGGTGCCTCACTTCCCAGTATTCACGTATTTCGGGTGCAGTGAGGCTGCGCATCCTATGGAATCCATTTTGTATTAGTTCAATTAATTTTTTGTATTGCGGGTCGCTGCGTCCCGCCGCATGGATAACATCTGGTGAGATGAGCTCCAGGTTGTCATTTGCACCAAATGTTGCTAGTAGGGTTGTTGATTTGACCCAGTCATCCATGTTGTCAGACTCAATGATGTCTGAGTGAGAGGGTTCAGCAGTGAATACATTTAGGAGTGCTTGTGAGATGTCTGCTAGGTTATGAGAGACAGCATTGGAGGCTCTGTGCCATTTTCCAGGGCAGTGCTGAATGGTGAATCTATACCTGAGTGTTTTCTCCTTTAACCTGAATAATCGGGGGTTTTGGATTTTACTAAGGTCTCTATCTCCGAATAATCCTTTTAGTGGGTCATGATCTGTAACCACTATGAGATTCGGGCAACCCATTACAAAAATGCGACATTTTTCCAATGCCCACACAATTGCTGCTGCCTTGCCTTCAATAGGTGCATATCTGCATTCAGCATCAATGCAGAATCTGCTACCAGCAAATATCAGGCGCCAACCTTCAGGGCAGCAAACTCTATTATTCTACATCATACACCAAAATTGTTGACAGAAAACTGTATATGAACACCTGCACAAAATGTTCTCTGATAACAATTGAGTCTATAGATGTTAAAACATTACTTAGTTATATAATGTCAGTCTGTCTTTTATTATATCGATTCTCTCTGTATTTGAGTCTGTTGGCCAGGCTTGTTCACTACTTGTAATAATGATTTATTAAAAGAAAAACAACAAAAATATTGTCTAGTGAAATTACGTTATTTGAAAACTGTTGGTAGCTACAGGAAGATAAAAAAAAAAAAAAGGCTTTTGCCTTTTACCTTTCTTCAATTGCATTGTCCAATGCTAGGAAATTTGTATTAGGTTGGTGCAAAAATAATGACGTAATAATGTCGTTTTTTGACGTTAAAAATACGTCAAAAAACGACATTATTACATCATTATTTTTGCACCAACCTAATAGGAACAAAACTACTTCTCAGGTATGCTTGACATGATGAGCTAGTTGACAAAACTGTCAACTGGAATTGGGCTTGAACTGAACTGTCTGTGTATTTCGGCGGCTTGTATTTATGGAAGATTCTGGTCGTGCATCCTGCATAAGGGCTTTAGGACCAGATAAATTCTTTTGTCTGTCCACAAAATTACTTATGAATATGAGCAGATTGAAGAACACTATGATCTATCTCAGTGAAATCTTAGTTCTCTTTCTAAATTTATATATTGTATTCAATTTAACATCACCCTCTTTTCTTCCCTCTCAACTCTCGCCTTATGTATGCTTTTAACCTTTACCACCTCATGTTTTCATAAAATTTCTTTCCTAAGATGATTACATTGTCACATGTCTACTTGAGCCTGAAAATATGCATTGGTCAGGTCTGTACTTGAGCCTGGAAGCATTCAGTGGGCTTTGGAGTATTATCTTATCCCCCACTAAAGGGGCTTGATGAAAGCAGTAAATACCTACACAATAATAGTGAAAAGCTTTTTTCATTATCATTCTTATTGTAATTGTTTCTAGATAGTTCTAGCATGTGGAGTAATGGATAGCAGTTCAGATTGATGAATTGGAGAGCCAAGTTCAAATTCCAGTTGAATCCACTACATTCACTTACATGATAATAGCCTTGTGAAAGGTATGAATTCTCTTTTTCTCCCCCTTCCCCCAGCTATGGATAAGTAGCAGGACAGACCAGGTTCTATAGCCTTGGCTGGCAACTAGTCTACTGCAGAAAGAAATGGCAATCTACTGCAGGAAAAAAAATCTGCCTCATCAGTCATGTATTGAAAGATACATGATCGCCTAAGCGTGTATCATGCATGGCACATAACTGACTGACCATTGGTTTAGCATTTGACATTTGTGTCATCTGATATTTCAGAATATATATATATATATATACGCACACACTATAAGTCTGTGACAAACTTGTCACAATTAGTTTCACATAGTAATGCAATTTCCTGATTTATATATTTACTAGATTAAGCTAGCTTCTGCGTAGGGCAATTAATTAGGATCTTCATCACAGTCGGTAGGGAGGAGTAGATGTGATAAGCAACAATAAACTACAGAAGAACTCAAAATTGATCTCTGCATTTAAGTATTGCATTAATATTCAAGTTTACCTTTTAAAAGTTCAACGATAATTCTTCTGCTGCCACTTAGTTGAAAGACAATTTGATGTACGTAGGTCCCTACTTTCTGTAGAAACAGTTATTTTTATTTCATGGGTGGCTTTTCTTGGATTTTTGCAATTAATTTCAATTATTCCCAAATGTATTTCCAAGTTATAAAAATTGTTATTGTACAAAAAAAATTGTCGCTAAAATCACGTAAAAAAAATGCCAATTTAAGAACCACTGTTTTAGATGTTGGCTCAAATTCTGCTGGAGAACACATTTTCTTTGTTGAGTCTCACTAATGTGTGGATCAGTAGATGTAATTCACACTGTTTAAATAACCAAAAACATAGGTGAATATAGGCCCATCAGCCTCCTCATGTCATCAGCAAACCTTTTGAAGTTATAATCAACAAAAAGGCTGTTGATAATCTTACTAGGGACAATGTCCTGAGTGACAAATAGTATGGATTTCAACCAGCTTGGTCTACTGCTGATATGCTGTCATTGCTCATATAATCAGTGAGGTATTAGTCAAGAAATACATCTCAAGGATGATCACATAAGATTTTTTATAGGCCTTTGACAAGGTGTATTATAGAGGGGTACTGCACAAGCTCAGTAGCTTGGAATCACTAAAAAAGTCTTATCAGTTACAAAATCCTTTCTAATGTTTAGGTCCCTGAAGGTAGTTGTTAATGGCCAGTCAACTGAGGCCCAAGCAGTCAACACAGGTATCCCCAAAGCTTGCTTCTCAATCCAACATAAATGATCTCCCTGAGATTATACTCTGATCATTTGTGAATATTTATGCTGATGGTGAAACAGTATATGGGTGCACCTCCAAAACTGTAGATGAGTCGAGGATGAGAACTGATCTCACTTACATTCTAGTTTTAACAGCTCAGTAGAGGTAAAACTGGCTGGTCAAATTTAATGCCTCAAAAATCAAACTGGTGGTGTTCACTAAGCACTGAGCAAACCCAAAATTTGTACTTCAGATGAACGGGTTTTCTCTCAGGGAAGCCCCGTGCCATGAGCACCTATCAGGACAAGTTCAAACAGGACCTCAACTAGAACTCTTACGTACAGTTCAAAAATAAAAGAAAAATGATCAGTTTCCAGATCAAACTGAAAATGGAGTACTTCTGCTATATATACCAAGAAGAAAAATTAGCTTATATCTGGCTATGGAGATGCTGATCCTGCCTTTTATCTGCTTGCTCTCACAGTCAATATTGTCAAAGACTGGATTCTTTCTCCAGTATACACTGTATGTACTTTTGCATGTGTATATGCAATATATGTATGTCTGTCTGCATGATTTTGCATGTGTCTATACAATATGTGTCTGTGTATGAGTGAGCTAGAACTGCTTGTGTTGCTTGATGTTGACTGCCAGAGGTCAATTATGAAATCCGACTTCAAACACCAACTTTATAATAGACAACTTAGACAATAAAAAAATTATGAGTTGAGTGATTTATTACTTTAAATGAAGTCTAAACATTGTTTTTGCACTAAAAATATCACAGTGAATAAACTTCTTGTTGGTGACCGTAGATGAAAATATATCAGAAAATGCCAAACATAAGATAACACTTAATTGCCAACATAAAAAGTGCCAACCATGAGTTATCTCTTGGTTGGTAATCAATGTATTAATGTACAAGCAAACATCCACACTCATATACATTTTTTTTAAAAAAAGTTTCAAATAAGAGAATAATACAGCCCTCTTGCAATCAGTCTGGACAACTCCCATCCTGGGTTGAGCAATAAAATCAAAGTTGGAGATCAAAGAAAAAAAAATTTTTTTTTTTTTTTTAAATTGGAAAAGAAAAATCAAATAATTCTAAGATCTGATAATTCAAACAATTATATTGAAGTTTTCGGCTCTTGTTTTGAAACATGAGACCTCTTATGTAGCGTGCTGGAATCATATTTTTAAATAAATAATTTATATATATATATATAGAGAGAGAGAGAGAGTCAGAACATCAATGTGTCCTGAAACTAATGTTAGGAAAAAAATGAAAAAAAAAAAAAAAAAAAAAAAGCATTCATTTGATACAAGAAATATTTATTTTCCAAAAATAACTTATTTCACTGTCAATGTAAATAGTCCAACATTACTTCATCGATCACATTGACTGAACATAATATCAAGTTTCACTTAATAACACTGTGAGGTTTCGTAGTTATTGATTCATTGTTGTAAGGTTTGCACACACGAGTCTTTCAATATATTTTTTCCAATTAATATGGAATCATTCTGGTGATCAATGTATTACTTAATAATAGAAAATCAATAATATTGCCTTATGCTCACTATAGAATAATATATTTGTACAAATTTACACATGCTGTCAAAAATTATATTTTAAGTCACTATATTTTCAACATGTGAATCTTTGAAATAATTTTTCTAATTATTACTATCGTAATTCTAGGGGAATCAGTTTACAACTTGGTAACAATATAAAACCAATCACTCACACTATGTTCAGTAGACACTGATATTAATACCAATTTACCGATGACATGAATTGGCAAGCCTATTTTGAATTCCAGTTAAATTCATTACATTTTTTTAAGATCATTTGAAACCAAGGAAGGCAAGAAAGCCACTAAGATGCAAGGGATTACAAAGTATGAAAGAATGAGAAAATGAAAAAACATTATCACTATGTTGAATTAAGAAGTGCTAGTCCAACTGGAGGATGAGATGTAACTCAATTGTATTTTGAGTTATTGCCCCTTTATAGGGGGAAGTAAGTTATCACCCACTAACAATATTTAAATTGGAAATGTAACATTCCTAAAATTTCGTCTGTGCATTGAATCCTGTTGCCATACCTTGTCTGGTGCTCCTGGTACTTATTCAAAGTTCTTGGCAAAATCCTAAGAAGGATCTGCAATATAATCAATCCTGACCTGGCATCTCAACTTCAGTCACTTTCCCACCTACGTGATGTGGCTTCTCTCTGTTGTTTTCTACAAATAATTTCATGGCAATTGCTCTGACAGGTTTTTTTTTTTTTTACCCTGGTGTCCGAACTACATGTGTTTGACATGTGTTAACTGGATTGGCTACCTTTTACTGTTGAATTAGTTAAATGTAACCATTACTTCTACAACAGTAGTTTGTTTTTTTGTTGTTTTTTTTTCTTGCATTTCCTGCCAGTGAAACTTTCTTCTATTTCCTCGCTTTCCTGATAACTACAATCTTCAAAAATTTAAATGCAATGTTAATCACTATCTTCTATTGTCTTGAACCCCATTCATTCACCTTTTATGCTTTCCTCAGTCCTTTCTATACCCAGTCATTTCTCTTACATTCACTGTCTGTAAGTCCCCACATTCCTGCCTTGCTTGGGGTGAAAAGATTAAAAATAAATATACACATTTGCTGCAATAACATATTTCTGATAATGACTGGAGATGTTTGAATGTACTTTGGGCAGTTTCCCTATAGTTTCCATGACAATTTAGATATCAAGTTGGAAAATGAAAGTATATATATATAAAAAAAAAAATGAACATTAGGTGGATGACCAAAGACTATCCTTAGTTGAAAATTTCTTTTTTTATTGAATTTTTACACAGTTACAACCAGTCTTATGGCCCTATCACATTGAAACATTGGTTCCCTGTACAATCTCTGAAGTTAAGCAATGTCAAGCCTGATCAGTACCTAGATTGGTGACCACTTGGGAATACCAGATGTTGTAAGCTTGGATGTGTGGGTGGTGTAATGAATAATGGCTTGGAGTCAGTGTACAGTTCCAATTCCAGTTCACTGTTTTCACTTATGTACAAATATGCTTAGGAAAGGTATGAATCTACTTCTCCTCTCAGCTATGGCCTGTATGAATAAATGATTATTGTCTAAAAATATATTTATGATCTAAAAATATTTTCTGGCTTTAATAACAAAAAGTTAAGAAAAAATGAATCAAACCACATTTCAAACCCTTTTCTTGTTTTCCAGAGTTAATTTGAACATAAATTGTCCAGTGTCTTCTGAGTGCTTCTAGCTTTCATAAGACATTATTAATGAGTTTTTGTGTATGCTTTGTGTTTTCTTTGGTTGTTTTTTCAATGTTATATCACTCATGAGAGGTGTACAATAAATTCTGTCCCATTGTGACAGACATGCAACAACTTCTGTCCTGTTGTGATATACATGCAGCAAATTCTGTCCTATTGCAGCATGCACTCAGCAAATTCTCTTGCATTTTTCCAAAGAATCCTATCACATTGTGATATTCCCTTTTTGCTAGAATTGCAAAACATTCTATTGTCTCATATTTTCAAAAGCCATTATCAATGAGTTTTTTTTGTTTGCTTTGTTTTTTCTTTCGTTGTTTTTCAGTGACAGCTCTTCACTGCTATATCAACATGAAAATAAAAGTCATTGATAATGTCATATGGAAGCTAAAAGCACTCTGAATCTATTGTATAAAATTTCCTTTCATGTTTTCCTGTCTCAAGTTGAAGGTAGAAATTTGTCATCTGCTGTAGTTGATATGAAAAGCATTAAATATGTCTGCTTTGCTTAAAAAAAAATTCTATTAAAAAGTGTTCTTTGTCAGCAATTTTAGAAGATTCATATAAAGCCATACTTGTGGTTGTGATAAAAATCCAGTTTTAAAGTATGCTATATTTATGGTTGTGTGCATGTAAATACACGATGGTTCAGAAATATCTCCTACATTATAAGACATTAACTAAATGAAAACACCATTGCCACGAATGTCTTACCAATAAGTGGAAAGTGTGTATGGGAAGTATTTCTGTATAAGAGGTCAATGTTGAGTTGCAACAGTCTGTTTCCTGCTTGATAATACAATAAGCCGGATATGATTGACCAGCATAAAAAAATAGGTGAACCACCACTCAGTGCACATGGTCTGAAGATTGCATTCAAGCATGTAGCCTCTCAAGATCAGTTGTGCTCTTTTAAAATTACAATTATATTTTCTTGCTATCATTGCAACAATGTCTAATGTCACAATAACTTATATTAAGACAAAAGGAAAACTTTTAGCCAAAGTATTTTGTTCCCTGAAGGATTTGATTAAAGGAAATATTAATAAAGTAAAAATGTTAGTTTTTGAAAAAATTTTCAGTTTAAGAATCTCTTGAATGTTTGATTTCCAACCATGAAACCTGGATTCAAATTTCCCCATAGTTGTTTTGTTAGGGAGATGACAAAGCCATCATGGTGATATTTGAACCCAGATTTTATGGGTGTCCTGGGTATGATGATAAACTGCATCTGCGTCCTGGGTAAGACGATAAACTATGTCCAACAACCAGGCCTCTGATTGGGAGGATTTGAGGAGCGTGGAACAACCTCTTAATTGCTGGTATTCCCACGTCCGCCTGACCTGGGGTGGTAGCACCTGTTAGGGTCCCAGCTATGGGAAAATAGTTGACCCCACAACCTGACTCAAAACACTATGAAAGTGTAAAAATAGATTTTAATACCAGAAATACTTTTTAAAAAAATTAGTATCAGCAATAAATATTTGAAAAAAGAAAGTATTACCAGAAATAAAAATTTTGTCAGCATTAAATAACCTATTGAGGTTAATATGCCACAAAACAAAACAAAAACTTAACTATACATTTTTTTAAAAAAAAAATGTTACCAGCTATACATTTTTTGGAAAAAAAAAAAAAAAAATTTTGTCGGCATGCACCCATTGTGATTGATATGCCGTAAAACAAACCAAACCAAATGAAACCAAACCATGGCTGGAAATCTTTAGTGTTTATAATTAATATCATATTTTTTATTTTAGATTTTATAATTAATATCATATTTTTTATTTCAGATTTTATAATTAATATCATATTTTTTATTTCAGATTTTATAATTAATATCATATTTTTCATTTCAGATTTTATAATTAATATCATATTTTTTATTTTAGATTTTATAATTAATATATTTTTATTTTAGATTTTATAATTAGTACCAGATTTCTATTTTAGCTTTTATAATTAATACCAGGTTTTGCTGTGGAATTCAATATATTCATACTGATTCTATTAAAAATAGAATAGACATAGATAATATATTTATGTTGCCATCATCTGAATCTCTTGAATGAAGCATTATTTTTAATTTTGACTAATCTATCTTTATTTTACTGGTCTTATTTTTAATGACATCGCTAAAATTAATCTACATTCCATTCTCTGAAGTAAGTAACATTAGAAATGAAGACGTAGCCCTTGATGAGATTTGAGCTTGCATTTAACTTGTCTTAGACTTTAGTGATTTGCATGTGAAGGTCAATAGAAAGGTCAGATCTTGTCACTTCCTTTTTAATTTTATTTTTGTTTTACTTTACCTTAAGTGAAAGAAACGGCAACCTATCGTAAGAAAATCTGCCTAGTCAGTCATAAATCGAATGAGACGTGATCGCCTAAGTATGTATCATGCATGGCACTTAACTGAAATGAATTTGGAGACAATGATTGTAAGTCTTATTTTTCAGTTGGATATTTTAAGATTAATGCAGTATTGGCTATATATTATATTTACAAGCATCTGAAAATATATCTGTGTCATGGCGTCAGTAGTCTTCTGAAAATTAACCAGACATATTGTCCTGTGTGGGACTGATGACTAAGAAAGCTGTGGAAACAGAATACAAATGCTGACAAATGAGTTGGTATTGGTTTGCAAAGATACAAGGCAAAAACAAGAAACACACTAACTTCAAGGACGATGTTACTACCTATCGCTTCATTGATGGCAAGATGATCAAATTTCAAATTTAAATTGTTTGTCCATTTAAAATACAACATTTATTAGAAAATATATTCAGCTTAAATACAGAAGCCATTTACTTGAACCGGCATTTATGATACTATCTTGGTACGTGTCACTTTTGATGATGTCAAGATGATCAAATTTCAAATCTAAATTGCTTGTCTGTTTAAAATACATGAGAACCTGAAAAATACCTCTAAAAAAAAAAAAAGTTAAAATACGTCTGTTCATTACTGAATAATTTCTTAAAAAAAAAAAATGTTTAATAAAGTTTTATAAATATCTGATTTTTAAGGTTTTAATGAACTATCTTATTTATTTATTTTTTTTTTCAACATGACGATTTTATTGCTTAACCCAGTGTAGGAGTTGTCCAGGAGACAGATATTGGGAGAAGAATATGGAATTACTACATCTTATTTTTATACTTAGTTGTGTGTATATGTGTGCATGTGCGTTCATTAAATGTCGCAGACATATGTAAACCAGTCATGCACAATACAAACATGTGCATATACAGTGCTGTTCAATAAAAGTGACTCACCTGATTTTTTTTACAAATTTTTTAACCTATTGTTTTTGGGGTCAAACTAATTTTTAATCCTACTACTATAAAGACCCCTTCCCAACCACCTAGTAAAAAAGTTTACTCACCCTAAGGTATTCTATTGATAATTATAAATTTGGATATAAATGAGATTTAGAGAAAAACTCTATGCAAAAATGTGACTCACTTATTTCCTGCAAGTAGTCATCAATAGAAATATAACCGAACAGCTTTAAATAAAGAATAATAGAGGTATAATTTATTTATAATAGGTAATATAGTTCGAAATATTTAATAATCTATGGGTCCTCCTTTATTTTGCATAACCTTTTCAACCCTTTTTGGCATTGAATTGATTAGGTTCTGGCAAGTCTCATCTCCAAGCATTGAATTCCATTCGGATATGAAATTCACAATCAAATCCTCTTTGTTGCTCAACTGCTTTCTCGAGAGCCTGTACTTTATAATGCTCCATAAGTTTTCTATGGGGTGGAGGTCAGGAGATTGGGAGGTGGGGGGCATATAACACTCACCTGCTTCTCATCAAAGTATTCCTTCATCAATTTTGATTTGTGACAGGGAGCATTATCCTGCATAAAAATGAGCTTGGTGGGGTCGATTTGCACCCTTTCAGTAGAAGGGAGCAGACAAGGCTCTAAAATTCTTGTACTGCTCGCTCCTGAGGGTCTTTTCAATAGGTTTTAAGAAACCAGTTCCATGAAAAGAAAAGCCTCCCCAGAACATTGTACTGAACGGATGCTTGACAGTACTTACTGCTAAATTCAAAGAGCTTTCAAAGCTTCTTCTTCGGATTTTAGATCACTTATCCTTTAAATTTAGTTCAACTTTTGTTTCATCGGAGAAGAGAACATTTAGTAAAAAAAAAATCAGGTGAGTCACTTTATCGAACAGTACATTGCATTAGTGAATGTAAAGTCTCACACAAACAGAGTGCTGGACAGATAATAATTTTTTTTCTTTTTTAATACAGATTTTCATATGGATTTTTGATGCATCCTGTTCATCTTTCTCTTAAATGTATAATAGTTACTCACTTCTAAGGTGCTGGTGGTTTAATCCTTGTTGCAGATACCTGCTCAGCTACATTTGTCTTTGTTCAACACCCATAGAACCAAACTGGTTTATATTGCCACTATACTGAGCTGATTTTAGTTCTAGTTTCTGGCAGGATCACCAGTTGAACATGGCTAGTACACTCAAAACCTTTTTGGTCACTATGACTTGTGATGTAGTCTGAGCACATTTGACTGAAGACCAGTGAAAGGATTAATTTGTTGATTTTTCAATATTTAGGGCTGTTTTCCAGGTTTACAATTTAAAAAAAAAAAACAAAAAAAAAAACACTATATTTGCATAGTTTTTATCATAAAAAATTCTCAGATAATTGGTTTATGAAAGCCCAAATGATTCAGACATCAGAAAATTTGTGTTCAGATTTTTCCAGGAAAATGGTCAGAAATATAGGGGGGGGGGAAACTAAAAAAACCCTCAATAAAGAATTTTCATTTTCTGTACAACATTTTAAATTAGTGGATATCTGTCTGAGTAGGCATGTGTGTTTTTTTTTTTTTCAATACAAGAATCTGCCTAAAAATTAAGTTCCATCATAGAAATTGTGCTCTCCACTCCTAACAGGAATCAAACCTAGATTTTCTATTTTTTCTCTCTTTCACAACAAAGAGAGAGAGAAACAGAGATGTTCTCTCTCTTTTTGTTCTTTCACTCTCTGTTCTCTCCCACTCTTTGTTCTTTCACTCTCTGTTCTCTCCCACTCTCTTTGTTCTTTCACTCTCTGTTCTCTCCCACTCTCTTTGTTCTTTCACTCTCTGTTCTCTCCCACTCTCTTTGTTCTTTCACTCTCTGTTCTCTCCCACTCTCTTTGTTCTTTCACTCTCTGTTCTCTCCCACTCTCTTTGTTCTTTCACTCTCTGTTCTCTCCCACTCTCTTTGTTCTTTCACTCTCTGTTCTCTCCCACTCTCTTTGTTCTCTCCCTCTCTCTGTTCTCTCCCTCTCTCTGTTCCCTCCTTCTCTTTGTTCCCTCCTCTTTGTTCTTTCACTCTCTTTGTTCTTTCTCTCTCTTTGTTCTTTCTTTCTCTCTCTTTGTTCTTTCTTTCTCTCTCTTTGTTCTTTCTTTCTCTCTCTTTGTTCTTTCTTTCTCTCTCTCTCTCTTCTGCCTCTTTTTACTCTGTCTCTGTCTATTCTGTCTCTCCTATTCTCTCTTTCTCTCTCTTTCTCGTCTCTTTCCTTTCTCCTGTTCCTTAATTCCTTTTCATATCACAGATGAATGTTGTTTGCTTCTTGTTTCATTGCATGTGGAAGTTAGTGATGCAAACCTTAACTTTTTGCCTCAAATATGTCTCTAAAGTGCAAGTAAGAAACATTGTTTCTTGTTTTCCTCTGCACTTGAACTCTGTCAACTCTGTTGCCAGTCAGGGGAGGAAATGAAAACACATCTCATCTTTACAATCAGATAACTTTGATTTCAACTTCCCTTTATTGCCTGGGGAGAAACTGAATACACATCCATTTCTAATTTATCACTAGTACTTTCTCTCTTGCTCTTTCTCTCTCATTACCAGTCTCTTACTGGGAGGAAGAGAAAAAGAGAATGACTACAACATGGATTCACTCCCAGTTTCCAAACCTAACTTCTACTGTTTTGTATCCAAACTGCCAAACATACCATTGCCAACCACTTGAGCTTCTTCTGATATTACAGCATGTCTCTTTGATTGACTCCACCCCGGGGAGGGCCATGCCCAAGTGGCAAGTAAATTTGTGCCACTTGCGCCACTTAGGTCTCTAATGGGTTTTCTCCACCTGAGTCCTACTTTTCAAACCCAAGAGGAGTCAGGAATTGTCACATTAAGTTTGTTAACTAACTGAATCATATAGATGTTGATATGCTCAGAAGGTGGAATGGACGGAAAAAAATTTGTACAATGAGAGGAAAGAGAAAGAAAGATAAACATTTTTAACCTGTGTGCTGCCCAGTGACTCTCTCTCACCAGAGTAATAATTATTACTCACTAGAGTAATAATTATTACTCACTAGAGTAATAATTATTACTCACTGGAGTAATAAATCTGCATGAAATAAAGTTGTTAACCATTACGACATAAGGAAGGTCCCAAGTTATTTATTGTGATGTCTGTCTGGATTTCTGGGATGAGGAGTTATCATTATTTACATGCAGACTATTGTCCTCATATTTCTTGTTATCAGGTTTCGGCCGTTATATCCTTTGGCCTTCCTCAGGTGCTGGTCAATCCGGGTAACTGTCAGGGAATTTCAAACTGAACTATCCAGAGATATTGTTTTTTTGCTTTTTTAGTAGTGCTAAGTACAATCTAACTCTTTGATTAAATAAAGGGTTAGATTTAAAATTTCTTGAAGGTTACTCAGATCAACATGTGCTTGATGAAGGCTGGAGGGCACAAAATCCTAAATGTTGTGGTAACAACAAAGATGAGGACAATAGTCCACATGTAAATAGTGTAAATCATAGGGTTAAAAGTGGACAGCCCCCCAGTAAGAATTGAACTGAAAACACCATTCTGCAAGACTATCTAACAACTGCTCCACAGTGGAAATATCCATAAGGTTATTTATCAGGAATTTGTTTAGTCTGGTTCAAAGAAAAAAGTATAGATCATCCATTGTGAATCAAACTGACTAAAGAAGACAGATGTGATTGATGTTGCATTTAAATTTTTGAAGATTGTAGCTATCAGGGAAGCAAGTAAACAGAAGTTAGTTCCACAGGTGGGAAGTGTGAGAAAAGAAACTGTTGGAGTAGAAGAGGCAGTTATTTTTCTTCCCGGAATCGATCCTCCAGATCTACAAATCAACAATTCATCCTTGCATGGAGTATTTCTGCCATATATGGTCTGGAGCCCCTTCTGTTTGCCTCAGGGTTCTTGATAGGCTCCAGAGTCAGATATGCAATATAACTGGCCCTGCTCTGGCATCTCGTCTACAGTCACTTTCTCATAGATGCGCCATCGCCTCTCTCTGTCTGTTTTACAAATACTTTCATGGAAATTGCTCTGAGGAGCTGCATTCGCTGGTTCCCAGACTTCATGAATTAAGCGTCCTACGAAGCTGGCATCCCACTCTCACCCCTTCAATGACGAAACTCCTAAATGTAGCCGTCTCTTCTACTCCAATAACTTCATGTCTCACACCTCTCGTCTGTGGAACTCCCTTCCTTCCCTATTCCGGTTTCCCTGAGAGCTATATTCTCCAACTATTCAAATGTAATATCAATCGATATTTCTAGTTGCCTTGATCTATCTACTACCCTTCTCCTCATCCTTTCTTCTATCACTCCTATCTGATCTTGCTCCAAATCTTCTGTGACCCCTTGCGTCCTAGTGGATTCCCACCTTGCTTGGGGTGAAACGCTTAAAAAAAAAAAACAAACTATTTCAACACTAAAAGGAGGCAACATAGATGCCAATCTTGTAGCATGCTTAAATTTGTGTATTTGGAGGCATCAAGGATAAAAGCTTGTCAGAGCAGTTGCCATGAAAATATTTGCAGAAAAGACAGAGGGAAGCCATATTACTTCAGTGAGAAAGTGACCGAAGTTGAGATGCCGGGTCAGGATGGATTACATTGCAGATCCTTACTTGTAATGTTGGTAATTTGGATATGATAAAGAGAAGCCATAAAATGCTTTCTTTAAGTGAAAATGTTAAAGTTTTCTATTAAGGAGAGTGGAAAAAAATGTATTTTGAATTTGCTTAGATCTCCATTAAGAATGATTCATCCGTCACATAAATTGTTGTTTTATTCTTTGTGTTATTAATCTCTCATTGGGCCTAAGAAAATCTTCGCTAAGAATGACTCCTCTATCTCACATACAACTTTTTCACCAAAGTGAAGCAACACCAAGCCTGGTCAATACCTAGATAGGTGACTGCTTTGGAATACCAAGTGCTATAAGCTTGGATGTGCAGGTGGTGTAATGGATAATGGTTTGGAATTGTTAATTGGAGAGCTGAGTTCCAATTCCAGTTGGGTTCATTATATTTACTTACGCGCAAATACCCTTGATAAAGGTATGCATCTATCTCGTCTCTCCTGTTTATGGGATAATTAGTAAAACTTGTATCACTAAACCATTATTATTTAAAACAAGAAAAAAGAAAAGTCGCATTCAAAATATTTAGAATTCAGTATTAAGTAACCTATAGAGGCGTTGATATGCTGTTAGACAAAAACTACTAATCAACATAACTTTTCTTATAGTATATTATTATAATTGTTCTTTTTTATTATTAGTTTTTGTTGTTAATCTATTTTGTACTCCGGTAAGAACAAATCTTCTATCTCCCACTTAATGTTTATTCCAATCTATTGTTCTAATTCTTCTATTCCATTATTCATTTTTTGTTGTTAAATCTTTATGGCTTTCTCAGCACTTGTCCTCGTTTTGAAAATTGGTGTATCTCATGTACACCTAAAAATACAAGCTTTCCACGCTTGCATTTTTCTATCTTTGTATAGATGTCACTTCACCACTGAGATATTTATGTTCACCTCTGACCACTTATTTACCACAATATTTTTAGCTCAGCAGTGCAGTCTTTTCCCTGTTCTCATTTGCCTGTCCAGTGTGCTATTAAAATAGATTGTAGTCATGTTTGGTTGCAATTAGACAGAAGAGGGGAATACAAGCCAGTCCAGAAGCCACACAAGAGGCTCAGATAAAAAGCTATCAAATTTTCACATGCACTAAAGAAGGTGATGTTGTACAGGCTGGCAGACACAGCCATGTCCTTCATTATGTAATCTCACACCATTTGACCTTCCTATGAATTTTGAATCCTAGAAGTGCTTGTACCTGTCTTTGTGAATTGCCTTTTGCAAGGAGGAGACAGATTTGTGAAATGTTTTGAAGGGCCAGGCAATCACTGTTGCTGGGGTGGATTTAATTATGTGTCCCCTCTTCACATGGACTTGACCCCACCCCAGCAGATAACTCCACCAGAAACAGAAGACATTTTATTTATTTCAATTTTTTTTTTCTCCTCTGAATTGGATAATATCCAATTATGTCTCTAACTTTTCATTTCAAAATGAAGCTATAGAGATTAAACCTTACATGAAAGTAGACAAAGCTCTACAACCAAAAACCTGGGCATCACGGTTGGTATTCCCTCTCATTCAGGAAACAACCCCAGTATGAGTTACCTGACTGTGGGCAACTCACTTAGCATTCCCTCTCATTCAGACCTAATCACCATTAGACTCATCCAATTCTTTCTGAATCTCCTACACTGTCCCCAGATTGACACCTAAACATTCTGAAGAGTTTGTATTGGAGGTTCTGGTGCAAATGCCAAGCAGTACAGCATGCTGTTTTCAAATTTCTGGCAGAGTGAATTGGTACCATTTTTCTCACAGTGCCCAATTGACTCTCCTATACTGTGCAAACAACAAAATCAAAAACAAACAATGCATATACACAAAATTAAAAATATAAAATGGCAACAATTTACTCATCGCACTCAGTATGTATAATCATTAGCTGTGAATTTACATAGCTAATGATTTTAATATAGGACTTCATTAAATCAAGAAGAAAGGGATTGTCAGTGGTCAGGAATGAATGCAAGCATTACTGATAGAATAGGGCTATTATATGTATAATGTAAATGCATTGCTAATAATTTTATTGTATAATGCTATGTTTCTCTTCTTTTTTTTCCTCTCTCATATATCTCAAACTTTTTTCTGTTCCTTTTAAGTTTTCTTTTAACTGCTTCCCTGTGCAAAGTTATCAGATAGAATATCTAACCTTTTCTCTTTTTTGCAATGAAACCCTTGGGGACATTTGTAAAAATGTGACTTGTAGCAAAATTGGCTGCCTAAATTTTTTTTTCTTTTAAGTTTTGAAGAAATCTTTGAGTTCGACAGACACTCACCAGCCTCTAGTATCTACTCCAGATTCTGAACCCTTCTCCCTTTTTGGTTCATATGAACTGATAACCCTGTCCCTCCATCAATGAAAATTGACAAGTCATTGCTGGTAGGTGTACAATTGAGGGACAAAATTAGATTTGTCTTCATTCTTATCCTCTAATTTAATGCCTTGGGAAATTCTACATTCGATTGACTGATATTATATTGTCCAAACGGTCAGTGATAAATATAGTACTAGAAATACCTATGGAAATTTCACAGTTTTCCTATTTTAAGTTTCTGAAAAATCGTAATTCTTAAGTTAATGATTGAATAAGCTCTTGACAAGTTCTATGACAATAAAATATCTGTAGAAATTCCCCGATTGCAATGTTTAATGTTTGAGCTTAACAACTTTAACAAAATATGACGAAAAAAATCATCAATATGAATGCTGGTCATTATTTTAAGAAGTAGGGGGGGGGGATACAAATGGAAAAAAAATTGAAATTGACAACTTTTCCTTGACAAATTGACCATTGTGAGATTTAAATAAGGGTCTCTTTGTTAGAATGCTAACGTTCCATCCACTTGGACACAGATCCATTTATAAAATAGACACTCGTAATAAACTGTCAGATTGTTCAGGAAATAAAATAGAATAAAACTTTTGGGTTCTAATAGCAGCACAAAAATATTCCTAAGGAATTAAAGTGTCCTCTTTGGTAATTTTATCTGAATCAGTTTCAGGATTTTGTTCTCAGATACTTGATGCACTCTGTGTATACACAAGAAAATAGGTTGTTTGTAATATAATGTCTTATTTTCAAATAAACTTTTTATCTGTGTTCTAATATATTATTACGACAGCCTGTGCAATACCAAGGTACAAAGTACCGTTGAAAGTGGACATAGGAGAGGACACCAACATAAAAACTGGTTGGACAATGTCAAACAATGGACAAGAATGACTATACGAGAATTGCTGATGGTTGCCGTTGCTAGACTGTTGTGGAGGAGATTCACTATGGCTCCTGTACCTGAGTCCCTCCTACAATTACAAAAGTTAAGGGGGTGATGATGATGAATATATTATGATAGTTGCACAAAAATATATTACTCATTCCTAATGATTAAAGTGTCCTCTTAATTTTATATTAATCTCTTAAAGATGTATTTACTTTTTTTTTTTTTTTTACATGAGTCCAAGCTTGGTCATAATGTTATTTAAACTGTAGCCAACATTAACAGAGCCTGTGGTGAAAGATCTACTTGTGATCGGACAGTATGGCACTGGTTTTCTGAAGTTCCACAGTGGGGATATGAGTCTTGAAAATCAAGGTGGTATAGGACTTCTATTTGCAATTGACAATATCTAAAAACACTATATCTCATGTGCAAGTGTCAGAGAAATGCTTCAGTATTTTGATAATATTGGACTATCTTAAGAAAATTGGCAAGGTGAAGAAATTTGTTCCAAATGAACTCGAAAGTCAAAGAGTTCAAAATTTTGAAGCGTGTTCAATGTTACATCTGTGAAATTCAAATGATTCGTTTCTTGATTGAATAGTGACTTATGATAAATGGATCCTTTATGTCGATCATAAATGATCAGCTAAATGGCTTGATCATGACAAAGTGCCCAACCACTTTTCAAAACTGAAATTGCATCAACAGAAGCTTATGGTGCCTAACTGATGGTCCACCATTGGGCATTATCTATTACAGCTTTCTGGAATTTAAACAGAGCATCAATGCTGAAGTCTACTGCTAGCAACTGGATGAAATGCATATTCAGTTTAGCCAAATGCAACTGGCATTGGTTAATGAATGAGGTCCAATTTTGCCGTATGATAATGCTTGTCCACATTGTCTGGATGACGCTGCAGTAGCTGAATGACTTAGGATATGAAAATTCTGTATCCACCATCTTCCCGTGATCTCTCATCCACTGACTTAAATCTTTTTCAAGCCTTATGACAATTTTTTTAAGCCAAATGTTATACTGCTATAACAAAGATGCTGAAAATGTATTCAATGATTTCCTGGTGTTCACACATTCAAAGTTTTATCATAATCGCATCAATAACCTTTTCAAGCCTTTTGACAACTTGTTAAGCCAGATGTCATACCGCTGCAACAAAGATGTTTAAACTGCATTCAATGATTTCTTGGTGTCCACCCACACCTTCAAAGTTTTATCATAATGGCATAAATAACCTTGTAACTCGAAGGCAAAAATGAATAGATGTTCAGGATTCTTATTTTGACTGGTTTAAACATTGTTTAAATACACTAATTCAAGAATAAAAGTTGATTCTAAAATTGGACTTTATTTTCCAAACAACCTAATATTAGGTTAAGCTATAAATAATTTTAATTTATATTGGGGCTGTAGTTCAGCTACGTCTGTACTTCTTTTTATCTGATCATAACCAAAATGGCACCACCCATGATAAATCATCATCAGTGTTTTTCTTTCCAGTAAATGGTAATTCACCCTACCCAACAGACAGGCCAACACAGCCAGGCAACAATGCTATAAAAATGCAGAAGTCATAGTGTTAATTTATTTAATCTCATTTTTAAGAATGAAGTTGATAAACAAAAACGGAAATTATTTATGACTCAATTGAAGCAACCCCCTGACTTGAGAAGATAGGGATAGTTATAACTGAAATAATAACAATTGTAGAAATTATAGTATTTGAAAGCCTATAACCCATCATTAGGAACAAGAACAGAAATGCAGTTCTACAGAAGGATGCTGAGGATACAATGAACTGAACATGTGAACAACAAAGTTTTAAGGAAACAAAAAGGACACTTATATTTAACACTCACCGGACATACTGAAAGCAAGAGAGACAGAGGGAAGCAGCAAATAACCTACCATATATACTCAACGATATGTTGCACTTTTTTTTTTCTTTGCACCAAAATTTCAATACAAATCAGGGGTATAACCTATGCCCTCACCATCATAGACTGTGGTATATTAGTAGTCCAGCCAAGTACGCTGGGCTTGAGCAGAAGCAAGTGCAAGGGAGAAAATGGATTTTTCCCAGCATTTTGATTTGATTTTACGCAATTGAGGCGATTGTGTAAAATCAAAATGTCCAACAGTACCGTGTCACACATTAGATAAAATCCACACTGCTAATATTTACCATTTATTATCTGATTTATGACAAAAGACTATCATTTTTTAAGAGATTTTAGAACTGAAGAAGCAATTACTGGTATCATCAAAACTGAGCAGTGCCATACTCAGTAAGTAAATACCACACAATTACTACCAATCACTTTTCCTACATTTTACAATTATATATGTAAGCAAAGTTTTGAAATAAATATTTGTTGTAACATAGGGAAGGTTACTGAATAGAATAATCACACAAAGGTTAGTAATGAACGATAATACTTAGGATAAGAACAATGCATATAAGCTTCACCAGCGGCATGTAGAAGTAGTAGTCAACTGCTAGAAGTGAGTCAAGTGAATCTCCAACTGCAGGCCAACACGTACAGTATTTACTACTGTATTTATGTGAATGTAGACATAGCCATTATCGTTCGTAGGTATGCTACAAGATGCATATTTGAAAATATTTAACAAATATTAGTTATATTTATGCTAAAAACAGGCCATATAACTCACCAGATTGTAGTGCGACATATCTGAGAATCAACTGCAAATACCCACTTTAACAACTCCAAACTAAGGATGTGACCTATATTTGAGTATATACAGTACTTAATGAGCTTATGTAAATTGTTTGAAGAACAGAGATTAGGAGAAACAGAGCTACAAAGAATAGGAATTTGTGGAGACCCATGATCCTGAAGAGACAGCACATAGAAGAAGAATTTCCTATTAAGGAGTGCATCAGACCTTCAATAAAGACTAACATCTTTAGATTCAGTGGGTTTTGAAACAGTTTTAAAGCCAAGATAGAAATATCACAACAATATAAGATAACAAACAACTGGAATTATTTTACAGAAATTAACAACTGGTATCATTAATAGATATTTTCTTGGGGGAGTTATGTATCTCACTAGAACCAAAAAGGTTATATATATATATATATATATATATATATATATAATGAAACAACAGTCAAATTTCAAAATGGTTGCAAACAGATTAGAAACATGACTAATTTTCCAACAATAATCTCATTTTTCTAAATATTCTGTCATGATGCTAAGAACCATTTTATTGAGGCAGTGTTGTATTACCTTGCTTATAACAGCATATGATTGTTAATTAAAATAGATATCAGGTGACCCAACCCCCCATCTTTGATGTTCTCTCTTGTTAAATGCAGCTTTCAAAATGTCTTTCTAGAGCCAGCAACAATTTGCTTGTTTGGTAGTGGAGAAGCTCACAGACACCATTTAGTAAAACAAAATGAAATGTAACTGTTTAATTGCCAGAATCTCTTGAAAGTAAACTATGCTTATCTGGTCACTATTGGCTGCTGTTGTGACACAGTAGGATCTGGCTATGATCATATACAAGTGGAGGGTAAATGATTTTATCATAGTCTGAAGTGTCTAGTGTTTTTATGACCAGCAGTAAAGTCTATGAAGTAAGATCTACAAAGTGATTGCTCATTTCGCCAGAGTGATATAGAAAAAATAAATTAAAATTTTTGTAATCAAGTACCACTTGGCCTGAAATTTGGAAGTATCACTTACAGGCTTATATTAACAATCACTGTTAGAATGGGCAAAGGAGTTCCAGATTACCTGTTACAAGACTAGTTACAAGTGTGTGGGTGGTTGCGATTTTAGAGATTGGCAGAGGGGTGATAAGAGAGAATTCTTACTGGCTGAAGGAATAGAGCTGATCTGTTAGTTTGGCATGACAGGAGTAATAGACATTGTCCCAAGTATGGACTTCCCACCCACTGGATAGCCACAAGTGAATGAATTCCTGAATAATCAAATGTCTTGTGCACAGGATTTGCCTTTTCAGTTTTCCCCTTTCTGTTAATCTCACCTTGCATTTTCTTTGTGAACATATACCAGGACTTTCACAGATTTTGTGCTTAAGACACAATGTGGTATGATTTGTCCAATTAGGGAAAAGCTGAAAGATGACCCCTGGATTTGTTTACATTGTTATTCATTCTAGACAATCCATATCATGGACTGGATAAGAAATCTTAAATTTGGAGATTAATAAAAAAAAAAAAAAAAATCTAAAGAAAAATCTCAAGAACAGCTTTAATGTCTGTCAAACTTGATTTGTTTGTTTGTGTGTGTGTGTGTGTATATATATATATATATATATATATATATATATGGCTGTATATGGGCGTGTGGCTAAATGGTTAGAATGTTCATTTTCTGACTATGAGACTTGGGTTCGAATCTCACCACTCAGACTCTTTGGGTTTTGTCACTGGATCTAACTAACGTCTTTATCCACTGTGCTATGTGTCCTTGAGTTCAATACCCGGTTAAGGCAGTGGAGAACTTGGAGAGGGTAATTAACAGGAGATAACTGATAACTGACATGGCATGTGGAATTAGAACAGTCTACTTCAGTGAGCGAAATAAAGGGTTCAGTTTGACATTCCAACCACCTGAAGAAGGCTGGAGTGTACAACGGCCAAAATGTTGTAATAAATATGGCAACAAAGATGAGGACAATAGTCTGAATAATGTGGGCTAATTTCCTGTCGAAAAATTGAATCTTGTTGCATTTTTTTAATTGTGAACAAAGCGAATTATAAATTATTGAATTTTTTAGAAGTCATTCTTCAATAAATAAAATGACTTTTTAAAGTTTTATTTACATATTTTATTTTACTGATTTTTTTTTTAAGGTTTGTCACTGAACTACACACAAATGTGCATGAAAATGAAATAGATATTTATTTGATAAGGGCTCACTTGTGGTTAACAGGAAAAGACTATATGGGGTTATATTTTCAACTTAATGTTTGTCCATTTAAAATACTTAAGTTTAGACTGGAAATTTGAGTATCTTGCCCTCAGACAGCAGGTATCAACTCGTATATATAAAATAGATTTTTTTTATGTGTGCGTAAATTGTTGCATCCATTATTTCTCACTTAATTCAAACCTGTCGCAACCAAACTTATTACAGTTAAATGATGAACGACATGTTTTTTTGTGTAAAATAGCAATGTATTTCCAAAAGTAACAATTTTGTGGTAAGTAAGTCTGTATTTCTAAGTGCTTGACAATTGTGGCAAAATTACTTGCATGTTGGGCAGCAGCTGTTCATGGAACAGAAAATGGTAAGAGATTTTTTGAAAATGCACTGTTTTTATACCCAAACCATGTGACCAGTCACACGAGTCTGTCTAAGGGAGGTAATCGATTCACACTATATATGCTCCAGTTTTTTTTTTCTTTTTTGCAGTCTTGATTGCACCAAAATATTGCATCAAACTTTGACATTATATTTATTCTTATGTCTATTGAAACAAATCATACTATATATACCAGACTCAATTAAATCTTAATTAGATCTATATATAATTTTTGGTGGGAGAGGATGTAAAATCAGCCAGTCAGTCAGTTATATGTCATGTGTGATACATGTTTAGGCAATCGTGTATCATTCGATACATGACTGACGAGGCAAATTTTTTTCTCTGTAGTAGGTTGTCATTTCTTTTTGTGGTAGACCAGTTTCCATCCAAGGCTATAGAACCCAGTCTGTCCTGCTACTTACTCCTGGCTGGGAGGAGAAGAGGATTCATACCTTTCCCAAGGGTATTACCACATAAGTGAACATAATGAATTCAAATGGAATTTGAACTCAGCTCTCTGATTCTTCAATCCGAATGACAACAATTATATACAACTAAAAATGCACCCAACATTCATTTACAATGAAATAATTATACTTAATTCGGAAAAAAAAAAAAAAAAAGAATGCCACAAACTAACCATGGTAGAAATAAGTATCTGTCTATATTCCTGAGATGAGGTATCATGTACACTATTTACATTATTTGGACTATTGTCCTTGTCGCCATATTTATTACAACATTTCAGCCATTGTACGCTCTAGCCTTCTTCAGGTGGAATGTTGAACTGAACCCTTTATTTTGCTCACTCGGGCAGACTCTTCTAGTTCCATGTACCATGTTTAATTGATATCAGTTATCTCCTGTTAATTCTCCTCTCCAAGTTCTCCACTGTTTTAACTGGGTATTGAACTCACACTCCTTGGGTCCTGTCACTGGATCTAAGGACACATTGCACAGTGGTTAGATCCAGTGACAGGACCCAAAGAGTGAGTTCAATACCTGGTTAAGGTGGTGGAGAACTTGGCGAGGGGAATTAACAGGAGATAACTGATAACTGACATCAATTAAACATGGCACATGGAACTCGAACAATCTACCTCAGTGAGTGAAATAAAGGGTTCAGTTCGACATTTCAACCACCTGAAGAAGTCCGGAGCGTATAATGGCTGAAACATTGTAATAAATATGGCAACAAAGATGAGGACAATAGTACGAATAATGTAAATAGTAGTAATAAGTAACTGAAAATAATAGTGCAGGCTTAGTTTGGTTGATTTTGTTTAGTGGCATAACAACATCTCTAAATGCTGAAATTTAAATATTTTGTACACAATTTTATGGTTTCAACTACAAATATTCAGAGCAAATGTATCTATTTTTAGATATATAGTTTGTAGATGCTAAAATGTATTGCTGGTAATATTTTTTATAAAAATGTATTTTTATACTTTCATGCCATATTGTTGGTCATTGTGCTGTACAAATGTATTACTACCAGTCATTTTTTAATAATTATATTGCTGGTATTTTTACTAGTGAACTACTAAACAAATGTCAAAAAAAAAACCCCTATTTTCCCATAGCTGGAACCCTAATAGGTGCTACTACCTCTGATAATGGTGAACCTGGGAACAACAGGAATTAAGAAGTGGTTCCAAGCTCATCAAAACATCCAATCTCTCAATCAGAGTCCTTGCTGCTGGATGTAATTTATCATCATATCCAGGAATAAGTGCAGGCTTAAAATAATGAAATTGCAGGCTACTGAACTGGTATTGAAAGAAAGTGGACAGAAAATCTGAATATCAGGAAAGCCATTGTCTGCTGATCAATTCACACTCACTTCTCAGAGAGTCCAATATTCACATATTACAGGTGTAGCTGTTATTTTAAACCTAACCGATTCCTCTTGCAGAATTACTTAGATACTGGCCTTGTATAAGAATTGTCATTGGTGAGTATGCTTCCTCGTTGCTGGTAGGCTGGTAGAGGAGTTTCCATGACATGGACTTGTGTTTTTTTTTTGTTTTTCTGCAACAATTTGCACAGCACTTGTTTTAGTTCACCACATTACTTAGAATGATTAACTTGCTACTTAGATAAATGTAAAACATTTTAATTGGTAATAATATAAGTGACAGATGGCTATGAAAAAGGCACTATCTGTCTATACCTCTGCAATAAGGTATTATGATTACTTACATTATTTACACTATTCGAATCGTTATCCACATCTTCATTGCCATGTTCACAACATTTCAGCTGTCTTATACTCTGGTCTTCTTCAGGTAATTGGAATTTTGAACCAAACCCTTTATTTTGTCTACTGTGGTAGATTGTTCTAATTCCATGTGCCATGCCTCATCCAGATAAAGACGTTGGTTAGATCCAGTGACTAGACCCAAAGAGTTGTGAGTTCATTGCCATGCCACAGCAGTGGTGAGCCAAACTTGGAGAGGTGAGTTAAAGGGAAATAACTGAGACATCTGGAAGAGGCATGGCATGTGAAACTAGAACAATCTACTCCTATGGATGAAATAAAGGGTTCAGTTCAAAATTCCAATCACCTGAAGAAGGCTGGCCCATACAACGGCCAAAACATTGTGAATATGGCAATGAAGGTGAGGATAACAGTCCAAATAATGTAAATAAAAAAGACACTATTGATTACTAACAGCTTCTTCTATATGCTGTGTCCATTCGTGACATGAGTTGATCATGGCTCTTCATAACTTCTTACTCCATTTAATCCTTAGCGATGTTTCTCCCGTTACCAATTCTCCCACTCTTTCCACCATCCATTCACACAACCTCATGAAGAAGGTGCCTTGCGATCTTTCCCTGGCTCTCTTGCCCCATTGATAGGCCTTTTAAGGGTCAAGTTCTGTAAATTCACCTTCCTCATTATGTGCCCCAGAAATTTTATCTATCTCTTTCTGAGTATAAAAGTTTGAGTATAAGTTTTTATTTAAGTTGATGTGCTTCTTACTTTCCAGTCAGCTTTGATCTTTAAAAATTTAAATGCAATATCAGTTGTTATCTTTTGTCTTCTTAATTCCTGTTCTTTTATTGTTCTCTTTGCTTAATAATGTTTTTCTTTTCTCATATTCTTTCACACTCAGTAACCCCTTACATCTTAATGGCTTTATTGCCTGATTTAGAGTGAAATGATTAAAAATAATGTTCTTTTTGTTACCATTTTCTTTTAAGACTTCCTCGTTGCCGAGTCAATTGAATTCTCAGCATCCTTCTGTAGAATCATATTTCTGTTACCTCCATTTTCCTCTCCATCTGTGAAGAGATTGTCTACTATTCACTGCTATATAAGAGGATGACTAATTTGTTTAAATAAGGCACTGACTATTGTTTTTATCAGGTGTTTATAACTTTAAGGAAAATGATGCACTCAAAAAAGTAACCATGTAATCACTTTAAGTTTGCTGAATATCATTGCCTTTTTTCTTTTCTTTTTTTTTCTTGCACTCAGCGTAGGATGGTGCAGTGTTTTAGCAGAATTTACATTCATCTGGACACATCTAGTTTGCATCTTCTGAAAATTACCCAAGAAGAGGTCTCCAGGCACAAGAGACATGTCCTAAAAGTATCATATTTGGAGAATTCCACTCTTGTAAATGAAATAACAGGTGACAAAGAAAAATAGTAGACAAAATAAATGTATAGGAAAAAAAAATACTAAAAAAATAAAAATAAATAAATTTACACAAGCTTGTTAGTTAGGTTACTTGTTGTTTCCTACTTACCGTCTTGCTTTCAATCTCCTATGTGTATCAAATTCGCCAAGGTGTCTTTCCTCATTATGTCTCCCAGAAATTAAATCTGTCTTGAATTACAAGTGTCCTTTTTGTTTTCCTTGAAGCTGTTCACGCATTTTCTCTATGATATTCTCAACATCCTTCTATTGAACCACATCTCTGTTGCTTCAAGTCACCTCTTCGTCTGTGAGGAGATTGTCCAGAATTTCTGCCATATAGGAGGATTGATATAACATACCAGTTCAGCACTCTTTTCTTTGTTTCTAACAAAATTTTCCTGTTAATACTAAGCTGGGATCCTTACAGGATGCAACGGGCAAATAATGAGCCCCCAAAACAAAAACTAGGAGTGTATAAAAATACATTTTAATAGTAAAAATACCAGTAATATGTTTTTATATAAAATAGACTGACAATACATGACTAACAATACAATTTATCTATAGTTGAAGGCATACAATTGCCTTCAGAATATATTTAGTTAAAAACATTGTATTCAAATTTAGATTTTAGTATTAAATAGCCCATAGTGGTTGATATACTGCTAAACAAAATCAACAAAACAACTAACATTAATCCATATAATATCCTACAGTTTCTTAATTCAAACTGTATTCCAAAATTGTCATACAGGAAGAAAATGAATAACTACCGACACTGAGGTTCAAATGTGACACTTTGGATTAATGAAAATATGTTCTCCACCAGGTGTATAGATAGCAGTGTCAGGCTACTGACTGGAGTGATTATTTAGTGACTATTGAGTGGAACTATCCAGTCGAATTAGTGTGAATTATTGTGTGTCTATGATTTGGGTTTTAAGATTTACCGGACATTAAGCCGAGCCATGCTACTAACAAGGTATCCACTGAAATGGTTAATTATCTTTGGCTGATTCTTATTTCTTTGTACAGTATTTATTTGCAGTTGTAATTAAATACTGTTTTATTCTAACATTGAACTTGAGTTATACTTAATTATTAATGGCCACCGTATGTCACCAAAAAAATATAATTTAACCTTTAGCACTCTACATTATTCATAAGTATTACTTCTTCTTCCACTATATATGGTGGCTCCTCAGATGCAAACTGCAGTAGTCTTGATCTCAATTTTAACTCTAGGTTGTTTTTGTTGCTATAGCAGGATGTGACAACACAACCAGAAAATTTAAATATATTCTTATTTGGCAGTGGCAGGACAAATACATTCCTTGGTGAATTTAAATTGCCTAAAGAGTGCTTAAGGTTAAAAAAAAATACAACACAAAACCCACATATCACTGCCTTTAGTAATTATTTCAACACAAACTTGTATATGCACAAAAACTGAGTATTATCTACGATGTATTCATTTGTGAAAGCAGAATAACATATATTTTTATTACTTCAAAGTTCCCAAGATAATTAAATTTTGGCATTAAATAACCCATAAGAAATTGATATGCTGCTAAATCAACTAACAAATACTTTTTAAGCTTTTGGAAGGAATATATCACTATTTCATAATACAGTGGAACCTCAGTTCACACATTTAATTTGTTCTTGAAGGCTGTTTGTAATCTGAAATGTTCGTAAAGCAAAAGTATTTTTCTAATAGGAAAATGTCACAGTACAATAAAATTGGAAAAGAAAAGCACAACACACAAATGTATACAACACGGCACTTGACTCAAAAATTATTTCATTCAGTTCAACTCAGTTCAGCAAAGTTGTTTGAGACCAAAGTTTTGTCCAATAACCAAGGCATTTTCATCTTGAAAAACCGATTTGTTTGACATGTGAGACATTTGAGAACCGAGGTTGTTCTGCACATTTAGATTTTCCTTAAAACTTCCTTATTGCTCAGATGTTCTGTTCATGGTATTGTCCAGTCTGGAATTGTCTATCCGCAAGCTATTTTTTGAGCTTAGCTTAGTCTTGCACAAGGTCAATTTTTATCTAGATTTTACCTGTGAAACTGATTAATACAATTTTGTTAAGATTTCTTTTCATTTTTTTTTTGTAAAATAATAAAAGATTTCAAGATGCTTGGGTTATTTCTTAGGAAATTTAACTTGTAAAAATAAGCATTTATTGTATACAAGATTGGTTAGAAAGACACTGAAACATCAACAAAATTTATTGGTTAGTTTTTTGATTTTTTTTTTTTTCTTTTTTAAATCACTGCCCCAAGCAAGGCAATAAAGACACTGAGACACAAGGGGTTACTGGGTATGGAAGAGTTAGAAACAGAAACATTGCTAAGGAGCAAGAACAAAAAAAGAGTAATCGGAAGTACAGTAGATAGTGATTGACATAACATTTAAATTTTTACATTAAACTTGGCTGGAAAGCATGGAGTTGGAAGAGAGTTCCACAAGCGAGAAATGCAAGAAAAGAAACTGATAGCACAGAATTTATGGTTGCATCTAGCCAACTCAACAGTAACCTCATTGCCAGTTTAGTACTACATTTAAATTCAGAGCCGAGGTACCATAGCGAAGAGCTCATCTGAAAGCACTTATAGAAAAGGTACAGGGAGGCAACCTTTGGTTGATGAGAAAGAGACTGAAGCTGAGATGCCAGAACAGGGTCAATAATATTGCTGATTCTTCTTTGAATCTTATCAAAGAACTCAATGTCAATTGCAGGGGCACTGGACCATACTTGGCAGCAATAGTCTAAGGATGGATGAATAGTAGACTTAGATATGTAAGATAAATTCTGGAGAGAGAAAATGTCTAGCACAACACAGTGAAATAACTTTCTTAGCAGCTTATATAGTCATTATATTTTTTGAAGATTGGTATGTACTATTGAATTCATTCTTTTTGTTACTGATGTTACATAGAATATTTGCTTTTCATTCTCCAGCCTTCTTTGTCTATGCTATCGAACTCATTTATTTTGTGACTGATGTTACCCTGACATCATCTTTGATCATTTTATTGAATTGTTTTTTCTTTTCCAACACAATTTCTAAAGGTGCGTTATCAGGTAGCAAATAAAACATGAGCAACAGTGTTACACTGTAATGATAATCCTTGAAGCATTTTCTCTGCTTCATATGCAAATGCTGAGAAAATATACAATTGCCCTGTTTGAGATAATAATAATACTACAGTGTGAATACATTCATTGTAATTATGATTTGGGAAAATATGAGTTAAAATCAATATGGACCTAATGGCTAAGAGTTCAAGACAGATTGTAAGGAACTTTTTAAATACTTTATTTAAAAAAAAGAAAAAAAAAGGATAACATTCGGCACTCAAGAGGAACCCTCTCTCTCTCGCTATATATATATATATATATATATATACTGATGAGCCACATAGGTAAAACCTAGGTAGGTGTTATGGGAACTTACCTATAACAATAATGGACTCTTCCTGACACTATAAATACTGCGCCTCTCAAGAGGTATAATGAATGAATGGTGTAACGAGTCGAGACAATATTAGTTCACTGTAAACCAGACGGACAGTTATTACTAACACCTTGAACTTCTTGTACTATATTTCTGTTGTAATATAGCTTTGTTATTCTACTCTTGTGTTCGTGTTGTTCTTCCTTGGTTCTAACCTTGGACCGTAACTGTGGTGTGAGGATATTGGACCATAACTGTGGTGTGAGAATATTGGACCATAACAGTAGGTTTGCCTGGCTTTTTAGGTTCGTAGTTAGATTTCCTTTGCTTAGTTATTTTTACTTTACTTCTGTCGGAGGTTTTTTTCTTTGGATTCTGGACGATTGTTTTTGCCTCAATTACATGTTCTTAGGTCTTTCTTTTTTTACCCCTTATTTTTCCTTGGGTATTGGTTTGTTCATTTACAAGCCAAAACACCTAAGATTTTTCCAGACGAGTATAATTACTTATATTTATATTATATATATATATATATATATATATATATATATAATATGTGGGTAAAAGTGCACAATATCAGGGATAAAGCATATATAAATATAAAATGTGTTCTAGCATGAAATAGACTGTTTCTGCTCAGTGTTGGTTTCAGTATGCACTGATATCTTCTTTTATATGTTGTACCCTTACAGGACAAAGGCGATCATGGCTTTCCACTTCCCCCTATCTCTTGTAGTTCCCAATATGTTTTGTCCGTTTGCTACTTCTCCCAGGCCCTGTTCTGTCATCCACTTCCTTAAGCCTACTAGGTATGTTACACATTGCTTTCCCTTGTATCTCTTTCCCTCTATCTGCTCGTCTTGGGTAAGATGTTAAACTACATCCATGTGCTGGGTAAGACATTAAACTATGTCCAGCAGCAAGGCCTCTGATCAGGAGGTTTTGAGGAGCATGGCACCACCTCTTAATTGCTGGTGTTCCCAGGTCCACCCTGACCCAGGGTAGTAACACCTGTTAGTGTCCCAGCTATAGGCAAATAGTTAACTATTACCAGCAATACAATTTTGAAGGAAATATATTACCAGAAACAGATTTTTGACAAAATATTACCAGCAATAAAATTTTTTGTCAGCATTGAATAACCCATTGAGGTTGATATGCCGTTAAATAAAATAAACCAAATCCTCTATCTGCTCTGTGAGTATCATATTCTCCAAGCCCTCCTTTTTCATTGTGTGTCCCAGAAATTTCAGCTGCCTTTTCCTAATGTTAAGTATAAGCTTCTTCCTTGTTTGCATCCTCTCCAAAAACTCATTGTTGCTCATATATTCAGTTCATGGTACCCCCAGCAACCTTCTGTAAAGCCATACCCCTGTTGCCTCAAGTCTCTTCTTCATCTTTGGGGAGACCATCCACCATTCACTACTGTAAAGGAGGACAGATATCACATATCTTTATTTATAAGCCATAAACTATTAGTTACACCAAGGTTTCTCAACCTGGATGATATCAACTGTTGGCTGGGTGGTAAGCAACTAAATAAAAAATGGTGGGCAAATGGAAATTTTGGTGGGTGATGAGTACTAAAAAGATATGCAAAGAACCTGTATAAAGACAGGGGCCTAAATGGTAGTAACAAGGTCCCATTCCTAGATAAGATATAAACATTCTCACAAACAAAGAATATTTTGCTATTTTCTATTGTTTTGAAAAGGGTCATTAACAAGGACACATGGCACAGTGGATAAAGATGTTGGTTAGGTCCAGTGACAGGATCCAAAGAGTGTGAGTTCAATACCCTGTTAAGGCAGAGAACTTTCAGATGGGAATTAACAGGAGATAACTGATAACTGACATCCATTAAACATGGCACGTGGAACTAGAACAGTCTACCCCAGTGAGCGAAATAAAGGGTTCAGTTCGACATTTCAACCACCTGAAGAAGGCTGGAGCGTACAGTGGCCAAAACATTGTAATAAATATAGTGACAATGATGAGGACAATAGTCTGAATAATGTAAATAATATATTTAAATAGTTCTTCATATAAAATAATGTTTTTTTGTTTTTGTTTTTTTTTGTCGGGTTGATGTAAATCAGGTAAGAGAACAATTTTACCTGTAAAGTGAGTTACGAACCAATAACAAACTTTTTTGATATGCTTTTGAATATTTACTATACAGGTGGGCAGTGGAAAATATTTCCCTATGAAAGTGATGACAGAATAAGTTGATGTACATTGGAATTTCAAACTGAACCCTTTATTTCTTCCACCAGGGTAGATTGTTCTAGTTCCACTTGCCATGCCTTTTCTGGATATCTCGGTTTCAGTTAATTCCCTTTAGTAACCCAACTCTCCAAGTTTTTTGTTCACCTCTGCTGTGACCAGGTATTGAACTCACAACTCTTTGGATCAAGTCACTGGATTACTTCAACCAGTTCGTTTATCCATTGGGTCATGTGTCCAAAGAGTTGTGAACATAAACTTGGAGAATTGAGATTTAATAAAGGAAAATAACTGAAAAAGAGATAACCATTCAAATAGTTCTTCAGACAAAATACTACCCCAACTTTTTTTTTTGTATATAAATCAGATCAGGTAAGACCAAAAGCAATAAAAAAAAAAAAAAAAAATTATTTCACTAAATTTTTTATTAGTTGTTAGGCATGTATATTATTTTTAATGTTATAATTATGAACAAAAATGAATTTTTTTTGTCAGCGCTAATCCTAACCATAAGTCTAACATTGATCTTCAATGTTCAAGATTGCTTTCATTTATTCTTTAATATGGTAGTAGCAGCAGCTGCCACATTAGTCAGTGTTATCTGTTACTACATCATAAAGTCAGTTTATGAACCAGTAACAAACTTTTACTGAACAATTTTGGTATGCATTTGAATATTTACTATACAGGTGGGCAGTGGAAAATTTTCCCATGTGAAAGTGATGATGCAAAAATGGTTGATAACCCCTGGGTTACACAAAGTATTGCAATGGTATGGTACCTGGAGGATTGGAATTGACTATATTTATACAGCTTTTTAAACACCAGAAAACTAAAGCTGAAAGAACAGTACTGAGTTAAAAGTTGTATTTGCAAGAACATGCAAATGTTCAGATTTATTCTTTAGTGCCACAAGTTCAGGCATTTACTGCTAGAGCATGCCATTTTGTCTGCAGAATCAAATCACCTTCATTTCTTTTAATTTCTAAGTGTTGTAACATACCTACGGATGATAATGGGTATGTCCCATTCACATAAATACAATAGTAAATACTGTATGTTGGTTTGCAGTTGGCGATTCATTGTGAAATTCATTTGACTCACTTCTAACAGTTGACTATTACTTATATGCACTGCTGGTGAATCTTATATATTTTGTTCTTGTCCTAAGTATTATCATTCATAACCAACCTTTGTTTGCTTTTTCTATTCAGTGACCTTCCCTAGGTTAGAACACTAAGTGTAAGAAGAAAGTTCCAGCTTTTCCCCCAAGAACTTCTTTCTGGAACAGGCTCCCATGTGTTTGCTTCTCTGAATATTTCAATCTTAACTACTTCAAGTCAAAAGGTTTATCATTATGCTCTTTATCCTCATAAACTTCACTTCCTACCACCTTCTCTCCCATTCTTACTACCTACACCTACCTATTTATCATAGGCATTTTGACTGTATCCCTATAACTTAAGTGACTCATGGGTCATGTGTTGGCTGAATTTTTTCTTGTTTTAAATTGATTGCAATTAAAATAAACTAGCCCTGTTGATTGTGAAGCTTTGCAGAAGTTATTATTGAAGGGTAAGTCAGACTTTCCAATACGAAACTCAGGTAAATGGGGGTTCCTGGCATTATCACAAGATTTATTATTTAGAATTAGTTTCTTTTTCTCCTCTCTGTGTTGTTGTTAAATGGACAACTTTAGCCAGATACACAACAGCCAAAAAGTTTCGGGCTGCCCTTCATTTCTTTAAAAACACCTAAAAATCATATTTTTGTATTTTTTAAAAGTAGAAAATAAAATTTCAGTAACTAGTGTCTTTGCTTTTATTTTGACAAAAAACAAGCAATCAGCTATAAAAAAAAATGCTTACCATACAACTACATCATATTTTGTATCTCATTTTAAGGAAATTTTTTAACCTTTCACACTGCTTTCCTTTCCACTGCTTTGTTTTTCAAGGCTCTTCTACCACACTACTTAATTTTAGTCATGGTCATTTTCTGTTGTCATAGTAGGATATGACAACACAACTGCAAAATTCAAACAAGCTATCATTCATTCATCTGAGTCACTTACAGTTGCAAGATAAAATTTTTACTTTGCAAGCAAAACCATCTCTTGAATGTTAAAGGTTAAAGAAATACCAACTTTTTGCTTACTGTATAGCTCTATTCTGTATAAAAAAAAAATGGAATGCTCCTTCTCTAATAATTTCTTTGTCACCAGCAAGCAACCAACCCTAGGCCAGTGTTGGGTAATTAGTATGGACTCTTCTTCCTGTCGCTTGATTGATTACAACTCTCATTGAACCCAGACAATCACTAAAGACAGGCTTTGATTACCAGTCCTGAACATTTAAAGTCCACCCATGTCTCTGGAGGTCTTAGTGATTCAAAGGAGTAGATATTCTGAAATGATTAGAAATTGCATTGACTTAATGTTATGATGACTGCAGTGAGAGGAATCCAATATTTAGCTTAATCAATAACTTAAAACAATTCCGAGGAATGAAAATTTTATGACTTCTATAAATTCAACTGGCAGAGCTGAACTCTATTTGTTGCTGTAGTTTGAAGTGTTTATCAATCTGGAATGTTGTGGTAAGAACCAAAAATAATGAGATGGAATAAAATAAATAATAATAAAATAGAAGACATTAGTTACCGAGAGTGTTGGAATAAAAAGATAGCTATAGTAAGAGAGAATGAAGTACTAGGTATCCATTTATCAATGGTAGCACTCTGTTAAAATTCTGACCTTTAGTAGTGAGATCAGTGACCTCTACAGGGTACTGGCCTGGGCAATGGTATATGTAGGCTGTGCATTGCCCAAACTACATAACCCTCTATCCCCACTTGGCCATATGGACAAGATCCAAAGGAATATAGGATATTACATTTGGACCTAGTCCGGGGTGGGGTGGGGAGAGAACATGGCTGCAGGGTTATCAGAAGTTTATCAGAAGTTTATCAATATGGATAAACAACCACCTTCAGGGCTCCACTCCAGATTTTCTGTCTGGATTTACTTCCATGATGGAATAAATCTAGTCATAAAACAATAAAAAGTAATAAGGAAAAGTGACCCAGACTGTTGAGATATAGACAACTATAAGATGGAATAGAACTAATAATAAAATAATAGTAATAATGAAGAGTGTATAGAGCCAGAGTGTTGGGATAAAAAGCAACAATAATAAGATGGAATAAAACTAGTAATAAAATAATAGTAATAATGAAGAGTGTATTGAACTAGTGTATCCTGATAAAAATGTAATAATATGGAACAAAATTAGTAAGAACAATAATTATAATAATGACGTGTGTATCAATCTGGTGAGGTAAATAGTTTCTTGTGACTAATCTATCTTTAATTTGATTTCTCTTATTCTCTGTAACATTTGGTAGTGTTTTTGGTATGTATTGCCTTTCTGCAATATTTCCTTCTGTAGAATCCTTATTGAAACCTGAATATAGGTACCCTCCAAATTACCCTGCTTCTCTCAGCCTGGAAGCTACCATGCTTGGTGGTATTTTAGATGGGTATATAGAGCTCTTGTGGGTGGCAGTTAGTAAGAAAACACAGGCATCATATTCGGAATCAGAATGGCAGAGGGATTAAAGACAGGAAAGAAAGGGGGAAAAAAATCTCAAAGAAAAAATATCAGCCTTCAAAGAATAGTGGCTCTTGGAACATCGACTCTTTGATAATGAAGATGCCATGGCGGATGAACATTATGAACAGGCACACAGGAATGGAATAAGACAAGGCATTCTTCCAATTTGGTGGCAAAAAATGTTCAAGAAAAAGCAGTTATCTATTGATGGTCAATGCTTAATAGTCCTTTTCAGGAGGACCGTGCCCTTCACATCGAGCATGAAGGGGGAGATTCTATTATTGATTGAAGTACAGATCCTTAGAAATTAGAGTTGAAGAAGGGTGACTTACAAGTAGGGAGAATACATGTCTTTTAAAAAAAAAAAAAAAAAAAAGGATGTTTGTTTACAGTAGAGATCAGCTTCTAATATGACACTTTTCAGATAAAGAAATTTATGTAAGAAGCAATTTGCATTTCCAAAATGAAGACATTTCTACTGAAAATGAGATTTGCACTACAGGAAATGACTTCAAACTAGACACCTCTGGAAATTTCTTAAAATAGAGCATACCATAATGTAAAAAGGCTCTAAAGTTGATAAAAATAAACTTTTATCATCAAAATGTTTGGGATTGTGAGGAAAGACCTAAGTAATTTTTTTATTTCATTAAATTTTTTTAATCTTTTCTCACATGTTCAAAATTTTGGTTAAAAATCTTATTTTTCTTGCATCAGCAGGGGCACCAAAGATTAGTATAAATAATTTTAGTGTCTTTTTTGGCGTTATAAACACAGTTTTAGAAATTCCTGCAAAATCAAATAATTGTCAAATTTTAATGAAATTTCCAGGATTTATTTCAAATGAATTAAACTATTTAAAAATAATAATTTTTTTTTTTTTTAAGAACATTTAGTGCAATAGGTAAATTGTCACCATTTTATATTTTTTAATTTCATGCATGTGTGTTGTTTGTTTTTGATTTTGTTGACTGCATAGTATAGTAGGGTCAGTTGGGCACCATCTGTAACAAAAAGAATACCATGACACAATTCACTTGCCCATAAATTTGAATACGGCATATTGTTCTGGTTGGCATTAATTCCAGAAGCTCTAATATGAACATTTCAGAGGGTTTGGGTGTCAATCTGAGGACAGTGCAGATTATTTGAAAAGAATTGACTGCGTCTAATGGTAATTATAAAGGTGTTTGGCGTGATCACTGTTGATGGTGAAGTTATACCATCATAACTTCCTACAGGGCCTCAAACTCAACATGCCTTGAGGAGTAGTGCTGCCTTGGGTCAAGAAGGTGGCTGCTGGAAGACCCTGCCTGGCAACAGGATTCTGCCCCATGCTAAACAAGCAGGAGAACGATTTCATGGCAGTCAGACAATTTTTGTGACCACATCATCCCTTACACCTGGCCACCTAATTCCCCAGACTGCAACTACCTTGATTATTATGTGTGGGGTGCAGTTGAGCAAGAGACCAACAAAACTCATGATACCAAAGAGGAATTGAAAGCAAGGATTATGGCAGCATTCACTAACTTAAACAAGGAGACCATCCAGAAGAGCTGCAGGAGATTGTGAATTCATCTGGAGGCAATGGTTAAAACCAATGGCAATTTTATTCTATAAATTTACTCTTTAGTATTTCAAGATATTTTTGTGTAATTTTGGTCCTGTTAAAATGAGATGTCAGTGTTATTTTCATTTTTGCATAACTTAGACAATTTATGTCGCCCCCCTCCCCCCTCTCCATACATACACACACGCACACACTTTTTTTTTTTTTTGCTTAAATGTAGATATCTAAGTGTATGTTAGTGCAGACAGCTATATGATTAGGTATTATTAACATGGACAAATGCATGAGAACTCATACACATATATCCAAATCCACTCTAAGTCCTTAAAAACACTCCCTCAAACTTTGAACTCTGATATATGGATGAGTTTAATACCAATAATTCTGAATTAACTCTTTCATTTTACCAAAGTTAACTCTTGATTGTTTTTTTCTCCTGTTTTCATTAATTTCTGTGAATTCTCATTGAATTAAATTTTGACTGTGTGACCATTACGATGTAGGTCAGCCGATGGGTCTCCTTCTCCCTCTCCTTACCCAGGCTCACCTACCTCCATAATATGGTTCCAGTAAAGATGAGCTGCTTCTTCTCCCCTTACCTCCCAATAAGTCCCCGATAACACACTCCCTCCCTCTCTCCCAATAAACAGTACATTACAAACTGATACCATAAACAGTTCGAAAAATCCTGCGAATTTTAAAATTAAAATTTGTAGGTAAAAATGGTCATTTACTAAAGGTATCTTAATTCCAATTGTAAAGAATATTTGCTCTATTTTAACGAAAATAAACATGGAGCACTCTTTTGTGAGTTTGTTTTAACATAGTTCAAATTCTATGTTGTGTTAATAGGACTTGCCTGGATTATACCAACGAATTACTATATATATATATATATATATATATATATAAATATAAAATATGTGTCACCAAATTCATGAATCAATGCTTTAATCCACCAGACAATTGTCTTGTTAAGACTTGGAAAACATAATTAACACTTCTGCTGCTATGAACTTGTATGTCCTTAACCTAATGTGTGTTTTCAAGCTGCCATGAAATGTCAGCCCCTAGTGTTTATGTTAGAAACTAACTAGCACTTAGTGCTATTTCAAAACCATCAGCGATATATACAATACTATCTTCATGACATGTTGGGTGGCATTTTTCTGTTTTGACCCAAACAGGCCAGCACAGTCATGCAACAATGAACAATGCAACAGTGAAAGTGTTAATGAAAAGGAGTGTGTTGATAGTTAAAGATTGAGAAATTTAATAAATGCTGTCCTTCCATTGTATGACATAGTGTTAACAATAGTTATATATCATAACATATATGACATGGAGGAGTGCGAAAAAAAAACAAAAAAAAACACAGCAATTATATATGTGACTTATACAATATAGTGCAAACAACAATTATATATGTAATGAATATGACATATTATTATCAAGAATTAGGGCACCTCGAAGCAGTGTAATGGTTAGCAAGCTTGTCTCACGAGAACAATTACAAGTGAGTTCGATCCTCACTGAGTGCCCGCCTACTTTTGGCCTTGTGCCACATCTAAGCTACACTTGGGAAATCACTATTATTAATGAGAATTATATATGTAACGTCCAGGGTGTAGTATAACAATTATGCAAGATGTCCTAAAAAAATGTACTTGTTCTTTAAATGACAGAAAAAGCAGTGTTTATTGACTTACAACCAAGATTGATAACTAAAATCAAATATTAAATGAAATACATTGGATGTGAAAAAAAGAAAAAAGTCAGAGAAAGTCAAAAAGTGAGTACATTTTTTGTGACTCCTTATATATGTACTATGCGTGAGCCACTCAAGGAAGAGGGTTACTGTGGGAAATTATTAGGTTGGTGCAAAATAATGTCGTTTTCTCACATAGTAACATATGTGAGAAAACGACATTATTTTTGCGCCAACCTAATAGCATAGGAAAGGACAACTGTTAGGAGTACAGAGTTGAAGTAGACTTTAAGAAGGAACCAGAAACCCAATCCCCAACTTGAAACAAGGGATAAATTTATACTCTTGTTCAAAAGACCAGGGAGGAGTGTGAATTGGATGATAGATAAACCTATCTACCATTTTCTCTTGGTTCCACCTGTTCTAACTCTCATGGCTAAGACCTGCCATTCCATGAACATTGTAGCGAACCACACCTTTGTATTCCATTGGTGAGATGTAAGTTTCACTTGAGCAGCTTCTTCCCATGAACTGCTACTTTGTGAAATCCAACTCCCAAGAGGATGCTATCCCTGATTACTACAATCTTAGCCTGTTCAAGTTGAGGGTGAATCATTATTTTCCACCTGTATCTGCATAAACTGTGGCTCTTACTTTGTAACTGTTGTATTCTTAAAGAGGTTACAAACAGAAAAAGGTGATACTCAAATGAAAGGAACAGCAGCACAGGTATAGATGAAAGAAAGAGAGGTTTATTGTCAAAGAAAATACACTACTGAAAGACAGGTAATGGGTTAGCAAGCTAGTAATTCCCGAAGCAAGTCCGCCAGGTATATCCTATGCACACTATAAATATTTACTGATATAGTCAGTCCGCAATAGGGAGAGTGGGACATTCCATTACAACAGTAACCCTCCACCTTGAGTGATTCTCAGGCCTTGTACAGAGTAAACATCATGATTAAAAAGAAGTGGGGCGATTTCTGTTTCTCCTGTCATATTGCATGTCCATTCTCAAAGAGTCAGTGACACTACAAGATGTCATTTTTTTTTTTCATTGTCAAAATATATTCTTCTTTCATCAGGAATTTTTTTCTTTCTTCTCCTCCCACAGTTCAGAATGAAAGTATCATATGTCATATACGCCCACTCCCCTGCCAATTCTCCCCTGAGCAGTGAGAACAAGATCTGAATTTGGATCAACATGATAGCAAGGTGTGAGGAAGAGGTTCAAACTTTATGCGCTGTGGCTCGTGATAGATTGGCTGCCTGCTTTGTTTGATTGGTCTGTCTCTAGCATTGTTATTATTCTGGCAACACTTTTCCCCTCGTTCCCAGGATCACTGTAGCCTGACCTGGATCAGATTGGATTGGAGTTTGTGAAATAAGGACCTCAACTCGATCAAATTATTGGGTTAATGAATAATCATCACTGGTATTGCAAATGGATTGGAGGTGCAATAATATGATCTCCTTTCCGATTGGTGTAATTAATCCATTCCCCTCTCCTCCACATCCCCTCCTCTTTTGTATATACCAGCAATGCTGTTGGCACTTAGAGCAAATCACTTGAATATGCCAGAAAAGAATGCTTGTATTAATTCAGCATCTGCTGTATAAACTTGGTATTTGCATATATTCAGGCTCTTTTCAGTGTTTCGTCCTGGATATGACGATAAACTATGTCCAGCAGAAAGGCCTTTGATCAGGAGGTTTTGAGGAGCGTGGAACCACCTCTTAATTGCTGATGTTCTCAGGTTCACCCTGACCCAGGGTGGTAGCACCTGTTAAGGTTTCAGCTATGGGCAAATTGTTAACTTCTAAACTGAGGTAAAAACACTATGAAAGTGTAAAAATAGGTTTTAATATCCGAAATACTTTGAAAAAAAAACTATTACCAGCAAATATATTTTTGAAAAAAATATTACCAACCATGTTTTTCAAAAACAAATATTAGTAGCATTACATTTTGAAAAAAATTATCAACAATACATTTTTGAAGGAAAAATATTACCAGAAATAAATTTTTGACAAAACAAAATATCACCAGTAATACAAATTTTGTCAGCATTAAATAACCCATTGAGGTTGATATGCCGTAAAACAAACCAAACCAAAACTTTTCAGTGTTGATGTGTGTATACATACATACACACACGCACATATCTATATATATATATATATATATATATATATATATATATATATATATATATAATGTATGTGTGGCCTGACGATTGCGTTTAGCATGCAACGGCCTGTTGCCTCTGTGTTGACGTCAATATTTTTATATATATATATATATATATAAAAATGAACATTGACGTCAACACTCAGAGGCAACAGGCCTATATATATATATATATATATATATATATATATATATATAATTTTGAATACATATTATTTTCTCTACTTGGTATTGAGCACTCTTTTAAAAATAGTGTTTTTGGTTATCAGAATTTTATTCCATCTGTACGAACCCTGTACTTGTGTGTGTGTAACTTTTCTATTCTCTCAATTATAGTCAATATATATATATATTTTGAACAATAAAAAATATTAAAAAAAAGTAAATCTTCAGACACACAAGCTTGTATATTAATATTCTTTTGTTTTTATTATTATTTCATTTAGATTCCTTGACTAGTTTCAGCCAACATGGCCATCATCAGGAGAAAAAAATATTTCTGCTTACTGGTAGCAGTGAAACTACAGAAATGAATGTCTTTATGGAGAAAATGAACTTTTGTCTGTAATTTTCATTTGTTTTTTTATTTTTTAACATGAATTTTGGTCAGTCCTTGTGTTGGTCAAACAGTCTCTTTTAAGTTGTTATTTAAGATACAAGCTGGATGGATTCATGCTGCTCTGAATTCCCTTGGTCATTTTGACAGTTTTATTAATTCCTGGAAATGGGATGTGTCTCTGTTAAGTGTGTGTATGTTATTTGGGTCTTAGGGAGTTAATGAGTATGATATGTGTAAGCGTGTATATTACTATGGGTGTGTGTTATCATTTGGCTCATTAGGGAGTGAGTGAGTATGATGTGTGTAACTGTGTATATTCATGTGGGGGGGTGTATAAGGGAGGTCTCAACACCTCTGTAAGCATGTCTGTTTTATGTGGGTAGGTCCTGATTTGTGGGGTTATATATTAATACTATCTATATTGTTAAATTTATGGTTAAGCCTGGCTAGATAGTGCGTTTTTAAACATTGTATCCACTTATTTTCATAGAACTCTAAAATCTTTCTAATGTTATCTGCTCTGAACTTTTCTATTCTCTCGATTATAGTGAATTTGGCATGGGTTTTGAAATCAGGTTTTTGTAGGTGGAAATGTTGTTCTACAGGTAATAATCTTTCATAGGAAGTTGACTTAATTGCGATAATTATTAATTCTGTAGTGAAAGGGCCATTCAGATTTTCCTACATATTGTTTCTGGCATAGTGTGCATTCTAGGAGGTAAATTATGTTATGACTTCTACAGTTAATTGATGTAGATTTTGAAAGTAGATTTAGTGATTGAGCTAGTGAATGAATTCGTGTGTCTAACGTGGTTGCAGCATAAGCTTCTTTTGTTGTTATATATATATATATATATATATATATATATATATTTTATTCCATCTGTACCGACCCTGTACTTGTGTGTGTGTAATATATGTATGTATGTATGTATGTACACACACACAAAAATCCAAAAATTTTTGGTGACCAACAATCATTCTTCCAAAATACCTAAAACCCTAGACAAGAAAATAAATCGTAAATTTAAAAAAAACAAAGGCACAGCTAGAGTCACTCCTTCAGTTTCACATTATTGTGATATATATATATATATATAAAATTTCATGCTTTCACAATACATAAAAGTGGACACAAGAGTTCAACACCGAATGGTGACAGTCTGTTTCAAATTTGAATGCATATTTCATGGCCTGAAGATTGCACATGCTCATTCCTTGATATTGATGAATTTTACCCTTTTTAGCATTCTTTAAAAACTATATTTTTATCATATATATGTGGTAATGATGTATAGATTTTTTTTTATATATGAATAAGAATTTCAGTGGAAAGAAGTATGACAAAGTGGAAAAGGTTTTAAACTTTTAAATTCTCAGCTTGTCTCTTTCATTTGTATGCAACAACATAAATATAAACTTGGTATGATGAAGTCCTAAATGTTGAAACACGTCACACAAAAACATTGTTCCCACTCTGTCATCTTTCTTCTATAATATAGAAATAGATATACATTTGATTCTTCCCTATGTTGTACAACTTTATTTCATGCAGTCAGACATTTTAGTTATCTTAGATGTTAAATATGTCTGCATAGGTTCGATAAAGTAAAACTGACAGGTACTCGTGAAAATTACTTCAAATCAGTGGTTAACTGGTGCAAGCAATGGCTTATACATTTTAATGCTTCCAAAACAAAACAGTTATCCTTTAATCACCATGTAGAACCATTTCTGCCTTCCATCAGCATATGGCTGATGCTAACCTCCAGGAGAACAACTCTTTTGAAATGGTTTTAACCTGAGATTTCTAAATTCTTAATCCATTCTGAGAAGTTTTGTGTTTAAATCCAACAAATGAGAAGACACATGGCACAGTGGATAAAGGCGTTAGTTTGATCCAGTGACAGGACCCAAAGAGTTTGAGTTCAATACCTGGTTATGGTTGTGTAGGACTTGGAGAGGAGAATTAACAGGAGATAACTGATAACTGACATCCATTAGACATGGCACGTGGAACTAGAATGGTCTACCCCAGCGAGCGAAATGAAGGGTTCAGTTCAACATTCCAACCACCTGAAGAAGGCCAGAGTGTACAACAGCTGAAATGTTGTGATAAATATGGCAACAAAGATGAGGACAATTGTGTGAATAGTGTACATAATACTTCATTTCAGAAATATAGACAGATAACAAATGAGAAATTGTCGGAAACTGATCTCACTTCAGTAAATTCGGGAATTCTGTTTCTTAAGACTTTAAATGTGCCAATTCCCTGTTTTATTGAAATATTGCTTACACTCGTCCTGGGTACACTATAATGCTACATCTGATAGAAAATCTGCTGATTTGGAGAAGTGTGGAACCACTGCTGCTGTTCCCAGGTTCACCCTGACCTAGGTTGGTAGTATCTGTTAGGGTCCCAGAAATAGTGAACACCCAAACAAAAACAAAACACTATGAAAGTATAAAAATATTTATATGAAGAACTACCAACAGTAGATATTTATAATAAAAATTATCAACAACACATATTTATATGAAAAACCTACCAACAACACATTTATTTGAAAAATTACCAACAATACAATTTTAAAGCAAAATAACCAACAATACATTTTATCTGTAGCTGAAGCCATAAAATTGTATTCAAAATATTTCAATTTTGGCATTAAATGACCCATAAGGAGTTGATATGCCATTAGACAAACAAATCAATCAATTATTGCTTATGCTTGAGCTGCTAATTGAACAACTTTTGAAGCCTGTTTAAATTACTATTGTGACTAAGATGTGAAGTCAAAATAATGTACATTAATAAAATCATTTGCATTAATTCAAGCATAGCCATTTGTTCTCATTTTGAAATATATATCGATTTTTGTCCTGGGTATGATGATGATGAACTACATCCAGCAGTAAAGCCTCTGATTGGAAGATTGAAACATTTGAGGAGCATTGAATCACCTTTTAACTACAGTTGTTCCCACATCCACCCTGACCCAAGGTGGTAGCACTTGTTAGGATCCCAGCTATGGGCAAATAGTAAATGGCAACACAAAGATCAACAGTACATTTTTATTATAAAATGAGCGAAAATACATTTTTATAGCAAAATGACAGTCAATGCAGCATATAAAACTGACTTCAAAAATGTAATTTTAAAAATATATAACGATAACTAACAGCAGTATTACTATTTAAAATAAACTATTTTGCCTACTCAAATACAATGGCTTATTTAGAAAAAAATTAAATTTCAGTATTAAATGACCCAATGGGTTTGATATGTAGTGGATGGGTTAATTATGTGGTAATACTTGTTGAGAATAAGTTGCGTGTCAATTAACTATTTCCACTAACATCAAAATAAAATACAAAATTCAACTCAATTGTTTTAAAAACGTAACAATTAGATTTATTTAGGTTGGTGTACAACATGCAAAGAAAAGGTGGGACAGAGTCGTGTCCCTTTGATTTGGAAATATTTGTACCAGAGTTCATATTACGAACAAGACATATTTAATTAGAAACTAATAAAACATTCAAAACAATGTACAAGCAGAATATTTGGTATAATGTATGATGTTTTAGGTTTCAGAATGTCTTTCTTGTAATCGTTCGTTAATGTTGATATTAAAGTTGTTAATATTAAGTGTCTTTTAAACAGAAAGTTCTTAAGAAGTAATTTACCTTTTACTGTAATATTGAAATGTAATTCAGAAGAATAAAGTTTGGAATTGTGAGTTCTAAAGTTGATAAAAGTTCGGAAGTGATTTCAGAGTTCATGAATGTTGGTAATTGTCTTAAAAACGTCTTGTCAGCAATGACTAAGACGGAAGTTGGCGAAGGTTACATCTTGAGACGTGCGAGAGAGATGAATGAAAATAATTAATCTTTTCTCTCTCTAAAGTTCACACGTGTTTTTGCTTTTATACTGGTCAAGTGGCTCCCAGCACATGAGCGGGGAAAACAGATTGGTCGCGTACAGGCGGTTTGATTGATCGGAACTGACCAATCAGCAAGCCAGATTGGACGTGGAGGACCAATGAATACTTGTTATATTGTATGAAAGTAGAATTTTGCTTATCAGATAGGAAGAGTGCATTTCCTGAAAAGAGGTAAGGCTGGTTGTGTTGTGGAAAATTCCACAGATATGCCATAAAAGAAACTAAACCAAAACCAATATATATTTGTTTACATTATAGAATCTACCATATTGCAGCAATGGTTCCTCATACAATCAATGAAATTAAATAACCTTGAGCCCTCTCTGTATCTAGATGGATGACCATTTGGGAATACCAGGTGGTAGTGGTGATGTAATTGATAATGGCTTGGAATTATTAATCAGATACCCAAGTTCCAATTCCTGGCGGGCTTGTGATATTTACTTATGTGCAAATACCTTTGGGAAAGGTATGAAACAACTTTTTCTTCCAACCTATGAGTTAATTAGTAAGACTTATATCCCTAAACCATTATCACCCCCTCCCATGAAAAATTCTTACAATCTAAAAATATTTTCTGTCTTTAAATAACCTGCAAAAGGTTGATAAGCTGTAGAAAATGAATCGATCAAAAAACAAGATATTTGCAGGGAACTGGTCAGGTGATCAGTTACATATTGACCCTATGACTATACTTGGTCATGTGACTGATTATCAGTTATCATTTATAGAAGTTATGTATTGATTTTTTTTATTATTGAAACAAGCTGTGCTATGCGTAATCTCAACCAAGTTTTCGTCTGGTAAAGTTTAACATTTTTTTCCTCCTATAGGACTGTCCTGGGTAGCAGCAAGGCCTCTGATCAGGAGGTTTTGAGGAGCGTGGAACCACCTCTTAATTGCTGGTGTTCCCAGGTCCGCACTGACCCAGGGTGGTAGCACCTGTTCGGGTTCCAGCTATGTGCAAATAGTTAACTCTGAAACTGGGGTAAAAACACTATGAAAGTGTAAAAATAGGTTTTAATACCAGAAATGCCTTGTAAAAAAATTATTTCCTGGAATAAATTTTTCAAGAAAAAAAAATATTACTAGCAATAGATTTTTGAAAAAAAAAATATTACCAGAAATACATTTTTAAGGAAAAAAATATCACCAGCAATAGTTATTTTGGAAAAAATTTGTCACCATTAAATAATCCATTAAGGTTGATATGCCATGAAACAAATCAAACCAAACCAAACCTCCTACAGAAGTAGATAGACCTTCACACATACACACACATAGCAATCATAAAGCCCAAAATGCTATCAGTCAGTTGTATTATTTAGAGAGGACATTTAAGACAAGTAGTCTTTGCAATAAAATGCTTGATAGAGATGGAGCATTAATAGAATGAATACAAATATAAAGTTACTTAGCTGATCGATGTTACCTTCAGTAAACCTACTCCAGAGCTTCATAGACAAACCCTGCAACAATCACTCCATCCACTCATTAGGTGACCTGTCTACGAAACTCTAGAGTTTGGATACTGAAGGTAACAGCAATCAGGTAACAAACTTTATATTTGCATTATATAAATAGTTGCTGAATGGTATAGCACATCAGGCTATATCAAGGATACAGGTTCAATTCCTGTCGGAGGACTCATATTTTCTATGAAATTTCTCAGACATTCAGGCCAGTAAATGTTGTTTATACTGTTTATTATAAACAGATCATTTACTTAAATATTTGCATCTATAAAAATAACGTATCATTTTTGCCTTGTTCTTTTTTTTTATCTTGTTTATTGGAAACTTTGTTGATTCTGTTTGTTGGGCATTTCTGCCAGTTGCATTTAACATGCTTAATTACTCTACGATAACTTTTATGTAAATGATATTTTTTTTTCTCAAGAGAATTAATATAGCTTTTGAAAATAAGTGAACTGCATTGGCATTGAACCTGATGTTTCAGAAATTAATTTTGCTTTTTCCAATAGATGAAAATAAATGCTTATTGAAGGAAAATTCTGTTAATGACAATAGCTATCTTCAAGAATTTCATCTGTTTACCTTGCTGTGGTTTTTCTCTTTCTTTTTTTAAAAAAAAAAAAGAAACAGGAAATGTGAAGAAGTAACTTGATGCTTTTTCATTATTTCTGTTAGTCTTGACCCTACCCAGCCAAATGATAATTGTAAAGTTCACCGTCTGATTAGTATGGAGAATGAAGTAATACAGAACTTTCCATTTTTATGTCTTCCTTATTTCTGCATGTCCTGACACTAAAACAGTAACCTTACTGTTTCTCTCTTTTTTTTTTTTTTTTTTCTTTCTCTGCCTCCTTTATATAATTAAGGGAGTTGGCGCTTAACAAATACAAAAGGGCATTAATTATTAGGTTGGTGCAAAAATAATGTCGTTTTCTCACATAGTAACATATGTGAGAAAACGACATTATTTTTGCACCAACCTAATAATAACCTCTGGCATTGATTATCTCAAGCACTCAATGGGTGGGTGGTGTCATGGATAGTGGCTCGGAATGAGAAATTAGAGTCAGGTTCATTGTGGCTACTTACATGCAAATATACTTGAGAATGGTAAGAATTAATCTTCCTCGGCTATGGGTTAAATAACATGATTTCTCTGAGGAAAAATCACTGTTATTCTCAAAAAATACTTTATGCAATATTTTACTTGCAAAAATAAATAATTTAAGACATTTTTATGTTTATACATTCTTTTTTATAGATACAAATTTGTATCTATAAAAAAGAATGTATAGACATAAAAATGTCTTAAAATGATTGTTGGACTTTGTCCATTGCATAAAAATAAATATTCATACAATCCAGAATATTTTTGAGGTTAAATAAACTACAAATTATTATCCCATAATATCAAACTGATCCTCTATAAATATAGGAAATTTGAAACACTCTCACACAGAGTTGAGAACGGTTCATGGCCGCATTGCGTTAAAACACCAGCTCCCCATACGATCACTGAAGTTAAGCAATATTGAGCCAGGTCAGTATCTGGATGGCTGACTATTTTGGAATACCATGTGCTCTGAGCTTGGATTTGTACATGGTATAATGGATAATAATTGTAAAGGATTAGTGTGTAAAAAAAAATTTCAGATATGCATTCCTTGATTAATGCACATTTGATTAATGTTTTCAATTAGTGTGCTAAAATTTTTATATACCAAAATTCATTTAGTGCATGCATAATACTTGATTAGGGCAGTAAAACATTCTTCAGTTAAAGCTTAGTAATTGAAAATCAATTTTTTTTTATAGTTACCGATATACAAATTAGCCACACTAATCAAGGGATTCCTGTAACTACAATATATCTGTAAAGGACTATGAATAAAGACAAAAAGAAAACTTATCTAAGTTGACATGTTTTGTCCTCTGATGGACTGTAAATGTGAGGATTTTATTTTATTTTTTATTTTTTATTTACAAGTTCTTATCAACAAAATTAATAATATTTTTACTTTTGTTTATAAATATTTCTTGCATCAGCCAAGATTAGTTTTCCTTTCATCTTTAGACTCATGTGAATGTGCATGTTTAGGTGTGTGGCTGATTGGTTAGAATAGGGCTTGAATCTCATCAGGGTTGATTTGTCAGGAAGCTGACTTCTTGGTGTTATCAGTCAGGGGAGGTGATCCTTGTAAAAGAAAATCCTAGTTATTCAAAAAAAAAAAAAAAAAAAGCAATTCTTACAATCTAAAATATGTTTAGGTTTCAACACACAAAGTCAACCAATATTAGTGAAGCAAGATTGCAAAAGTATCTGGTCATAGTGAGTCATTGTAATTACTATTATTTATTTTCATTTACTTAGCTTAATTCAGTTTATCACAAGCCTTCAAGTATAGTACACCATTGTGGGCCAGATTCATTAATGTCGAACAAAGTTTGCTTACCCTTGCACTCCATGATTAAGTGTGACACAAAGAAGAGGCTGGTAAATGGGCCTATCTTTTATGTTACTTTATGACCAGCAATAAAGCCTACAAAATAAGGTCTTCAAAGCAGCCACTGACTTAACCAAAAGGGAATAAAATAAGTAAATAAATTAAAAATTTTGGGAACAAGTGGCACTTCACAGGGTGTTGGAAATTTTCATTCACAGACTTGTGTAAACAAAGTTAGGATTGAGAGTAGTTCCAAGCCAGTCATTGACATATATGTTTTGTGATGTAACTATGGACAGAGGGGTTGTAATAGAGAGTCAGATTGAAGCTGGTTGAAAGAAAAAGCTGATCCATTAGTTTGTCATGACAGAAGTAGCAGAGGTTGTCCCAAGTGACAACTCCATACCTGCCACCCCCAGATCATGTAACTGAATCCATGAATTACCAACTAAATATATTGCAAACAGAATTTGAGGCTTCAGATTGTGTGCACACTGATGTGAATGATTTATCTTCACACAACATTGGCAGTGATTTGTCCAGTTAGTAAAAAGCTGAGAGGAGAGCTGCCATTGTATGTTTACATAGGTACAGATACCATGGTGGGTTTTAGTCAAAGTAACATGATCTGGTTCTGGAGTTCTCACCATCTCTCTCTACTGAGTTCTTTCTATCTCTCTCATTTAAGTTCTTTCTATCTCTCTCATTTGGGTTCTTTCTATTACTCTCTCTCGTTTGGGTTCTTTCTATTACTCTCTCTCGTTTGGGTTCTTTCTATCTCACTCTCTCTCGTTTGGGTTCTTTCTATCTCACTCTCTCTCGTTTGGGTTCTTTCTATCTCACTCTCTCTCGTTTGGGTTCTTTCTATCTCACTCTCTCTCTCGTTTGGGTTCTTTCTATCTCTCTCTCTCTCGTTTGGGTTCTTTCTATCTCTCTCTCTCTCGTGTTTGGGTTCTTTCTATCTCTCTCTCTCTCTCGTTTGGCTTCTATATATCTCTCTCTCTCTCGTTTGGCTTCTATATATCTCTCTCTCTCTCGTTTGGCTTCTATATATCTCTCTCTCTCTCTCGTATGGCTTCTATATATCTCTCTCTCTCTCGTATGGCTTCTATATATCTCTCTCTCTCTCGTATGGCTTCTATATATCTCTCTCTCTCTCTCTCGTATGGCTTCTATATATCTCTCTCTCTCTCGTATGGCTTCTATATATCTCTCTCTCTCTCGTATGGCTTCTATATATATCTCTCTCTCTCGTTTGGCTTATATATATCTCTCTCTCTCTCTCGTTTGGCTTCTATATATATCTCTCTCTCTCTCGTTTGGCTTCTATATATATCTCTCTCTCTCTCGTTTGGCTTCTATATATATCTCTCTCTCTCTCGTTTGGCTTCTATATATCTCTCTCTCTCTCTCGTTTGGCTTCTATATATCTCTCTCGTTTGGCTTCTATATATCTCTCTCGTTTGGCTTCTATATATCTCTCTCTCTCGGCTTCTATATATCTCTCTCTCTCGGCTTCTATATATCTCTCTCTCTCGGCTTCTATATATCTCTCTCTCTCGGCTTCTATATATCTCTCTCTCTCGGCTTCTATATATCTCTCTCTCTCGGCTTCTATATATCTCTCTCTCTCGGCTTCTATATATCTCTCTCTCTCGGCTTCTATATATCTCTATCTCTTTCGTTTGGGTTCTTTCTATCTCTCTCTCTCTCTTTCGTTTGGGTTCTTTCTATCTCTCTCTCTTTCGTTTTGGGTTCTTTCTATCTCTCTCTCTCTCTCTTTCGTTTTGGGTTCTTTCTATCTCTCTCTCTCTCTCTTTCGTTTGGGTTCTTTCTATCTCTCTCTCTCTCTCTTTCGTTTGGGTTCTTTCTATCTCTCTCTCTCTTTCGTTTGGGTTCTTTCTATCTCTCTCTCTCTTTCGTTTGGGTTCTTTATCTATCTCTCTCTCTCTTTCGTTTGGGTTCTTTATCTCTCTCTTTCGTTTGGGTTCTTTATCTCTCTCTCTCTCTCTTTCGTTTGGGTTCTTTCTATCTCTATCTCTCTCTTTCGTTTGGGTTCTTTCTATCTCTCTATCTCTCTCGTTTGGGTTCTTTCTATCTCTCTATCTCTCTCGTTTGGGTTCTTTCTATCTCTCTATCTCTCTCGTTTTGGTTCTTTCTATCTCTCTATCTCTCTCGTTTTGGTTCTTTCTATCTCTCTATCTCTCTCGTTTTGGTTCTTTCTATCTCTCTATCTCTCTCGTTTTGGTTCTTTCTATCTCTCTATCTCTCTCGTTTTGGTTCTTTCTATCTCTCTATCTCTCTCGTTTTGGTTCTTTCTATCTCTCTCTCTTATGCTTTCTTTCTATTTCTATCTGTCTCCTGGGTTCTCTCTATGTCTCCTGGGTTCTCTCTATGTCTCTATCTCTCCTGGGTTCTTTTTTATCTCTATCTCTATCTCCTGAGTCCTCTCTAACTCTCTTGTATTCTCTCCTGCTTTTCTTGTGTTCTTCCTCTTGGCAACAATAATTCCTTGTATTTACTGATTTAATGCTGACATCTAAATTCTTTCAAAGAATTCAGTCTTTTTAATGGTTGCGAAATAGCAGAATCTAGGGTAGGACAAATCCATGTCTCTCCTACACACAGGAGATATCGGTCTTAGAGGATAAATGAATTGGATTTGATGAGATTATCTGCTTGAGATAGAGATTGATTTAATTTGATTCAAGAACCAAAAAATTGAATAAATTGAGATTACGAGAGTGGAAATGCTGCTTGCAATTTAGGGGAAAATTGGGAAGAAGGGGAAAGTGGTTTTGAATGGAAATTTCAGCTTAAATCAATGGTTCTGGAAAGAATCTGATATGTGATTACTTGTTTTGCAGCCTTTTCTTCTTTTTTTTTTTCTTTAAACGTCAAATTTTGCTGGTGCTCTTTTGGTCTTTCGCACTGAAGAGTTCTAACTTAGTTATGACGCAGGGATACCACCCTCTCCCTCTCAGCAAGAAAATTCACTTTTGATAGCAAGTTGAGCAAGAAACATCATTTTCAGTGGCAGGTCAGGAGGAAAGATCACTTTGGGTTAAGACCTGAATGTTTAACTTTGTTCTAAATTTCCCTCTTTGTTTTAACTCTTTTGACTTGTCGAGTTATCACTGGGTCTGCTCTCTTGGCATTATTGAGTGGCATAATCAAAAGTATTTTGGGAGATACCAAATTTTTTTTTTTTATCAGCACCTCCTCAAATTTGTCAACTATTGATATCAGTGTGTCTTAAGCTAGTCAAAAAAATGAAGAAAATGTAAAATTAATCAAAAAATAGTCTATACATTATTTTATATTGTATCCAAGAATTCTACCAGTTATTGTGAAAATTCTTTCCTTTTTATTTCTTAGATCACCAAGCATTTAAAAAAAAAAAAAAAATTTAATCAAATTATGCCCCCCCCCCCCTTTCCACACATCTTTAAAATGGCTAAAATATAAGATGAAAATGTTTGGGATGATAATCATGATGGCCATTTTCTACTCTCTTAGTTCTCATAAAAGAAAAATTGCAAAAATGCGAAAAAATCTTACAAAATAGTCCATCATGTTCAATGAAATATGTATAAAAGAAGGATTTCTAACAAAATATACAGGGTGCCCCACAAAATATCCTCACTTTTTAAATGACAATAAATGTATTGTTTACTAAATTGCAAACATGATTAAAGGTTTAAATTAAGAAATATTAATGTTTATAGACTGACAAAGAAAATTAATGGTTTAGATTAAGTATCAAATGAAATTAAGTGCATTTAATAAATATTCAAACTGATGACAGTCAAAATGTGAGTACTGCGTGTGCATATATATATATAATCTCCAGGAATGATGAGAACAAATAGAGTCCACTTCCAATATTTGTAACATTTAATTTAAAAGAGAGCTCAATACATAATAGAGCAATATTATTTATTTTAGGATATTACAACAAAAAGCATGTAAGGATCATTACTATTGTAGTCGTGTTTCAACACATAATGACGTGTCTCCTCAGGCAATTGTACAATTAATTTGGCTTCAAAAGCAAAATACATCCTCATTTTTAAGAAAAAAATAAAAATAAAGGCTATGTGTGTTTTTATATATATATATATATATATATATATATATATATATATATATATATATAATGACACATCTCCTCAGGCAATTGTAAATTACTGGCGAGTGAACAATTAATTTGGTTTCAAAAGCAAAATACATCCTCATTTTTTTAAAACAAAAAATAAAATAAAGGCTGTGTGTGTGTATATATATATATATATATATATAAATGTTGGACAAGCAAAATCCTTTTAGTCTCTTATTTATTTTTTCCAGCATTCTTACACTTTTCCTTTTGGTGGGAGTGAGTGAGTGAGTTCCATAAAATTTTTCTTGTCCATCATATTTAATGAAAGATGATTAAAAGAAAGGTTGCTACCCAAACACACACACACACACACACACACACATATATATAGGAGTAGCTACATTTGCCTAGGGTCTGGTTCTCACTCCACTCGGGTCTGAACAGGAGTAGAGGTTAATCCATTGTTTCCTGTTTAGGACTGGGTTTCCAGTTCCTTCTAAATTGTGCTACACCACTGTATTCCTAATGCTTGACATTTCTACTTAAGCTAATTTAGCACAACTCCACACAGTAACCCTCTACGTTTAGTGGCACTTGTTGAACATTAGTTTTATTTATATATATATATATATATATATATAGTGTGTGAGAGTGATGTACTGATTAATTGGCTGATAATCAGAAATAATGTTTGCCAAAAAAAGACTGGGAAACAAATATATAATAAGGAAAATTATGAGGGTATTATTTAAATCAGTTTTATGTCTGAATTAATTGGTGATTGTTCAGCTAAGGATGAAATTTCTGTGATTTTATAAACAAGGATATACAAATTTGAAAATGCTTAATCGACAAAAAAGTCAATAGCCAATTAATCGCCAAATACTGATATGACCAATTACCAACTATCAGCCAATTACATCATATACTATTTGTGTGTGTATGTAATATATATATATATATATATATATATATATATATATATATAGAGAGAGAGAGAGAGAGATAAGATATTGTTTTTTATTATTGTTATCATTATTACATGTGCTTACGTGTCTATTCATAATTTGTTCATTTGTTTAATCAATTAGATTTTTTGATTTATTTAACTTAGTTTTTTGGGGGGGGTCTTCTTTACCTTATTTGTTTTCGTTTAAAGTATTGGCTTTGTCTAAAGTATTGTTACATTATCTGTGTTGTATATTGTGCATAGACTTGCATTTTTCATGGTGGCATTTTACAACGTGAACTGAAAATTGGATTCTTGTATATATAAAAACTTAAAAGATATGTAAAAAAACAATATTGCATTTTTATTAAATAAGTTTTTTTTTTTTTGTTTTAATCATTAAATTATTTTTAAAATAGAGTATTTTGTATGTTAAATAATTAAACTTTTAATTTTTCCAAAAGAATAATAAAATTGTACTAAAGTATGCACCCTAGTAAATCCAACTGTACTTTGTATCCCTTTAATTGGTCTCAATTCGTCAATAATGGCTATTTTAGAAATAGCCAGATGGACAAACAAATGTCACAGAATTTTATATATAGATGATAATAGCTTTGAGTCGTTTCAGTATTTCTGTATTGTATTAAAGTATTATTTATTAATGTCTTATACATATTTAATGTGTTCTGAAGTGAACATTAAGAAATACTGAAATAATAAAATCAATAATGCTTGTCTGTTAATGAAATATTTTGTTTTTGAGATTATCTTCAATCATTAATACTTGTATTTTCTCAGCACCAAGTTATTTCACATAGATATTTAATTGAATAAAGTTTATTCAGAGTAGAAAAATATGCAGTGGTTGCCAGAATAATAAAGGAAGCTCTTAAACTTCAATATCATGGAAATTTTTTTTCTTCCGGTATGAAGATCAGGTTATCATTGTTATTATAGTTCTGTTTGTTCCTTACTAAGCACATGTTAAACACAGCCATTGCCTCAGATAAACAATGGACCATTCCTGTTTGACTGCAAGGACTGACTGAAGAAAAGATATACTAAAGGTGCTGTTTGGTTCTAGGGAAAGGGATTAGAAAGAAAGAGGTAGATAATACTCTCATATATTTATCATCTGCTTTAGTGAGATGGAAAGACTTTAATTTCAGATCTTTTCATTTGTATCCTCTTAGTTTAAATAATAGCCTGCATTCCTATTAATGATTGTTATTGCAATGTTTTGTTAAAGTTGTTAAGATCAAATATCTAACAATGCGATAAAGGAATTTCTATCGGCATTCTATAGATGCTCATCTTGCAATCAATAACTTAAAAATAAAGATTCATCAGAAAATTCAAATAAGAAAACTGAATTTTTTATGGGTGTTCCTAGTTGTAGTTATTCATACCTTTTTCTCTCTGATATGTTTTATTGAATATTAGTTTTATTCATAAATCATGTTTTATATCAGAAACTAATTACACTTTTCAGATCATGTTGTATAGTGAAATGGACAGGTCTGTTTTCATTATTTACATGTAGACTGTTGTCCTCATCTTTGTTGTTGTTATCACAGTGATTCGCTGCAATGCTCTTCAGCCTTTATCAGGTGCTTGTCGATCTGGCTAACCCAATAGTCTTGTGGATTAAAACATTTACGTGACATTTGTGATTTCATTCATTGGGCTGGACAATGTGCATTTGGATTCATTGTAAATAACGAAGCAGAACACAATAAAAACTAGGTGAGATATCCCTCAACATGGTCAGTGGAAAGAACTACTTGCCCTCTTAGATTAAATAAAGGGTTAAGTTCAAAATTTCCTGAAGGTTACCCAGGTTAACAAACAACTGGCAAAAACCAGTGCTTACAGTGGCCAAAATGTTGTTTGCAGTGAGCAGAATGTGATGACAACAAAAAAGAAAAAAGGACACTCATCTGCATGTATATAAGTAATGATAACTGCTCATCCCAGAAATTTAGACAATGACTATCTTGGTTTTATTTGCATAGTTAAATGGACTTCACTATTCCCAATGTTTTATAAGCTGTTGCGTTTGTCAGCTCTACCTCTTAGGCCTTACTGCTTCCTGAAATGAATACCCAAGACCAAATGTTATATAAAAAATTAGCAGCCTGTCCCGGCGTTGCCCGTGCTTGAATCAAAAATCGTACGACGCATACACCAATCGCTATCACTTGACTTAAAATATTTTTGCCCTTCCTTGCCTTTAAAGGAGTACCCTTTGCCGTGCTGATGTTGCTACATGCCTTACTTCTTGCCTATCTCACACTGCAAATTTTTTCTAACCTCTATACTAAACATTAAATCTGTTATGAAAAAAGAACTAAACAAAATGAACACAAAACGATCAGCTTTAAAAAAGGACTCGTAACTACAAAAACCAAATGAAAAAAGTGCCATGCAGACTTAAATTTTTCCCACTTGTGACGAATGCAGCTTTTGATTTTTTTTGCATGCTAGCATGCTAGTTAACATTCGTGTCAGTCAGCTGTTGGCTCTCACGCTGGCCAATAGAATCTTCCTGCACATTCGTGGCAGCCAGCTATAGGCTCTCGCTCTGGTCAGTACAAAATGGCCGCAAACTACATGAAAATTGCCGTAGAAGCATGAAAAAAAAGATTATTTCCATTATCGATGGGAGTTAAGAAATGCAAAGTCAGTCTTGGCCTTCCTGCTAACTTGGAACATGTGCATGTAAATTTTGGTGCAAATCCTTCAAAAATTGCGTTCGTGCATTCGTTACACACACACACACACATCCTGCCTTTTATAGATAGAGATATATGACTTTCAGACTAATTAGCTTTAAGCCTACCAATCACATTTGCTTACAGAGTATTGGCTGGTAGGACTTAATATAAACAATTCCAACATTATATTATCACTGTAAGTAGGAGTGGTTGGTAGGTTTAAAGGTAAAAGCCAGTAAGTGTTAGTATTTTTATATAGATAACATTTAGTGTTCATTTTTCATTGTTACACATTTGTCCTCAATTTAGCTCTGATGAGAAAGGACTTTGAAATGTAATGATATAAATCAAGACTTATTAGTCTGATATCCAGCTGTTTTCTTTTTTGAATAAAATAGTTCCTTGTCAGATACAGAATTTCTATTGCTGACCTCTTAATTATTACTGAATTTGATTGGTCTGTCAGGCCTTGTATAAGAATGGTGAGGCTTGGGCTATGGCTTTAGACATATTGAAAGCATTTAATAGGGTTTAACACTCTAGCCATCTCCACAAACTCAAGAGCTATGGTGTTTCTAGCCAAATATTTGAATTACTGTGTTTTCCGCCTTACAAGATGCTGTGGCTTGGAAGATGCACCCTAATATTGGAATGAAATTTCTAAGAAAAAAAAAAAAAGTCATTCTCATATAACAACACATTCACCATTCGTCCCTCACATACTGGCGCCACGTATTGTTTACATTAATCACTTGTCTGATTTTGTTTGTATGGTAATGACATACTAGTCAAGAGCATAAAGGTTCTTGCCGCTGTTAGTAAATAGAGCCTGTTTAAGCTTGTGTCTTGGCTCCAGAAAGGTTTATAGTCTTGGAAATACTTATAACAGCTAAGTACTGAGATTACATCATATAAAAGGTTGAATTAGATAGCTAGCATTATAATGTAATGACTCAACATACAATTCCACGTCCCTATCAGTCAAGCCAATTACATGACCATCCAATCTTACTTGAGCCTGGGTGTTGTCTTACATTCATCTTGGAAAATGCAGACATATTTTTCAGGGGGGAAAAAAGTGTATCTTGTCAGCTAGAAAATACGGTAATCCAATTGTTCTTAACAAATCATCTAATAAAGGTCATAATGAACAGACACACTTTTAGATCATTAATAACTGGTAAAGTTTGTTCACTATATCATGCCAGACAATTTTTCTCATCAGAATCCATATTGCACACTTATAAATTTACCGTTTGTTCATGCATTGAATATTGCTGCCATATCTGGTCTGGTGCTCCAGCTGTATATCTCAAGATTCACAACAAAATCCAAAGAAGGGTCTGTAATGTAATCACTCTTAACCTCCGTCACTTTCCTATCGCTGTGATGTGTCTTACCTCTTTCTTTTTTATAAATATTTTCATGACAAATGTTCGGATGAGCTTTTCACCTTGGTGCCTCGACAAAGCGTACTACTAGATTGGCAAGTAGGTCTCACCATTTTACTGATGAAATAGATGCAACTGTAAGTTCTATTCTGATAGTTCTGTTTCTTACCTGTGGAACTCCTTTCCAGTTTCTTGCTTCTCTGCCAACTACAATCTTCAAAAATTGAAATGCAATGTCAATCACCATCTTCTGTGTTCCTGAATCCTCTTCTTTCATTGTCCTGTCTCTTCATTAAATTTTCTCATTCTCTTTCACTCCCAGTAATCTGTTGCATCTTAGTGGTATTATTGCCTTACTTGGGCTGAAATGATCAAAAAAAAAAAATGCATATGGAAATCTAAAGTTTTGGTCAAATTATGCTAAAAACAACGATTTTCATTCTATCATGAAGGTTAAGTGGCATTGTGCCAAGTCATTACTTAGATGGGGGACTGTTTGGGAACATTTGGCACTCTAAGCAACCTCCTACAATCCTAAATCTGTTATGGCTTTAAATAACCCAAAAAGGATTAAGTATTTAGATGTTGGACTACTTGGCAACACTGGATACTGTAAGTGACCTCCCATAATTAGCAATGTGTTTTGGCTTTAAATAACCCACAAAATGTTGATAAGCTTCAAAAAACAAGTAAATGAATATACGTATAGTAAAAGATGTCTTTCAAGAATTAAGCTCAGTATTAAGACATTGGAAAATTTAGTTGGGAACAAAAATAGTGCTGAACTATACAATATCTCATAGTTAAAGTTTACTGAGAGCAATAAAAGACAGGAAGCTGTGGAGAGCTTTGACCGCCAACGTCATGAATGGAGAGGCTACATAAAATAAGGAATTGTTCAGTATAGCAGGTGGAATTAATTCTAGAGTCTCACTAGACCCCAGCCTGGTAATAATGGCTTGAAGAATTTCCAGACTTTACCACCTGCAGACCTGTTGTCTAACGGTTCATTCCACATAGATTTTTGCAGTTCTTGCTAGTCTTTGGAGACCAGATGGAATCAGCAGGGTGTCTAGATATATGGCTTAGACAGATGAACGAGCAGATTGGCTTATAGCTCTTGGAATTAACTCGGCTTGTCATTTGTACCAAACTGAGAAGACCATATGTACAGAGAAGGTTGGGTTTGTGTTCTTAAGGTCTGGTCAAATTGCTTACAGGGTCCTGGTGTGGTTTCTCTTTCTCTTAGTCCCAGTACTTTCCAAAAATGTTTTGGGCAATTTGATTGACAGCCTTAATTCTGCTCTGACCCTGCTCCTCCGACCAAAAAAAAAATAAAATCCCTGTCACATGTTTTGATGAATTGAGCTGAACTGCTCTCTGAACTTTTAGTTGTCTTAAACACAATATTTTTTATTTATTTATATTAATTTCTCTTTCTTATTTAGTGTCATTTTTTAGGGAAATTCAGCTGAAGTACTTTGTATTACTTTTTCTTTCTCTCTCTTGCTGTTTTAGTTTTTATCTTTTTCTCTCTCTTGCTGTTTTTATCTTTTTCTCTCTCTTGCTGTTTTTATCTTTTTCTCTCTCTTGCTGTTTTTATCTTTTTCTCTCTCTTGCTGTTTTTGTCTTTTTCTCTCTCTTGCTGTTTTTGTCTTTTTCTCTCTCTTGCTGTTTTTGTCTTTTTCTCTCTCTTGCTGTTTTTATCTTTTTCTCTCTCTTGCTGTTTTTATCTTTTTCTCTCTCTTGCTGTTTTTGTCTTTCTCTCTCTCTTGCTGTTTTTGTCTTTCTCTCTCTCTTGCTGTTTTTGTCTTTCTCTCTCTCTTGCTGTTTTTGTCTTTCTCTCTCTCTTGCTGTTTTTGTCTTTCTCTCTCTCTTGCTGTTTTTGTCTTTCTCTCTCTCTTGCTGTTTTTGTCTTTCTCTCTCTCTTGCTGTTTTTGTCTTTCTCTCTCTCTTGCTGTTTTTGTCTTTCTCTCTCTCTTGCTGTTTTTGTCTTTCTCTCTCTCTTGCTGTTTTTGTCTTTCTCTCTCTCTTGCTGTTTTTGTCTTTCTCTCTCTCTTGCTGTTTTTGTCTTTCTCTCTCTCTTGCTGTTTTTCAATTGTTACTTGTATTCCATTTCTTTCTTCTTTTATAATTTTATTTTTCCCAGTTTATTTGTATTTTTGTCTGATTTTGCTTTCTTTTACATTTTTCCTTCACTTTATCATTTTTTCTCTTTCATAATAATTTTTTTTTATCTTTCTTTGCTTTTTTTTTTTTTTTTTTTTTTTTTTTTTGTATTTTTCTCTTTACTTGATATAATTTTTTATTAAATTTATTTTTTTTTAATTTCTTTTTAAATTTTTGATTGCTACTTAATTTTTATTCATGAAAATATTACTGTCACCTTTGTTTTGATATTTTCTTCATTTTTTTCTCCCCATGATTTTTTTTTTATTGTGGCTTCCTTCTGATTCACCCAACACCCCTCTGATCTTTTCTCTCTTCTTTCTCACCTCTCCCTCCAAACACTTTTCTCTCTTCTTTCTCACACTCCTCTTCTTCCTTTCTGGCATGTCTCCTTACATGTCTTGCTTTTTTCCTCTCCTTCTCTCTCCCACTCCTTTCTCACCTTACTTATCTCCTTTATATTTCACTCTGGTTTTTCATTCTCCATCTATCTTAACTCAAATCCCATGTCACTTTTTTCCTGCCCTACTCTGTTTAATCTCCTTAAAAATTTTTTTTTTCCTTTCTTCATTTTCATATCTTCTGATTGTGTCATTGCAGGATTGCAAACAGAAGTGTATGGCAGTTCATCAGTGGCACTGGGATCCTTCGACCAAAGGTAAGAGCGTTGTTTCTCTTTGATATCATTCAGTCTTACAGTGATCTTTGATGGAGTTGCATGTAAATTCCACTTGTAGAATAATCATCTGGTCAGTACCAGGACCCAGAGACCAATGAGCAACTATGCTGAGCAGACCTTAGTTACAGTTTCTGGGAGAGAGCATGTTATCTAGAATGATCAAAAATCTGAATAAGAACAGCACACTCAAACCCTCACTCACAATGACTTGTGACTTTATGCTAGCACAGTTATCAACGGAACCATGTGTTCTGTCTACCCAATTTCACTCACAAGGCTTGGGTCAACCCGTGGTAGGATTTTCAGACACTTTCCAAAGGTGCTGCATGCTGGGATTATCCCCTTTCCAGATCAATAACATCAGAAAGTCTCCTTCCTGACAAACTGACTATGGATGGTCGCATTTGAACCGGGGTCTCATAGTCAGAAAGTGAACATTCTAATCACTGTAGGTGAAAGCCTATGCAAAGAAGTATTAAAAAATATTTGATAATGAATTTCTGTAGATGCTTTTAGTATTTGCTATGGAATCATTAGAGGGAATGAAAGTTTAGATGGATTTGTTTCATAAATCCTAGCCATAATATTCCAGGTTCTATAAAGAGCTAGTATTCAAATCATTTCTAATACATTCCTATAGTAAAATCATTGCCAATGAATTTCTATAGATGCTTTTAGTATTTGCTATATTACTAGATATTAAATCATTAGAGGGAATGAACATTTGGATAGATTTTGTTTAAGAAAGGTTAACAGTGATATCATAGGCTGCATGAACAAGCAGTGTATATGTATGGTGACTAATTTTTTAATACCTTAATTTATCAAAATATGTCTTCCTACTCATTGTACATATATATATATATATATATATATATGATAAAATACAGTTTTAAGGTATACTGTATGTATGTGTTAAAGTGCTCAGTATCAGGGATAAGAGTGTATGTAAATATAAAAGTGGACATTGAAGTCAACACCCAGAGGTGACAGTTTCTTTCATGCTAAACATAATAATCATCATGGCCTGACAATTGTGTTTAGTATATGATTTATTACTGTATTATATTTATTATTTTATTGATATTTTTATAATAAATTTGTATTTTATATCATTATGTAGTCACTTGGTATTACGCAGTCAAAGCCTTATTTCTAATTTGCTTTGTAAATTTCTCTATTACTGGCTTAGAGTGATTTTATTCTATTTACCATGTTTCTTCATGACATTGGCGACCATGGCTCTCCACAATTTCCTGTTCTTTGCAGCTCTTTTCGTTATCTCTCCTAAAACCTGTTCTGACATTCATTACTCAAGCTTCCTAGATAGTTCATGCATTTTTTTCTTCTGCTTTGCTTGTCTTTAATCTCTCTTGTGAGTATCAAATTTTCAAAGCCCTCTTTGCTCATCATGGACCATAGAAATTTCAACTATCTCTTTCTGATAGAAAAAATGGAAACAAAAATAAAACATATACTTAAATATTTTTGTTTTCATCTTTTCTAAAACTTTGTCATTGCTCACATATTTGGTCTGCTGTATTTTCAGCATCCTGCTGTAGAACCACATTCCTGTTGCTTCATCTCTTCTTAATCTATATCCAATATTTACTATTCCTGTTGCTTCATCTCTTCTTCATTTATATCCAATATTTACTATTCCTGTTGCTTCATCTCTTCATCGATATCCAATATTTATCAGTATTTACTATTCCTGTTGCTTCATCTCTTCTTCATTTATATCCAATATTTACTATTCCTGTTGCTTCATCTCTTCTTAATCTATATCCAATATTTACTGTGGAATGATATTATGTAACTGTTCAACTTGCCATTCTTTGTTTCTTAATACTTTGCTTAGCTTTTGAAAGGCACCTTTCACTGTTCCAATGAGCCTTCAGATTTCAGTATTGCTCTTTCTGTCCTCTTTTAAAACACTTTCCAGATATTTAAATTGTTGTCCTTGTTTGATGATCAGAAAAAGAAAAACTTTTGTTAAGGCTGTTTAGGAAATCTCTGTTCTGTATAAATATTAATAATATTTTTTTAAGTACTATTCTTGTATATATATTTCTCCCTTTTTACTAATATTGGCACTGCTCTGTTTTTACATAAAATTTTAATTGGTACTCAGGAAGGTGAATTGCATTCACAGAGACATGGTGCAATATGTACTCTACTTAAATACATGCAACCTGTGTGTGTTGTTTTTAAAATTGAACTGAAATTTCATTTCGGATGGATATGTTCCCCAGGCTACGTCTGGGTGCATCGATAACATGCCAGAGACAAGTTTAGTGTACCAATTACCCTATTCCATCTTTGCCAAGTAATTTAAACAAAAGAAGCAAAAACGAGTGAATCACTTGCCAACAAAGATGAAGAATCTTGAAGACGAACAATAAAATTCCAGTGAGCAGTCATTGCTCTCCACAACTTCTCTTTTGTTTAAGTAACATTTTGTGCCTTGAATATCACTCTGTCCTTTTTCTTCCATCCACTTTTTAAATTAACAGTCTCCTTTCAGACATGGTTTTCATGGCTCTCCACAGCTTCTTGTCTTTTTAAGTGGCTTTTTGTACCTTTACCATGCCTCTTTGCTCTTCAATGCATTCTCTTTTTATGGTGGGGAAGTGGGCAATCATGGCTCACCACGGCTTCTTGTCTTTGCACAAATTGACATTTTGTACCTTGAACCTAAACTTTTTGTTTGTGTTCTTGTATCCAATCACTTGTTTTATTTACGATGCTCTTTCAGAAGTGGATGATCATGGCTCTCCACAGCTTCCTATATTTTCTTGCTCTTAATAACTTTTTGCATCGTTACTATCCCTCTTTCTCCTTTGAGCCATTTACTTTTTCCATATGCCATATCCTTTCAGGACATGGGTAGTCATGGCTCTCCACAGCTTCTATCTTTTATTGCTGTAAGTACCTTTAGCACCATTATTATCTTTCTCTTTGTTATTCTATCCATTCCCTCAAAATTATTAGATTGGTTATTCACTGTTTTCCTTTGCTTCACTTCCTTTTAATATACCCCTGTGAGTGTTAAATTCTCTGGGCCTTTCATTCCTCATTATTTGCCCCAGAAATTTTAGCTGTTGCTTTCTGATTCTATCAGTTTCTTTCTACATTCTACTTCATTTGAAAACTTCCTTGTTCTTCACATAGATATTCTTAGTCTTTTTCAACTGTGATGAGATTATGTGACATTCACTGACACATTGGAGATGAGATATTGCACAGCCTTTTGTCACTGTTTTCTTTGTTTCTAACATTATTTTCCTATCTCTTAATACATTGTCTCATTTCTGAAAGGCATCTTTCACTATTCTTATGTGCCTTGCTGCATATGACATACTACATCTGCATCTTGGGTAAGATGATAAACTATGTCCAACAGCAAGGCCTCTGGTCAGGAGGTTTTGAGGAGCGTGGAACCACCTCTTAATTGCTGGTATTCCCAGGTCCACCCTGACCTGGGTGGTAGCACCTGTTAGGGTCCCAGCTATGAGTAAATAGCTAACCCCCAAACTGGGGTCAAAACACTATTAAAATGTAAAAGAAAAATAGGTTTTATTACCAGAAATATTTTATAAAAAAAAATTATTACCAGCAAAATATTTTTGGGGAAAAAAAAAAAAATCACTAGCAATAAAAATTGTCATCATTAAGTAACCCATTGAGGTTGATATGCTGTAAAACAAAATAAACCAAACCAATCTAAAACAAAGAATACATATTCTATTCATACGAATCTATCCTAAAAATGTCGGCATTAAATAACCCATTGAGGTTGATATGCTGTAAAACAAAATAAACCAAACCAATCTAATCCAAAGAATACATATTCTATACATACGAATCTATCCTAAAAATGTTGTCGGCATTAAATAACCCATTGAGGTTGATATGCTGTAAAACAAAATAAACCAAACCAATCTAAAGCAAAGAATACATATTCTATACATACGAATCTATCCTAAAAATGTTGTCGGCATTAAATAACCCATTGAGGTTGATATGCTGTAAAACAAAATAAACCAAACCAATCTAAACCGAAGAATACATATTCTATACATACGAATCTATCCTAAAAATGTTGTCGGCATTAAATAACCCATTGAGGTTGATATGCTGTAAAACAAAATAAACCAAACAAATCTAAAGCAAAGAATACATATTCTATACATACGAATCTATCCTAAAAATGTTGTCGGCATTAAATAACCCATTGAGGTTGATATGCTGTAAAACAAAATAAACCAAACCAATCTAAACCGAAGAATACATATTCTATACATACGAATCTATCCTAAAAATGTTGTCGGCATTAAATAACCCATTGAGGTTGATATACTGTAAAACAAAATAAACCAAACCAATCTAAAGCAAAGAATACATATTCTATACATACGAATCTATCCTAAAAATGTTGTCGGCATTAAATAACCCATTGAGGTTGATATGCTGTAAAACAAAATAAACCAAACCAATCTAATCCAAAGAATACATATTCTATACATACGAATCTATCCTAAAAATGTTGTCGGCATTAAATAACCCATTGAGGTTGATATGCTGTAAAACAAAATAAACCAAACCAATCTAAACCAAAGAATACATATTCTATACATACGAATCTATCCTAAAAATGTTGTCGGCATTAAATAACCCATTGAGGTTGATATGCCGTAAAACAAAATAAACCAAACCAATCTAAACCAAAGAATACATATTCTATTCATACGAATCTATCTTAAAAATGTTGTCGGCATTAAATAACCCATTGAGGTTGATATGCCTTAAAACAAAATAAACCAAACCAATCTAAACCAAAGAATATATATTCTATTCATACGAATCTATCCTAAAAATGTTGTTGGCATTAAATAACCCATTTAGGTTGATATGCTGTAAAACAAGCCAAGCCAAACCTGCTTCATTTTGACATTTCCAATATGTAACTCACACTGTCGATTGACTCTTTTGCTGATGACCATATTTCTTGTATTCTTACCTTTACCACACTGCAGGCGACAATAGTTGCCATAGAATTCTCGTCCTTACTACTATCGGTGACTTCTATCACCAGTTGCTATAAATAAACACTTGCCAACTGTTATTTTGGTTATTTTAAGCTGAAAATCACCTACTGCTGCTTTGGAACAAAGCTAAACTTCTATTTTCCAACACCATTTTGAATTCTCTACCTAAGGTGTAATATCAATTAAACCCACGTTAATGTTTTTGTGATTTTTTTTGTAAACAAAAATGGCCTTGTCAGTATTCAACAAAGCCTTTATTCAGGAGTTTTTCTTTGATTTTGGACTCAGATGATGATTTTGAAGGCTTTACTTGAGTGGATATTGACAGTGAAGTGGTCAGAAATGATAACCACACTAGTGATGTGGAGGAAAGCCATGATGACCACTAGTGGCTACTATCATCCATGTCTGACTAATTTTAGGGGAGCTATTGATGACCATCGATATATCTGATAGCCTTTCTGAAGGCGAATTATTTTGTCTGTTTATAAATGATGAAATAATAACTTTATTCATCAACAAGACAAATAATCATGAGTCAGATAAAAGAAAGAGCAAATAAATGCTAGTGTCTTCTCATATGTAACACTAGGAAACACGTCCCTTTTTTTGACAAAACGAAAGCCTTTTTAGTGATTTTGCTTCTTATTGCACCCCCAGAACTCCACAAGGAGTTATGAAAGTTACAGTATGTTGAATTATTTTTGTATTTTTTTAATGTACTTTTTTTTTTATTTCTCATATTTTATTTCATGTTTCAATTTTTTTTGTTTTCAATGTCAAAACATGCATGCAAAACGTAATGTATTACATAATGCATTACATCAAAATATTACTCATTCTTTTATTAGTGTACAAAAATTAAAATCTATACACACAATACAAAGAAAGTTATAACAATTTTAAAACAGTAGGTGTTCATGTTTTTTGCACCCTAAAAAAAAATTGCAGTAGCAAGGGGAACCATTCTAGAAAGAAATTAGCATGGTAAAGGTTAATAGTTCTTTCTTGCTTTTCATTTATGACCTACTTTTAAGGAATACAATTTTCTCTTGTCTATTACTACATTGCTAAGATAGTGAAATTTCTAAACCAGCTTGATTTTTTGACATCCCCAAAATATGTAAATTATGTCTCTATTTTGCTATCATAATTATTACCATTTTGACATTAATGAGCTGTAATTTTAATTATGGAAAGAATTGAGGAAACAATTTGGATTATTTTAGTATCTAAATTCAAGTAAAAACCAATTTTTTCTTTTTTTGTTGATAAAAAGCTTTTGAATGCTGATATTAGAGGCAGATCAACCTTCATTCCTTGGAACATTTGTCTAGCACAGAGTCGTCTTGCCATCAAAGTATTGTCAGAATATATTTATTATCTACCAAATGTTTGCTTTTTTGTAACTTCATTTATTTCTTTGTGCATTTGTTTTTCTCCCTGCCTCATTTATGAAGAATAAGAAAGCAAACAATAATATTCAACATTAGTTTATGAATGATATTCATTTTGAATCTCATTTCATTCATTCTTGAATATTTATGTTACACTTCCATTATATCTTGTCTAGACAGGATTCTATAATATTCAGAGCATTATTTTATATATACTTATAATATTCCTCTTCTTCTTCCTTACTTTATTCATTCCTGTGTGTATATGTTATGCTTTCATTGTATCTCCCATTGTCTAATCTATGAAGCAATGGACAGGGTCCTATAATATTCAGAGCATTATTTTATATATACATATAATATTCCTCTTTTTCTTCCTTACTTTATTCATTCCTGTGTGTATATGTTATGCTTTCATTGTATCTTCCATTGTCTAAGCAATGGACAGGATTCTATAATATTCAGAGCATTATTTTAGATTTCTCTATAATATTCTTTTTTTTTTTTTTTTTTTTCTTATTTCAGTAATTTTACATTTTGTTTGATTTTTGACAAATAAAGCTTTCCTTTATATCTCATTTAGCTTTTCTTTTCTTTCGAATTGCAAATGTAACAGTTGCGATATATATATATATATATATATATATATATATATATATATATAAAGACATACAAAAAATTTATGTAGGTACCTTATCTAAATGTCTGTATTTTGCCTGTAAGCTCTTTGTTGTAATCTTCACAGACATGGCTCTTGTGGCATAATCTTAAGATAAACTTGTTGTTGCTCTGGGGGAGAGGGCACCTGGAGTCTGTAGCCTTTCACTGATTTTACTCAGATTATTTGCTCTGGCATCCTTATGCCATCAGTCAGGGGTTCATTTAATCTTTACTCTGTTGCATAGTCTCAACAAACAGAACTGACTTTTGACCTTCTTTCTCTCCCTTTGGTGGTATTCTTTGACACCATATCAGTCTAATAATACCCTTGGGAGAAACTGCTTCTGCAGTCTGTATTGATAAATCCTCCTAATTAGTCCTTCTATGCCTGCGACTTATTTATTTTTTAATCAAGTTCACCCCCAAGCAAGGCGGTAAAGCCACTAAGGCACAAGGGGTTACTGGGTGTAGAATAACTAGAAAAACAGTTACATTACTAAGGAGTGAGTACAAAAGAGTAATCAGGAGGATAGTAGATAGCGATTGACATTGCATTTAAATTTTTGAAGATTAAAGTTGGCAGGAATGCATGGAGCTGGAAGGGAGTTCCAGAAACAAGTGCAAGAAAAGAAACTGTTAGTATAGAATTTACGGTTACATCTAGCCATTTCAACTGTAAAATAATAAGACAGCGTCGCCAGTCTAGTACTGTGCTTAAATGCAAGTATAGGTACCATCGCAAAGAGCTCATCCAAACAATTATCATGAAAGTACTTGTAGAAATGTCACAAGAAAATAACTTTACATTGTTAAGAAAGTGACTGAAGCTGAGATGCCACATCAGGACCAATAATATTGCTGATTCTTTTTTTGTATTTTATCAAGGAGCTTGAGTAAGAACACCAGACCATATATGGCAGCAATATGGATGAATTGTAGACATATTTATTTCTGTAATGTTCATCAAATAAGGCCCAAGAGCCACAATGTAGGTGGTTACTAAATGATGTGTGTGAAATGAATATTGCAATATGATGTGAAGATTATGTGGATACAGAGACTAGGTACAGTTGATACTTGACTTGAAGGGATTAAGGCTATAGTTTGTGGAGTAATGTCAGTATTTGTGGATTAATCCTAGTTATAAACAACTAGTTCGGGCTCCTGTCACTTTGCTGATGGCAAGATGATCAAATTTCAAATCTAAATTGTTCGTCCATTTTAAAATACATTTATTGGAAAATATATTTAGCTTAAATACAGAAAGAATCATAAAAGTGTCTTCAAAGAGCTTCACATTTCTTCTACTCTTTTCCTATTCTCTCCACATGATCATTGAAGTTAAGTAACATCAAGCCTGGTCAGTACCAAGATGGGTGACCACTTGGGAATACCATGTGCTTTAACCTTGGATTTGTGGGTGGTTTAATGGATAATGGTGTGGAATTGTTAATTGGAAAGTCAAGATCCAATTCCCTTTGGATTTGTCATAATCCCTTACACACAAATACCCTTCGGAATGGTATGAATCCACCTTCTCCCCCACTTATGGATTAATTAGTAACACTTGTATCACTAAATCATTATTATACTCCCCCCAACCACCACCACCACCAAAAAAAAACTTCTTGCAATCTAAAAATATTTTCTGGTTTTAAATAACATGTTAACGGTTGATAAGCCGTAGAAAACAGATAAATCTTTTCCTGTTACCCAAGGTTTGTTGCCATACGGAAGTGAAACCAGCCATTGCAATACAGATGTTCAGATGGTTCTGTACTGAGAATACTATTTACTGAAATATGTGAGTAATGAGGTATTCTTAAAAATAAGAAGGAAAAAAGATGCTTGTACGTAGATTCGCTTTTCAATCCATATCTACTGATGAGAAATTCTGAAGATTCAAAATGTAAAAGTAAAATACTTTGACCGCACACTAACCTGTGAGTAAAAATTACACAATATGGAGGTGACAGAGGAATCCAAAGATGCAGTGGAATAGTGAAAATTGTTTTTCAAAAGCTGAATAAAGTATTAAGAGAAAGGAAAACATTTACAGTTTAGTTCTTTCAGAGTGTTGTCCTCATCTTTATTTCTATATTCACAATGATTTGGTTGTTATATGCTCCAACATTCTACAGGTGACATGTTGGAATTTTGAACCTGAACTCTTTATTTAATCCACGAGGATAGATTGTTCTAATTCCACGTTCTATGCCTTTGCTAATCTTAGTTTCAGTTAATTCCCCTTAGTAATTCAACTCCAAGTTTTGTTCCCCCTCTGCTGTGGCCAGGTATTGAACTCACAACTCTTTGGGTCATGTCACTTTTTGGATTACTTCAACCAATGCTTTAATGTAAATAGCGTAAATAGTTACAATACCTCATCTCTGAAATATAGAAAGATGTTGAAGGGAAATTTTGTTAGTGTTTTAACCAAGGGAAGGTTATTGAATAGAATAATCACACAAAGGTTGGTAATGAGCGATAATACTTAGGACATGAACAACACATATAAGAATTGCCAGCAGTGTGTAGAAGTAGTAGTCAACTGCTAGAAGTGAGTAAAGTGAATACCACAATGAATCTCCAACTGCATACCAACATACAGTATTTACTACTGTATTTATATGAATGGGGGACATACCCATTATCGTCCATAGGTATGCTACAACGGTTAGAAACAAAGGAAAAAATCCTGAAATGCTGTGTAATACCAATCCTCCCATATGATAGTGAATGCTTGACAATTTTTCAAAGATGAAGAGGAGACTTGAAGCAACAGTAATGACAGAAGAATTCGGAAAATACTACGGACTGAACATGTAATCAAGAAGTTTCAAGTATGATTGGAACAAAAAGAACATTCATGCTTAGAATCAAAAAGTTGAAATTTCTAAGACACATAACGAAGAAAGAGAGTCTGAAAAGTTTGACACTCACAGGACATATTGAAGGCCAGAGGGGCAGAATAAACTGAGTAAACCTGTGTAATGGGCATATGTAAATGGATGATAGAAAAGGGAGTCAGGAGGAGGGATAATAAAAAAATTCTGGAGGGTCATGATCACCCATGTTTTGAAGGGACAAAGCATATAAAAGAATATAACCCGTAATCAGTCACTTTCGCACCTGCTGTAATGTAAGGTGCCTTTTCTATAAATACTTTCATGGTAATTGTTCTGCTGAGCTCTTCACTATAGGTACATAGGCTTTATGAATTTAAGCACAATACTAGATTGTCACAAGGTTTCATCAATTCATAGTTGAATTGACTAGATGGGACATGAGTTCTATGTAAATTTTCTTTTCTCACACTTCTCATTGGCTCCATACTTTTTAGTCAACTTTGATCTTCAAAAATTTAAATGCCATCTCAATCACTATCTACTATCTTGATTACATTTCTATTCTTCTTCTTCTTCCCTAATGTTTCTCTTTTTGTTCTTCCACACTCAGTAACCCCTTCTGTCTCAGTGGCTTTACTGCTTGCATGCGGGGTGATATGATAAAAAAAAGAAAAAGTGGGGCAATTGCTGGAGCATTATCAACTATTGGGTCAGTCAAGGTCAATAAATATCTTTAACATTTTCATGGAAGAAAAACAGCTGTGCCTCTTTGTTCATTCTGTTTTTCTTTAAAGTTATAACTTATTCCAGTGAATACTGGGAAGAAACAAGATTTTGTTCAATTCTTGTTAAGATTTGACAACCAAATTTAGCTTCTTGCTGGCTTCAGCTTAGACTTCTTTCTATTACAAGATAAAACCTTGGGACTGTCTTTTCATGGTGTCAGGCCTCATGTGTGGCCTTCAATGGCATCTGGAAAATTAGCACTGACAGATGTGAGATAAAGGTACCCTGACAGATAGCCCAAGAGACTTAACCTGTCCACTTAGGAGTGAGGTTGTTAGTGGTCACACACACACATTGACCAGATTTTCTCTTGGCACCAACATGCTTTGCTCTCTGTATTTATAATTTGAAATAATGGAGTGCTGGTTTTTTTTTTCACTTCATGTTAGTATTCTTGTCAGTTTGATATACATACTTTATAAAAAAGAAAAGAGTGTGTCAAAAAGGACCATTTGTGGGCGGGGACATGGCTATTACTGTAAACTTTACTGTATCCTTCCTTGGCGTATTTTATTTTTTTTAAAAGCTATTTTTAGAATTTTAATAAAACCCAAACATGTGAAAATGGATTTATACATTTTTATTTTCTTCTCGACAGCAAAAATATTAAACTTAACATCAGAAAGAGATATTTTAAATTTCTGGAGCATATAATCAACACAGGGGGCTTGGAAAATTTGGTACTCACAGAACAGATTGAAAGCAAGACAGGAGAGATGAAATAATGCATAACCCGTTTAGTGAGCTTGAGTAATGGACGTTGGAACAGGGTTTTGGAGAGATAACAAAAAGAGCAAATTTATTAAAAGCTGTAAAGGACAGGAATTTGTGGAGTGCCATGATTGCCAATGTCATGAAGAGACACGACAGAAGAAAATCACTGTAAGCCAGTAATAGTAGAAAAATTTATAAAGCAAATTAAAAATAAGGCATTGACTGTGGAATACTAAGTGACTATAATGATATAAAATGCAAATTTATTATAAAAAAAAAAATCTCTAAATATGTCGTAATGATAAATTAAAAATATAAGGTTAGGTGGCTGAATAATTCAAAATACCTGCCGTAGACAACAACTGGGAAAAAAAGATCTTGTCCATTCTTCCTGTCCATAAGCCCCAGTGGCATATATATATATATATATATATATATATATATATATATATATATATATATAATGTGTGTGTTGTGTGTGTGTGTATGTATATATCCCACAAAGTGTGATGATTTAAGGTATAAAAATAGCAGTCATCATACATACATACATTGCTTGTTCATGCAGTTTGTGATATCAAAGTTAACATTTATGAAACAAATCCATTCAAACTTTCATTCCCTCTAATGATTTCATATCTAGTGATATAGCAAATACTAAAAGCATCTATAGAAATTCATTGCAAATGATTTTACTATAGGAATGCATTAGAAATGATTTGAATACTAGTTCTTTATGGAACCTTGAATATTATGGTTAGGATTTATGAAACAAATTCATCTAAACTTTCATTCCCTCTAATGATTCCATATCTAGTGATATAGCAAATACTAAAAGCATCTATAAAAATTCATTGCAAATGATTTTACTATAGGAATGCATTAAAAATGATTTGAATACTAGCTCTTTATTGAACCTGGAATATTATGGCTAGGATTTATGAAACAAATCCATTCAAACTTTCATTCCCTCTAATGATTCCATATCTAGTGATATAGCAAATACTAAAATCATCTATAGAAATTCACTGGAAATGATTTGAATACTAGCTCTTTATGGAACCTGGAATATTATGGCTAGGATTTATGAAACAAATCCATTCAAACTTTAATTCCCTCTAATGATTCCATATCTAGTGATATAGCAAATACTAAAAGCATCGATAGAAATTCATTGCAAATGATTTTACTATAAAAATGCATTAGAAATGATTTGAATACTAGCTCTTTATGGAACCTGGAATATTATGGCTAGGATCTATGAATTCCATATCTAGTGATATAGCAAATATTAGAAGAATCTATAAAAATTCATTGGAAATGATTTTACTATAGAAATGCATTAGAAATTATTTGAAAGGAAACCTATTTAACATTAAGAAGAGAGAGTTGAAATTTCTAGAGCATATAAGGAGGGAAGTGGGCTTGGAAAATCTGATAATCACAGGAGAGATTGAAGGCAAGAGAGACAGAGGAAAATAGTGCATAACATATTCAGTGAGCTTGAGTAAATGAATGGCAGGACAGAGTTTAGGAGAAGTAACAAAAAGAGAAAATTTATTAACAGCTGTGGAGAGGAAGTTGTAGAGAGCAGTGATCATCTATGTCTTGAGGGCACACGTCGCATAAAGAACTATAATTTTTTACTTGTCACATAAATTCAGTAAGATAGGTTGCGAACATCTGGATTTACACAAGTTTTTTTTTCTTGAGAACTGACAACAAAAATGTTAAAAATGATTTATTAGTATTATGTATAAGAGTAGTATTTAATATTTTTTGTCATTTCACTAAAAAGGAAAAAAATCTACAAATCCTGTTTCATATGTTTGGGCTTTATTAGAATTCTAAATGTAGTTTTTTAAAGCAATAAAAACTGTCTGATACACTAATAGTGGTGTCAACAGAAGAAAAAAACTCCTCTTGACAGACTGATTTTTTTTGCAGATTTCATAGTTTAAACTTTAGCTCATTTCTCTTCCAAGAAGCCATCCTGGGTATAAACTACATCCAGTAGAAAGGCCTCTGATCATGGTCTTAATTGCTGTTTGCAGGGTGGGAGCACCAGTCAGGGTCTCAGCTATGAGCAAATAGTTAACCCCCAAACTGGGGTCAAAACACTATAAAAGTATAAATATTTTGTATATATTGTAAAAGTATCAGCAATACATTTTCATCATAGTAATAGAAATTATCAGCAATCAATTTCTGTAAGGAAAATAAAATTACCAGCAATAATTTTTTTGTGAAAGAAATTACTAATACTCCCAAGAAAATTAAATTTTAGCATTCAATGACCCATAAGGAGTTGATATGCCATAAAACAAACCTAATCTTCCAGAAGAACAAAGAAATAATGATAAACAAGATTTTTTACTATTTTTTTTTTTTTTTTTTTTGTTAAATAGTCTGTAAACCACTCCAGTACCTGACTCCTCTTGATGTGCTTTGTCTTTACAAGAGCCAGAGCAAACCAAAAATAAAATACTGCTACCATGCCACTTAGATTTTAGCAAACTACCCAAATTCCCTCCATATTCCCGCAAACCACTGCTCGGTGGAACAGACCCCCGACACACACACACACACACATACACACACACATACACCAAGAGAATGTTTCCCCAATCACTACAATCTGTTCAAGTCCCGAGTTAACCATTATCTTCCCCTCCTATCCTTATAAACTACCCCTTAATGTAACCCACTACCTCAAGTGGCCCCCAGGCCTTGTATAGGGTGAACATTACCATAAAAAAATAAAAGAATATCTGGGCTGGAGCTACCCAGTCCTCCTTTTCCTGTCTTGACAGTTCAAAAGCATTTATGTGACCATGTGGGTGATGAATTATTTTCCATCTTAGAACTCCTATCACACAGGCAAAATGTCACAAGCTGCTTGCTACTCGCTATTTCTCTCTCAGATGTCCTGATGAGCTACATTAGTTCAACAGGCCCAGACCTTCACAGCTAAGATCTGCCATGCCATCTACATTGGTATGAATCATCCCCATTTCCATTGTATTCTATTTGTAAGAAGTATGTTTTATTCAGACATTGTCTTCCTAAGAACTCCTACTTTATGGAACAGACTTTCACAATCACTACAATCTTAACTTAAAATCTAGAGTTAGCCGTCGTCTTTCCCATATATCCTCATAAATGGCACTTCAATATCTGTCCATATTTCTGAGATGAGGTATTGTAACTATTTACATTGGTCAGACTGTTGTCCTTATCTTTATTGCCATATTCACAATGTTTCGGCCATTGCATGCTTCAATGCTAATGGTTTCTTCTATCATATTTGTCACTTGTGGAACTCTCTTCCAACTTTGAGCTTCCCAGTCAAAGACTTAATGCCAATCATTATTTTCTGTCATCTTAATTCTTGTTCTTTTATTATTCTCTTTTTTTTTTACATAAACTCACTCAGTAACCCCTTGCATGTTAGTGGCTTTATTGCCTTGCTTGGGGAGAAATGATATATATATTTATGAAACTATGTGGGTGTCCACTCAAACCCTTAAAAATAAACATAAATTTTTTTTTTTTTTTCCCTTGTGTGTAAATATGATGTTAAACTGCCATTAAATACTTTCTGGTGTAGATATCCTGCTTAGTTTTCAGTTAAGAATGGAGTTTCTTTTACCATCACTTTTACATCTCATATTCTGCAAAATACAGTATACAGGGTGGTCCAAAAGTCTTGTCCCCAACTACCAAAAAGCAATGAGAACAAGTGAAGTCATGTTGCACGTTCTTCATGCTCTAGCCAGAATGCACGCGATCATATATGTCTATATACTTGCAAGCAGCTTCTTTTCCAGACTGTAGGAACTCATGTCAACTGTCTGAAATAGAAAATTACTGTAATTCCTCATATATAATATGCATTCGTCCATAATATGCATGCTTAAAATTGTGCTGAAAATGTGGGAAAATGCTTCTACTTGTGCATAATATGCATCCCTTGTTTGATATTCAAACCCTATAAATTGTACCTCTCCAATTTAATTACAGACAGCGTTTCCTACTCTTATTAAAAAAAAAACTTTTTTAAACAGAATAATAATATTCTAATTTAGTTTTATGATAATTCATATTTTATTTTATGACAGCTTTTTGTAGCTGTGCATAATATGCATCCCTAATATGCTTATTATTTTTTTTAAAAAATGCGTATTACACATGGGGAATTACTGTATGTTATGTAGGGTTGACAAGATTTTTGAACCACCCTGTACATTAATATTTGCACATTTGTAAAATGCGACTACTAGGATTTAATTTAAGCAAAATAGTCTTTTAAAATTTGTTTAAAAAAAAAAATGAGCAAAAAATGTTCTCTTATGTTTTTCTGAGACGGAAAACTGATGCCAAATCATCAATTACCTCACATCCAGAACATGTGAAGCAGATTTTTCACTGCACCAATCCAATAAATTCTTTTTCTCATATTATACATTTTTTTTTTCTTGGTTTTTCCTACCATATACCTGGGTGAGAGAGAGACATTTGTCTTTCTCGATTGCAACAATGACCATATTTTCTTTAAAATGCTCAGGTCAAAACATCCAAGAAGAATTGGAAGGAAAAAAAAGCGGGGGGGGGGTCCTTGAGTTGGTGATGGTGGTGGGGATGGTCCTCGGTTTCATTTCCTCATATTACTCTGCAGTGCTTCACATGTGAATTTGTCTGACAGCAGGGTGGAAGGAAGGTTGATATCCAGGGAAATGAAAACCAGAGATGATGTCCAGTGGTAAAGGTGGTGGGGTGGGTGATTGGGGCATGGTGAGGCGTACAGAAAAATGAGTTGGTATCTTAGTGGATGTCAAGGAGGTAGTCACATGAATGTGTGGATCAGTTACAGAAGAGTTGTGGGTGGGTGTATGGAGTCTCAAAAAACAAGACCTGGTGTTGGCTTTGCCAACTTTGAGGGAAAAACTGAAGACAGAGTAGGTAGAAAAATGAGGTAATGGAGGAGGGAGATAGACCACTACCACCCCCTTACAAAAAAAAAGGAAAAAAAAAAAATACAAAGGAAACAGATAATTACAAAAAAAAAACAAACAAAAAAAAAACGATTGGGGATGGGGCAATTATATAACAAAAACGAGTAAATATTAAAGATTGAACTCTTAAATGATATGTTTTAAATTAAACTTGGTCCAGACAAAGGCTGGACCAATACAATTTTTCCTGATCCTATCTTGAAAAATGAGCATGAAACAATCTGATTTTATCTGGGTTTGATTTTATCTGAGCATGAAACAATCTGATTTTATGTGTGTTTGTGAAGGTTAGTTTTGGTGTCCTTGTGGCATACTGTGCACCAGTTCTCTGTATTCATCTCTTCCAAAAAGTGTGGTTGGTTCTGCACATGCCTTCGTCACTATAATTAAATGATATGTTCAGTCTGGCTGTTTGGTTCAAAGATCTGAGATGATTGATCCTCATACGTCAAAAATGACTGGAGAGTCCAATTAGTATAGTATGTATGTATATAATCTGTGTGTATTTGAGCAGCAATCCCTATCTTATGCAAGTTTTATTAAAGACGACTGAACATATAGATTTTTATATATCTATAGTGATAGGAATATTTTTTTTAATGTGTGTGTGTGTGTGTGTGTGTGTGTGTGTGTGTGTGTGTGTATGTATAATTTTTTTGCCTTACTAGTTGAACCCCTGATGATGATCTCAGAAAGAGATGGAAAGTACTTGGGAAATCAGGGATTCTCACTGTTACAGTGCATTTCTTCAAGGTCATGGTCAAATTATGTTATTTAACCTTTAAACAAACAAACAAAAATAAATAGATCACCATTGAGATCTATCCAAGTGCTTAAAATGGTATATAATTTAGCTTTGTAGGTGATAAAACAACTGAAATATTGATATTTAAACTTTGTGACTATTTTCCCAAATTCACTTTTTTTGGCAAGGGTCAAAAGGTCATAGCTCTGGTACCATTTAGTTTCTATTATGAAACTATAAATGTACCAAATTTGGAAAAAAATCTGTGTCCGTGATGGTCAGACCCTTGTTGATTTGACATGGAATGACTCATATATATATATATATATATAGTTCTCTTTTTAGTACTGCTTGATTATTGCTGTCTTTTTTGTTTCCAATGTGATACTGTGAGGTGGTTAAACATTAATTTTAAATAGAAAAAAGGTTAAGCCCAAAATGATTTATAAACTTGAATATAGAGAAAATGGAAGACATTTTCCCTGGTAATGTGTAAGTAAAGAAAGGGCCATCTTTGTTGCCTCACCCCAATGAATTGGAATGAAGCATCAATGGTTTACTTTTTTTCATCTATCAAAAATCTGGTATATGAGTAAAGCAATTTGGGAAATGACTTTATCTGTTTCTTGGGAAATTAAAAAAAAACACATGTCATGAATGAAAAGAGAAATAGATGAGAATTATATTTTCATTAGTGAAAATGATTTGAGAAATTAAAACAGAGAATGAACCTGCTGCTTTGAGGCTTAGGATTATGAAAATCGAACTGTTATAACAAGCATGTGATCTGGTCTATATTTTCACTAAGACAGTGACCAGCCCAAGGATGGAAAACAGCATGTCTTTTTGTCAAGAATTTTGGTAAACAAATATATTTCCATTAACGAAAACAAATTGGGGAAATAATTTTTATCTATTGCTTGGAAGGTTAAAAGGAGAAGGGGATTTGTTTTGTGTTTTTTTTTGGTGGTCAAGTGGCTCCAGGAAAGAAACCAGAGAATTGAAATTAATGTGAATAAACTCACCCTTTCTTCTATGCACTTTAAAAATTAGATTTGTCACAAAGACAATGATGCCAGCCCTGTGAAGTGGGCAGAGTTAGAATACCTACTTGGAAGGGGCAGAATTTAGCCCTGCCTGTGTGGACTAGCAGTGTGAGATGTGAAATGAAGCAAGTTGGAATTAAGGGAGGAGCAATATCTGTGACTACTTCCAAGGAAGGTGGATAATTCTCCAAATTTGGAAAGTTGATTCAGAAAGCAGAAATAGGGAACAAAGAAAACCTTTATTGGAAATAATGAAAATTGGAAAATAAGCAAATCCCCAGAATTCTTTGGCCCCACACAAGTTTTGGGCCAAAGTGTATATAAGCAGATGACTTTGGGAAGCTTGGAGACTTTGAGCTGAGAACTTGCATCGAGTGTCTCCAGAATCCATGTCAGCTGCCAACAGATTTCATGATTCCAAGACTTTGAGTCCAGTTCCTGAAGAAGTTTAGTCAAGGCCCATTGTCACTATAGAGATTGATTTTAGAAGGGTTAATTTTTGTTGTAATAAGAGCAAAATAAGCCAGTTGAAGATTAACCCCATGAATCTTACATTTTATTTTTTTGTCATGAAGATATTTTTCTTCCTTAATATAGCACCTGCTGCAGCTTGAATCAGCGCTGCCATTATGATGACATTCGATCTTTCATTGCACTGAGGTCAAGAACACAACGTCAGTAGGAGTTGTTGTGAATTGAAGTGACCAACAACCAGCTTGGGCCAGTGTCAGCCTTGACCAGTACAGAGTTAGCCTGTGGTTAAAACATCATTCTAGAATCCTGAGGACTGGACCATTAAATGTTGTTACACCACTGTGTGTAGGCAGCAGTAGGTGTATGACCATGACCGAGGATGTAACGCTGTTGGTGGGGGGGGGATTATAAATGAATCTGAGTCTATACTAGCACCTTGTAAGTTGAACTCAAAATTACTGTCACCAAAATCACAAACCAACACTTGAATCAACTCGGCTAATGGAATGGATAGCTGTTTGGAATGAGAAATTAGAGAACTGACTTCAAATTCGAGTTGAGTTTTTTCACAATCACATACAAATATCCTTGGAAAGGTGTGAATCCATCTCTTCTTCCCCGAGCTGTAGATTAAATAGTAGGACTTGTGTCAGTAAATCATTATCATAAAAAATTCTTAGAATTTAAAAGATTTTCTGGCTTTAAATAATCTACAAATGGTTGATAAGCTGTAAAAAACAAATCAGTCAATAGACATTATGTCTGAGACATTTCCACTATCACTCTCTGATACATGTTTATTTCCCTTTTTCCTCTTTATTAATGTATGCTATCCATGGTATTCTCAGCATCCTTCTGTAGAACCACATCTCTATTTCCTCAGACCTCTTAATCTGTGAAGATAGCATTCACTGCCATATAGGAGGATTGATAACATAACTGTTCAGCACATCTTTCTTTGTTTATATATATATATATATATATATATATAATATTTATATATATATATATATATATATATATATATATATATATATATATATATATATACCTAACATAAGGCCCGAGAGCCACCCAGGGTAGAAGGTTACTGTGTGGAGTTACATTAGCTTAGGAAAGGACAAGCATTAAGAGTATAGAATAGACTTTTATAAATAAGTGGAGACCCAATCATAAGCATTAAACAAGGGATAAGCCTCTACTCCTGTTCATAAAAACTGGAGAAGAGTGTGATAAAATATAGTTTTAAGGTATGCTATATTTATTGGTTAAAGTACTGAATATGAAGTATGGAGTATATGTAAAAGTGGACCTTGAAGTCAACATTCAGAGGCGACAGTCTGTATCATGCTTAAAAACAATCATCAGGCCATATACATATGACCTGACGATGTGATACAAACTGCCTCTGGGTCTTGACTTCAATGTCCACTTTTATATGTCTTGTTTTCAAATTTAGTATTGCTTGATTATGATTATCCCTGTTTCCACTTGAGTCCTGGTGTCAGTAGTATCCAGCTCAGGGATTGAATGCACAATTACTATGCTACCAAATTCACAGCACTAAAAGGATTAACAAGAGTAATGATTTAATGAGGAAAATAATGCTTATTAAAGTTTTGTTTGTTTTGCTTCATTCTCACTTGTCCACTCACACTCTCTCTCACTCAAAGAGGGTTAGTGAAGCTGAAGAGGAATAACCGTCAAACCGTTGACTAACCTCCCTTACTTATTAATACCTGTTGCATTGGGAATGCAGTTTAACTAAACCACATATATAAAAATGATTAAATATAATGTTTCTTGAATTTTGTAACCTTTTGTTGAAGCTAATGTTTTCAGTATTTTAAACCATTGAAATATTTCATGAAGATCAATTATACGTGTAAACATCTGTTTTAGAAACAAGAAATATTTTTTGCATAGTCAAATGAATCATATACAGCATCAGGTGTTAATCACACTGTCATCAATAATAAACTTATACAAAGACATCTATTTTTAAATTGCCAGAAAAAAAATTTTTCTTTAAAAAAAAAAAAAGATATTGACTTTTCACCATTTTTAAGGCAGATGCTTATGGTTATAGTTTTCTATAACAACAAAAATTGGTGTGTCCCATTTTATGAAAAATCACCTTCAAATTTTTTTCAGTAGTGAGGCCTGACTTATGATTAGCCATATCACATGCAGCCCACTCGTCAGAAAAAGTTGCCCATACCTGGTCTATTTCTTTCTTCAGATTAGATTGGGCTTTCTAGCCTTGACTGGCAGCCAATCTATTAAAAGGACAATTTTGAATTCACTGAAAATTGGACAGGAAACTGCTCTACTATCTTACTTTTACAAGAAGACATGGCAATTATAAATAATAAAGAAAGCTGTGGAGGACTATGAACTGTTATGTTCCTGAAGGGACTTTTTTTTTTCTTTTTTTTTTTTTTGAAATTGAGAAAAATGGAAGGAATTATTTAAGATTTTTTTCAAAAAATCTCCTTCTAATGGTATATATAATTTCAAAAGGAGAAAAAAAAATCTTTGAAATCATAGCAGTTATCTGAAAGAAATCTTGAAGATAGCACGTTTAAGCCATAGAAGTACTTCTTCCCTCCTGCTAATAGGAAATAAAGATTAACAATAAATCCCAATCATGTTTAAGGAAACCATACTTTCTGGGAATTTATTCTGCCAAAAGGATTGTTTGTTCAGTATAAAAAATAATGATCCTAGTTATTATTCTATATGAAAATCTCTTAGAACGACAAACTGCAGCATAGAAAGAGCAAATATAGGGTATGCTGGTTGATGAAGAAGTTCTTGAATAGAAAATTTAATTATCTTCCTTTATCGTGAACTCTTGCTTCTTGCTAACAATGTGTCTATTCGAAAGCAGAATCTAAAAAAGAATCATATGTATTGACTCAGACAAGGAAGAGGCATCTTTGTTCAAAAGGAGCCTGCCTGAGAAAATTCTGAATGAAGCACTAAAGAAAACTTACTGCTTGTAAAGTTGTCCACAGGAAAGGCAACATAATTTTTAAGATGTCTGCTGGTGTTTCCTGGAGAATGAGTGACAGCAAGCTTTCTCAAATCTCTAATACCTTTCTCAGAATCTTGCTTTTATTGTGATAATCTTGAATCTTTGTTGAATGTTGTTTCTACTTAATGACATTCCCAGTATTCTGATTATGATTGGTACCACCTTGACATTCAT
>OZ010615.1:28995283-29020283 GCA_963932145.1 Acanthosepion lycidas | reverse complement strand
TTAAGTATAAATCTAACTCCTACAATTATTATTTATAATACCACCAAACCAAATACAAAACAAAAATAATACGCTAGTGAAGATATATATATGTGTGTGTGTGTGTGTGTGTGCATATATTATAAAATGTATCATTTAAGCATTAGTATCATATATTTATTTTTAAAAAACTGCTCGATGCAACAGTAGAGCATAATATAATGGAATGAAACTTTGTATTTTAAGTTTAATTTTCATGATTGAATTTGAATTGAAGATAAAACACACACATCTTGAAAATATATTTTCAATTAAGCACTGTTGAATGACAAGCTAATTCTAAAAACAACGGTCACCTGCGTAAATGCAAAGCTCTTCAGTAAACTGAATGGGGCACTTGGCTGCTTGGCGTTTGTGTACGTTTGTAAAAACAATACACTAGATTTGGCTGACTCATTATGTTGAGTGAAGATGGCTCAGTGACTGACACCAAATCAGTTGGGTTTCAATCTGGGGTTGAGGCATTCGGTTGTCTACTCGCATTGAGGAGCTGTGAATGACATATATATATATGTGTGTGTGTGTGTAACAAATGTAGGAAAATAGGAAAGAACACATTAGGTAAATAATCAGGAGTTCTTTAGTATTTTTGTTTTTATTTTTAAAAAATAGTGCTCCATACGGAAGTAGAGCTTAAATTATAATTATTTTTTTAAAAATATGATTCCTTCGCTGCATATGAGTTCTCAGGTTTCAAAAACGAAAGCCATTCCTAAATTTTCGCTTGAGAATAAACAGGGCTTGATACTTTAACTCAATTTAATTTTAATAATTATATTGAGCTTTTTGGCTCTTGTTTTTGAAACATGAGAACTCTTATGTAGTGAAGGAATCATTTTTTAAAAAATAATTATATATATATATATATATATATATATATATATAGAGAGAGAGAGAGGGAGAATATCTTCTTTCGAGCATGTTTGGTTGAATAATCTGGACATATTTTACCTATTCTTTTTTATCTTAATCCTGACAAATTCTCAAATCAACTTCTTAATGTTGATATTAAATTCATTAAGGAAGTTGCCGTAGTGTTTTCATTTCTTTTATTTTCCCAAGTACTTTCGCTCTCATCCATGATTATCTTCAGGGATGATTTGCTAAGATAACAAAATTAATGTAATTGATACTTGTGAATTTTTTTGGAAATGTGCATGGAACGCGTTCTGTTACAATTATAAGCATGTATGAATGCATTGGATGTGTTCAGTTTGTTGATTTTCAATTTCAGTTGGTTAGTGGGTCTTTTTGTTTTTTAAAATTTGGTGTTATCATTGAGTATTTGCCATAATTTTAAATTATAATCTGATTTATTTAATACAACAAAGATATTGGTTTTATCTGCTTTTTAAAAATTATATGAGTATGGTTATGTTGCTCCTTAGCAGGAATGATTTTTTTTTTTTTTTTTTTTTTTTTTGTTAGGAGCTTGGACAAGTTTTACAATTATATAAATTAAAATTACCTCCCTTAGGTAAAACATAATAGTTTTAAGTTAATTTCTAAATTCTATCTAGCAGAGTGCATTCATATGTATTTATAATTATAGCAGAGCATGTTTCATGTGCATTTACAAAAAATATCAGTAGTCTATTGTATTATTCTAAATGTTACTTTGGTGTGGGCATTGATGGTTATGTTTTGAACTACTCTTGAGGCTATTGAGTGGAAATAATTGTGGATCTGAATGATTTTTTGTGACTATTTTTGTTTTGTTTGTTAATGTTTTTTTATTTATTGATTATTTTATTGGTGGTTTTTATTATTACATTTACTTGTGTTTGTGTGCATTCATGGATTGTTAATTTATGTATTGTTTACTTTACTTACTTATTTTTTGGTTTGGATTAATTTATTTTACTTATTTTTGTTTCTTCTTGTTAGTTTTTAAGTAATGTAGTAAAAATTTGTTTTCTTTGTCTGCATTTTGAGATGATATCTAATTGTTTATTTACTAGTTTGTGTTGACCTGGGAAGGTAATTATAACTATTTTCTCCTCCCGACATAGTTTACATTTGCCTGATACTGTTTTCATTATTTTTCATAATATTTTTGATGTGGTTTGGTTTGCAAACATAATTGCCAATTTATACAACTAGATATAAAAGAATTACACTCTTCTGTAACAGAACCCATGCTGGATAAGGCAAATCTTCTGGCCATGATTGCCAGACTGTCACTGTGGGTGTTGACTTTAATGTCCACTTTTACATACACTTTATCCCTGATATAGCATACTTTAAAACTATAGTTTATCATATATATATATATATATATATATATATATAGCGTTTCTTAAATTTGAAAATGTCGAAAAACTTACTACATTTTTTATATTTGCATTTGCCTTAAAATGGGGGAAACTCATAAGTTTTCTTTTTATTTATATATATATATATATATATTAATGCATGTTTCATTAAATAATATAGACAAGTTTTATTTATTAAAGGAAACCTGCATTAATATATATATATATATATATATATATATATATATATATATATATATACGCACAAACAAACAAAAAGAAAACTTATCTTAGCTGACGAGTTTCCCACCCTCTCAGGGACTTTATTAAGGCAAATATATATATATATATATATATTTCAAAGGAAGAGATTTTGTATGCTCTGTGAAACGCATTTCAAAAATAGAGCATTTATGTGATAACACTTCTAAGCCAAAATTATAAAAAAATAAACAAAATTGGCATTAATTTATATAGTAAAGATTTTTTCATTGTTTATATTCTTTGCATTTACCTATGATCAACATTGCCGTAATTATTGCAGAAATGTATCAGTTTAATTCCAAAACAGCTCATAGATCTGCAACGTGAAGCATTTACCATCAATTTATATGGGGTCAGAATCTCCACCCCCCCCCCAAAAAAAAATCGGAGGTCAATAAATAACATTGCTTGAGTTGTCTATGATTGACAGTTCTGTAATGAATACAGAGTGTGATTTTAATTCTGAAAATGTCAACAGATTTACAAATTGTAGCAATTACCATTAATTTATATGGGACAGCTTTGTATTCTCAGATCTCCCCTCCCAAATCAATAACCTTGCTTGTGTTGTCTGCTATGATTGACGGTGCTCTAACGATTGCAGAAAAGTATCACTTAAGTTTTGAAAAGGCACTTATTTTTAAAGCCCATCTGCCAGGTGTTCTGAATGCTGACAAAGAAGAGATTGATATTAGGTTGGTGCAAAAATAATGACGCAATAATGTCGTTTTTTGACGTTAAAAAATACGTCAAAAAACGACATTATTACGTCATTATTTTTGCACCAACCTAATAGAAAAATGTGTCGGTCAAGTCTTATTACAAACCTTAAATTAAAATTTATTGTTCGGAATCTGGGATCATGAAAACATTGATTAATATATAAATTAATTGCATAAAGCCAACTCTAAAAAAACAAAAAAATGTGTACCTTATTTGCATATGTGTAGAAGATGAATATGTGTCCGTTTGTTTTCAGTACATGGAGTGGGATTTAATTTTTCAAATTAGTTCTCAAGGGAAATTATGGAAATTAATCCATAATAAAAAAGAAAACTGTGGAGAGACATGATCATCAAAGATATCCAGAAAATATATAGCATTAAAAAGAAAAAAAAAATTAGTGCTATCTGCTGGTTCCTCTGCAGGAAGAGTAATCATTGACAAGAGAAACAAAAAGAAAGAAAAAATCCTGATTTGGATACAAGACAGGCTTGAGGATTGTTAAAAAACACACTGTGTGAAATGCTGTGTTAAAACCAGTTAGGATGAGAATATTTGGCTGACTAACTTGTGGAATGGTTTTCCACATTAAAATAATCAGAAAATATTGAATTTTATTCCACTTTTCTCTGCTTATTTTCTCTCGTTATACTTTGTTTATTGACTCAATCTGTAGGTCTGGATTTTTTTTGTCACTTTGTCTAAAGTTTCTTACCTCGTTTTCTCCAGCGTCTGCCTCCTCAGCTGAACTTTCAGTTTCTTCATTACAGGATGTCTCTCCTGTCAAAATTGTCATCATTTGTCGACTTAACTTGTTTGATGTCTCAAAGTTTTCCCTTATTTCACTTTTTCTTTTTCTTTTTTTCTCTCCTCCCTCTCAATCTTTGTATGCGAAGAATATATCTATGTGTAGACATTTTTCTTTCATATGCATATTGGAAGCAGTAGATTTGTCTGAATGCATTTGTGCCTGTATATTCCACCTTCTTTATTTGATCATCTATCTTTTCACACACACATGTTTGTGTGTCTGTTTATTAGTTAGCATCTATATATGTACATATACATCTATGAATTTCCATGCATAAGATCGTCCTGGGTATGACAATAAACTACATCCAGCAGCAAGGCCTCTAATCAGGAGGTTTTGAGGAGTGTGAAACCATCTAATTGCTACCGTTCCCAGGTCGACCCTGACTTGAGGTGGTAGCAGCTGTTAGGGTCCTGGCTATGGTCAAATAGTTAACCCTAGACTTGGGGTGAAACACTATGTAAGTATAAAGATAGATTTTTATAGTAAAAATACCAGCAATACATTTTTAAAAAAATATATATTACCAGCAATATATTTGACTCTCAACAAAAAACCTCTTTAAAAAAAATGTCAATGAAACCTTATTTGCAAACTGATTTTTTTTTTTCCAAAGAATGCTTCTTCTAATCATACAAATATATCCTAAGAATCTTGTCAGCAAGATGGAGCTTCATTTGGACTTTTCAGTGCCAAGAAGATGAAGCCCTTTTCATAAGCTTTCACTTAGAACACAAAAAAAAAATCGATAAAAAATCGCACAACACAGGAAACTATCATAGAAACCTCCATTGAAAGGCCCAGATGTGTAAGAAATATGAGAAACAATCTGGTTGGTATGAAAACCAGCTAGCTTATCTCAAGGCTTGTATTATCAGGTCAATGGATCAATGAATTTTTCTTTCAACAAGACAGCACACCACCACACTACCAGCAAGACGTGTGAGCTTAGAAGGACACTGGCTAGGACGAAGAGGAACAGTTAAACCAATATGCTTTGAGCAGATATGAATGTATGTGAGAGATTCATGGAAGATTAAAGTTTAAAAAGCAGTAAAATTGACCTTGCCAATCAAACGATTCTCCGTGGCTCGATTGGTTAAGGCACGCCAGGCTAAATGACAGTTCTGTTTAGGATACAGGTTCAATTCCTGTCGGAGAACGAATATTTTCTATGAAAATTTCTTGGATATTCAGGCCAGTAAATGCTATTAATACTGTTTATTATAAAACAGAGCATTTACTTAAATATTTGTATCTATAAAAAGAATGTATAAACATAAAAATGTCTTAAAATAATTGTCGGACTTTGTCCATTTCATAATATATATACATATGCATATATATATATATATATATATATATATGGTTTTAAGGTGTTATATTTATGGGTAAAAGTGCTCAATATCAGGGATAGAGCATATGTAAATATAAAAGTGAACACTGAAGTCACAATATCGAGTGGCAACAGTCTTTTTTATCCTTGAACACGATCTTCTGGATGTGTGCGCCAACATATGCTTGTACTCACTTACGGACATGTGATGAAAACTAGAGTTTATATAGACCCACATATATGTACACAGTTCTTTACATGCATCAAAATGCATAATGCATGCACAAATTTCTCTTATCCTTCCATTATAGAATATAGAAGCCTCATTGTCATTCTAAAAGTCTGCCGTGTCGAGTCTGAAAAGTTATTGTCATCAGAGAAAAGGGAAGACGTTAAATTAACATTTTCTTTTGTGAAGTTTAAAGCTTCAGTTAACTGGGAGAAATTCTTTTTTTTTTCCTCTGTAGATTGGCAAGTCGAGTGTAATATTTGGCATTTTTCTGTTTTCTTGTGTCAAAGAGGAAAGAATTCTACTTTGTGTTGCTTTATGTTTCTTGTAGAAGCAGTGTTGCATGGAACATTTCAGACATTAATGCCAGGCACTTTTTTGTTTTGTTTTAATGCAGTCCTTTCTTGTTCCTCTGCATATTGTTATTATTTCTGCTGAGGATGGGCACAGATTCGGCAAGAAATTTTTTTTATATGCTGTCCTCCATTTCTTTTTTTTTTTTTTCTTTTTTTTTTTTCCAGGACTTTGCAAACAGTTGTAATTGTATCTGTCTCAGTGCCATAGACATATGTTCATTGCAAGATGTTTTAAATTATCATTTCTAAACCTTTTGCCATTTCGAGCATTCATTTTTTAATATGTTCATTGAGACACAATTTCTTTTTTCAATCAAAATCTGTCGAGTTCAATGTGAAATTTAACACAGTTACAACCTTATACAGTTCTATAGAACAAAGGCTGAATATCAGAGGTGAGCAGAGATTTGTAACCAAATTTCCATTCATCTGTAAGAATCAGCCTTGATTCTCACAAATGAGCTGAGATTTCTCACATATATCTCTGTTCACCTGTGAGACTCAACCTCAAGTCAAAGAGCAGAGCAGAGATTTCTAGTCCAACTGTTTGTCTGTAAGACTCAACCTCCAGTGACAGAGCTGAGTAGAGATATCTAGACAAATCTTTTGTTGGAGATACTCAGCCTCGAGCCATAGAACTGAGCTGAGATATCTCGTCAAATTATTTGTCTGTGACACTTTGCCTCGAGTCAGCTGAACAGATTTCTAGTTTGATCTCTGTTCACCAGTGAGACTCAACTTAAAAAAAGTGATTTCTATATTTTGTTTTGGAAGCCTAACAGTTACTGGCACACAAAGTGTACACATGGAGAAAGCGATAATATATATAGTTAAATTCCCAGATCAATTCTGTGGACAAGACAGATTGGTATAAAATGACAATTGGAAAAAAATCTTTTTCAAGGCATATATATATATATATATATATATATATATATATATATATATATATATATATATGATAATAGGTGCTGCCACCCTGGGTCAGGGTGGTAGCACCTGTTCAGGTCCCAGCTATGGGCAAATAGTACCCCCTCCCTCAGAAAAAAAAAAACAATGTAACTATAAAAATACATATTTATGTTAAAATTACCAACAATACATATTTGAAACAAAATGACCAACATTATATTTTATCTGTAGTTGAAGGCATACAATTCAAAATATATTTATATTTTTATAATAAAATGACCAACAATACATTTTTAATAGCAGAAAAACAATGCTACACTAAAAAAAATATATAAATACACTTTTATAGCAAAATTACAAACAATACATTTTTATGATCTCCAAAATACATATCTCAAAACATACCTTTACCCTGAAAGTATGTGATTATGTACAAAATATCTGTAGTTGAAAGCATACATATGAAATATTTAGATTTCAGCATTAAATAAACCATAAATGTTGATATACTGCCCAAAAAATTCAATCATCTAAACAATTGCATGAAAGAATTTTCATGACATTACTCTATATAATATTCTACAATTTCTTAAAGAAATCAAACTGTATTCCTAAATAGGTAACTAGCAGGACAGACTGAGTTCTATAGCCTTGGATGGAAAATGGTCTACCACAGAAAGAAATGGCAACCTGCTACAGGAAAAAAATCTGCCTCGTCAGTCATGTATCAAAAGATATATGATCACCTGTGTATCATTCATGGCACATCACTGGTTCCAAAATCAAAAAACAAAAAAATCTAAAAACCTGTCCTAAGAATTTCAAATAAAGGATTTTTTTTCTCTTCCCAATCGAATTCCAGTTGAATCTATTTAATACCATTGGAAAAGGTATGAATATATATATATATATATATATATATATATATATATATATATATATATATAGCTGTCTCATGTCATCCTGTCTTTTCTATCTTATTTTAGTCTCTTCTCATTTTCTTTATAGAATTATTATTATTACTTCTGATCTTTTTATTAATCCTCTTCCTCCTCCTCATCATCATCATTTCTTCCTGTCTTTTCATTATTCTTATGATTATTCAAATATTTGCTGGATTCATCTACTCATTGGTCAGATATTTGTCTCGTTATGACCAGGTTTATTTGTCCATTGCATTGAACACCAGAAATAAAAGCTCTCTCTTGAGTCCAAGACACTCACTGAAATGAATGAGTGTCTTAGAGAATGGATTATCAACTGTAAAAGTGAGTGAATGTGAAATAAAGTCTGCAGGTGCCTTTATCTATCTGCTGATCAGATGAATGAAGATTCTACAGTAGGTGTGCAGGATTCTTGTCTGCCTGTTGTAAAGATAATGTGAAAAAAAACTTGAGAAACTGTTGTGGTGACGTGTGATGAGAGAAATTCTCTTACAACAGGTGTGTGCGTGAGTGTACATATATAGAGCTTAAGTCGATAAATAATTGTCTCTTGATTGAGAAGACACAAAATGAAAGCAAGGAGAACGTAGATTCTGTTAAATACATCGATTTGATTGTGTATATATGTATATTTAGAAAGTAAGAATCCATTTAAATAAATTTTGTTGAATTCAACAATGCCTGATATGATCAAAAGTACTCAAACAAAAAACGTAAATTTTAGACAGTCCTTGGTTCATTGTATTATGCCAGACAATTTTTCTTGTCAGAATCTGTCTAGCCCTTTTATAAATCGACCATTCGACCATACATTGAATATTGCTGCAATATCTGGTTTAATGCTCCAACTGTATATCTCAAGATTCTTGACAATATCTATGTTTCCGAGATGAGGTATTATGTACACTATTTACATTATTCGGACTATTGTCCTCATCTTTGTTGCCATATTTATCTGATCCTTCTGTATCTGTCTATATTTCTGAGATGAGGTATTATGTACACTATTTACATTATTTGGACTATTGTCCTCATCTTTGTTGCCATATTTATCACAACGTTTCAGCCATTGTACACTCTGGCCTTCTTCAGGTGCTTCGAATACACAGATGTCCTCAAGGACACATAGCACAGTGGATAAAGGCATTAGTTAGATCCAGTGACAGGACCCAAAGAGTGTGAGTTCATTACCTGATTAAGGCAGTGGAGAACTTAGGGGAATTAACAGGAGATAACTGATAACTGACATCCATTAAACATGGCATGTGGAACTAGAACAGTTTACCACAGTGAGTGAAATAAAGGGTTCAGTTTGACATTCCAACCACCTGAAGAAGGCCAGAGCATACAATAGCCGAAACGTGATAAATATGGCGACAAAGATGAGGACAATAGTCCGAATAATGTAAATAGTGAAGAATTGAATTGATGGAGACTGAATATACATCTTAGGCAACTGCATGTGTCATTCAGTCCGCCACAAGCACCATTCTGTAAATCTCCATATCATCATTGTTGTAACTGAGTTATCAAAAATGACAACAGAAAACTGGAATTGGTTTAACAAGTTTATTACCTTTCGTTACAGGGAAAGATAATGTAGAATAAAAACTAGGGAAGAGAATGCTTAGCTGTGAGTGACTGTTTTCAGCAAAAGTTACTGCTCCTCCTGCTACTCCTCTTGATGTAGGTGCATTTTTATGTTTTTCATCTGACGTCTGGGTCCAAACTTGTAGGCAAATATTCTCCCTCACAACAATCATCATGTTGTCCATCATCATCATCATTCTGTTAATCTTCTTATCATCCTTGTCATTCTGTCCACCACCATGTCATCATCATCATCATGCTGTCCATCCCAATATCATCATCATCATGCTGTCCATCCCATTATCATCATCTTATTAGCACTTTGTCTACCACCACCATCATCATCATACTGTCCAAGTTCATATCATCATCATCATCATCATGCTGTCCATCCCAATATCATCATCATCATCATCATGCTGTCCATCCCAATATCATCATCATCATCATCATGCTGTCCATCCCAATATCATCATCATCATCATCATGCTGTCCATCCCAATATCATCATCATCATCATCATGCTGTCCATCCCAATATCATCATCATCATCATCATCATCATGCTGTCCATCCCAATATCATCATCATCATCATCATCATGCTGTCCATCCCAATATCATCATCATCATCATCATCATGCTGTCCATCCCAATATCATCATCATCATCATCATCATCATGCTGTCCATCACAATATCATCATCATCATCATCATCATCATGCTGTCCATCCCAATATCATCATCATCATCATCATCATGCTGTCCATCCCAATATCATCGTCTTATTAGCACTTTGTCTACCACCACCACCATCATCATCATCATACTGTCCAAGTTCATATCATCATCATGCTGTCCATCCCAATATCATCATCATCATGCTGTCCATCTCAATATCATCATCATCATGCTGTCCATCCCAATATCATCATCATCATGCTGCCCATCTCATTATCATCATCGTCTTATTAGCACTCTGTTCACAACCATTATCATCGTGCTGTCCATCTCCATGTCATTATCATCATCCTCATCACTTTGGCCATCTCCATATCATCATGCTGTCCATCTCCAGATCATTATCATCATCTTATTATCATTCTCTTCATATCACTGTGATCTTCATGCTGTCCACATCACTATCATCATCATGGTATCAATTTTCATATCATCAATGAAATAGGCATCATATAAATTGGTCTACTTGATGTTGTTCTATTAATTAATATTGCTATCTAAAGATTGCTTCTGGCATCAAACTCTGAGTCATGGTACATCAAGACATAAAGAATTTCATTTACATATATATATATATATATATATATATATATATATATATATATATATGCAGACAGAAAGGTATATATTGGCATAAAAGATTTGTAGTGTTTGAAGATACCATTCCCAAGTGGCAGAGGAACAGATGAATTTTCTGATAAGGAAACAATAAGAAAGTGGGCAACATAATCCCAGGTGCTCAATGAAAACTGGAATGGCTTATTTCAGCATTTATTGCTTTAAAGAGTCATCAAGAGATGAACAGACAGAAACGGTTTGTTGAAGAATTTTTCACAATCTACCCTCTCTTTGCTCATACTTATTAAGATAATGGCTGTTTTGAGATGGAAAGTCTAGTTTGACTTGGTTTAAATTTATTGGTTGTAACCCAGCTCCTCATTTAAAATATAATTATGTTGAATGGTTATTAAGTTTAAGTTAATCTGTTCAGAAGCAACATGTCACAAGTTTACAGTCTTGAGTAAAGAAAATATATTGCTTACTTACACAATCTGTGGGTGTGTTTAAATAATGCCGACACAAATTCCTGGGCATTGACAATCCCTTTCTTTTTGATTTAGATGCATCTTTGTAATAAAATCATTTGTAATGTATTTACATTTTTGTGTGTATGTATATATATATATATATATATATATATATATATATATATATATATATATATATATATATATATATACACATACATGGTTGGATTGATGTGAGTTTGTGACCCTGGGTTTCATGCTTTTGCGTTCGTCAGACAAACTGATAAATTTTTTTTTAAATTTTGGATTTATGTAGATTGCTTGTATTGGTGTTATTATGGAAGTAGGGGTAAAATCGTTGTGATGTTACTCATGCTAATGCAAACATAGATGTATGTCCGTACACCCATTGGGGTACACAGACGCACATACATACGCACTCGCCCGCCGGGGATCATACAAACATAAACATATGTGGACAGTATGTGACTTGATATATGTATGTATATGTGTGCTGTTGTCTGCATACATACGCATTTGTTTGCTGAAATTCAAAGATGGGATGTGTAGCGAATATTTCTTGTGAATATATACATGTCAACAATCAGAGCATTTTTCTATTCTTTCACTGAATAATATTTCCTCACACACGTATATATGTGTGGTGGGGTCTGTGTAAAATTATGATAGGTAAACATTGCTATTACTTTTAATTTTTTAAGGCTGATTTGTTATTATTTTAAAGCTGGTTATTTGCTTGTTTTTGATGACTGCGTATATGTAACTGGTAGAAGTTGCAGTTCATAATCCTTATTGGTTTTAAATATACTGGGGGAGGGGGAAGTAATTTACCTTAATAATTATAGCGGATTGATATGGCAATAGTAGATGTGATGTGGTAGTAATGGCATTGGGGCATTGGTGGTAATGATAATATTAGTAGCTAATAGTTATTGTAAAGTGGTAGAAGTGATTAGTAATGGTGGAATGATAATAACAATAAATGTAATTATTGTGAAAAAAAAAAAACCCAACAACCACTAAAGAGTGGTTGTTGGGTTTTTTTTTTTTTTTTTTGGTTTTTTATCCATTTGGTATAAATTCAGATAACAGGCATTTATTCTTATGCCTACATTTGGAAATTATCTCTCATCTTTGTTATCTCTATCTCTGAGATTGAGCACTTTCTAATAAGTACCACATATATAATATATAAATAATAATATATATAATATATTACATAAATATATATATATATTTATATACACAGACTATTCACACACACACACTTATATATATATATATATATATATATATATATATATATATATAAAAGCTCCAGTAATGCTTGGATTCATTCCTGACTCTTGACAATTCCTTTTTCCCTGTTTTTTGATATTTTACGATGAAAGTAAATGCATGTTTCATTGTAATTGTGGAGTATACATGCATGTCTGCGTGTAAACTTTTCTGGAGTGTGTTGACATGTAAAAATTTAGTTGTGTGTGTGAGTGTCTATAAATTTAGTTCTGTGTGTGTACTTCTGTGCCTGTGTTTGTATATATTTATTTTTATGTGTGTATATAAATTCATATTTAAATCACATTGACTTATAAACAAGAATTCACTAAATGTTTTACAGCATTTTTACAGAACTGAGAAACATGTCAGTTGATTTCAATAAAAACTGGAATTGATCTTATATATATGTGTGTGTGTGTGTTTATGGACATATGTGTGAATACATTTATTTCTGCATGTTATACCAGTAACTATTTAAAGATTTGTCTGCTAATGTATTTGTGTGTGTATTCTCCTGAAATTAAAGAAACTGTACAAAGCTTAGAACAGCTCTTGATCAAACATAATAGACATTCATTGTCTGTTATATTTAACAATATATATATAATAAAGAGAGAGAGAGAGAGAGAACGAAAATAATATAAATTCGAATGTTTATAGCATTAATTTAAAAGAGGGCTCAGTACCAAGAGTAGAGCAATAATTATTTATTATAAAGATATTAAATACAAACAACTACTCACGACAAAGATTCACCTGTTTAGATGCATTTGCATCAAAACAAAAATGCATCTATGTTGTGAGTATTTGTTTGTCCATATGTAACATCTGTATAATATATATATATATATATATATATATAGATATAGATATAGATTCTTGTGTGTATGGCTATATTTGTATTGATTTGTGTGTATGTCTCTGTTTATTTTTTATTTTTTTTAAGCAATTTCAGTCTAAGCAAGGTAATAAAGCCACTAAGGCTCAAGGGATTACTTTTGTGGAAAAATTGAAAATGAGAAACTTTTACTAAAGTGCAAGAAGAAAAGAGTAATCAGGAGGAAAGAAAGTCACTGACATTGCATTTAAATTTTTGAAGATTAAAGTTGGCTGGAAATGTGTGTGTTTAAATATGCGTATATAAATGCTTGTCTATTTATTCATGTGTGTGAGTACCTATGTTTATGTTCATATATATTGGCTGCAATGGATAAATTGTTGCCATTTTATACTTTTAATTTTGTGCATGCACATTGTTTTTGATTTTGTCAACTGCACAGTATAGTAGGGTCAGTTGGGCACCATTTGAGAAAAAGAGCACTATGACACAATTCACCCTGCCAGAAATTTGGAAACAGTATGCTGTACTGCTTGACATTTCTGTTGAAAGCTCCAGTATGAGCATTTTGGAGTGTTTGGGTGTCAATTTAAGGACAGTGCAGAGGATTTGGAAAGAGTTGGATGAGTTTAATGGTGATTACGAAGGTGTTTGACTTGATCATTAGTGATGGTGATGTTATACCTCCATTCATCTTCCCACAGAGCCTCATCAAGTGCCTTGAGGAGATAATGCTGACCTGGGTCAAGAGGGTGGCTGCTGACAAACTCTATGTCTAGCAACAGGACTCTGCACCATGCACCTCAAGCAAGAGAACCCAGTCATGGCTGTTAGACAATTTCTGCTACATCACCCACCTAACTGCCCAGACTGCAACCCCCTTGATTATTATCTGTGGGGCGGTGTTGAGCGAGAGACCAACATAACTCCTTGTAACACCAAAGATGAACTGAAGTCAAGGATTCTGGCAACATTCGCCAACTTGATATATGCTATATCAAGCCTCAGGATTTTGAAATTGGTCTAATTTTGTTCCAATTCAGCATATTTGTCAAGTTATGATTATTTGAAGTTAATCAAAATTCACACATGTTGAATCATTTATTCTTAGCTGATCAGTTCTGGATAGTTGCCTTTTCTGCCTCTTTTGCTATGAAAGTCATTGGAAACTTGTTAAATAAATATTATGAGTGAAAGACAGGTTTAACTTGACACTTTAAAAGAAAAAATAATCACCTCCATCAAGTGGGTTTTGGAGCCCTACAGCACAAAATTCAGTCAAATCAACAAAATTGTTTGCCATATTTTGCTTGTTTATTTGTCTCACTCCTCAACTTCAAACAATTGTAGCAAAAAATGCCCATGACAATTTTTTCTCTCTTTTAGTGTAAGTTCTCAAACATAAAAGGAATTTAAAACAGACTTGCTTCCTTTCATACATCAAATTCTTCATTTCTCATTTTTGGCACCATATGCTCTGCACTAAATATCGGTTTTCAACATAACTTTCCTTGTATTTATCAGAAATTCACTATCTAGACCTCTATTTGTATGATTTTAAGAGTGTTGAGTCCATATCTGACTCTTAAAAATAAGTCTAAATAGGTTAAATGCAAAATTAAGCTCTTCTCAGGAATTAATAATTTTCAGCCAAAACACCAACTTTTTCATTAGAAATTTGAAAATTTTATTTTTATCAATCCATATAATAATTATCAAGGTGTATTTACTTATATATTTCCTGTCCCATCTGTAGTGAGAAGGGAAGTAAATCAACTAATTAAGTTTATTTATGTAAATTAGATTTATGTTAATTAATAAATTTTTGAGTGACAACTTGATGATTTTAATAATCCATACAAATTATTTATCTGCATTTAGACAAAATTAGTTTCCGATTAAAATGAACTGTTTAATCAATTAACTCTTTTACTCCTACGTTTCATAAATTGCAGTCTTATTTGTTCTAGCCTTTCATGTGAGGCACTCAGATACCATTGTTACATGTTGGAAATTGTAACAAAGAAAAAAAAAAATGATTTACCAAAACACAGAGCTAAATCACAAACAAATATTTAATTTACTAAAACACAACATAAAATATATACAAGATATACAATTGTGGCTTACAAAAAACAGAAAACACAGAATTTATGAGCGAAGTGTTACGAGGGAGAAGGAAATGGAGTCAAGTTTTATTACCACTTTAGTGCTAATAACTGGAAATCCATAAATGTGAGATTATATTGAATAATTTGTAGTTTGGTCAATGAAAATAGTCAAAACTCTACCAGATTTGTTCCATGTGGTTCTCTTTTGAGGTTTTTGTTGGTTGGTAACTTTTCATAGAGATTCTTTCGGCTGGATATAATAATCCTTGAATCAAAAAAGCCGGAGTTGATACTGGCAGAAATTTCCTTTCACCAACTGACAACCCTGTTCCAAAAACCTATTTTTATAGGGGCTAGCACCTAATTAGCATATTTCTAAATGTTTCTCGAATCATCTAGATTTTTCTCGAATATACTGGAATGATTTAGAATCTTCCAAACGTTCTATTTCTAATTTCTCTATTTTACAACTACTTCATGAATGAAAACTTTTTTGTAGTAACAACTAGGACTCGGTAGAATCCCTTACTATAGAAATGCATCCTCGTAACACTATTAAGTGATCATCTTGTTTCGACTTGGTCTTGTAATAGCCTCTGTTGTCACCGCCTTTGTTATTCTGTTGCTAATCTTTTTCTTTCGAGAGATATTTCCATTTCACTGTTACATTAATTACGTAAAATTTTTAACATGAAAAGATATTGAGCAAAATGTGATTTATATAATACCAGGAGTAATCCATAGATACGATTGAACATTTTAAAAAAAATAGCAAATTAATTAAACGGTTCATTGGCGGCGTCTATTTTAGTTTTGAATTCTTCATCTCTGATTTATTGAATCTCAATACATTGTTTCACAAAGAATTCAAAAGGTGAGTTTAAGGCCAATGAAGTTTCACAAAGAATTCAAAAGGTGAGTGTATGGCCAATGAAGTATCACAAAGAATTCAAAAGTCCAGTATATTTGTTAAGTTGGAACACCAATTATGTAGATAAGGGAGGCTTTTCGAGACCATGCTTGTGTCTGAATATCATTATTGCATACATGTGACACATGGGTTGTCTCTCATGATCATTTGAGCACTTTCAACAGCAATGTTTGTATGAACTACTTGGAATCAACTGGAGAATGCATGTTGGTGACACTGATATGCATGAAGTTTTCAGTGTAATGGCATTGAAGCAACAATTCTCAAACATAATTTGTGTTGGAATGGTCATGTTACTTACAGCAGGATTCCGAAGGACAATTTTTTCTGGATAGCATGTTAACATTTACCACGCTAATATCTTTCTAGAATTGTTCCCTCTGCTACTGCATTTTTTCTAGGGTTTAAAAACATGAACGCTTACTGTTCTAAAATTTTTATAACTTTCTTTCTGTTCTGCGTATAGATTTTCATTTTTGTATACTAATAAAAGAATGGATGATTAATATTTTTATGTAATGCATTACGTTTTGCATGCATGTTTTGACATTGAAAATAATAAATTGAAACTTAAAATAAAAAACAAATACATTAAAAATACATAAAGAATTCAAGGTACTTTAACTTTTATTACTCCTTGTGGAAGTTCTGGGGGTGCAATAAGAAGCAAAATCTCTAAGAAGGCTTTCATGTCATAAAAAAAGTAACGTGTTTCCTCATGTTTACATACAAGAAGACACTAGCATTTGTTTGCTCTTTCTTTTACCTGATTCATATTTATTCATCTTGTTGATGAATAAAGTTATTTCATTGTTTATAAATAAACAAAATAATTCACTTTCAGAAAGGCTATCCAGTATATCAATGGTCATCAGTAATTTCCATAAAATTAGTCAGTCATGAATGGTAGCACTGGGGTGAAGAGTGTGACTGGGATAGTTTTGAGGAGATATTATATCAGTCAGCAGTACTGATCATAAATGTACAATAAAGTAAACTAAAAATTCACAGACAGAGAAATACATAAACACACTAATGTATAGACATATATAAAAACACACACTCTACCATCAGTAACTTGATAATCAGGTTATTAAACAATACAAAATGCACAGGGGGCAATAAACAGACAAACATATCAAAGACTTTGTCCTTACATGTCTGGAAAATATTTTTAAAATGAATGTTTATCTTTATAGAATTATTACAATTAATATCAAAATACCAAAATGTGTGGGGATTTTTTGTTTTTTTTAATTTCATGCACAGATATTTTTAAAAATGATATATTTCAGTTAGAATAAAGGAATCATTTTAGTACTTAAGTTATATCAATAGATAATATTGATATAACTTGTGTTAAAGATTGTAATAAGCCCGACAAACATTTGATGACCTTGAGTCACATTGAGATTTATATATATATATATATATATATATATATATATATATATATATATATATATATATATATATATGCACACATGGGTGAATTCTCATCTAAATTATACAAAAATGAAAATATCTCTCTCTTTTAACCGATAAATTCACCTAAATTACACAAAAAATATTTTGAAATACTAAAGAGTAAATTTATTCAATAAAATAACCATTGGCTTCAGGTTGGTGAATTTTGCCATAATCCTTGCCTTCAGTTCATGGTGTTACAAGAGATTTTGTTGGTCTCTTGCTCAACTGCACCCCACATATAATAATCAAGAGGGTTGCAGTCTGAGCAGTTAGGTGGCCAAATGTAAGGGTTGACTTAGTTGCAGAAATTGTCTTGACAGCCATGACTGGGTTCTTCTGCTTGTGTCGTATGGTGCAGAGTCTTGTTGTCAGATACAGAGTCTTCTAGTATCCACCCAGAGCAGCACTACCTTCTCAAGGCACTTGATGTAGGCCTCCGTGTTGAGTATGAGACTCTCAGCAACAAATTCAGGACTTCTTTTCCTATAAGAATGATCAGAATGAGTGATAATCTTAATAAACAGTAACAGATGAAAAACTGACAAGCAAATTATGAAAAGAAGTAATAACAATGACATTCTACACATGTGCACACACATTTGCATACAAAGGAGAAAAAAAATAAACAGTGTATAGTGTGAGGTCTACCTATATTTTCACAGTTTTAGAAAATGTGAGACAGATATAAATATCCAAGTTAGGCCTCACCAGATGCCAATCTGAGGGGAGGGGCACGGCATATTGAGGTAGACCTCACACTATAACAGCACTACATAAACTTGGCCTCCAATAAGAAAAAAAGCTCATTTATTATACTATTTTTTTTTTTTTAAACTTAATACAAAAATAAATGAAAATGTGAAAATCTGCAGACGATTGCTGCTACCTCCTGAGTGATCTGAACAATTACAAAAAATGTTTTTCTATCAAAACTCTGGCGGCAGGAAGCTGAATATAACATCAATCAGCTCAGTTAGAAATTTTATATTTGTCTTAATCATATATAATTGTGTATTTGGGCAGCAATATATTTTTTATACAAGTTTAATTTAATTTTTTTTTGTGTTTGTATAATTTTCTTTAGTGGGCATAAATTATGTAGAAATTATTCAAATGTTCTATATGTCCAAGTGCATTTGGATATACTTTAGCCATTATCAAGGATGAATTTTATCTTTACTATTTACTTTTTATGTATGTATTTAGAGAATTTCTGTGTAATTTATGTCCATGAAGAAGAAAATTATAAGAACACAAAAAGTAAATAAAAAAAAATTTAACCACAATACCATGTCAGTCTTTTTAATGAAATGTATGTATGTATGTGTGTGTGTGTGTGTATATATATATATATATATATACACACACACACATATATGTATATGTATCGTACTTATAAAAACCCAGGTTGTGTGTGTCTGTTCATTTATATATTGGATCGGATTTCCTACATTTTTCAACCGATTTCAGCAAAACTTCACAGGACTACGTAAAATTACCTTGCAGTTGTTCTGGCAGTGCCAAAAGTTGGAAAAACACAATTGTTTTTGCACAGAATGAATTTGAAAACACAATTAAAAGGCATCACTGTCGCGAGAATGAAAGGGGGACAACTCATATCGAGTTATACTTATTATAAAACCCAGGTTGTTTGTGTGTGTATCCGTTTATATATGGGATCAGATTTCCTACATTTTTCAACCGATTTAACAAAACTTCACTTTGGTGTGGGGGTGGGGCAGGTAGTGTTTCTTATTGTCTTGCTCACTTTTTTCTTTATTTTTACATTCAGAATGCTTTAAAAATTCCATTTACAAGACAATTGTTTATAATAAAATTCTATTCAATCGGTAGACTCATAACGATTGAAAACAATGTTTTTGTTTGAATTTGGGTTTTTCCAATTCGTAAAAAAAAAAACAAACAAACAAAAAACTAATTAGGACATGCGTGTCCGTCAACCTTAAACAGTAATCTTTGTCAATTTTATTTTTCAGTCTTTATGATGGTCGATACTTGATCTATCTCTTACTGTTACATCCCCAGACAATGCTGGGCTCTACTGCTAGTATTTAAATAAAAAGAAAGAACAGTAAAATATGTAATCCGGTGTTCTTATTGATATTTTTATATGTAAATATACAGCGCATTAATATTATAAATTAACTGATTTAAAAAAAATTTTTTCGCTACACAGTAATAACCATGTTTCAAAAATAGAAGCTAAAAACTTTAAATTTAATTTTGTAATTAAATTAAAAACATTAGTTCCATTTCATCCTCAAGCGAATTTTGGAGTAACTTATTTTTTTAAATTTACTGAGTTTTAACTGCAAGGGAAATTCATAATTTACGGTTACCAAGGATACAGAGAAATCCAATCATCCAGACAAGGGGTGGTAGCGTGTTCATTTTTATTAACTTTATATATATATAGGAAAAAATGGATGGTAAAGTGGAACAGTATGTGTGTGATGTGTTTCGTCCTTTAAGAATTCATCAAACTAAATTCATGATGTTTCTGGGTCTACATAGGTACATGAACGAGGGATGCTAGGAATTTTAAATTTAATTTCTTTTGGTATATAATCTAGCTGATTTCCTTTGGATTATTTTCCTTTTTCTTTCCATCACTTTTGTCATGAGATATCTCACACTGTGATAGATCTTCCAGGAATGGTGAAAATGCAAGAACCAAGGTGCAAATTTACTGTGGATAATCAAGGCACTCTCTAAACATTTTTGGTGTAGTGAATATATGCATTATATTTATACAAGGTGTATCAAAAATATTTTTACAGACTTTGGTTGGCAGGTTCCGCATACCAAACCAAGGTCAAAAGTCCCTATAAACATATGTCCACAAATCCTTTGTTTTTGAGTTATTAGGTTTCAAGAAAGTTTATGGTAGCTGGCACAGTGTTGCCTTGTAGATTAGGTTACATTTGTCCTTTGTATACATCTGTGGCTATATTAGTCATTTGTGTACATCTGTGGCTAGTTTGTTTTCATTGTTTAATGTGTGTACTAGCGAGTTAACTGAGAAGTGTTCTATTTAGCAATGGCAGAATATATCATGAGTAGGCAGATACGATTTTTACATGTGGCCACGAATGGTCATGGATGCAAGGCTTTCTTTAGGCTTAATTACTCAAAAACGAAGGATTTGCAGACATAGGTTTAAATGGACCTTTGTCATTGTTTTGTTATGAGGATCCTACCCCCAAAGTTAGTAAAAGTATTTTTGATACACCCTGTATATGTGTGTCTGTGTATATATATATATATATATATAGAGAGAGAGAGAGAGAGAGAGAATGGAAAAGCCTTAAACTATGTGTTTTGTTGCCAAGATTGTATGCTGCCTTTTGCTTCTTCAGATACATCTAAGAAACCAAATACATCAGACTCTCTCTCGCTCTCTACAGTTGCTCTCTCACAGTCGTGCTGTCGCCTCTCTCTGTCTCTTTTACAAATACTTTCATGGTAATTGCTCCAAGGAGCTGCATTCGCTGGTTCCCAGACTTCATGAATTCAAGCGCCCTACGAGGCTGGCATCCTGCTCTCAACCTTTCACTGTTGAAACTACTAAATGTAGCCGTCTCTTCTACTCCAATAGCTTCATGTCTCGCACCTCTCACCTGTGGAATTCCCTTCCCTATTCCAGTTTCCCTGAGAGCTATAATCTCCAACTCTTCAAATATAATGTCAATCGACATCTCCAGTTGCCTTGATCTATCTACTATCTTCTCCTCATCCTTTCCTCTATCACTCCTATTTGATCTTGCTTCAAATCTTCTGTAACCCTTTGCCTCCTAGTGGCTTCTCCCCTTGCTTGGGGTGAAATGCTTAAAAATATATACACACACACACACAAAGGATGATTGAAAATTACTTTGAATTTATTAACTATAATTTTTAAAAGAAGTGGATATGAGAGGAAAACATTAAGCATGATGTTTTATTTAAAATTCGATATGAGCACCAAATTTCGCTACCTGCTTCTCAAGCTGTGCAAGAATTGCATCGTCTGATTTTACCAGGAACTCTTGTGGTATGGGAGACATAACTTTTTGTATTCACCCTTCAAGTTCTTCCAAAGTCTTGGTTTGGTATAATAGACTTGTTCCTTTACGCCCCCACCAAAAAAAAAAAAAAAAAAAAAAAAAATGTCACAAGGTGTTAATTCAAGACTCCTGGCTGGACACTCATACATAAAACAGTGAGTTTCTTTTCAATCATTCTGTATGTATATGTATCCATGTAAAGTAGGAAAGAAAGACAAATACAGTAATTGTACAAATCAAACACACAAAGCAATCTGGTCCTGTAAAATATCTGCACACTGTAAATATACACAATTTTGTGCTACTATTGAATTCATCCATGGACATGAGCTGAAGATTGTGTTTAAGAATGAAACAGACTGCTACTGCTGAATGTTAACTTAAGTATCCATGCTCTATCCTTGATATTGAGCACTTTAGCCCATAAATATAGCATACTGTAAAAGTATATTTTTATCATAAATGTACATACACTGTGTTAACGTTCAAAATTTTCAGGACTTGTTCCATTTTCTTATCCCTTTTTTTTTATTTTGAAAACACATTGTATATAGCTTTTCCACTTGGTCTTAACACACAAACTATATATATATATATATATATATATATATTAGGTTGTTGCAAAAATAATGACGGTTTTTGACGTAATTTTTAACGTAAAAAACCGTCGTTATTTTTGCACCAACCTTATATATATATATATATATATATATATATATATATATATATATATATATATATATATATATATAAATTTAAGTGGACATTGCTTTCAACATTCAGCAATGAGAGATGGTTTCATCCTAAATGCAATCGTCTGGAAACACAGTCACCTGGATTTTTACTAACAGTGTATAATTTTATATTTGCATAAGCTCTATTCCTGATATTGAGCACTTTAACCCACAATCATTGTGTACCTTAAAACTATGTTTGATCATTCATAAAATGAGAAGAAATGGAGTATGATTTCACTCTACGTAACATTTAATTTAAAAGAGGACACAATACAGAGTAGAGCCAAATATTTATTTTAGGATATTAAAACATGTTAAATCACTATGTAATTGCCATTATGTAGCGATTTTTAACATGTTTAAATATCCTAATATATATATATATATATATATATCTCAATGAATACTGGTGATAATAAAGCAACCTGCACCTGACAATTACCTCAAGCATGGAATTCAGACTTGTGTTAATGGTGAGGAACAATATATATATATATATATATATATATATATACGAAAAATTTCTCAGGCTTAACCTGTAGAAAAAGATCATGTATAAAGGTAAAAGACAATAGGAAAATTGTATTATTAGCCAACAATTTTCAACCAATGTGAACTTTTTCAAGGCAAAAATAAAATGAATTTATTGAAAACAAAATAACTATTAACAACAAACAAACTAGTTTCTAAGGACATTTTGTTCCTTGTTAATAGTTACTTTGTTTTCAATAAGTTCATTTTTGTTTTGAAAAATTCCACATTAGACAAAATGCATCAGCTAATAATACAGTTTTCCTATTGTCTTTTACCTTGTATATATATATATATATATATAACATTACATTACAAATAAATAAAATTCAAGAGTACTCCATCTGAATGGCAATTTTGCTCTGCAGGGAAAATTTTCCTTCAGGAGCTTCTCGACACTAAAAAGTTAGATAAATGCTAATAAATGATATCATAAATATATTGAGCTCTATTTGTGGATCATTTTTAATATTTTATTTTTTTAGGAGTCACTTGGATTACTTACCCATGTATTTTTACATATATTGCACATAAAGTGTAGGTGTTATTGAAACACCTCAATTTATGTGAAAAGCAGTCTTCAGGTGCTGACTCTTTACTGACCATTACTTATATTTAATTTTGAAAATATATCAGTTTACCATTATGCTGGTGTTGTTAAGCACTATCTATACTGGGAGATAGTGTTTACCAAAAACTTCTTTTAAATATATTTCCTATGACATTAAATCTAGCAACAATAATAACCAGTATTACCATATGAATATAAAAGGTTTATTATGAATTATTAATTTTACTTTATTTTATTTTAAAGTACTGTGTGATCAACTAGTAATTATTAATTATTTAATGAAAGGGAGCTAATTTAATCTAATTCAATATAAAATTAGTAACATTACTAAAGAAAAAAATAATAATAAATAAGTTTAAATGTAAATAAATATAATAAAATCATAACATAAAAACATAAAATATCTGTAAAAAATATATCTAATACAAAATGTATATTAAAAAAAGTCAATAAGTAATAATCCATAATATGTAATAAATAGTAAATAAATAAACAAATAATTTAATAAGCAAGTAGATAAATAAATACTAAGCAATAGCCTAAACTAAAATCTGATAGTATAGAAAAATTCATCTTGGTCTACATGCATAAGTAGATATTTATTTTTATGTCTCCATGTGACTGTCAATTAATTTTTCTTATTTAGTAAGCCTGGATTATTTATATGTTGTAAGATTTGCCATTAAACAGATAGTTAACTTAGACATATCATGTTGATTTCTTTTGGTTGTGATCCTTTCCAGTTTATTGATTAATTTCTTGGTAGCCATTGAAAATTGATTAAGAGAAAATACCAAAGTTTTCTTTCAAATAATTTTTCTTTTCCCAAGTACTTTCAATCTCATCTGAGACCATTTTCAGGGGGGTTAAATTGTCTGTGAATGTGCATATGTATTTTTGTAAATCCGAAATGTTTCAACTGTTCATTTTACTGCATTATGCAACATTCTAGATTTCAAAATTCATGTGTTTTTTTCCACAGTATAAGGGAGGTAACTTTTTCATTTTATTTTATATCTATTTTTTGTTGCTACAATCATTTAGGAACTTACGTTGCTTTACTCATAGTTGACTTTGTTTTGGGCTTTAATTCTCTTATGTAAAATGCTCCTAGGATTTTTAGTTTTTGCTTATTATTTTTATCTAATACATATATATTTTCAACTAATATCTGTCTAACCTGTGAGTGGGGGCATGAGTACTCCTTTAAATGCT
>OZ010615.1:28927783-28990283 GCA_963932145.1 Acanthosepion lycidas | reverse complement strand
AACTACCTCTCCCTTACATTAAGTATAAATGTCCTTTCATTTGCACTTTGTCTACAACTTTGCCATTGCTCACATGTTCAATCCATGGTATCCTCATCATCCTTCTGTAAAACCACATTTCTGTTGCTTCAAGTCTCTTCATTTGTGAGGTGATTGTCCATTGTTTACTGTCAGTATTCTCTTCTTACTTGGTCAGATTTTGAGAAAGGAAGGCAGTCAGACCCATAACTTTTCACCACCCCCATTATTTATATATATATATATATGTACACACCCACACACAATGTATTATGGTTTAAATTTTTAAGAACCTGTTCTGTCTTCATGTCAACTGTTTTTATCCTTGGGATTAATAACTGTATTTAACCAATAATTCATCACCATACTTCAAAGATTTCTTTGAGATGCTGACCTAATTTCAGAAAACAATTGAATTAGGTTGAATTGATATGGATAGAAACAAAAAAAGAAGTTACTTTTACATGAGTCCAGAAACTGGTTTGATGAACTTTGGTAATTTTAGTAACTGATTCAGTTTGTGTGAACTAGTTGAATGCCGATACTGTGTGTGCGTACCTGCTTGCATTAAGAAACACATTGTTTTAAAAGTGTCATTTTTTGTTTGGATGTTGAATCCAATGCAGCAAAATTTTTCAAGTCATGTCAGCAGCATGAACCAGCAATATGTAACAATGTGTAATTTTTTATTTTATTTTTTATGCAATCAAAAATTATAGTTATTTTTATTATTATGTTTTCTATTTTATTTTTTGTTGTAATGGAATGTCCCACACTCCCTATTGTTTGTGGACTGAGTATCTCAGTAGAGATATATAGTGTGCACAGATACCTAGCGGACTTTAGGAATTACTAGCTTGCTAACCGATTTCCTGTCTTTCTGCAGTATATTCTCTTTTACAATAAACCTCTCTTTCATCTACGTTTGTGTTTCTGTTCCTTTCACTTGAGTACCACCTTTATCTGTTTGTTACCTCTTTAAGGATACAACATTTTTTTTTCTTTTTATTAGTGGGTGGTTGCTTTTGTTGAATTGCATATTGAGAAAAGGGGAGGCCATTAGTAGCACACATTTACAAATGATGTAAGCAGAGTTTCAGATTTGACATTTGTAAATAAAAATGAAGTACAGATAAGTCAGAGATCAATATTTTTCAAATGTCATGACTTGAAAAATGTTTGATGAACAGTAATTTACAAAAATTGGTCCTTGTTTGTTATGAGCAGACTAATCAATTTCAGTAGTTCCTTTTTTTTTTTTTTTTCCACTCATCGAATGGGGTTCAGGCAAAGAATCAGTTCTACTTCAGTTTCATATTTGTTGTCCAGGAGGATTCTGAAGAAAGGCAATACCTTTTAATCCTGAATTTGAGACGATATAGAACAGCTTGTGTATTACAGTGTGAATTTATCTATGTCAGTGTTTCTCAACCAGTGCTTCCCAGAACCCCAGGGTTCCACAAGAGGTTGCTTAGGGTTCTCCAAGAAACAGTCATAAATAGGCTAATGTGTTTTTGAGTAATTTTTGTTTTATTTATATTTGTAATTTTACTATACACATACAAAATTCTTGGTTATTATAATAAAGGCTTCAGTGTCGTATTATTTAAAATTATATTAATCATAATGAATCTATTTAGTTATGTCTGTATTTTGCCATTGTGAAACCGCCATCACTGGTTATCGGACAGGACCTGTGTTTCTCAATGGATGTTCTTTGGAACCTTTGGGTTCCGCAAGAAACAACGTTAAATAGGCTAAGGCATTTGGCAGGTTTGTGTATCAATAAGTGACTCACCTGAGTACAGGAGACGTGCAATGTCCATCTTCTGTATAAATCATAAATACTTCTGGAAATACCTCCCATATAATGGTATGACATTAGCTAAATGAAGACACCATTGTCACTAATGTCTTAGATGAGAGGGATTTCTGCTTCCCCTTGTTTTATGTTACCACATGGACTACAACAAAAAAAAATATACGAGGTAGATATTAATATTCAGCGGCGGCTCCCAGTCGTGTCCGAGTATTGGGTTCTGTCAATCTTTTAAGTCCTATCTTCATGGTTGATGTTTATGTTTGATATGACATGACCAGTTGGTGGTGGAATAGCGGACAGTGCTCACATGGGAGGATAGGAGGAGGACGGGGTCGTTCACAGTGCTCTCTTCTCCTTCGTCACCTTGCCTCTTCATTCTCCCTCCTCCTTTCCTCAAAGTCTGCGATGCCATCATGTATTGATCTCCTCCACGTCGTTTGGTCCCTGGCAGTTTCTTCCCACGAGTACGAGCTGATGTTTGTAAGTGTCAGGGTGTGCTTTAGTTGGTCCTTGTAGCGCATTTTGAGTGCTCCTCATGATGGAGGTGAAAGGATGAAGATGGGTAAAGAAAAGAAAAGAAAAAGAAACGACAGAATGCCAGTCGCTGAGGATATTGTTTTAGGTGGTTGTGGTTGTGGCTGTGCAACGGCCATGCATACACACTCGGCCAGCATCGCTTCCACAGCAGCTCAAGTAATAATAATATATAATAATTTTTATGCAGGTGTTCTTGGAGACATGAAACTATTTCAAGTATTCTACATGGGTAAAAAAAGAAGTTGAGAAACTCTGATCTCTATTGTTGGTGATCTCTTGAGATAAAAAAGTAATGCTCTTGGCTGTGTCATTGATAAAACTGGAATATTATATATATATATATATATATATATATATATATATATATATATATATTGTATTCATATGCAAATCCCCACCTTATAAAAAGCAGCTGATAAAGCTGGAGGCTAAACAAATCCTAACCTTGAAGACAAAACTACTAGAGAAATAGTAGTGGATACTTTTAAATAATTATAGTTAACAACATAATATGTCATATGTTGCTGTAAGAGACTTGGGAAACTTTGCATTTCTGACTTTTGACATAAGAAGCAGGTTTGTTCTTTGTTTTTTGTTTTTTTGAGAAGAAAAATATCTTCCACGCCAAAATATCTACACCATCATTCACTTGACATTAAGTAAAGATGTTTCTTGGAGTTGTTTGGCACCAGGCAAAAGAACCTCTGACAATGCATTTGATTCAAAGCCAATGTCATCCCCTTCAGTTTCCTTTCTTCTGTATTGTGATGGGTTGTAAATAGCTTTCTGTCAGGTCTTGTCGCTACATTAAGTGATGTTGACAAACTTACTGACTCAGGTTGAGCTGTTGTTACATGTGACAAGAATTACTGAACTCCATTACGTAAGTCATAGTGAGAATCTCTAAGTGCTAATATCAAGGGCTTCTATTAATTCAACACCTGCCCATAAAAATAAATTCTTATTGCACCTGACTGAAAATTATCTATTTTTTTTTTTTTTTTTTTTTTTTTAAATCATTTCATCCCAAGCAAGCCAATAAAGCCACTAGGATGCAAGAGGTTATTGAGTGTTAGAAAATATTAAGCCAGATCAGGGATTATGGCCACATCACATTGAAACATTTGTTCCTGTATGATCACCAAAGTTAAGCAACATCAAGCCTGGTCAGTACCTAGATGGGTAACTGCTTGAGAATACTAGAAGACTAGTAAACTTGGATGTGTAGATGGTTTAATGGATAATGGCTCAGAATTGTTAATTGGAGAGCTGAGTTCCAATTCCAGTTGGGTTCATTATAGCCATAATATTATAGTTTTCTGTTAAATATCTACTCAAGGTATGCTTAATATGTATCATCATCCTTCATTTTCTCCAAAAAATGTCTAGATGGGCTATTTTCATTCAAAAACTATTAGCGTGGTTCACCTAAAAACTGTTTATCCGTAACCCTATCTGGAATAAAAAAAAATAAAGGAATAATGAAAACCAACTGGAAAAAGTTCTATGAAAATGAATTCACAGACAACTGAGAAATCCCAAATTTCACTATCAAGCTATTAGTGTGATTCAGGGTGCAGATGCCAATATTTAGATGTTGTAGAAAAAGACAAAGTTTAACAAATATACCTGCAAAAAATGTTGTGCCAAAATGATGTTTTTTCTTTTGATAATGCTATTACTGCTGTATTCAGCAAATTTTTTTTTTGTTTTAAAAATCTAATTTTACAAATTTTATTACAACTGAAGCATCTGAAATGGTATTTTTATGATTTTCTTAAGAAATGATAGCAAAAATACTAAACAATTACTATAAAAACATAAAATATGGAAAGATACAGGAAGGCTACATTACAGCAGTGCAAAAGTGACCGAATAAAATTGCAGATTATTCTTCGATTCTGCAGATACATAGCAGAAGCACCAAACCAGATGTGTCAGCAAAATTTAATGCAACACCTCAAGAGATCATCTATTTCATTGAAAAACTTTTCCTATTATTATTTTTTTTTTTTTTTTTTTTTAATCAAGTTCACCCCAAGCAAGGCATCAAAGCCACTGAAACACAAGGGGTTACTGGGTATAAATGAATTAAAAAAAAAAAAAGAAACATTACTAAGGACTAATTACAGTAATTGGGAGGAATGTATATAGTGATTGACATTGCATTAAAATTTTTAAAGATTACAGTTAGCTGGAAAGTAGAGAGCCAGAATTGTGCTCCATGTGCAAGAAAAGAAACTCTTAGCATAGAACTTACGATTACACCTAGCCATTTCATCTATAAAATAATGGGACCTTGTTGCCAATCTAGTACTGCGCTTATATTCATAAAGTCTAGGAACCGTAGTGAAGAGCTCATCTGAACTTGTAAATTACACTAGTTCACTTTGATGGTTTTGTATCTTATCATTTGTGGGCACTTTGATATGATGTAGTGGTTAGCGAGCTTGTCTTACTGCGTAAATAATGACCAAACAGTAAGTTCAATCCTCATTGGGTTCTCTATACTTTTGGCCTTGTGCTACATCTAAGCAGCTCTTAATAGATCTCTTTAAAATTACTATACTTATAGACTGTTAAAGTATTGAATCCTTTCTGTGGTCCATCCTGGGTATGATGGTAAACTACATCCGTGTCCTGGGTAAGACGATAAACTACATCCAACAGCAAGGCCTCTGATTAGGAGGTTTTTGTGGAGTGTGGAACCACCTCTTATTTGCTGATGTTCCCAGGTTCACCCTGACCCGGGGTGGTAGCACCTGTTAGGGTTCCAGCTATGAGCAAATAGTTGACACCCAAACTGGTGTCAAAACACAATGAAAGTGTAAAAATAGGTTTTAATACATACCAGAAATACTTTGTAAAAAAAAAAAAAAAAAAATTTACCAACAATACATTTTTAGAAAAAAAAAAATATTACCAACTATAGTTTATTTTGAAAGAAAATATTACCAGCAATAAAAAATTTGTTGGCATTAAATAACCCATTGAGATGTTGATATTCCATAAACCAAACCAACCAAACAACCTTTCTGGGGTGTTATTTTTATTTTTTTTTATTATAGATTGTTATGTATTGAAAATTTCTCAATTCTGTTGGCTGTGAGAATTAGCGTCATTTTTTAGTGGATACATAATTCATTTTATCTACTTTTTTCCCCGTGGACCACTTTTACTCTTAATTCCCCTTGATGAACCCCCATAACCATTTTACAAAAAAAAAAAAAAAAAAAAAAATGGTTTTATTTTTTACTAATAAATAAGTTTAGTAATTGTATTATAGAAATAGTAAATGTATATACTTTATTTTGAAGTAAAACTAATTTAATGAAAATAAACTTGAATTTAACAATTAAATTCTATGGAACATTTATGTACGCTAGTAAAATAATTCATAATAAATCATTTTAAAATATGTGAGTAATTAATAAATTCAAAAAAAGTGCAGATTTAGTCAATGAGATCTCTGGGATTGGTGCTGTTAAGTGATTTTTTTGGTATATTTGGCTCCATCGATGTCAATGATAGTCAAAGAGATCACCCTTTTCATAATGTTAAGTCTATCAGACTTAACATTATTAATTGATTAATATTTTATATATTAATTGATTTATATTTTATTAATATTTAAAATTAATATTATTTATTATTAATATATGAAATTAATTTATATAATTATAATCTTTATATAATTTTCCTTTTGTTGTATAATCCTTTCTTTATATATCCTTTTCAGTTTTTATTCAGCTTTTGCAATCAAAACATCCAGTAGAATAAAAGGGACCCTAACTTACATCGTTTGATCTTGATTTCTGCTAGTTTTAGAGTTGTTTTTGTATTTTTAGTATTTTATTATGGCATAGATTACTGAAAGTGTTCCAATTCTCAGTTGTAACGACCATTCCAAAGTGAAATTGCTCTCTGGACCACTCAAATATTACTGTAAACTCCGAATTTGCTATTTTTTTCCCATGTGGATCCCCAGTAATGTTACATGTACCCTGATTGAGGACCACTGATCTAATCAGGCCCTCACATAAATAATAATCTTTTATACTCTACAGATTCCATAAACAAAACAAAAAGAATATTGGATCAGAGAGGTTTTTTTTACTTAAGACTTTCATTCTTCTTCTTTCCTATGACATGTGCTTTCAGAATTTGTTCAGTCATGGCTCTCCAAAACTTCTTTTCTTTTGTTTCTCAAATAACTTTTGCCCATTTAAAATCTTTGTCCTTGTTCTGCCAACCTTTTTGCACACATTGGAAAGGATAAGGGAGAGAATGAGAAGATACAGGAAAAGGGTGAGAAGAGCAAAGGCATCAAATCATGGATAATCTTTATCAACATTTGTTGAATTTCCACAGTTCTAGCTAGGTCATCATCATCATCATTATTATTATTATTATTATTATTGTTTTTATTTCCTTTGATTTCTGGTGTTTACACATTTCTTTCCGGGTCCTGCCCAGAGACCTAAGGTTAGAAATGGCATCATGACACTTTCCACTGACAAAAAAAAAAAAAAAATTACATAGATAAAGCCCTTTGTAAAGTGTGGGCTGTACTTGTGAGAACAATTTTTTGTATGTCTTTGAGGCATGGACTTCCAGGAATCCCTTCAATTAGTCTACTGGGATCTTTTCCGACCAATCCTAGGGCTCCAACTACAACAGGGATTGTTGATGTTCCCATGTGCCACATTTTTGAGATTTCTATTTCAAGGTCCTTGTATTTTGACAGCTTTTTGAATATCTTCAAAGATACATTGCAGTCTGCAGGGACTGCCATATTATTCTTATTAATATTATCATTATTTATATTATTATTAAAGCAGACAGTTTATGAATTTTTTGTAATTCTTCTATTAGTGCAGATTCACTTTTGAATTGTCAAAGAATTTATCATGTGCTAAAGGGTACAAAAATTCTAGATGAAATGGTTTATAGAGATGCTAATTTTTTCATATGGCAAATCACTTCAGGATGGGTGTGGTCATGACTCTCCACAGCTTCCTGTCTTTTGTAGCTCCAAGTAACTCCTACCTTTTACCATCCTTCTTTGTCCTTGTTCTACCATTTAAATTTTTAAGAAATCTTTTTGAGCTGGGTGATCATGCATTCCAGTTTCCCATCTTTTGTTTTTCTAAACAACTTTTGACATTTTACCATCTATGTTTGTCCCTGTTCTGCCATGTATACTTTTATATGACAAATCCTTTTATGATCTGGTTGATTATGGCTCTCCATAACTTCTTTTTTATTTCTCTAAGTAACTTTTCATCTTTTACCATCTCTCTTTGTCCTTGTTCTACCATCCATACTTTTATGTGACAAAACTTTTCTTGATGTGAGTAATCATGGCTCTCCACAGCTTCCTGTTTCTTTCATCTAGTAACTCTTACCCTTCTACTTTCCCTCTTTGTCCTCCTCCTACCATCCTTTCATTTAAACTTGCTAAGTAGGTTAATTGCTGTTTCCCCTGGCATCTCTTGCCTTGTGAGTGTATCATTCTCCTTGTTTTCTTTCCTCATTGGAATTTCTCTTTCTTCTTCAATATCTGTCTATATTTCTGAGATGAGGTATTGATTTACACTATTTACAATGTTCAGACTGTTGTCTTCATCTCCATATATCTCTTTCTTATTGTTAGTGTGTTTCCTTGTAGTTGATATTTTCTTTCAGACTTCCTCATTATTCACATGTTCTGTACATCATATTCTCATCATTTGTCTGTAGAACCTCATCTCTATCACTTTGTCATTTCTTCATCTGTGGGCAGATTATTTAGTCTCCATTGCCATTAAAGCTGTCTTTGTTTGAAAATGGATGATGTCAAATTGGTTGGATGGGCAAATGGGTAGGTTGGGGGGCAGTTTTGTTCAGTAATCCTTAATTTTGAATCAATAATCTGAGATCAGATCATCAATTTTAAATACAGATTAAGAAAACAGGTTAATCTCATCTTCTCTGCATAACCCCAAAGTTTATATGAGAATAGGAAGGGCTAGTCAGCCAGTTTATCCTTAGCACAAGTGTCCCACTTCTTATCTTCTTAGGATTTAAAGCTGCTGACAAAGCACATGTGGACAATAAGATATTTAACAAGGTCTCTTGTATAAAAATGTCTATAACTGTATTTCTTTTTGGGATTTGTATCACCTAAAGATATACACCGAGTCTCTTTTAAAAGGCTAGTTTAAGATGAGATGTGTAAGGTGGAGCTATAAAAGTGAAATATTTGTAAGAAAAAAAATGAATAATAACTGACACTGCTGCATTTAATAATAATAAAAAAGATAATATTACTATTAATGGAAATAAAGTAATGGAAATGAAGATGAAAGAAATACTAGTGAAAATGAATAAGAACTGACAATGCTTCATTTAATAATAATAATAATAATAAAATTCCAGATAATATTACTACCAATACTATTAGTGGGAATAAAGCAATTGAAATGAAGATGAAAGAAATAAAGATAAAAAGCTAATATATATTGCTAACACTTTTGTTACTAACTAGACCACACATAAACCTGTTAGGTTCCTTTTAAAACCAGTTCATAGTAGAAAATGATCAATTTTATTATTAACTAGCCGGCTTCACCTGCTCACTATCTGGTAATTTTTCTATGGAAGTCATGTTCACTATTTATGAAATGTGGACATTCAATATATTTGTTTGAAGAATATGACTGTAAAGACAAGAAATTAATTGGTCTGGTGTGAGGGGCAGGCTTGTAATAGTTAAGTAAAGTTTTACAAATAGATGCCAACTTGTTGAAGGCCAAGTAAAAGGCAAATTTTCAACACTTTGCTACACTATACGAGACAATATTCTTAAACAGAACTATTTTTTATATAAAAATCAAAACAGTCCTCAAATAAAAGAACAGTAATGAAGGACAGTTAATTAATGAAATATAGTTTTTTAAAATCAATATGCAATTTAGTTAAACATGAAAAGTGATATCACATAGAAGCAGATAATATCAAACTCAGATATTGAGCCTTTACTTTCTAAATTACTATTGTTCCTCGAGGCGGTGTAATGGTTAGTAAGCTTGTCTTGCTAGAACAATTATGACTGAGTAGTGAGTTCGATCCTCACTGGGTGCCTCATACTTTCGGCCTTGTGCCACATCTAAGCTACGCTTGGAAAATCACTACTATTGTTCCTGGCATTCATTTTTGTTATGGCCCATGTTGAATTTCCCAACCTCCCCAGTTTATTTTTGTCCCCCATTTTTCATCTTGACTGGGTCTGCCTTTGATTTTCCCATTCTGTCTTTTATTTTTCACTTTTCCCTCTCTATTAGTGAGTGTGCTTCATGATTCTGTCTATCAGCAAAATACAATGGCCACTCTTATTATTTTGAGGTTTGGACGGGTCCTACTAACATTGTTTTGTTTTAGTTTTGTCTTTGTGTTGCATTTTTAGTTTGTTTTCTGGGTTCATCTCCCCTCCCCTATCATTTCATGTAACATGAAATTTTTATATATTTTTGTAAAAATGAACTTTATAGACTTTCAAATTTTTATGTCATGGGGTGTTTTGTAGATCCGTTCTGAATATGCGGTATTGTGGTTTATGCAAGATTTAAGTGGTGATGGATGTGTACTTGTGGTGCATGAGTAAATTGTATTGAATGAATGGGTCACAAGTCGGATTAACTAGGACTAGGATAGCTTTCCCTCTCAGCTTTGTGCCACAATTCTGTATTGTTCAGAATAAAACTCAAATTACTATAAAGTACAGTTGGGACCTTTTAACCTCATAATTCGTGGGAGAATTGAGCTCCAGTTTTACATTTATTCATATAGATTACATATATTTTAATCTGTGTTTGCAATAAAAGTTATTTCATTATAATAATTACTTACATTATACAATATTACTTTGATTAAAAGTGATAAGAAACTAATAAGAAACAGTTCACTTTTTTAAAGTGGAATTGCAAACTGATATTGTACTAAAAGCCTTTTCATTCAAGTAATAGAAACCCTGGGTTTGAGAATTTATACCAATTTTAGTGTTTACTGTATTAGATTTTTCAAAGGTGAAGGTCATTCAAAACAAACAGCAATCATCATCTTAGGGAGATTCATATTTATTGAAATAACAAAATATGGATGCCTCCTTTTTAGGCACGTAGTTTAATTTTTTTGCAAGTAATTTTTTTCAAAATAATAATAATATTATGTAATTGTCGTAAACTAGCACTGCATGAACTTAAATGTGCTACTAGCTTGCTATCTCTGTCCACCCTTTCACTGTCAAAACAGTTAAATGTAGCCGTCTCTTCTACTTCAACAGCTTCTTGCACTTCCTGCCAGTGGAACTCCCTTCCTCTTACTTGCTTCCCTGATAGCTATAATCTTCAAATATTCAAATGTAATGTCAATCGACATCTTCTGATGCCTTGACCTTGATCCCCATCCTTCTCTTTATCTTTTTCCCAAACATCGCTCTTTCCTCTTGCTCTCATTCTCTGTAACCCCTTGTGTGCTAGTTGCACTCCTGTGTTGCTTGGGGTGATGTGCTTTTTTTCTTTTCTTTTTTTTTAAAAAAAGTGCATCTATTTTATTTATTTACCAAGTCATGTGACTCAATTTTCCACCCATACAGACTGTTTAACAATGACACACCCACATAACCTCTTCATGTATCAAGTGGTTGCCAAACATCTTACCTATTATAAAACACAGATTGTGTGTGTGTCTGTACGTTTATATACTGGATCGGATTCCCTACATTTTTCAACCGATTTCAACAAAACTTCACAGGACTGCATAAAATTACCTTGCGGTGGTTCTGACAGTGCCAAAAATTGGAAAAACACAATTGTTTTTGCATGAAAATAATTTGAAAACACGATTCTGTCGCCAGAATGAAAGGGGGACAACTCATATTGAGTTATACTTATTATAAAACCCAGGTTGTTTGTGTGTGTGTGTTTATTTATATATGGGATCAGATTTCCTACATTTTTCATCCGATTACAACAACTTTTTTTTGGCAAGTAGTGTTTCTTATTGTCTTGCTCACTTTTTTTCTTTATTTTTACATTCAAAATGCTTTAAAAATTCCATTTACAAGACAATTGTTTATAATAAAATTCTATTCAATCGGTAGACTCATAACGATTGAAAACAATGTTTTTGTTTGCGTTTGGGTTTGACCAATTCGTAAAAAAAAAAAAAAAAAGAAACTAATTAAGACATGCGTGTCTGTCAACCTTAAACAATAATCTTTGTCAATTTTATTTTTCAGTCTTTATGATGGTCGATACTTGATCTATCTCTTACTGTTACATCCCTGGGCAATGCCAGGCTCTACTGCTAGTCTAAGATATTTGCTTATAAAAAAAGTTCTAATGTAGTGTAGTGAATTATATAAATATAGGTTATGTAGATTTAAATTTATTTAATAATGTTGTTATAATGTATTATGAATGTTTATTATTTTTTACACACAATAGTTGGAATATAATATGCAAGTCTTTGTTTATATACATGGAGTGATATAAGAAAAGAAATATTAAAGATGCCGTAAAAACAGAAAAATGACCCTAGCTCGAGAACCTCTTGTATAATTGTAATTTTGGCACTGCACTCAGCAGGGGTTTAAGGCACAACATGCTCCGAAATTGGTTGGGGTATTATGTATCGTTTAAGCTGTATCTTGGGAACATACATACATACAAGATTAAGTTTTAGCATTATATAGATAGTAATATCAAGATAATATTGCTACTAATACTATTAGTTTAAAGCAACTGTAATTAAGAGGCAAGAAGTACTTGTCAAAAGTTATATACATTAGCACTTCAATTAATAATATTCAAGATATTACTACTACTAATACTACTTGTGTAAATAAAGCAAATGAAAGTGATAAATTGATATATGTTATATACTGAAAGGTTAATAGTGGGTAATAATAGCTGTAAGGGAAGTGGCCATTAAAGTGTAATGGTTTGAAATTACCATTGAGATGAATGGATTGATGTGTCTTTTCTCAAGTTTCATGCCTTTGGTCTTAAGTTATTGGTTTTCAAAATTTTCAATTTGAGAGCCACTTCATATATTTTACACATTCTTTTAGCAGATGGTGGGGCACTGGGAGTAGGGCATTAATTTTATAAAAGGACAAATCAGATTTAAACAAAGGAATACTTTATCCCCCCCCCCCTTTTTTTTTTTTTTTTTTTTTTATTGCTATCAGAATTTCATTCAGAGCAAAAGAAATCACTGAGAAATTTTTGTGGAGGAAAATATTAAGTGTGTAAAAATAGCCAATGCTGGGGGTGGGGATTTTGAGATGGGGAAACTGAATACAAATTATTAGGTTGGTGCAAAAACAGTGTCGTTTTCTCACATAGTAACATATTTGAGAAAATGACATTATTTTTGCACCAACCTAATAGAAAGCCATACAATGTTTAACCTTTTGTGCCTGTAAAAAAGATGCTTATTCCTTTGACACCACTATTACTGAAATACACTTTCAATTTGCTTGGCAATGTTTATTTACAAGATTATAAAAATATGTAATCCAAGTACAATGCGATATTCATTATTTACTTTTTATAAATAAATAAATTTGAAAAGTAATCTTCTTATTCAAAACTTTATAAAAAAAAAATTACAAAATTTTCAAAATATATAAAGCACCTACATTGCAATATTTATTATTTACCATTTTATAAATAACTATGAAAACTAGTTTTTTTTTTATATTTTTATAAAAATATTAATGAACTATAGAACAAGAAAATTTCAATAAACATACAATTTTCCGAACATAATACATTTTCCTCAAATTATTTTATACCTCAGGTTACTTCTGGTTTTAATTTTCCTTTTTTTTTTTTTTTTTTTTTTTAATAATTGTGATCTTGGATAAAGAACGCATAATCAATTGAAATCCAAAGCCTTAAAATTCAGCAATTATAGGTTACTCTCCTTCATATATTGAAAAACTTTCATAATGACTGTTCGTAGGAGATTTTGTAAATCACAGATACAATAACAGTAACGTCTTCAAAAAATACTCAGTCAGATGCTGCTAATTCCCCCCCACACACACACACACATACATACATATATATATATATATATATATATATATATATATATATATATATTTTCCCTTTACCCGTCATGTGATCTAATTATTTCAAGATGTGGTCGACTGTGCTTGCTCTCTGGCGATCAGCGTTCAAACCTAAGTGTCAGCAGCGATAACATAATTTAAAAAGTTTTTTGCATTCTTACTTTTTTTTTTTTTTTTTTTTAAATGCCTAGAAAATCTAGCAACAGATTGAATAAGTGATCTCATAAATAAATAAATAACATATTTGTTGTCATTTTTCAAGAATAAAGAAAAGGTGTAAATTCATTTTCATGTGTTTGTGTTTTATTAAAATTCTAATCATTTTAAAAAACAGTGAACATTGCTGAGGGAGTCAAAAGATATACAGTAATAGCAGTGTGAAGAGAATAACCATCCTTTTAACACACTGTCTTTTTAGCAGGCATGCAGGTTAGACGTACCCTTTTTTTTTCTTCTTCTACTTTCATTTTTTTAAATCAAAATCACTGGAACTTTTTGCACATTCCTCATATCACTTGGAATAATAGGTGATCACAATCAACAGATGCTAAGGCTGAGGTAACCTCTCCAGAGAACCAAGTTAGTTGCATTGCCTTCCATGCAAATAGCTTTGAGAAAGGTATTCTCTAAAAATCTGTAATGTAATATTTACTCTCCAAAAAAAAAAAGAAAGGAAAAAAAAAAGAAAGTATTCCAACAATTCAAAATATGTTTCAGCTTTAAATCACCCACAAAGGGTTAAACCATTAAAAACAAATCAATCAATACCTAGAGCTATGGGTTAAATAGTAGAAATTATATCTGTAAAAAATCATAGTTATCTCCAAAGAATTGTTATTGCAATATTCAATTGCAAAAAAAAAAAAAATTCTTAGAATCCAAAATATGTTTGAGCTTTAAATAAACCACAAAGGATTGATAAATACTTCGAGGACCACTTGGGAACACTGTGTACTGTAAGCAATCTCCTCCAATCTGAAATAGGTTTTGACTTTAAGCTTTATCATGAACAAGACAAAAATTGTCAGAATTCTCTCCCTTTGCAGCTCTAGGTGCATTCTGTCACCTTGAGATGGTTACTATAAATAAATACTTGTCAACTGTTATTTCCAGTATTTTAAGCAGGAAATTGCCTACTACTGCTTTGGGACAAGGCTAAACTTCCGTTTTCCTATGTCATCGTTGAATTCTTGTAGACTCTATAATCGATCAAATCCACATTCATTTTTTCACAATTTTTTGTAAACAAATAAGGCCACATCAACATCTAACAGTGCCTTTATTCAGGAGTTTTTCTTTGATTCAGACTTCACTGAGGATTTTGAAGGCTTTACTCAAGTGGATATTAAGGGTGAAGTGGTTGAAGATGATAACCACACTAGTGATGTGGAAGAAAGTGTTGATGACTACAAGATAACAAGTGGGTACTATCATCCATAGCTGACTAATTTTATGGAAATTGCTGTTGACCATCGATATACCTGATAGTCTTTTTGAAGGTGAATTATTTTGTTTATTTATAAATGACACAAGAATAACTTTATTTGTCAACGAGACAAATAAATATGCTAGTCAGGTGAAAGAAAGAGCAAACAAATGCTGGTGTCTTCTCATATGTAAACACAAGGAAGCACGTCACTTTTTTGAGGAAATGAAAGCCTTCTTAGCCATTTTGTTTCTTATTGCAACCCAGAACTCCACAAGAAGTAATAAAAGTTAAAGTATTAATGTATTTGTTTTTTACTTCGCATTTCAATTTATATTGTTTTCAGCATCAAAACATGCATACAAAACAATGCATTACATCAAAATATTACTCATTCATTCTTTTATTAAAATTAAAATCTATGCGCACAAGGCAAAGAAAGTTATAACAATTTTAAAACAGTAGGTGTTCATGTTTTTGTGCCCTCAAAGAAATACTGTGGCATGGAGAACAATTCTTTGATAGAATTTTCCATGCTAAAGTTTAACATGGAAACCTTAATATCCACTTGAGTAAAGCCTTCAAAGGATTGATAAGTGGTAAAAAATAACAAATCAATAAATTCCAGAGAACAGACAGGGTCTATAATGTACTGAGATTGAGACAAATTTCATTGATGATGGGTTGCCATTTTTTGGTGGGAAAGGCCTACTTAATAAGTTGAGAGGTGCAATTATTTTGTTGATATCAATTACTAATGCTATAACTTGGTATGCTGATTTTCAAAGCAAACAGGCAAGTTTTTCTTTTGTAAAAGATGGACAATACCAAGAGAGATAGGATGCAAGAAATGATTGTATTTAGGTTTCAAAACTGTCTTGTCTTGGTTTGGTTCCATATGAGATGGCAGAGTAGCTATCTGTAGCTTGACTTAGCAATACATCTTACTGAGTGTGCATTCATCATCAATTGTCTTATACAGGAGTTGTTTCATCATTAAGCTGTTTTTTTTTTTTGTAATCGTACTGGGTAAGACGAAAAACTACATCCACATCCTGGGTAAGATGATAAACTACATCCAGCAGCAAAGCCTCTGATCAGGTTTTGAGGAGTATGGAACCACCTCTTAATTCCTGGTGTTCCTAGGTCTACCCTGACCCAGGGTGGTGGTACCTCTTAGGGTCCCAGTTATGGGCAAATAGTTAACTATTACTAGCAATACGTTTTTGAAAGAAATTATTACCAGCACTACAATTTTGAAGGAAAAATATTACCAAAAACAGATTTTTGACAAAACAAAATATTACTAGCAATAAAAAATGTTGTTGGCATTAAATAACCCATTGGGGTTGGTGTAAAACAAAATAAACCAAACCAATCTAAACCAAGAGATACATATTCTATTCATATGAATCTATCCTAAAAATGTTGTTGGCATTAAATAACCAAATGAGGTTGATATGCCATAAAACAAAATAAACCAAACCTGATATACAATATTTCTTACAAAGAATAAATATTCTGTTCATATGAATCTACCCTAAAAATGTTGTTGGCATTAAATAACCAAATGAGGTTGATATACTGTAAAACAAAATAAACCAAACCAACCCTTTTTGTAAAATCTTGACAGCGCACTCATTCTTTCTCCACTTTGAAATTAAAGCTGATTGCAGTTATTAGAAACAACCTTGTCCGGTGAATGAATTATTTTTAAGATGTCTTTTTTTTTTTTTTCAACATCAACTCTACTATCACAGCTGTCATTGCACTAGAAAACTGTTTTTGCGATGTTCAGAATCATTAACATCACGTTTGAATTTTTTTTTTCAATTTAAAACAAAATTTTGGGATAAAAAAAAATATAAGGATCCCAAGCAAAATAAAAAAAAAAGTAAAAAAATAGATGCAATGGTTGCTAAATGCTTAATAAAGTAATTAGTTGATTTTTTTTTTTTTTTTTTACAATTATGTTCACTCTGTATAAGGCCCGGGTGCCACTTAAGTTAAAGGGTTACAGAGTAAAAGGCACAGTTTATGCAGATATGTGGGAAATATAACAGTTAACTCTAGATTTGAACAAGTTAAGATTGTAGTGATTGAGGAAGCATCCTCTTGTGATTCAGTTCCTTAAAGCAGTGTTTCGTGGGAAGAAGCTGCTTGAGTGGAACTTACAACTCACGAGTGGAACACGAAGAGAATAAGAGTAGTTCACTACAATGTGCACAGCATGGTGGGTTTTAGACGTGAAGGCTAGAACTGGTGAAAGTAAGGAATGTAGGTTGTCTGAGCACTTTCTATGGATTAGCAATAGAGCAGCAAGAAGCTTGTGACGTTTCATCTGTGGGGAAAGGGATTGTATGGTGGAAGCTAATTTATCATCCAAAAGGATGTGGTGATGCTTTTGAATTCTATTGAGACTGAAAAATGAAAACTGGGTAGCTCCTGCCCATATATGGTAGCAGTACTTCATTTTTAACCTGAAAAGAATTGTGACAGATTACAATGAAATCAATAATATGGGTAGATCAGGAGGAGGGAGACAAAGAGGAATGGTAGACGGAATATTAGCAGCACAAGAATAGGACTTGAGAAATTGATCTGGAATTGGATTTTTTTTTTTTTTTTGACATCCAAAGATGATAGAGGAAGCAATCAGTAAAGACAAGGAAATATAGAAAATGAAAAATCAATTTGAAATTGACTTTACGAATGGTAAGGAAGAGAACGAGAATAAGCTATATTGATAAAATGAAAGACAATTCTTCTTCTATGTGCTGAGTCCATTCAGAACATTGGCAGGCTCTCCACAATATCCTGATAAACTGTAAAGAACAAAACAGTCAAGCAATAACAAAGCTTAATGTAATGGTTATCAAACAGAGTTCAAATTCCAGCCATGTCTGTTTGCATTCACTTTCACACTTAAATCTTTGGAAATAACAAGTAATAAGGAAAAGAATCTGTGAAGTGTCATAATATTAAAAAAAATTCATTAACTTCAGTGCCAAAATCACATTGCTTGCCTGACAACATAATTTGCCATGTGTAAAATCTTGGAAACTTATTTATTTTATGTACTTCTTCCATGAGCCATGTCCCTTCAAGATGTTGATGATCATGGATCTCCACAATTTCCTGTCCTTTGTAGATCTTAATAAATTTTATCTTTTTGTTATCTCTCCTAAACCTAATTTTCTACCATCCATTTACTCAGGCTTACTCTATTATACATTGCTTTCCTCTCTCCCTCTTGCCTTCACTCTGTCCTTTGGGTGTCAAATTTTCCAAGCCATCTTTCCTTATAATGTGTCCTTGAAATTTGAACTCTCTCTTCTTGATTCTAAGTCCCCTTTTTGTTGCCATTTTCTCTAAAACTTTGTCATTGCTCACATGTTTGGTCTGTGGTATTCTCAGCATCCTCCTGTAGAACCACATTTCTGTTACTTCAAATCTGCTAACAAATTAAACAGTTCAAAGAAATAAGCAGTACAGAAAAGTTATTAGCCCATTCTGCTTGCAAAAATGGTGCCCAAATGACCAAACATTGGATTTCTTATTTTATATTCTTGGTCAGTCTCTGAACTTTTCTGCACACCCTCATTTACAATGCTGTCTGTATCAATGCATTTATACTGTAATGTTCTTTGCTTTATTTACTTGCCAAAGTGTGACTAAACATAGGATTTTTTTCTAATTTTTTTTTTTTTTTTTTTTTTTCTCACTAGAGAATTTCTTTATATCTCAAAAAAAAAAAAAAAGCAAGACATGTTGAAATTATCTGTGTAAAGAAACGGGTGGTATAATTCTACTTAAGTGGTCAGCTTTTCAATCAACTCTCATCATAGGAGATTGTGGATGAATTTTTAAAATATTAAAACCATAAAACAGAATTATCAATAAAAAGAGGCAAAACAGTTTAAAAGTAGAGTCTATCTGTTCTTTCAGATCTTTTCCCTTCCTTGGATATTTTTAAGGTATTTTACCTCGTTTAGTTTGGTAATTCTGTTTTATGGTTTCATATTTTAAAAATTCATCAATGATCACCTGATGGGAATTGATCAAAAAGCTGGCTACTTATTTTGATTTTTCACAGACAATTTAAACATGTCTCTGCTTCTTTGAGCTATAAAGAAATTCTCTAGTAGGCCCACTGATGCGGTCCTGATTCAAGCACATATGTGCAGTATCTTTCACTTTACATATCCTTCATTGAAATTCCTGATCCATTATTATTATTTAAAAAAAATTTTTTTCCCCCTTTCTCCATGAATGATGGTGAAGAAGCAACGTACTCCATTTTCTTTCAATTTGCGTTCAACCATTTCATCTTGGAAAATAGCTTTTGGATGAAAGCGGAAAGGGTGAGAATACTTGTCTGAATAAATTGTGGAATAATGATCATGTGTCATCTCAGAATTTCCGGCATTGTTGATGCCTTTTAAATAGGCCTCTTGGAAGAAACTTAGTCTTTGTGGCCTCAAAATTAATATTCAAAATAGGGGCAATATATATATATATATATATATATATAGTCATATTTTATCAATAATGCTTGCATTAATTCCTGACTACTGACAAGGCCTTCCCCATGATTTTAAATACAATCCTACAGTAAAATCATTAGCATTGCATTTACATCATACATATAATAACAAATATTCTATCAGCAATGTTTGCATTAATTCCTGACCACTTACAATCATTTTTTCCCCAATTTTTGAGTACATTTTTGTTGTAAAATCATTAGCAATGCATTTACATTATACATATAATAGCCCTATTTTATCAGTAATGCTTGCATTCATTCCAGACCACTGACAATCCCTTTCTTCCTCATTTCTAATGCATTCCTATAGTAAAATCATTAGCAATGCATTTACATTATACATATAATAGCCCTATTCTATCAGTAATGCTTGCATTCATTCCTGACCACTGACAATCCTTTTCTTCAAGTGTACATTATACTTAATAAATATCAATGCCTTCTTACACCAAAATATGACTTTTGAATTAATATCGAGCAAAACATATGTCTGACATGATAAACTTTTGAATTATTTTCAATATCTATTCACTCAGTAAATTTACTATGGAAATTTTTATATCACACTATATAAGAATGTTCCCAGCCTTGGCCATTTGCCAAAATTGGACAAAACATCAGAATAACGTTAGTTGGACCAATAACTTTTCAGTATTTACTTGTATGCATTCATCAGATTTTCATTTGTTTGATAGTACATTGATGATGATAACCATAAATCACATCACATTGCATAAATTGCCCAGTCAAACTGTGGAGTATAGGGTCACAGTCGCAATACACAAGGGATTGCACTATTGGTTTCCATAACAAGTATAAGTTGTTTGCAGGAGAATGGAATTTCTAATCCCACATACAAGTGGTTTTCAATTCAGATTTGTCCTTGTCCTAGACTAGATACCAACCTAGGCTGGAGAGTTCAGTTTACTCTATTATTTAACCCATAGCTGGTATTTGCACAATTGTGAATGTGACAAACTCAACTAGATTTCAAATTAGGCTCACCTAGTTCTCATTCAGAGTCACTAACCATAATACCAGCACCTAAAAAATTATTAGATATGGAACCATTAGAGGGAATGAAAGTTTGGATGGATTTGTTTCATAAATCCTTGCCATAATATTCCAGGTTCTATAAAGAGCTAGTATTCAAATCATTTCTAATGCATTCCTATAGTAAAATCATTTGCAATGAATTTCTATAGATGCTTTTAGCATTTGCTATATCACTAGATATGGAATCATTAGAGGGAATGAAAGTTTTGATACATTTAAAAAAAAACTGTGATGTCTCAGGTTGCATAAAAAGCAGGTAGAAAAATTGATAATCTTTGTCAGAGGCAGGATAATAAATGATGAATGTCTGCAAAACCAGGAAGAAAAGCAGAATGGAAAGTTTTTCTTTTTCTTTTCTTTTTCTTTTCTTTTTCTTTTCTTTTTTTTTTTTCTTTTCTTTTTTTTTCTTTTTCTTTTCTTTTTTTTTTCTTTCTTTTTTTTATGCAATATTTATTCTTTCTTTCTTTCTTTTTTCCTCTCCCTCTTGCCAATCCTGTTATTTTTTATCAGATGAAATAAACCTGAATTTAAAATGCACCTCCACCATCTGAGGGGAAACAGGGAGAAAGAAATAATTGGATTTGAACCTATTTAAGTTTGGGATTTCTGCAAGAAGAAAATTATGTGGAGAAGAAATTTGGGAAATTCTTTTCCACAATTTGATTTAAATTCAAGGACAAGAGCATTACCCACGACTCGTCTTCTCTGACTGTAATCAGAATATCAGATGAAATTGAGAAAAGTATTTCTTTCAGTAAGAAATTGTATTAGATTTCAGAAAACCCAAGGATAAAGTTACTGCTTGTAATTTGACATTGTGAGTCTTTATTTCTCTTTGTTTTGTCTGACCCACGGACCCAACAATGAGGCACTCACTCCATTAATGAATTGCTCTCAGAAATTGTAATGTTAGGCCCTCTAATTTCATTTACTTATATAAATGTATCATAAGACCAAACATAGTCTGGCACAAGTCTATATTACTAGGGTACCCAATGAGGATAGAAATCACTACACAGTCAAAATGGTCTATAACAGGCCCTTCATTATTAATCTTAAGTTCGGTGTAAAGCTGAAGGATCATCATGAGGATGGAAAAAATTTCACAAATGAATTGGTCTGTAAGACAATTTAGTTAAATTAATCATTGGGCTCTTCAAGAATATTAATCTTAGCTCAGTTTGGCACAAGGCCACATTAATAGATTACCCAATGAGGATGGAAATCACTGAACTCTTGAATTGGACAATGAGACAACCTGCTAACCATTAGGCAAAAAAGCCAACCCCCATCCTGATTATTTTTCTCAACTGAGTCTAGCATAAGTCCATTATATTAGTGTACCAAATAATAATGAACATTCCTTTCATTGGTGAATTGGTTTTTCACAGTAGTCCACATTCAGATTTTTTACGATATAAGAGGTGTTCATTATTTACATTATTCGGACTATTGTCCTCATCTGTTTCGCCATATTTATTACAACGTTTCAGCCATTGCACACTCTGGCCTTCTTTGGGTGGTTGGAATGTCGAACTGAACCCTTTATTTTGCTCACTGGGGTAGATCCAGTGACAGGACCCAAAGTGTGTGAGTTCAACACCCAGTTAAGACAGTGGAGAACTTGGAGAGGGGAATTAACAAGAGATAACTGACATCCATTAAACATGGCACATGAAACTAGAACAGTGAGCGAAATGAAGGATTCAGTTCGACATTCCAACTACCTGAAGAAGGCCAGAGCATACAATGGCCGAAACGTTGTAATAAATATGGCAACAAAGATGAGGACAATAGTCTGAATAATCTAAATAGTGTACATAATAGAAATATAGATACATATGAGGTGCTACACAAAAGTTTTAGGGACTTGAAATAACTCCTTATTTTTCTTTCTTTCTCAAATGATTTTGAGAGTTGTATGGAATATTTTTTTGAGGCGTGGCATGGGTACAGGGTAGCATGATAGTGCAAGTGATCAATATAGTAGCACTTTGTCTAAAAAAAAAAAAAATAGACAAAGTCCAAATGATGAAATAGGGAAAGTTCAAAGGTTTTTACCTGACACAAAACTCTAAGACAAGATTTTTGAAGATGAACTAGAAATGAGAATACTGGAATAGACATAAATATGGCAATGAGAAGAGTGCTTGCTGCAGCAGTGAGAATACAGGAAAGGGTGCCGGCTGCGGCAGTGAGAATACAGGAAAGGGTGCCGACTGCAGCAGTGAGAATATGGGAAAGGGTGCCGGCTGCGGCAGTGAGAATACGGGAAAGGGTGCCGGCTGCGGCAGTGAGAATACGGGAAAGGGTGCCGACTGCAGCAGTGAGAATATGGGAAAGGGTGCCGGCTGCGGCAGTGAGAATACAGGAAAGGGTGCCGGCTGCGGCAGTGAGAATACGGGAAAGGGTGCCGGCTGCGGCAGTGAGAATATGGGAAAGGGTGCCGGCTGCGGCAGTGAGAATACGGGAAAGGGTGCCGACTGCAGCAGTGAGAATACGGGAAAGGGTGCCGACTGCAGCAGTGAGAATATGGGAAAGGGTGCCGACTGTGGCAATGATAAATAGTCAGGTTAAGTATATAGAAATAAAAATAGAATGAAATATACCAATCAGATTATTAACATTGTAATTATACTATATATGGGGAGTATAATGATTATTAACATGAAAAATTCAATTTGTTAGCCAAATTGAAGTTCTGGCATAATCTATTAGGTTTCTTCATACTAATGACCTTCTTGACTCTTCTGTGGTGAAAAAAAAAGGTAGACTAGTCTTTCTAGCCTTGGTTGAATACTTGCTTAAGATAAGGATGACTCAGAAATCAAATTAATGGAGAATTTGCAACAGAAATAATAAACACCATTAGATGATTTATGTATACTATTATATTGTTTATTGGGATGCTTGGTAAAAAAAAAATTTAGCTAATTGACAATTGATTCAAACTTTATAATATGGTGAATGTTTTCATATTTATTTCTTTATAAATTGATAAATTATAAATATGGTATTGTATTATTTTTTGTAAATATAAAATTATTGTTGTAAATAAACAATCTAATAGTGTTTAATATTTTTGTTATAAATTCAAAAAAATTGTACGAATTCACTTTCAAGTTTTGTTACATCGCTTTTTAAAATATTGCCAAAGTGTGAAGGTAGTTGATTAAAAGTGATGTCATGGGAAGAATTGTCATTTTGACATTATATTTTTTTTTCTTTTTTTGCAGGCACAAAGGTCCATGTTTGTCAAAAAAGTAAAACTTTTGTTAAAATAAAAAAAAATCTGCAAAATTTTAGATATATTTTTGGCATAATTTGCAGACACAAATTTAAAAGAAACAAATCTTCTAAAGGCTTTTAATAACTTTAGTTATGAAAAACTTTCAGAATTCTTTTCCACCCAGAAATTGGTAAGCAATTTATTAAATGTCTGAGAGTGATCTGGTTTTTTTTTTTTTTTTTGGTTTTTTTTCCATAAGAGAAGCAAAGCATTTAAAGAAGGGGAAAACATGACCTTTCCAATTTGGAGTGAACATTTTTTTTTTTTTTTTTTTCATTACTACCGTCTTTTCTCGTAGATTCTTCAGAAAGCACATGTTTTTGATTTGTTCTGGATTTTGACAACCAACAATTTCCAAAATCTGTTGTCTTCATCGCTTTTCTGAAGGACCTAGTGCTACTGCAGCCCTCCCCACAATCCTCCACATCCACCATTATGATTCATTTTTCATAACATCATTTGACAATTTGGATAATCTTGAATAGTCGTCAGCTATTTGAAAAGACAAGAACCAGGGAAAACACTAAAGAATTTTGTCAAGAATTTTAAATTGTTGCCAGAAAGTTGTGCTGAGATAATGCACTTAAATGGCCCCACCCAGATCAGTTTACGGAGAAGCATGGCTAAAATTCAGTTGATCAGTCTTACATATTTTTTTCTTTTTATAATATTGTTCACCCAATTCAAGGCCCAAGAGTCACTCATGGTAGAGCGTTACTGAATGAGCTTGGTATAAGGGTGCATATGAAGGAACTAAGGAGTGCATAATATGAGGATATATAGGATAGATAATGGTTGACCCAACACAAAAATTATAGTGATATGAGCTGCATTCTCAGGTGTCTGTTCCTGAAAGTAGCTGTTTTCTGGAAGAAAGTGAATGGAAGTTCCTCCTTACCAATGCAATATGAAGGAGAGTCATGAGGAGTCAACCCTGTGTACATGGCATGGCAGCTCCTATCTGAAGGTCAGGTTTGGTAGAACTAAGGAATATAGCCTGTCTAAATATACCATGAAAATAGTGAAAGATTAGCAGGAGAGTAAAAATGTTTTGTCTGTAGGAAAGGGGTGATAGGATAGAAAATCGCTCACAAGGTCATGACAATGCTTTTGAAGCCTGAAAAGTGAGTATTGAGCAGCTCCAGAGAGCCAACATTGATTTTTAAAATAAAAATAAAAGAACAAACTATTTATGCCTGTCTAAATAGTAAATCTGCTCAGTTTGATAAGGTTAAACTGGCTGCTAATCACATAAATGATCTCCAATCTGTTGTTAACTGGGGCAAGGAATGATTTGTTAATTTTAACACCTCCAAAATGAAATTGCTTTGTATTAATCATCTGAGAACCCCCTTTCTGCCTTCCATCAGCATGTCTAATGCTAACCTTGACTTATGTATTTATTCCATCTTGGTCTTGTGCCTTTTTAGGCTAACGTTTTTAGCTGACAGGAAGCAGAAAGATTATATTGAATCAATTTGTTGGTCTGCTGCTAGGAAAGCTGCTTCTCTGTGATGTGCTAAATAATTTTTCACACCAGAATCTATCTTACATATTTGCAAGTCTACCATTCGTCCATGCTTAGAATATTGCTGATACATATAGACTGGTGCTTCTGCTCTATATTTAGAAATACTTGATAAAATACAAAGAAGAATCTGCAATGTTATTGGTCTTGACCAGGCATCTCAGTTTCAGTTATTTTCCCACTGCCGTAATGTAGCTTCCCTGTGTCTTTTCGATAAATACTTTCATAGTAATTTGTAGAATATTGGTTAGCTTGCCAGTGGTCTGACACACAAGTAGGCAAGTGTAGCCAGAGCACTTTGAAGCAGTTCTGATGAACTATCCTCTTTGGTACCTAGACATGAATTTAAGCATAGTATTAGATTATCATTTTACAGTTGAAATGGCTAAATGTAACCAGAAGTTCTATGCTAAGAGTTTCTTCTCTTGCACTTCTTTCTTGTGGAACTCTCTTCCAGCTTCTTGTTTTCCAGTCAAATTTGATCTTCAAAAATTTAAGTGCAATGTCAATCATTATGTTCTGTCTTCTGAATTTCTGTTCTTTTATTGTTCTCTCTTCTTAATAATGTTTTTCTTATATTCTTTCACACTCATTAACCCCTTGAATGTTGCTTTGTTGCCTTACTTGGGGTGAAATGATTTCTAAGAGAAAAAAAAAATGACGTTCAGGTGAATATTGTTATTTTTCAGCACTGTAAAATTTTATTCTCCATTCATTTGCATTGGCTAAAGACTGTGTGCGATTTCAGTGTTGATGAGCATAAAGCCTTGATACTTGTATCTGAAATAGAATAGATTATTCTTGAACTGAAATCATAATAAATTTGATATTAATGGTGAGAAGATCTCTTGCATATAAGATATCATGGAATAATCATGATATCAATTGGTATTGGTTATATGAACATGATATAAATGTTTTTATTAGTGTAAACATGCAACGGATACTTCTCTTGGTCTTTCACTAACTAGACAGATCTCTCTATGTTATGTAGCTGGGTTTCCCCCAAACTGGAAAAAGCCCATTGTGCATTCACACAGAAATGAAAATAGCACAATGGAAAGAAATAAATGAGTGAATCCTGTTTTCAGTACATTATTTTCTTAACCATTCACTTGGCACAGTGTGGGTGTTCTACTTCTGACATGACAAGCAGTCCGGAACACCTCACTAACAGCTCACAAATGGGCTGTATATCGGAACTCCTTTCAATTCTAATTAAGACTGTTTTCATAAGTCTGCAGGTGGAACTTCCTAACTTCCAGCTAAGTGGCACTTGTTTCCAAATGTTTTTATTTATTTTTCTCTTTATTTTAGTCCCCTTTGCTTACTGGGGGAATGTTTTCAAAATGTTACTCTGTAGAATTTATTACTGGTCATAAAAACACTAGACACTTCAGTTTCAGTTAAAAACATTGAGGACCCACTGATGGTGGGCTTCGCTCTGCTACATTAGTTTACTTTTTAAACTTCTTGGGGGGAAAAAACGCAAAGTGGTTTCCTGTTGTTTTTGACGGCATTTGGAATTCAGAGTAGGGGATCATGGCTCTGTAGTACATTGCTGCTGGGCTCAAATAAGGCAACAAACACGTTTACATAAAAATATATGTCTTTATTGTTCAAGTTGCAGTGAATGGGTAGAGTGAGGGAGAATCACAAAAGTTAGGATTGTTCACACAGGAATTGACAGAGACAAATCTTCAGTGAACCTCTCACCAATCTCTGTCCACATTAAAAATCGGACTGGTTTTATAACATTTGAACACCTACACAACTTCACATAGCTATGTCTTCTGGTATGTCACCTACACAACATTCTGTGGACACACCTCTTCTGGCATGCACCCATGTAAGCATAAATTTCCTTCTACTCAGGACACCTGTATGCCCTGTTTATTCAAGGCTCAGGTCACCTGTGCATCCTGTCTATTTTAACCACCAGATGCATTTCCTGTTTATGCTATCACCAGTTCCGATTTTCACTCACACTAATGCAGTGGAAGTAAGGCCAAAGGTCTTTCATCAATTGATATCCAACAGCTCTCCATCGATTCTGTTTGTTTATTATCTGTGAATTACTATGATTTCCTGGGAAAAATAGTGGAGTGGTTTCTTGTCATCTTTGCCATAGTTTGGAATTTAGAGGTGATCATGGCTCTCCACAGATTCTGTTTCTTAATTATCTGAATGGCTTCTTGGGAAAGATAGTAGAGTGGTTTGCCATTGCCTTCTCCACAATTTTAAATTCAAATTTTCCTTTAATCTAGACTGGCTGCTACACAAAAGTACAGAGGTCAGTATACCCAGCTATTTAACCCATAGCTGGAGTCAGCGAAGAGATGGCATCATGCCTTTCCAAAGGTCATTAGTGCAAAAGTGAACAGAAAAGAGTAGGTTAGAATTTAAATCACTTACCAATTATGCTTTCTGCACCAATAACATTTACACTACCCCTACATTCTGACAGTAGTAATATTTTCCTTTTAATGAGGGATTTTATGAATTCGTTTAAGCCAGGAACTTTTCAGCACCCCTTCATAATTTAAGTATTATAATCCCCAAAATTAACTCCAGCAAGTTACATGTCCAAAAGTAAAAGATTTGATTTCTTGGATATGCTGGGTCAAAAGTTATAAAGCTTTAATATTTAATAATATTTTTAGTTTTTGTTTAAAATTTACTATACCATACCAACATATACAATGAATAATTACATTGTTCAACCTGTTGTCCTCATCTTTATTATCATATTCACGATGTTTCGGCTGTTGTACACTCTGGCCTTCTTCAAGTTATACATGTTGGAATTTTGAACTGAACCCTTTATTTTGTCCACCGGGGTAGATTGTTCTAGTTCCACATGCCATGCCTTTTTTGGATATCACTGTTTCAGTTATTTCCCTTTTGTAACTCAACTCTGTAAAACATTGTGAATATGACAATAAAAATGAAGATAACAATGTAAATAGTTAGAATACCTCATCTCAGAAGTAGACAGATGATTTTTTTTTTTTTTTTTTTGAAGCTTATTAAGAATATGCAAAGCATGTGCTTAAGTGAAAGTTTCACATTGATAAACTGATAGACTAAGCATTTGACAATCAGTTTTATCACTGTAAAACTTCTAGATACACATTTTTGGTACATTTTAAGTAAGATCCAAAAATTGTAATACTATCTCATTCCTCTGAACATGGGAAGCTCCTGTTAGATCCGGTACAATCTGAACAACTGAGTTACAAAGAACCAATCAGATGCAGGTTTGAATCCTGCCAGAATGTGTAAAATTTTCTTTAATAAGATTTCTCAAGCATTCAGGCCACAAGATAAAAATCAATATAGTTATATATATATATATATATATATATATATATAAATAAGGAAAGGAATTAAATTCAACATTTTTCATTTATTTGTTTAAGCATTATTTTTCAATGCATACTCATGTTTGAGTAGATGCTCTGCTTTTTATTTATTTATTAAACAGTATATTTATTTATTTATTTACATCTGCCAGCCTGAATATTTGAGAAATCTTGTTAGAAAATTATATGCGTTTGAGGATTTCCATTTAAAAATATTATGTTGGTGCAAAAATAATGTCGTTTTCTCACATATGTTACTATGTGAGAAAACAACATCATTTTTGCACCAACCTAATAACATTCAAATAATATATATATATATATATATATATATATATATATATATATATATATATATATATATATAGAAAGTAGTGACTTTTGATTCAAAAAATGAAATGAAACTTGGTAAATTTTACCAATTGCATAAAAATTAATAATACTGTTTCATCTAAGTAATTCCCACAACACTGCAACTATTATGTGTAAAGAAGCAAGAGAAATAAGGAAAGAAAGACTCGCCAAAAATAATAATGACAATGCTTCATCTAAGAAATTCATGCATCTTAACACTACTACTACTAGCTGATCTACACTATGTCATCAAAATATTTTTTTGTAACCTCACATTAGTTTATCAAGCATTGGTGATAACCATATATTTGTTTTATTTTTTTTTTTTTTTGTTGTTACTGTTTTTGTGTGTGTAAAAAATAAAATTTTGTTGTGGACAATCCCAGGTTGATACTCTGTGTGTATTATGTTTAGGGTTTGGAAAAAATCTTGGCAACAAGTAAATTTAATTGGATATAGAAAACCTGACAAGTAGCTTTTCGCATTAAACTGTCTTTACGACTCATGTTGGGGCTAATTAGGAGCATATTGAAGGAGATAATCAATTTTTGTCAACTGTTGGACACCAAATGACAAATTGACTGTTGTTAGCAGTTTCAGCATTTCCTTCCTGACTTTGATTTCACTTCACCTTTAAACTTTCTGGGGTTTTTTTTTTTTTTTTGGTGGTGGGGGGGGGTCCCCTTTCATGATCATATATATTCTTATACTCAGATATTTCAGGTCTTTCTTTTTCCAGTGCTGACTCCTCACTCACTCTATCTCTTTTATGTTTGAAGCTCACTCTTATTCCTCAATCTTCTACTCCTCTCACTCCCTGCACCCCACAAGCAATGTTTGCACCTTTGTAAAAACCAGGGTCTTAAATATTACTTTTCAGAGCAGCTTGACAGATCAGCCCTCTTGATTTAAAAAATTTGTGCAGCACAATCATCATAGTTTGAATTATCTTGCATTTGATCTTTTGTGTCCAGTTTAGTAAATATTATATACTTTTATTTCTCAACATAATCATCTTCTTTGTCAATGCCCTTCATCCAAGATTTTTTTCACTGATTACATGGATCAAATATAACCCAAATGCTTCTATCTTTTATAACTAAATTTCATTTTTGACAAGGCTCAATAGACACTCAAGGTAGATTATTCAGTTGAAATAGTAATGATGAAGGAGGTATGAGTGAAAGAGAAGATGGTAGGAACTGAAAATATTAAGGATAAAGAGGATAGATAGCAACTAACCCTTGACTTGAAAAAAGGTCAAACTGTATTCAGGGAATCACTCATGCAGGAATCTGTTACAAAAGGTGGCAGTTTTTGGAAAAAAAATTTTTCAGAGTCAACCTTCCTTTTTAAATTTTCAACACAGTGATTGGAGTCTGACAATTGCTAGCAGAAAAGGTCTGAATTACTTAAAGAATAACGCTCATCTGAATATATTTATTTTTATTTTAATTAGATAAATAGTGTATGTATTTGATAAATAATAATTAAATCATTAAATATATAAGTAGTATATATAGTCAATAAATAATTAAATCATTAAAAATATAATATATGTATAAATAAGTAGTATATATAGTCAATAAATAATTAAATCATTAAATATATAATATATGTATAAATAAGTAGTATATATAGTCAATAAATAATTAAATCATTAAAAATATATATATAATTCTTGTCAGCTGTCAATATACCGCATAACACACTTGAGCACTTAGCCTTAGAGCGGGTAGAATGGAGATCAACTTGTTTTAGTGGATTCAGCAGTTTTCAATCTGCTTGTCTGAATCATCTTCAAGAAGTGAGACCAAGATCTAAAAGGTCAACCAATCTAACAGTGATCTCAACTCACAATCCTCACTCTTGCAGCCTCCTTTGTAAATCACTAGCGGGTCTTAAGTACCACTTAAGATTATCGCACAAAATTTCATAACTGAATCAATTAATCTGTCAGATCCCCATATGTCAAAACCAACGGGAGAGTCCATTTTATATATATATATATATATATATATATATATATATATATATATATATATATATATATATATATATATATGTATGTGTGTGTAGAAAAATAGGAAAGATATTGTAATTATTTATATTGAGGTTTTTGCTCTTGTTTCTGAAGCATAAGAACTCTTATGTAGCAAAGGAATCATATTTTTTAAAAAAATGATTATTTATATATATATATAATGGACTCTCCTGTTAGTTTCACACTTATACACACACCCACAAGAACATACACACTTACACGTATCATACTCACTCACTCACTCCCTAATGAGCCAAATGATAACACACACCCATAGTAATATACATGCTTACACATATCATACTCATTAACTCCCTAAGACCCAAATAACACACACACACTTAACAGACACATCCCCTTTCCAGGAATTAATAAAACTGTCAAAATGACCAAGGGAATTCAGAGCAGCATGAATCCATCCAGCTTGTATCTTAAATAACAACTTAAAAGAGACTGTTTGACCAACACAAGGACTGACCAAAATTCATGTTAAAAAATAAAAAAACAAATGAAAATTACAGACAAAAGTTCATTTTCTCCATCAAGGCATTCATTTCTGTAGTTCACTGCTACCCGCAAGCAGAAAATTATTTTTCTCCTGATGATGACCATGTTGGCCAAAACTAGTCAAGTAATCTAAATGAGTGAATATTAATATACAACCCAGTGTGTATGAAGACTTTAATTTTTTAATATTTTTTTATTGTTCAAAATATATATATTCAATAAATAATAAGTAAAGACAAAAAAGGTAAATAAATATCAAAAATTAGAAAAAAAATTCAACAACATTTACTCATTTACTTCATTAGGTATTCAATTATGTCACTTAAAATTCTCTATCATTTACCTTGACTCACAATTAACATGAAGAATATTTATTACTGTTCTTAAATTTAAGTTTTGAAAACCTAATGGTATTAGATTGGTGCAAAAATAATGACGTAATAATGTCGTTTTTTGACGTATTTTTTAATGTCAAAAAACGACATTATTATGTCATTATTTTTGCACCAACCTAATATTTTTACTTCAGTTGAAAATATTGTGAAATAAAATCCTTACATTTGTCTTAATAAAGTCCATCAGAGTACGAAACTCATCTGTAAAAAAAAAAAATAAAAAAAAAATGTTTTTTTAGTCTTTAGTTATCTGTATATATTATACTACAGTATAATATATACATATATTAAATTCTAATAGTGTATAAGACAGTATTTATATGGTACACTGTAAGATATTATTAAGTCAATGATTTAATTACTAAATTTTAATTACTAAATCCCAAGCAAGGAAATAAAACCATGAATATGTAAGATAGTTACTGAATGTAAGAGAATATGAGAAAAATAATTATTAACAAGAGAGGACAATAAAAGAACAGTAATTAAAAAAATTACATTTAAATTTTTGAAGATCAATGTTGGCTGAAACACAAGAAGCTGGAAATGAGTTCCAGAAGCAAGAAGTGCAAGAGAAGAAACTTAGCATAGAACTTATGGTTACATCTAGTAATATCAGCAATTAAATTATGAGACCTAGCTGCCAATCTAGTCTTCTTCTATATGCCATGTCTCTTCATGGGGTAGGTGATCACGACTCTCCACAATTTCCTGTCCTGTACATCTTAATAAATTTTGTTCTTGTTACCTCTCCTAAACTTTGTTCTGCCATCCATTTACTGACACTCACTAGTTAGGTTATGCGTTGTTTTACTCTGTCTGTTTTGCCTTCAATCTGTTGTCCTGGGTAAGGCGTTAAACTACATCCATGTCCTGGGTGTGACGATAAACTACATCCAGCAGCAAGGCATCTGATCAAGAGATTTTGAGGAGTGTGGAACCACCTCTTAATTGCTGGTGTTCCCAGGTCCACCCTGACCCAGGGTGGTAGCACCTGTTAGGGTCGAAGCTATGGGTAAATAGTTAACTATTACCAGCACTACAATTTTGAAGGAAAAATATTGCCAGAAACAGATTTTTGACAAAACAAAATATTACCAGCAATAAAAATGTTGTCAGCATTAAATCACCCATTGAGTTTGATATGCCATAAAATAAACCAAACCTTCAATCTGTCCTATGAGTATCAAATTTTCCAAGCCCTCTTTCCTCATTATGTGCCCTAGTAATTTCAACTTTCTTTCTGATATTCATAAAGTTGAGGTACAAAAGAGGAAAGTTTATTAAAACAATTACTATGTAAATATTTATAGAAAAGGCAAAGGGAATTGATATTACAGTGGTGGGAGTGTAAGTGAAATCAAAATGCCAGGTTAGGACCAATAACATTGCTGATTCTTTTTTGTATCAACAATGTCTAAATGCATAGCAGAAGTACCAGGCCAGATGTGGCAGCAATATTCAGTGTATGGTAGACTTACAAATTCATTTATCGTAGTATGCAGGACAAGCTTGGTAGTCCACAGCAATATATCACATTTATATATTTACTCAGTTCAGAATGGCACAAGGCCGCTACTCTGCAGAACCCAGTGACAATGAATCAAATTCACATCCATTCACTAGCTCCTTAATCATTATAACGTTTTTGTCTTCTTTTTTTTTTTTACACTTGAAAAATCAAGCTCCATTCTTAAAATTTGAGAACATTTTACAAAGCTGTGAAAAAATTTACTTTTTTGACCATTGAAGTAAGTTTTTCTGTTTGGCTGAGAAAAGCTATTTAAATCAAAAGTTGACCTCAGAGGTCAGTATCATTGATACTATCATCTTTTTCTACCCAACTCAGTCATATGCATTTCATACTCATTTAACTCCAAGAATTGTTTAGCTGTAATGCAGATCATGCAGGCCAAAAACTGCCTTCTGCCTTCAATGACCTAAAAGGTTGGATTTGATCTTATGCTCCCATGCCCTGCCATTTGTAAGGTCAAGAAACATTTTCCTATTCCATAGCAAACTCAATATCTCATTCCATTTTGTTAGAAATGGCATGCTATGCTCTTTACTGACCTCTGATGTCAGCCTCACATAACCTTTGTCACAACAGGGTGTCTTGTGATCATTCATACTATATATATATATATATATATATATATATATATATATGAGAGAGACAGGCAAAGAGTGCATGTCGAAAAGTTCTCAACCACATCAAAAAGACTTTAGTAATAAAAGTTAAAATGTTTGGTCACATTTTTGGAAGGGGGTCAGACCAAGAACTTTTCAACACCTCTGTGTGAAGGTGTGTATAGTATAGGTGTGTGCATATACATGTATCATGTATATATGCGCACACTTATACTATGCACACATTCACAGATAGAGGTGTTGAAAAGTTATTGGACTGACCCCTTCCCCAAAAAATTTAACCAAAAATTATAATTTTTATTAGTAAAGTCTTCTGGAAGTGGTTGAATATGTGTATGCACTACACACACACACACATATATGTATATATAGACACACATACATACATACATACATATATATATATATATATATATATATATATATATATATATATATATATATATATATACCTAATATCTAATTGTTTGGTTTATATCCATATTTATACATATAAATGAAGGATCACAAGACACCCCATTGTGACATAGGTTATGTGAGGCTGACATATATATAAGCACTTACATATCTATCTATCTATATATATATATATATATATATATATATATATATATATATATATATTATATGCACTCATATATGGCATGGTAGTGTTATATATAAAGATGTATTTGTACATGTGTTTGTATAAATGTGTTAGGATTCTCATTGAGATGCTGAAATCTAATCTGGCAACAGACCAAGAGCAAACAAACATGTCCAGGGAAATGAGTGGGAAGCCATGGTGAGAATATGGAGTTAATCTCTGGCCAATATCTGACAGCTGAGATGGCATCAGGTGAAATGTGAGCGAGTAGTTTTCTTTATTCATTTCCTGATGACTAACATTCACTCTTCAACCTGAGACCATCATGGATGACAAAAAAAGAAAAAATGTCATAACAAAAAGAAAGAAAGAAAAATATCACAGAAATTATTTTTATTTTGGTCACAGATCAAAAGACATGCTAAAGGATGCTGAAAAATTCTCGCTCCCTGGCCATCCACACAAACTCTCAACAATTAGTATACCCATGTTTGTTTGTTGAAATACTGATTTTGGTAGGTGATTCAGAATTTTTTGAGCACTCCTTTTCTGTCTTTGTATATGTGTTTATATGTGTGTATACAGCAACCTTTCTTTTAAAAATCTTTAGTTAAATATGACAGACAAGGAAAATTTTAATTTTTTATCTAGTTTTTTTCAGCAATTTTACTTTTCTTTTTTTTTTTTTTTTTTTTACTACTATCTCAGTGAGTAGACATGTCACTTATCAGAGCAGAGTGCCATAAAAAATATTTAAAAAAAAAAAACATCTATCAACCCACAATCCAGAACCCTTAAGAAAAACTTTGGTCGAAAATGCTCGAGTTCTATATAAATAAAATTACTGTAAATATCTCACTATAAGAGAGGCCTGTTACAAACATCTCTTCCCCACCATCAACTTCACCTTGTTTAACAATGGGAGTGGCATGCTGAAAGACTTTCAAAAATAGAAAGTAGCTTACTAGAATTCCAGCCATGCCCAACATGTGAAGACTCAAATAAATTCTCCTATTAGTATTAAAAACTACAAGCAATACATCTCACACACTTAAAATATGAAAAGAAACTAACACCACCAAAAGAAAACACCCTTGAAAATGGCTAAGAAAGTGGCCAAAAGCACTTGGAACAATGGATGATATGGACAGTTTTTCTACTCTCTGACTCCCACTAAATGGAAAGATGTAAGAAAGCTGGAAAAACTGAATAAAAAATTGGTAAAAAATTTTCCTTGTCCATCATATTTAATGAAAGATTTATATATATTTAATGTAGATCATTATTTAAACATATATTGTTAAATATAACAGACAATGAATGTCTGTTATGTTTGGTCATGAGCCATTCTAAACTTTGTATGGTTGCTTTAACTTTGGGTGAAAATAAAGACAAAAATAGTCCAAATTTTTTTTTTTTTTTTAAGCTGTTCCTAGATCTAAGCTTTCAGCTCACATGAGCCATCTTCAGAGTAGTTATATGGAAATTTAAACAAAAATATTCACCATCAAAGATGATATATTCTGTCATATTGATATGAAAGATTGCTATGCGACGATAACTGTCACAGGATAACAGACGTAGGTCGTAAATTCATGATTCGGTTTTGACATCATACCACGTCAGAGACCGAAATATTAACAACATAATCATATGTCTAGATGCAATGTAATGTGTTGTGACTAGTTTGAAATGTAAATTTGTTGAGTATGGGTTTGTTTTGTTTTAATGTAGATGGCCTCCAATATCTGAAGGTTCTTTTTACTCTGTTTATGTGTGAGTATTATTGTGTTATCAACTAATATCTGTCTAATATTATGTACATGGCTATGTTTTTCTGAGAAATGTTGTTTAATAGAACTAAGATCAAAAAGATGACAGGTAAGTCTATGGGAGAGCGTAGTTGTAGTAAAACCAATATATGTAGTGGGTTTATTGTTAGTATCAGAGATACAATCTCTGAATGGCCATCTTGACTGTTATCGTCACATAGTGATCTTCTATGTGAACATAACAAATATGTTGTCTTCAGTAAAGGATATGAACACTATCTTAACACTAAAAAAGTAGGGGCTGAAATCTGAGGGCACCTTTTGGTGAACACCTCATTAGAGAAAATCATTGGCAAAATAATTATTACTTATTTTCGCAGGAACAATAAAAAACAATTTTCTTTCTTTTTTGGACTAAATGGGAAAACAAGACTGGCACATGATTAAAGTATAAAATCCTAACAATCAATGTTGGTAAATCAGTTTTTATATATATATATATATATATATATATATATACACATATACATGTATATATATAATGTGTGTATATATATATATATATATATATATATATATATATATATATATATATATATAATTTGTAAAAGTAAAAAATGGATAATATTGATAGAAAAATTTATTCATTTTTATGATGTATATGTACTGGATTTATTTATGTAACAACTACTGCAAAAGATGCCACATGTGTGCATGACAATGTAAAACCATAGCAGGATTTAAAAGCCACATCTGCACTGCTTATATTTAAGGGTGATGCAAATGATGGCATTGCTGAACGTAAAGTTTCAAGCTTCTTGTGTGTGTATACACACACACATAACTGTTGAATTATACACTTGTCTGAAAATTGAAAAAGAAACTGAAGATTTTTTTTTTCTACTTTGATGGAAGAAATTTTTTCCCTTACACAATTTACATACTTAGGTTATAAACAAGTCTTAGGTTATAAACAAGTGCACTCTTGTGACTGAGCTGGTGAGTGTCAATTTCCTTTGCAAACACTCAAATTTGTGCCCGTATGCAGAAACGAAAGAGTGCTAAAAATATTTCATTTTCACTCAGTTCTCAAAATCAGCATCATAATGTTTGGTTATTAAAGTACTGTTTTGAGAAGTTGGTTGAGCCAACAACTTTGCAGCACCCCATTTTATGACAGAATCATTATTATTGAGATGTGTTTTTCTATCGCAGGATATATTGTTTTCTCTTTCCATTATATATACGTTTTTGATTTACTTGCATTCTCTGGAATATAAATGTATAGAAATTACCATGGTTACAGATAAGGGATCCGTTTATATATTGATTGTAATATAGAATTGTTCCTTCACTTTATATCCACATAATTTCTTGTTTGTTTATCAAATACTGATCAGGTATGAAAACACTTTCTCCCCAGTTATGGATTAATTAGTAAGATGTGTGTCACTAAGCCATTATTATCTCAAAAAAAGAAAAAAAATCTTAAGATCTATTAGGTTGGTGCAAAAATAATGACGTAATAATTTTTGCACCAACCTAATAAAAACATTTCCTGGCTTCAAACAACCTGCAATGGTTTGATAAGCCAAAGAAAACAGTCAAAAATTTAATTTTTTCAGTTAGGAAAACATCTAAATCTTTTTGTGAATAAAATCTATAAAGTGCTTTCTTTGGACATGGAGACTATAGCACCTTTGATTGGGAAGTCTGGGTTTTTGTTTCAGATTTGCCACCAGAGACTCATAACTTATCTCTAGTTATAATCTGTTTGAGAGAATTTGGGTTATTTGTAATGATTTCAAAGCACAAAATTCTTTTGCTCTTATGATAAGAACTTCAGTACTGATTCTCTTTATGCTATTGTTAGCATGTCAGCTGCATTCCACTCAGGATATGAAAAATGGTAATTTTCAGGATCTTCCTTTTTCTTTTCCTTTTTTATGGGTCGGGTGGACAGTTGATTTATTTTATTTATTTATTTAATTGTTTAATTTCCTTACTGGTGCCTGCCTAGTATAATTATATATTTACAATCTTAGTTTCTTGCTTGGATATTAATCCATTGTTAGAAGCAGCAGAAAAAAAAACTCAAGGAATGTAATGGTAATATTAGCCATTTTCATATAAGGAAATATTAATCATTCATTGACCGAGCAGCCACTATTACTTTCAGTTAAAATTTATAAAATCTTTCACTTCAAATATTTTATCAGGAAAATAGGTTTTTCAAACCCAACAGCTGTTATCACGCTTTCCAATGTTGATATGGGTTTCCTTCCTAGCCTTTTGTTTGAAGTAGTGTGGAATATCAACATCTTTATTATGTCATTATTTTCTCTTCAGGTTAGATGTGATATCTATTTCAGTTGTTAGTAGTCCTCAAGTGATATGGTTTTTATTATTTGGAACAGTTCTTTGTGATTCTGTAGCTCCAGTTCACAAGGTTCGAAGATGTCTAGTCTTGACCTATATCTGTTGGTTTCACTCGCCCAAAGCCATTTTTTAACCATGGTCTTAGAAAGCAGTTGTATACAGCTGACAGTTTAGATATATCTGAACAGGTTTGCTGTCATGCATGAAATCCATATGAAACAAAACTCTTTAAGAACATTACTCAGGTTAAAGGTGCTTTCAATTTAATAAAAATTCAAGAACCAATAAGAAACAGGATATAAATCTGATTTGATGCCAAAAATAGTAAAATTTCAATCTTTGAATCTTTAAATACTTATAAATTCTACAAAGTAATTATTCATAAACAAGAAAACTGTTTGGAATAATTTTCTGTATCCCACAATGCAATGCAGTTCTAAAGCATAAATAACATTCTGTCATGGACAAATGAGGTTTTACCCAAAGAAATTGAGGGAAAAAATAAACATTGTAAAGAAAATGGCAGATACTTAACACGAGTTGTTAATGAAATAACAAATAGGAATTGATTTTGTCATGCAATGGAGTCTGATCATTTTGTAGATTTTTGTTACTAAGTATTGAAAATTTCAGGCCTCAGTAAAAATGGAAATACATTGTTAATCAAATTCCAATTATCTACAAATATATCTTTCTTTTATTTTCTTTTTTTTTTATTCAGTTTGCTTTTTCTTTTGAAATTGTTTGCTGAACAAATTAAGAGTAATTGACAGTTGTCAGAAAATGAGTAAAACTATCAGTAGAATTAGAAAAAGAAAATAAGAGAAATTAGAGAATGGCGTATAGGCTGAAGTTGAAAGGGGTTACATGGATATATCTTTATATACAACATTTTCATATATGGAGCTGGCCGCTGGAAGGTACCGCAATGCCATGAGGTGCAACATGAAAGCTATGGACATCAACACAGAGTCCTGGGAGTGCCTGGCAGCCATATGATCGAAATGGAGAGGAGCACTGACCAAATACCTCAAGTAAGAGGAGGAGAAGCTGACACAAGCCACCACTGAAAGGCGGGCCCAGAAAAAGAAAGTGACAGCTCCAACCGACCAGAGACAGAAAACACATGTGACCTCTGCAACAGATATTGCCACTCTCGCATTGGCCTCTACAGTCACAAACATCAATGCTCTAGCCAAGCAGACAACTTGGATGCTACCGAGGGTCAATCCTGACCGATGGAGGCCTACAAGTATATATCCATGTAAAATGAGAATGAATAGAGTCCAATTCTGATGTTTGTAACATTCAATTTAAAAGAGGGTTCAATACAAAAGTAGAGCATTAGAAGTTTATTTACTAATGCCTGATGAGGTGTGTTAATATGCATTGAAACATGATTGCATTTGTGTATCATTATTTTATGTTTTTAATGTAATATCCTAAAATAAAGTGTGTGTGTGTGTGTATATATATCAGATCAAAGTGCTATAAAAAAACATCTATCAATCCACAATTTACAAGAACCCTTCAGAAAAATTCTTGTCAAAAACACTAAAATTCTATATAAATCATATTATCAAAAACATCTCACTCCTACTATAAACCTCACATTATTTAACAGAGGAAATGGAGTGAAAACTTTTTTCAAAATAGAAAGAAGCTCATGTGAATTCCAGCTGCGTACAACACATGTACACTCTAAATGCACATTCTAATTGAAAACAACACAAAAATAAATTACAATGTATTAGGTTGGTGCAAAAATAATGACGTAATAATGTCGTTTTTTGACGTATTTTTTAATGTCAAAAAACGACATTATTACGTCATTATTTTTGCATCAACCTAATAACAGTCAAAACATGAGGAAAAACTAGAGACAACACACCCTTGAAAATGTCTATAGAAGTGCCCGCAAGTGCTTGGGACAATGAAAATTATGGAAAATATTTGTACTCCCCTACTATTACAAAACGGAAAAAAATAAGGATGCTGGAGAAACTTAATCAAACATTAATTAAATCTTCCTTGTCTGTCATATTTAATGAAACATGTTTGAAGGAAAGGTTGCTGGCCAAATATACATTAAACTAAAATTCATTTAAATACTTAACAACAATAATAATCCACAATGTCTCATAACCAGAAATATTAAACAAGCAATGTAAATCTAAAAATTTGCTCCTGAGGATTGCAGACAGCATGAAACTACAAGTTGTGCAAACAATGTAGGGTATTATCTATATTTTTAATATATATAAAAGTGAACATTGAAGTCAACACTCAGTTTCATGCTAGACGTAATCGTGGCCTGACGATTGCGTCTAGCATGAAACAGACTGTTGCCTCTGAGTGTTGACTTCAATGTTCACTTCATATACACTCTATCTCTGATATTGAGCACTTTATCCCATAAATATAGCACACCTTAAGAGTATATTTCTTCATTCATATATATATATATATATATATATATATATATATATATATATATATATATATATATATGCATACACACATTTATCTGTGGGTGTAATCAAAAGAGGTTACCAATTAAAATGGCTTTCGGTAGAAGATTTTAACATTTTCAAAATAACTGAATTTAACACGCACATGAATTTTGTATATATTTATTATTATATACAGAATTAAGCTTAATTTATAGCTCAAAATAGAGAATATAATGTGTTATTTGTGATACATGGTATGCCTGTTCATAAAGAAGCTCCCCAAAAGTGGGGAACAATGTCATCACAATGGCACACTGTGGTTGAAGAGTGGAAAAATGCGAGAGAGAGTTTGTGTCCTTCCCTTTAGCACTGCTTTATACAGTGCCACCTAGTGGACGTTAAGAGAAGTTCCTTGGCAGACAATATGTGGTAACCCCCCTCCTCCCCCTCTCACTTTCTCACACAGACACACACACATATATACATATGTGTGTGCACAAGCATACACACACACATGGTCAAAAGTTGATACTAACAACCTGAAAATGATTGATAGGTTTACAAAGAATTGGCATGTTAACTTGGTCCAAACTAAGTTAAATTGGTAGATTCAAACAAACTGGAAATTGAAGATGGGTCAGACATTTGCAAAGAGGATTATATATGTACCGACATGGCCAAACAGAAAAATGAAGATGGTTAATACATATACCAAGATATTTTTTTTTTTTTATTATTTGTCTGGTTGCATCTTATAGTTAGACAAATACAGTATATGCAGACATCTGCTCAAAGTATTTACTCAGCTGTGCTTAGATTGGTGCAAGCACATTCTGATGGAGTTATAACTAAACACATAACAAGACAAGTAATTGAGAGATTATCTTACTAATTATCATCATGCTCTGGTAGTTGTTTAAAAACCATTTGCTGACAAGTGTGTTGTGTTTTCAGTCTTGTATTTGGTTTGTTTTTTACACTCGGTTAACTGAAGACCTATCATTGTGTTGTTGCTTACTTGGAGATGACAAAGAGGAACAGAATAGAACTAACTTATTTTCACTGAAAGTTTTTCACTTTAATAGGAACAGAAAAAGTGCTGAGTTTGCTAAGAGCTACAGTAAGAACAAATCTTCTGTTCATCATGTGAGATTTTATTACAGTCTGCTGCTATAGTTGTTGTTTTATTGTTAGTTATTGTTATTAATCTCTTATTGTGCCTAATAAGATCTATGGTAAGAATAAATCTTCTGTCATGTAACTTTTATTACAGTATCTACATATATAATACTCCACGCACATATATATATATATATATATATATATATATTTATATATAATACTAATAATCTTATAAATATAAGCAGCTATACTCATCCGGCAAAACATTAGGTGTTTTAGCTTGTAAATGAACAAATCAATACCCAAGGGAAAAAAAGGGTCAAAAAAAAAAGAAAGAAAGAACTAAGAACATGTACTTCCTGCGAAAATAATTGTCTAGAATGAAAGTTCAGAGTCCAAAGAAAGAAACCTCCAGGATGAGTAAAGTAAAAATAACTAAGCAAAGCGCTCAATACACTAAGTAGAGGAAACAAAGTAAACCTAAAGAGCCAGATAAACCTATCTAGGTTTCACTGACATAGATCATCAGGGTAAACTGAAAAAAAATTAAGTAAAATTTATATATATATATATATATATATATACATACATAAGAGCCAGAATCTTTTGCTCTACTTAGTGTATTGAGCACTTTTACGTATCCGCTTAGGTGATTCTTTCAATGTTTTTTTTTCTTTTGGCTAGGCATTGTGGTCCTGGTTGATTATTTTCAAGCAGCATGGATGTTTTTAGTCTTTTCTTTTTTTATTGTTTTTTTTTCCAGTTATTAGTTTGTAGAGATGTGCAGTTTAACTGAAAAACTGACTTTTTTCGGTTTCATCTTCACACTGAAATCGCATCAAAATTTTTTGTAAAGCTGAAATCATTTTTTTAAGATCTCTCACTACTGAGAGACCATATCCAAAGAAACACTATTGAAAAAGACTTTCAGATGTTAATAAAATTAACCACTTTATACTGTTGTAAGAGAAAAAGATTGAACAAAAATGTTAAAGCCATTTAATTGACTAGTTTCAGGAAATAAGTATGAAATCTATTTGTTTACAAAAGAAATGAAGAATTAAAAAAGTAAATATGACATGATGTCTGAAATCTATTTGTTTCAATTTTTAAGAAAAAAAACTTTTTGTGGTAAAAGTAAGTTAACATATAAATAGCGAGGAAAAAAAAAAAAAAAAAATAATTGCCAGTTTTATCTTACTGTTAAATTTTATGAAGTTAGGGTAATTGTTTTAGTAAGCCTGTGTGACACCAATCACAAAATAAAGTTGTTGTAAACAAGAACAATGAATGAAGATTTTTTTTTTTTATTATTATTATTAAATTTGTTTTTTTTTTTTTTTTATCTGGGGAATGCACCTAAATTAGATATTAAGAATAATTAAAATAGTTCTTAATTTCACTTTTCAAATGTGTATATTTCCATATATGTGAGTGTCTGTTTTCTACTAATACAATTATGTTTCTATCTGGCAAATACACCTAAAATTAGATATCAAAAAAAAAAAAGAAAAAAAAAAAAGGAAGTTCTAATTTGTGTTTTAAAATGTGTCTATTTTCCAAACTGCAAGTCATTGTTTTAAAACCCAAAGTAAAAATTATCCTTTTTTAGTCACTAGTGTTCAGTGGGTGTTTTATTTTTACTCTTCTGCCAATAAAATTCTCCTAAATAAGAAAAATTAATTCATTTTATTTTTACAAATACCTTTATGATTTTATCTTGTGAATAATACACTTAAGATTATATTAAAATGATTAAAATAGTTTTCAATTTCATTTTTAAAATGGGTATCTAAAAAAGAACAGATGATACTCACGGATTTGGAAATATAGACATTCTGAAAATGAAATTAAAAGCTTTTAATTATTTTTAATATTTAATTTTAGGTGTATTTGCTAGATAAAAACACAAATTTATTTTGGGTAAAAATAACTCATTGATTTTCTTTGTTTAGAAATTTATTTGCAAAATAATAGTTGACTGGTGTACCAAAAAGAATTGCTCTATCATTTTATTTTTTAATTATTTATTTTTATTTTATTTTTTTTTTTTTTTTTTTTTTTTTTTTTTTGTTGTTGATTACTTTATAATTTTTGAAAGAATTCGCTTCCTTGGGTCAGAGAAAAAAAATGAACATCTTCCTGGTTGTAGTTCTGGTGAGTGGAATTGGGTAAAAAGAGCTATTTGAAAACATCAATGCTTGTGCTAGCACAAAGTTACAAGTCATTGTGATTGTGAGTGTTGAACAAACACAAATGTGCCTAAGCATGCATCTGCAACCAGGATTGGCTCTCCACCCTAGTAGACAGGTATCCTCGGATACAAGTCGTCACCCATAAGATATATATTGATAAATCAGACTTGGTGAGATTTGAACCAGGTTTTCATGCTTGTAAAGTGGACATTCTATTTGGTGACATGCCACATCATGTTGAAATCATTAATTGGAGAATTGAGTTCCAATTCCAGTTTGGTTTGTTATATTCACTTAAGCACAAATACCCTTGGGAAAGGTATGAATCCACCTCTTCTCCCTGCTATGGGTTAATTAGTAAGACTTGTATCAGTAAACTTATCATTTCAAAAAAAATATTCTTATAATTTATAAATATTTTCTGGCTTTAAATAACCTGCAAAGGGTTGATAAACCATAGAAAATGAATCAAAGAAATACTGTTTGGATATAGTCGTGTCTTTTAGATTTATTTACATTCTCTGGAATATAAATGATAGGAACAAACATGGTCATAAAGTGAGGGTTCATTTCATATATTGATTGTAATATAGAATCTTTCCTCCATTTTACATTTATATTTTATATTCTCATTATAATTTCTTTGTTATCAAATTTTGATTAAGTATGAATACACCTCTTCTCTCCCTCCAGCCATGGGTTAATCAGTAAGACTTTTATCACTAAACCATTATTATCTCCAAAAAATTTTCTTAAAAATCGTAAAATCTGAAAATATTTTCTGGCTTTAAATAACCTACAAAGGGTTGATAATCTGTAGAAAATGAGGCAATCAACTAGCCAACCCTTTATTAATGATATTAATTATAAAGTAGATTTGTGAAATCTCGCTATTCGTGCTGATACAGAATCTGATTATGTATGCATATGGAGGTAAATAATAAGTAGAAATCTGACCTCGTGTTTAAAAATGCTGACTGCTGTATTAAACCTACTAATTTCATCATGGAAATGAATGTATTTTTAAAGAGGAAATGTTTACAGAGTATTTTACTGAAATTAATCTTTTGCTTTGTTATTTACAACTGGAGTTATGACATTTAGCAAGATGAATTCTTTTTCAATGAAAAGCTGATTTGAATGACATCACAGGACATTGTTTTTCTGCTATTTCTGTTGTACTTTTTAAATTTCTGTTGATATTCCATGCAAAAATTGTTATCTGCTGTTTTATTATTTTTTTTTTTTTAATTTTTTAATTCCTCCTGAAGCATTAAAAATTAACAAACTATTATTTTATGTTTGAAAATTGACGTAATTTTTCAATCATTTTGCCATACTTGAAAATAATAATAATAAAAAAATTAGGTTATATCTTTAAAGATCACATTCAAAGGAATAATTTTCCTCTTTTGTTGTCTTGCTGACAAGAAGATTAAATAAAATAAGCTTCACAAATGGCTATCAAGTAGACAATATAATTTTGATTAAATTTTTGCTAGTGTTTGATAAGGAGGTCATGGAATATATAGGGCTATAAATCTCACAATGAATAAAGTTCTTAAAAAGAAAAAAAAATCAGAAAATGTCAGAAGATTTCTTAATCTTCTGCAGGCAGAAAGAGTGCAACATGTTGATAACTTGATATCAAATGTGTTTTACAAAAGTAACTCTCTTCTCTGTAAATTATCCAGACCCCAGATCTGAAAAATGTCTTGTCTTTATCACATAGCATTCTATTAATCATACCAGAATATTGGTGCATTTGGACATATTTTCTTTTAATTTCAAGCTCTGTCTTACCCAACAAATACGACAAACTCAGGGAAAACGAATGCTGTGAATGAAAATACATATACATGTATAATATTTAAATTAGCTACTTTTATATATAACTTGCCAAAAAGCCTAAATACCCTTGAAGAAGAGAAAATCTTGAACAAGGACAGCAGTTAAGAAAAAAAAAAGACCTAAAGGCAGCCACCTACCTACTCAATAAAATAAAGTGCTCAACACCTAGATTACCTACACAGTAAAAAAAACACTTGGCAGTATTAATTCTGATGAAAGTATACACACACAAATAAACCCAGAATTTTTACATGGTAACAGTGCAATGGCATCACGGTGTAGCAAGGTTTCAAGAGCTTCATTAGAAAGTACTACACCTCAGTAGCTGTCTGGCCATTGACTCATGAACTGCTTAGTCATCAACATGTCTTCAGAATACAATCATTGAGCTGTTGATGTAAAGAGTCTTCATGCCAGCCACAAAGCCAAGGAAATCATTGAATGGTTTAAATACCTGAAAACCATGGTCTATGACGGCAAGGACAATTTCAGACCAGAAAGCAAGACTCATAAGAAGTGGCACCACAAGGATGCCCAAGTTCATTGCTGAGGTTAGCAAGGAAAAACCCAGCAAAAGCATGAGGAAACTCACCAAGGAAGGACGCCAGCAGGCAAATTATTCAGCATATTGTGAAAGAAGGACTTCAGTTATAAATCGTATGCGCGAATGAGTTGCCACTTGCTCACCGTACCACTGGTCACCTGACTTATGACCCCCCCACTTCATCACCAGAATGCAATCCTCTTGACTATTTTATTTGGGGCTTCTTGGAGAGGGAATTAAACAGCAGACCCTACATTACCAAGGAGGCTCTCAATACAGCCATCAGGGATTCCATGGCCAACATGTACAGGGACACTGTTACTTTTGTCTACTTCAACTTCCAGTTCCACCTGAAGCAAGTAGATGGCAGCCACATGAAGTGATTTTTGTACTTTAAGTATGTACCTGTGTATAAAGTTTCATTGAAATGTATTAATTTGTTATATGAAAAATGCTTTTTAAACTATTTACGTCTGACTCTTCTCCTCATCTTTATTATTGTATTCTCAACATTTCAGATGTTGTATGCTCCAGCCTTCTTCTTTATCCCCTGAAGAATGCCAAAGCATACAATGGTTGAAACATTGTGAATATGATAATAAAGATGAAGACAACAGTCCAAACAATGTAAATTGAGTAAATAGTTACAACACCTCATCTCAGAAATATAGACAGTTGATAAAAAACGCTGTTTTATTTATCCATTCACCTTTAGCATTCTGCATTATTAATATTACTTCCTTTTCCACTGCATTCTTTTTCAAGTTCTCTCAGATGCAATATCCTAATTGTTAATTTCACTAAAAAGTGTTTTCTGTTGCCATAGCAGGATATGGCAACACAATTATGAAATTCAAACATATTCATAGATCAGTCATCTTCAGTGTCAGGATAAACTTTTTGCATAGCAAATGAAGTTATATACAGAGTGATGTAGGTTAATGTTTTCCAGAATTACTTGCGAAAAGTACAGCGCATAGATTATATTTAGCAAATGTCTATCAAGTAGACAACATGATTTTGAATAGATTTTTGCAGTTTTGTTTGATAAAGAAGTCTTTGAACAATTTAGAGAAAACAGTGTTTTTTGTCATGTCTGCATTTTAAAACCTCTAGATTTCAATTCTTGTACACTTTATGGTTTTCAAGAGATAAGAAAAGAAAATTTGTCATTTTTGATGACCTTTACGAAGACTGTTCCAAATGGTTTTAGACTCGGCATTTCTTAATGACATGACAGCAGGAAGAGAAAACATTTATTTTGTGATAAATGCTTTCACTTTGCAACAAACGCTGCTCTCACGGGCCGTCCTGACTGTCGTTCATCTTGAAGGGATCTTCTTCCCCTGACAACTTTTGGCAAACCCCAAATTTGACACTTGTATACAAAGGGTAAGAATCATAGACATTTTGCACATGTTTATAGATTTTGTACTGTGTAATCTGTTTTAATGGTATTATAATATTTCTATCTGTGGCAGACTCACATGATATTTCTTTTTTACAATATTGTTCTCTCAATACAAGGCCAGAGAGCCACTTAAGGTGGAAGGTTATTGAATTGGGTTTGTTTTAGGGACATGAGAATTTAGATTTTTTTAATCATCTCATGCCAAGCAAGGTGATAAAGCCATTAAGATTCAATAGGTTACTGAATGTGAAAGAATATGAGAAAAAAAAAAAACATTAAGGTGGGAAGATTATAAAATACACAAAAGATAGAAGATGACAATTGAAATGACATTGAAATCTTTGTAGATATAAGTTGACTGGAAAACAAAGAACTACAAATGAGTTCTATAAGAGAGAACTTATATATTGTATATTATTTGTATTATCAGAATAACAGTTGACCATATATTTGTAGAGGTTAAAATTAGTTTTAGGGGAAGCACCCTCTTGGGATTTTTTTTTTTTTTTTTTTCATTTTTCTTTTTTCTTTTTTTCTTTTTTCGCTTTTTCTTTTTTCTCTTTTTCTCTTTTCTCTTTTTCTCTTCTCTTTTTCTCTTTTTCTTTTTTCTCTTTTTCTTTTTTCTCTTTTTCTTTTTTCTCTTTTTCTTTTTTCTCTTTCTTTTTTCACTTTTTCTTTTTTCACTTTTTCTTTTTTCACTTTTTCTTTTTTCTCTTTTTCCTTTTTTCCTTTTTATCTTTTTCCTTTTTCTCTTTTTCTTTTTCTCTTTCTTTTTTCTCTTTCTTTTTTCTCTTTTTCTTTTTTCTCTTTCTTTTTTCTTTTTTTCTCTTTTTCCTTTTTTCTCTTTCTTTTTTTTTTCTTTTTTTCTCTTTTTCTTTTTTTCTTTTTCTTTTTTTCTCTTTTTCTTTTTTTCTCTTTTTCTTTTTTCTCTTTTATTTTTTTCTCTTTTTCTTTTTTTCGTTTTTTCTTTTTTTCTTTTTTTCTTTTTTATCATTTCAACCCAAGCAAGGTAATAATGATACAAGGAGCTACTAGGAGTGAAAGAAAATGAAACATCTCTACAAAGAACCAGAAACCCAATTCTAAACAGGAAACGAAGGATAAACCTCTACTCCTGTTCAAAAGACTTGGGTGAAGTATGAACTGGACTATAGGTGAACCTATAAACTCCTACTGAGAAGAAAAGTGAATAAATAATTAGTAAATGAAATTTCAGAGTTCAGGCAGCAATGTTAGACATATAAAGTTGAAGTAGATTTTAGAAAGATCAGGAAAGAAGGGATAAACATCTACTCCAGTTCAAAAAATGAAGAAGGAATCTGTTCCATAAAGCAGCAAATCTTGAGAAGAAACTGTCCAAACGGAACTTCCTTCTTAACAATTGAAAACGGGGGAAGGAAAATCATCCAAACCTGTATATATGACATGTCAAGTCCTAGATGTAAAGGTTTGAACTAGTGGGACTAAGAAATGTAGCTCATCAGAATATTTTCCAGGTAAATAGCAATAGGCTTGCAATATTTTCTCTGTGACAAAGAAGGTTGTAAGGTAGAAAATAATTCATCATATTGAAGTCCATGTAATTATTTATTTATTTTTTTTTTTTTCCTAACTCTGGATCCTTAAACCTAGCCTGCCTGCTGATGTGTGCTTGCTGTCATTTATTACATTTACTTTATTTATTTTGATTCACAATCAAATAAAACTCCACTGTAGCTTCTGCATCAGCTGACACCTTTTCTTCCATGATTTTAAGGTTGTCATGTTTTATAAAGCCATCCTTTGCTAGAGTTAAATTTAAAGTTTAACAGTTTTTATTGTGATGCCAACTACAAGTTACCTTGTGCTTAGCATTTTCTTCTGTAGATGCTAACGAGTTCATTCACAGTGAACCTTTTTGCATGAAAACAATGATGAATCTTTATAGTTTCATATTTGTTCCTTATCGTATCTTTCTGTAGGATTCTAATTCATATATATATATATATATATATATATATATATATATATATATGAAAGTTTTGTTAAGGACAGTTGACAAAGTACTGCGATTTACTTATCTATTTAAGAAAAGTTTTTTTTTCTGAATGTTGTAGTGTTACTTTGCTTGATGGTTGCCAGGTCATGTAGTTTAATAATTATGTATTTGGGTAGAAGTCCCTCTTTTATACAAGTTTTGTTAAAGATGACTGGCAAGGTACTGCAATTAACTTTTTAACATTGTCTTATATAAAAAGCCTTCACAGTAGCCTGTCAATCATAAAAGAAGAATTGCTGCCCAGATACTATATAAACGATATATATTGTCTAATTTTATATATCAACAAACATGATTGTCACATTTATTTATATATATATATATATATTGTGCATGTGTGTATAATAATATACATTTTTATGCACTTCAGCAGTTATCCTGTTTCATCCTTGCATTTAAAAAACAGCAGAATTTTTTAATTTCTTGCCTAATGGCCATTTCCAGTAGAATCTTTTCAGCATGTGACTCATGTAGATGTCTATTTACACTCACAATTACACTGCTTTTCTTCTCTTCTATTTCCTGAAATATGAATAGAGGACATCTGATATTGTTCTACTTGTCAATGCATAAGGGAACAATGAGGAGCATGACAAGACTCATGTGGGTGTCAGTGTGCTCAGTAATCTAGCAGAGTTCCTCCTCTCTCCCTGCAGTCACAGAATTTATCAAGTTTCTCTTTTGTTTCCAACCAGTATGATTGGAATTGTTCTTTGCAAAGGTTTCCTTCTGTTTTCTGTCTTCCTTCACCAAATGTTGACTTGCCAATCTCAGACTGTACCAATTTTTTGGCATTGGCCTACGGACAAAGCAAGAGAGGAAGTTGCAATGTATAGAAAAAGTAAAAGGAAATAAACTTTAAAAAAAAAAAAATAAATAAATAAAGTGTTTCAAAACTGGGAGTTAAGTGAGTGTTTAGCTATTGTTGTTTTCAGTTGAAAACCAGTATTCAATTGATAACAATAAACGACGACGTCATCTCTACCAATTCCTCCCCTCCCTTCTTGTGCAAGAAGTATCCTGTCACCTCTCCATTCTCTTTTTCCTTCTCTCCCTTCAGATGGTCATTGTTATGGAGGTTGGAAGAAAGGGTTTCACTTGGATCTGTTTGTGCAGAAGTTTTCATTTTGGGGGAATGGCAGTGGAGTCTTGAGGAAAGGCTTACAGAGAAACATTAATATAATTTTGAAGAAATAGACTGACAAAGAAAGAGGAAAAAAACAAACACTGGATTGAAATTACTTGGAAGACATATTTTGGATGACCTATGTAATTTTTTTTCTTTTTGTCCCCTCTCCTCTAGAGAAAAGGCAAGGCCTCTTGAGCATGTTCCTCAATTTCTCTCTCTCTCTCTCTCTCTCATGCACCTGTATCTAAAATCTCTTGTAGGTTCTCTTATTCTTTCTCAGTGTTCAATACATTTCTTCAAACTCTCTTTCTCACTCTGTCTCTCTCTTTCTCATTCTGTCTCTCTCTTTCTCACTCTGTCTCTCTCTTTCTCACTCTGTCTCTCTCTTTCTCACTCTGTCTCTCTCTCTCTCACTCTGTCTCTCTCTCTTTCTCACTCTCTCTCTCTCTTTCTCACTCTCTCTCTCTCAACTGTTTCTATCTCTTTAATAATATATCACTCTTAACTTCATGTGTTGTTATTCTTGTTCACTCACTCTTTTCTCTCCCTCTTTCCCTTCCTTCTCTTTTCTTTCTTCTTTATCCCTCTCTGTTTTCTCTTTTCTTTCTTCCTTCTTTTTTCCTCATTTCTTTTTTCTTCTCTCCCTCTCTTTTTGTTTCAAGCTTTCTTTTACTTTTTTCTTTTCTTTCTTGCAAGTTTTCATTCTCTCTCTCCATTCATTTTCTACTCTCTTTCCTTTCATTCTTTCACTTCATTGCTTTTTTTTTTTTTTTTAAGTCTTCTTTCATTTAACCTCCAGTTATTCCAATTGTAATCTGCTTCTATTTTCATTTTCTGAATTTCTTTTTCCTTCTTTCCATTTTCCCTTCCATTGTCTTTTCCTTGATTGCCTTTTATGGAAATTTTCAAATACTATTACCACAACATACATTATCTCTGAGAAAAGAAGCCATTGTAATCATTTTTTAGGATTTCGTTAATTTCTGTTACTTTTCATTGAAAAGTATTTAAATATTTAATTGCAATTGGTAACCTTTTAAATATTCAGCCAACCTAAACAAGACATTTTTTTTTTTTTTTTTTTTTTTTTTGTAATGGTCACTTTGTTTATCCTCTGTACAAATTGTGGCATAATTTAAGTGTATTAAATTACAGGAGTAGTAAAGAAGAGAAAATGAAGTCTTTGACTGTTTTGACGTCCAAGCGAGTTAACACATAGAATATAAATTGTTCCCCACTTCATTGATGCTTTTTTATAGCAAAAGCAAATACCATTTCTTTACAAAGGAGGTAACTGTGAATTACTCCACATACCCTTTTTTTCTTTTTTTTCTTTTTTTTTTTTTTTTTAAAGTCCTTTCAACATGAAAGTCTATCAGGAGGTTGAACCTTGTGACCATATCTGGTGTAAACTGACAGGCTGATGCCATTGGCAATTGCTTTTCAATTCCAGTTATTTGTGTTTCATGTTGATCCCACTTTTGACACCATGTGGCATAATTTAAGTGTATTAAATTACAGGCGGTGGGAAGAAAATGAAGTCTTTGACTGTTTTGATGTCCAAACTAGTTAACATGTAAATTGTTCCCCTCTTCGATGATGCTCCATTTTTTATAGGAAGACAGATACCATTTCTTGACAAGGGAGGTTACTCCAAACACATCATCCAGCTTAACATATCTTCCAGATTTGCCATTAACCTTTGTAGTTGGATTGCGTTAAATTTAAATTTTTTCCTTCAAATCAATTCACCTCAAGCTAGGTGATAATGCCACTAAGATGCAAGGGTATCTGGGAGTGAAAGAGAATGAAAAAACTTTAAAAAGAACTGAAACCCTATCCTAAACAAGAAATAAGGGATAAATCTCAACTCCTCTTCAAAAGACTGGGGAGGAGTGTGAACTAGACAGTAGGTAAGCCTATCTACTCCTAGTGAGAAAAAAATAAATAGTAAATGAAATTTCAGAGTTTAGGTGGAGATGTTAGGAATATAGAGTTGGAGTAGAAGAAATTGGAAACCCAATCTACTTAAGAATTGTTGAATTTCACAACAGAATGAATGTCAAGCAACTGTTCATTTAAGTTTTCTTCTGCACTGCAGCTTAAAATCTTTCACTGTGCAGAGTGTAGTATCTGTTTTTATTTGAGTCGGGGTTCTGTTTCCAAACCCAATCTTCACTTGGCTTTATGAACAAAGATTTAGAGTGGCTTTCACCATACATTGCTGGTTTACTGATGACCAATGAGGTTTATATGAAACTGACAGGTTATCTTTATTGGCTACAAGAGAAGGCCTGGCAATCTAAGGGAGCTCTGGTTTTTAGCAGCATCTTTTATTCTTGCTCAGTGGTTTGCAAAAGAAAAAGTTCTTACTTTGTAGAGTTTATGTCCTCCTCCTAACTTCTTATCACTTTCTATTCTCTACAGGCAGTAATTGTTTCACAACAAATACCCCCACTTTTTATTCAACACCCTTTTTATCTACTCTTTGCTGCCCTGCTGTTTGTCAACCAGAAACAAATTCATCAAGAATGAGTGTCTTGCAAGACTAATCATCTTCACCATATTTTACTCAATGCATTCAAGCCTTTTTTACTGTTCAAGGGATGGAGGTGCGGGGATATTGAAAAGCACTCAGCATGACAAAGAAAGTAATCCAAAAAAGAAAAGAAAATCAAATATTCTCTGTCTATTTCTATGAAAAATAGTTATCATTATTTACATGTGGACTCTTGTCCTCATCTTTCTTGTTGTTATCTCATTTGAACCATTGAGCCCTCCATGTTCATCTGGGCACACCTTCAATGAAGTTCACATTGAACATTCTATTTAATCTACAGGAATAGATCCTTCTCATTCCTCTGGCTATGTCAAGGGATATCTAGTCTAGTTCTTATTTTAGTACTGTTTCCACCAATCTTTAGCCAACAGGAATTACAAACTGAACTCTTTCTTTAATCTCTGGGCATCAGATTGTTCTTGTTCCGCAGTCCATGTCTAGGAATATCTCATCTTGTTCTTATTTAGTACTGCTCAGTTATTGCTCACACTGATTCCACCAATCAATAGCCAAGTGGAATTACAAACTGAACTCTTTATTTAATATCTGGGGGTCAGATTGTTCTTGTTCCACAGTCCATGTCTAGGGATATCTCATCTTGTTCTTATTTAGTACTGCTCAGTTATTGCTTGCCCTTTTCCCATGAGTCCAAGTACACTGTCCGTCTCAGGGATTACTATTGCTTTAACATGCGATGCTATTTTGATAACGAAGACAAGGACAATAATCCACATGTAAATAATATAAAAAATTTTTCTGGAATGTCTGTGAAAGGAATTTGTCCATGCATTACATATTCCTGTCACATCTGCTCTGGTATTTCTGCTATATATTTAGAGATTTTCTATAAAATACAAAGAAGAATCTGCATTGTTATTGGTTCTGACCTGACATCTTGGTACCACTGTAACATTGCTGCCCTGGACCTTTTCTATAAATATGTTCGTGGTAATTGTTCTGATGAACTTTCCTTTATAGTACCTAGGCTTTATGAATTTAAGCACAGCACTCGTCAGACATGAATCGAAAGTGACCTGATCACCCAACCATGTATCATGTGCAGCACTTAAATGACTATATTAGCAACATCATTTTACAGTTGAAATGGTTAGACATAACTATAAATACTATGCTAACATTTTCTTCTCACACTTCTTGCTTGTGGAACTCTCTCTTGACTTGTTGCTTTCCAGTCAACTTTGATCTTCAGAAATTTAATTGAAATGTCAATCATTATGTATTGTCTTCTTAATTCCTGTCCTTTTACTGTTCTCTTTCCTTAATAGTTTTTTCTTTCTTTCTCATATTCTCTAACATTCTGTTATAATAGACATACCTATTCTGTTGTAATAGACTCTCCCACATATAATAAGTAGTAGTAGTAGCAGTCGCCAGGAGGCTGAGTGGAGTTGGTGAGTCAGTCGATGTCGGACATTAAAGTATCAACCACCACAACTAGATTGCTGCGTCATTAACTATTATTTCAAGTTCCTAACGTTTTGTACGTCAAACCTCTTTTAGGATCGACTCAGTGAAATACAAGCCTCCACTGTGAAAACTACTCTGCAACACATTCCTTGTGTCTTAGTAACTTTATTACCTTGATTGTGTTGAAAGGATTTATTTATACATGCACACACACACACCTATTTGGAGGTACAGTGAAGTAGTAGATAACAGCTTGGATTGAAGAATTAAAGGAGCAAGTTTGAATTCCAGTCAAGTTCGTTACACTCACTTATGTGTAAATGCCCTTGGGAAAGATATGAATCCATCGTGTCGTTCCCCCGGTTATGGGTAAATAGCAGGACAGACTGGGTTTGATAGCCTTGGGTGCTAACTTGATCTAGACTGGAAGATGCTAACAAAAACAATGCTCTCATTTCTTATTACGCTAAACATTATTTTTGTGGATGTACATGTTAGGTTATAAACAGGGTTTCTACTCAATTTTAAACTGTAAATTCTATCTCCTTGGTCTACACATTCAAGAGAGTTAAAGAAAATGTGCTCTCAGGCAGGGTTCTAACCTGAGTCTTCCATTGTAGAAGAAACCACCATCTGATCCAATGTGCTTGGACAGAGAATTTAAACTCCCACCCCTACTGGTGAACACATTTTCTTCATTGTTTCTTGCACCCTTTTTGCAGGTTTTAAACTCATACAGAGTTCAAACCCTGCCAGAGAGCACATTTTCTTTATTAAGTCTCTCAAATACACAAGCTGGTAGACATAATTTACATGGGTTCCAATCTGCATTCCCCTTTATAAGGGAAACCACTCTCTGATCAGGCATGCTTTAAATTCAAACCCTCCCAGAGTGCACAATTTTTTATTATGTCTGCACAATTACTTCACACTGCTTGAAATAAATAAAAAAAAAATGTGGTTATCTATTCAGACATGCCTATCCACAAATATAACATCTAGAGTAATAAGAAATAACATTGGATCTTACTTATTATAAAACGCAGATTGAGTGTGTGTCTGTACGTTTATATATAGGATCGGATTTCCTACATTTTTCAACTGATTTCAACAAAACTCCACAGGACTACGTAAAATTACCTTGCGGTGGTTCTAACAGCGCCAAAAATTGGAAAAACACAATTGTTTTTGCACAAAATCAATTTGAAAACACGATTGGGAGGCATCACGAGAATGCAATGGGGACAACTCATATCGAGTTTTACTTATTATAAAACCCAGGTTGTTTGTGAGTGTGTGTCTGTGTTCGTTTATATATGGGATCGGATTTCCTACATTTTTCAACCGATTTCAACAAAACTTCACTTTTTTTTTTGGCAGGTAGTGTTTCTTATTGTCTTGCACACTTTTTTCTTTATTTTTACATTCAGAACACTTTAAAAATTCCATTTACAAGACAATTGTTTATAATAAAATTCTATTCAATCGGTAGACTCATAACGATTGAAAACAATGTTTTTGTTTGAGTTTGGGTTTGACCAATTCGTAAAAAAACAAAACAAAACAAAAACAAACTAATTAAGACATGCATGTCCGTCAACCTTAAACAATAATCTTTGTCAATTTTATTTTTCAGTCTTTATGATGGTCGATACTTGATCTATCTCTTACTGTTACATCCCCGGGCAACGCCGGGCTCTACTGCTAGTTGAAAATAAAATCCATTAATCTCTCGGAAAATACTTCTTATTCCATATGGATTTTTATAATGGTAAAAGTGTATCAATATAGGATAATAGCTTAAACAAAATTGCTTTGTCTAAAAAAAAAAAAAATATGAAGAAATCATTCCATTCATTTGAGTTGGTGAAATTATTAATCTGAACCGACTGAAGAATCGTAGGTGCTAGAAAATGGTTTTGTACTCTTGTTTATGGAGCACTTCTCATTCTTCAGTCTCTAATTTCTTCCGTTTGTCTGCTTATCAGTTTTCATGAATATGAAATAAGCATCTTCAATAATCATATTCAAAAATAGCATTTGGCTTACCATTAATATACCCCCCACCCCCTGCAAAAAAAAAAATAACAATCATACATGAAGCTACTAACAATAGAAGGAGAAAGATGGTGGTTGTGTTGAAGTTTTTCATATCATTGCAATTTTTGAAGATCTCTGTGATTGTCTGTAGATTGCTGGCACTTTCTGTTAGATGAGAATGGAGATTACATCTCTTGACATATAGGAGGATGATGTCAGTTTTGGTTTCTTCAAGGATGCCAGATGTTTTCAAGCCTGAATGCCAAGAAATCTATCAGGTTCCTGACTTTGCCCAATACACAAATGTCAGTGTCAAAATAAAATTTCATTTTATTTTCAATTTATTAATTTGTATCAAATGAAAATTACTGATGCATCTTTTTATATTACGTAATTGAGTATGAAGAGAATTAACGTTTACCATATTATTTGAGAGCAGAATTATGGCATCAGCATCACCAGTCCCTCAGCTACTTCAACCGTTTGTGGGGACCTAAGGGCAGAAGAAACAGACGTTGATTCTTCCTCCTCATGATATTTTCAGTGGGATTCCAGATAGCTTGACAGCACCCATCTCTTCTCCAAGCTCTTGAGCAACAACCAAAGACCACAAGATATGGTGTGGGTCACCCTCAGTCCATCCACTATGTCCTCTGGTTTTGTATTCAGGCTTGTCCTTCTCCTAGACCAGTTGCAACAAGGCTATCGGACCCAGTCTGTCCTGCTTTTTACTCATAGCTGGTGGAAGAAGTGATAGATTCATACCTTTCTGAAGAACATGAGTACATAAGTGAATGTCATGAACTCAACTGGAATTCAAACTTGGATCTCTGACTCCACAATCCGAGTTGCTATCCATTACATCACCATGTCGCCATTGTGGCATACAAGTTATGTGTATGAATAAAGACAAAAGGAAAATTTATCTTAGCTGATGTGTTTCATACTTTGTGGAACTTTATCAAGACAAATTCAAGGATTTTATTTTGTAACATTTGTTTATATACAAGAGCAAAAATGTTATGGTTTTTCTGAAAAATTTTTTGAAAAGCCAATAACATTTTTGCACTTGTATATAAATACGTGTTACAAAATAAAATACTTGTATTTGTCTTGATAAAGTCTCAGAGAGGATGAAATGTGTCAGCTGAGATAAGTTTTCTACTCAAATACAAGTATCCACTAAGAATAATGTTTAACAAAAAACAGATTAATAAATAAAAAAAATTTTGACAGGTAGATCTAATCCTTACCTTTCTCACCATAGTTGGTCACCTTTGAACTTTTATTATAATCATTGTTAATATTTGAAGGCCATTATACATACATAATAGGGTTTTCATTAGAACAGATAATCACTTGGGGTAGAAATGGGCAGTGTCAGAGACAGACAAATTACAGAAGGCCATTCAGGAGCTTTTCCTACAAAGGTTTTTTTTTTTTATGCCGTAAACTGTTTTCTGAGGAGTCTTTGTTTGAAATTTTGTGATGTTTATGTTCAGTGTTTGTTGGAGAGCACAAGGAATAGTGGGGAGGGTTGCCAACATTTTTTTTTCATTCTCAATATTTAGACCTGTTCCTTCACCTGAAGAAGGCCCTGGGGAAATGGGTCATGCAAAATGTTGGGTAGGAGAGAAGGCAGGAACAATTCAAGAAAATTATAGGCTACCTATTTTCACCCCTCATTTGCAGATGGTACTTTTTCTTAATAGAAGTGTCATCTAATATTGGGCTGCTATCTATATTCATATTCAATATCTTTCATTCTTTCATATTCACCTTCACTGAATGTGTCTTTTTCATTCCTTCATATTCACCTTCACCGAATGTGTCTTTTTCATTCTTACCTTCACTAAATGTGTCTTTTTCCTTCCTTCATACTTCGCTTCACTGAATGTGTCTTTCATTCTTTCATATTCAGTGTCTTTTATTCTTTCATATTCAGTGTCTTTCATTCCTATATTCCTTTCAATTTTCCCATTTGTCCATGCTTCAAATATTGCTATGACATATAGTCTGGCGCACCTGCTATATATTTCAAATTTGTTAATGAAATCTGAAGAAGAATATGCATCCTTGCTTAAGTCACTTTCCCACCTTCGTAATGTAGCTTCCCTGTGCCTTTTCTACTTTCATAATAATTCTTCTGATGAATTTTCCTCTATGGTACCTAGGCTTTAAGAATTTAAACACACCACTAGATTGGCAACAAGGTCTCATTTTACAGTTGAATTGGCTAGATGTAACCATAAGTTCTTTGCTAACAGTTTTTTTTTACCCATACTTCTCACCTGTGGAACTCTCTTCTGGATATTTTGCTTTCCAGCCAATATTGATCTTCAAAAATTTAAATGTAATGTCAATCATTATCTATTGTTTTCTTGATTCCTCCTTTTTTATTATCTGCAACTCCTTAATGTTTTTCTTTTATCTTTTCACTCAGTAACCACTTGTGTCTTAGTGGCTTCTATTGCCTTGCTTGGCTTGAAAGGATTAAAATATGTTTTGATCTTTATTTTTGATTATTGAGTCTTTACAGGAATATTTAACTTGAGTAAAGTGAACCGATTCATCACTGCCAGTCATCTTAACAGTAAGAAATAGTGCAGGAAAGATGAGTTTCCTTAAAACAAGATTTCAAGGAAAGTGTTGTTTATGTCTTTATCATGGGCATCTGTGTAAATATGATATTAGAAAAACATCAAATCTAGTTTTGGAGACTGAAGTAAAAAGCAATACTGAGCACACTTCTTTCTACCTATATCACCATACTAGCACACCACTTATTCTGACATCCTTATATGCAGGTGGTCTAATGGATAGCTGCTTGGAATAAGAAAGCAGAGAGCCAAGTTCAAATTCCAGTTAGGTTTGTTGCATTCACTTACACACATATACTCTTGGCACAGGTATGAATCCATTTCCTCTCCCCAGCCATGGGTTTAATAGAGATAATATAGAAAAGGAATCTGTGAAGCATTATGATTACCTATGTCCTTCAAGGATATGGCATAAATAAAAAAAATTATTTACGACTAATCATGATAAATTGGATTGACTCCTAATAATAATAAGACTAACTCTCATCAACACATCTATTACCACCAGCTCTCATACCAAACCTAATCGTTTTATTAACACTTAGGCAAAAATTCACTTATACTAACACTTCAGAAAGGAGTTCAAGGCTCACTAACAAATACAGAAAATGAACAATGAGACATTAAAAGAACATAAGGAAAACTTATCCCTTTTAAAAATTTATTCCTTTTATTTGCCTGAAGAATGTCATGAGACCAGAAACGTGTGTAGCAGAAATATGAAGAATAAAATATAATATATACTAAAACAAATCCATGTTATAACCAAAAACGTTTGCGGTTTCTCTCTCTCTCTCTCTCTCTCTCTCTCTCTCTCTATATATATATATATATATATATATATATATATATGTGTGTGTGTGTGTGTTTTTGAATAAGTTTATTCACTTTTTTTTTTCAATTTTTTGTGTTTTTTTTAATCCATTGAATGTGCATGCGTAAAAAATGCAAAACTCATGAACATATATATACTTATTCAAAGAGCAGACCCCTTGAAGAATGGATAATTCTCCAAGAAACTTTGAAGTCAGGGAAACAACATCAAAATTGATATTTACAGTTAAGTGATTTTTCTGTATATAATATATATACACATACACGCACATGGTGAAGATAGAAAACACAAATTTTCTTAAAATATCCAAGATTTACCCATATTTTGTTTTGGGGGTTTTTTGTTTGTTTTTTTTTTTTTTAATTTTTTATTCCACCAAAAAACAGTTTTCAGAAATCCACTAATTCTTGGATTTTGATTTTTAAATGTTAATATTAATAGTAATAAGGAAACATTCATTAAACGAACAGTCATCACCACTTTCAGTTAAAATTTATCAAATCTTTCTGTTCAAATAATTTTTCAATAAAATAGTTTTCACAAGTCCAGTAGCTTTTATTGCTCTTTCCTGTATTGATGGGGGTTTCTTTCCAAGATATTTGGTATAATGGATAACAGCTTGAAATGAAAAATCAGAGAGCTGAGTTTAAATTCCAGTCGAGATCATTACATTCACTTAGGCACAAATACCCTTGGGAAAGGTATAAATTCATCTCTTCCTTCCCCCAGCTATAGTTTCAATAGTAGAAATTATATCTGGAATAATTGTTATTCTAAAAAATATTTTTAATGCATTATTAATTTGCAAAAAAGTATTATTCTTACTATCTATAACTATATGTTTCAGCTTTAAATAAACCACAAAGGGTAGATAAATTGTAAATCAATCAATCCTTGTACACCTTTCAACAGCCTCATTCATCAATCCTCTACCCTGAATGTCTCTTGGATCTTGTATTAAAAAATAATTATGCCAGGTCAGACCTCCTGTAGGTTGACCTTTAACATTCTAGAGGTGATTTCATTTGTAAAGCAAAAATTTTATTCTGCTGCTGCAAATGACTCAGATGAATGAAAATATAGCATGGTTGTATTTTGCAATTGTGTTGTCATATCCTGCTATGGCAACAGAAAGTGACCATGACTGAAATTAAGTAGTGTAGTTGCGGAGCCTTGAAAAACAATGCAGTGGAAAGGAAAGTTGTGAATAATGCAGTGTGTTAAAGGTTAATTTTATCTTCAACAATAACTACTCTAGGCTATAATTTTACTTCAGATGACCACTTCTACTTAGCCTGGCTCTATAATAATAATAATAATAACCGGTGCTGTTTATCAGATTACTGTAACAAAGTACTGCCAATATACATCAGTTGCAGCTGATCCATTCT
>OZ010615.1:28755283-28922783 GCA_963932145.1 Acanthosepion lycidas | reverse complement strand
ATTTATCTGCAATTCCTGACCACCAGAAACCAAAAGTTTGTTTTTTTTTTTTTTTTTTTCCAAAAAATAGCAGTGATAAGGAAAATTAAACCAAATTGTCTTTGACATCTCTGGGTCAAAGGTCAGCCAGCAAGCAATAAATATTTAGGACAAGTTGTAATAAAACCCACCACTCCCAGATAAGAGCAAAGAGTGAAAAAAAAAAAGGGGTCAACATTGGTAGGGCTTCATATAATGTTTTTTTTTTTTTTTTGTTTTTTTTTTTTTTTGTTTTTTTCAGAAACCTATGTTTGAACAATGGCTTGATGTGTTTCGTTTTGTTTTTAACACCCCATGACCTGGGTGATGACAACAACACTTAGCAGACAACATTGTTTTTTTGTTTTTTTTAAGTTTTTTTTTGCCCCATGTCTTTCATATTTCCCATTGCCGGGCCATTTAGCCGTTCCTTTTATTCAATGATGTTCACGCCAAATGAAAGAGAAAGGGATGAAGTTTAAATGATATTATTTTGAAGCAAAAATAAAAAAAATTTTCATAAAAAAAAAAAGGTGATTTTTCTCAGAAAATTGGGCATAATTTCTTAATGCTAACCGTCGAGTGACATTTTCCACAGCCAAATCGAAGATTAATTACCTGTAAATAATTCCATGTGCAAACAATGGCCGTCTGGATCCGATAACATTGCTCAAAAAGGTCCAGAAGTTTATTGATTGATCAAAAACTTGTTGCGCATAATTGTGTTTTTCATGGTCAGTTTCCACCATTTCATCTTGATGTTGTCATTTTCGGACAGGCAAGTCATCAAGAATTCAGGAAAACAGTTTGGCACAGGTTTGCTTTAAGAACGTTACATTCTATGAGGTGTTTAAAATGTTACTGGCGAATGAGATTTTTCGCCGAATATTTTGTTTACGTGCCATGTTGGATCTTCTGATATGACAAAAACAAGGCTTTTAAGCAGTCATGATAGATGTGTTATCATATCCTGCTATGACAACAAAAAACAACTTTGAGTGCAATTAATAATGATACTACAATTGAGAGGCCTTGAAAAAAATAGTGAAAAGGGAAGTAATATGAACCCTTTGCCTGTCCTGTACATTATATGTGATGCACATGAGCCATGATTTTTAAAAAGTAGTAAAACTAAGGGTGCTTAAGAAGAAAAAAAAAGGATCGAGGAAAGACCTAATCTAATATTTTGTGAATCCTATAGGATCACAGGACACTGGACTGATAATGTAAGGTCTCAAATGAAACATTTATTTTTCCATTTTATTTAAATGATTATAACCTTTGTATCACATGTGATGCACAAAGCATAGTGTAAATAACTTAGGATTTGTACATTCTCTGCATTGGTTTTTATTATGTGAAACACTGTATATCAGCACATTCTATTTATCAAATAAACTGAGTTGCCTTGTAACAGTTATAAATCTGAAAACATGAACGTTTGGATAATACATGCAAAAATGCCATAGTCAGGCAAAGGGTTAATAATGCAGTGTGCTAAAATTTAAGTACCAACAAAAGTTCCTTGTCAATTTTTTATGTTCTGGATTACGTTTGTCATTAGTTGATATATGTATATATAATAGATTTGTTGCAATTTTTGGCTGTGTTTAATAAACATACCTACAAAAATAATAAATGGTGTGTCAAAAGGACAGTTTTTCTCTTGACATCATTATTACTGTATACATTCTTTTTTTTTGTGGGTACTATTGTTAAACTTTGCCAAATTATTCTTATGAATCAACAATCTGACAGTGTTTAACATTTTTGTTGTTACTTAACAACATTTGTATAAATTAAAAATTATTGTCCAAATTTTATCCGATTCATACCCAATCCATAGATTGTACATGTGGCATCTACCTAACCAATGAAAGCAAAACAACATAGTTAAAAATCAAAACAAACCAACTTTACCATAGCATGATCTTCTCTCTTGGTCATTTTTCTTGGCCTACCTGTAGACTTTCTTGCTTCACACAAGCCACAATAATTGTAGACCTTGATAATACTGTGAACAACACTTTTTGACTTGTTAACAATCTTTGCAATAGACCCAATACTTAAATTATCCTTCTTTCGAAGCTTAATAATCTGCTGACAAATTGGTAACAGAGTAAGTGGCATTATATTAGCAAAGTACACTGCAGATATTCTTACTAATGTTTAGTAAATGAACCGTCATGTAAACAAATTAAAAAAATTAGAGTTCGCCAGTTAAATATACTAAAACACGTAGTAAAAGCAACCGTTCTGATTATTTTGGCCGTCATGGGTTTTGCAGTAAATCACTAAATCATCCATAACTTTTGTATTATCCTCTCAAATTACACCAATATCTCAGATGATAACAATTAATATCGTATTTATTGTCTGTGAAAATTATAGAATATAAAACAACTTTGATAAAAAGTTATACCTACTTTTCTGATGAAAACAATGCCGTTCTGAACATTTTGGCTGCAACTGCGTGTGTGTGTGTGTATATACACACATATATATATATATATATATATAATATAATATATATATATATATATATATATATATATATATATATATATATGATCATTTGATTGCAAATAAGGCAGTAAAAGCCACTGAGATGTTAGGGGTTACTGAAAGAGAGAAAAAGAATAAAAGAAGAGGATTCAAGAAGACAGAAGATGACAATTGACATTGCCTTAAATTTTTAAAGATTGCAGTTGACAAGAAAGCAGGAAGCCAGATGAATGTTTCACATGCAAGAATTGTAGAAGAGGAAATTATTAACATGTAATTAATAAAGACTAAATGAAATCTTAATAACCGTGTTTCATCCTCTGATGGACTTCATCAAGGCAAATCTAAGAATTTTATTTTGCAACACGTATTTATAAACAAAAGTAAAAATGTTAGTTTTTCAGAATCTTTTTTTCAAATATTTCCATTCCTAAAAGAATTACCTTTCCCAAGCTAACATCAGTCAGTTATGTGCCATTCTAAAGACTATTCAGGCAAGCGTGAATGGAATAAACTCTTCAGCATTTGACCTTGGCCTGCCAATTTCTTATTCTATATTTACACACTTAGTCGATCATGTATGAATTACAAGGCAGATTTTTTTTGCACAGTAGGTTGCTATTTCTTTCTACAGTAGACCAGTTGCCACCCAAGTCTATAGAACTGAGTCTGTCCTGCTATTTACCCATAGCTAGGGGAAGAAGAGAATTCATACCTTTTGCAAAAGTATTAGCACTTAAGTGAATGTAACTGATTTGACTGGAATTTGAACTTGGCTCTCTGATTCCTCAATCTGAGCCACTATCCATTACCCCACCATGTCTCTAGCCAACATACATGACTATAAAATTGTTAAAAAAAAAATCAAAAGAAAATGGTTGAATTCATAACCTCCTGTAATTTAAAATATATAATACATATAAATTTATCCCATACTAAAATAAAATAATTTAAATATTAATTGCATAAAAAAAAATAGCAACATCCCTCTCAGTTATTAGACATTAAATTACATCACTTAGCATCATTCATAATTTGCCTCAAGTTTTCAGTGAAACTGATGAATATTTATGAGTGTCTCTTAAACTGAAAAATAAGTACTAAGATTCCTTATTTAAGCATACACACAAATATGCATAAACACATTTCATTCTTTGGTTTGGGATTTGATGAAACCTTAAATAGCGAAATGCTTTATCTAATCTATTTTTAAACAAATCTATTTTCATGAAATGCTACTGATTGTTGAAATTTAAAAACTTTGTCAGGACTTCTATATACTAATTTTCAAACACACACACACACACACACACACTAAAATTTTCCCAAAAATTCATGAAATTTTCCTTCTTGATTGGTTTGCTATTTAACTCATAGCTGGGGAGAAGAGATGTCTTCATACCATTCTAAAGGCAAGCGTGAATGGAATAAACTCTTCAGCATTTGACCTTAGCCTGCCAATTTCTTATTCTATATTTAGTCTTCCTTTCTTGACATTTATTTAGTCTTTCTGACTTTCTTTGAAATTTATTTAGTCTTTCTGACTTTCTTTGAAATTTATTTAGCCTTCCTGACTTTCTTTGAAATTTATTTAGCCTTCCTGACTTTATTTGAAATTTATTTAGTCTTCCTAACTTTATTTGAAATTTAGTCTGCTAAATGATGAGGATTTTGTATTCAAATATGAATAATGTAAGAACTCATCACTTATCAAGGTATATAACAGGATAATTGACGGCTCTCTAATCAGCGATTCATTCATGCTTATTTTAATTTTTTAACATTGGACTGATTTGTGAAGACTAATTTCTGTATTACTAAACCAATATTGCATTGCCATATCTATGATGTAGTAACAATTTGTTTTTGGGTGAAAGAAGATGAAGATATAGATTAAGAGAAAAACACATTTTATATGGATCTACAATAATAATAAAAGAGAAGAAAGGACTAAACATGAATTTCGAAATGATGTAATGCATAGTTTTTAGCAAAAGGAACACCTCAATAATGCAAATAACAAATTGGAGTTACCAAAATCAAACAAGTACAACAATTTAAATATCTGGGAAGTGTTTTAACAATGGACAGAGTGTGACACTGAAATCCAAAGCTGCATTGGGGTAGTAAAAGATGCCTTCCCAAATCTAAGCAAAGTATTAAGAAACAGAAGAATTTTGTTAGAAGCAAAGAAGAGAGTACTGAACTGTTACATAATGTCAATCCTCATATATAGCAGTGAATGCTGGATAATCTCCTCATAAATGAAAAGACTTGATGCAAGGGAAATGTGTTTTTACAGAAGGAAGCTGAGAATACCATGGACCAAACATGTGAGCAATAACAAAGTTCTAAAGAAAACAGAAATTCAGGCAGAAATTATCAAGTAATACATGAAGAAAACCTATTGCTATGTAATTGGCAATTCATCCATTCTTCTTTTTATATGTTAACATTATTGTGCTGATGGGTTGGGAATAAAGTAGTGTTTTGTTTATGGGCAAAAGACGACAAGAACAAAGATAATTTTTTATGAGACAAACACTTTATATATGCATTGATAATGATTTGTTCAGGCAGTGAAATAGATTCCTATTAGCATAAATGAAAAAAAATAAGTTAATTTAGGTCTTACTTGATAATTTCAATGGAGGTCTTCATTGTGTCTATGATTTAGATTTGGTCATAAAAAGCAAGAAAATACTTTCTCAAAAACAGCCAACATTCTCTGCATCAGTTTTTCTACACACAGGTTTATTTCTAAAGAAGTGATGAGTTTTTATTTTTTTTCTATATACTGACAGATTTTTATTACTTGCCATATTTTCCGGCTTACAAGACACTTTTTTTCCTAAAAAAACACCCTGAAAAATATGTGTGTCTTCCAAGATGAATGTAAGGCAACACCCAGGCACAAGTAATCTTGAATGGTCACCTAATTGGCTTAACTGATAAGGATGTAGATTTGTATGTTGACTCATTACACTATAATGCTAGCTAGCTATCTAATTCAGCCTTTTATATGATTACACCTCAGTACTTAGCTGTTACAAGTATTTCCATGACTATAAACCTTCCTGGAGCCGAGCCACAAGCTTAAACATGACCTGTTCACTAGCAGCAGCGGTAACCTTTCTGCTCTTGACTAGTATGCCATTGCCATAGAAACAAAATTAGATGAGTGATTAATGTAAACAATATGTGGCGCCAGTCTGTGAGGGACACAGGGTGAATGTGTTGTCGTATGAGAATGACTTTTTTTATTCTTAGATATTTCTTTCCAATATTGAGATGCATCTTGTATATCAAGAAAATATTTTTAGTCAATACCTATATTTGAGTAGACGTTTCATCATCAAGCAGTATATTTTTTACTTTTGTCTGCTGGCCTGAATATTCAAGAAATATTATTATTAAAAAAAAAAATACTCTCTATCCAGCAGGATTCGAACCTGTGTCCCTCCTGGCAGGGGAAACTGTTAGATCCAATGTGCTTTAGACCTCTTGTACACAAAGTGCGTAGATGATCAAGCAAAGTTGAATAGTGCCTTTAAGCACAAATCTTTCCCTAACTCTTGAAGTATACATATGCTCAGTTTTGTATCCTAACGTAAAAAGCAATTTCTAAAGAAGTTGTGGTGTTTTTTATTTATTAATCTGACAGATTATTTATAAAGTAGTATATTTATATTCACCTACCAGGCTGAATACTTGATAAATCTTATCAAAGAAAAATATGCTCTCTCCAGCAGGACTGGAACCTTTGTCCCTTTGGGCAGGGGAAACTGTTGTTAGATAAGACATACTTCAGACAAATCAAGCAAAGTTAAATAGTCCCTTTAAATGCAAATCTTTCCCTTACTCTCAAATCATACATAACTGCTAATGTAAACACAGCAATTTCTAGAGAAGTGATGGGTTTTTTTTATTTATTAATCCAACAAATTTTATTACTTAATAATTATTTTTTAATGGATATCCATATTTGAGTCAATGCTCCATGTCTGTTGTGGTGTAATGTATATCAGTTAAGACTGAGAAATTAGAGAATTGTGTTTGTTACATTAAGTTACACACAAATAACCTTGGGAAAGGTATGAATCCATCTCGCCCCAACCATGGGTTGAATAGGAGGACAGACTGGGTTCTTTAACCTTGGTTGGTAACCCATCTACCGCAGAATGAAACAGCAACCTACTGTGAGAAAATCTCGTCAGGAGTCAAAAAAAAAAAGTGTGTATCACTTATAGCACTTAACTGACTGATATTTATTTTTGTCTACTGGCGTTGAATATTCAAGAAATCTTATTAAAGTTTATGTTGACTATAGATATGTATGTTGTACTCACTTTTAATTCTTGTAAGAATATTTCTTTTCCTATATTTAAGATTTTTATATAATTTATTGAATTAATAGAAGAAGATCAGCATGGATGAATGATAGACTTACAAATAAAAGGTGTAAAATAGATCCAGAAAAATTGCTGAGCATTACAAAAGAGCAAGACCAATACTTTAAAGCCTATTTTAAAAGTACTTTCATGATAATTGTTCAAATAAGCTCTTCACTATGATACCTAGTCTTTATCTGTGTAAGCGCAGTACAAGACTGGCGACAAGATCTCATCAGTTGATAGTTGAGCTGGCTAGATGTAGCTGAAAGTTCTATGCTGACAGTTTCTTTTCTTGCCTGCGGGACTCCCTTCTGGCTCCATGCTTTCCAGCCAACTTTAATCTGCAAAAATTGAAATGCAATGTCAATCGCTATCTACTTTTCCCTGGATTACTTTTGCCTCTTCCCACTCATTATTAATCTTTCTGTTTTTAATTCTTCTATACCCTGTGACCCCTTGTATTTTAGGGGCTTTACTTTTGGTACTGAATTAAAAAAAAAATTATTTTAAAATAAATAAATTAGGCGAAATATACTTTTTTTTTTAATCAGAGGATGTCAAGAGTTTTCTGAATGAAACTTTTGATTTTACCAATTTTTTAATGTTTGGCATCCTTTGTGGAGAGTAGCAGAGATTTCTTCAAATTTTGATTAGTTGTCGTTTCATTTTGATTTTAATCAATTTCGTAACTGAAAATACATGTTAACATCTGTATGTCTCACCAAAATGGCAGATACAATTCTGGTCACAGGCTAATGAAATTAATAATGTCAGCAGCATTTGGGATTGAGGGAAATTTATCAGATTTCATTTTTCAATTATGAATTCATTCTCAAGACAGCAAGTTCAATCTGAATGTTACAAGGCAACTTTGCACTTTTTGTTCACTAAATGAAGAAAATGGGGCTGCTGTTCTCAACACATGATGCGTTACTGCTGTCATTGTTGTACCAATTACGTTTTTTAAAGAATTGATTTGCTAGGCTCTTGCCAAAATTTGTGGAACTTCTAGCAGGATGTTTTCCCAATCACAGGAATCTTAACCTCTTCAAATCTAGGGTTAACTGTTATTGTTCCTGTATAATCCCATGAACTTCACTTTTTGACGTTTCTTACTCCTACAATACCACACAATAACCCTCTACCTTGAGTGGCTCTTGGGCTTTGTATTGGGTAAAAATTAGTATGAAAGAATATTCAATGTTGTCTGTGAACAGCTCAGTCTGCCTTACTAGTTAAACCAGTGGTTCCCAAACTTTTTTTCTCTTGGCCACATTTTCAAAATGAAAATTTGCTCACCCCTCACCAAATTTTCTGTGATAAAAAGTACATTTAAAAATAAATAAAAACAGAGAGAGAGTTAAAGGGAGATGACTGCGGATTCGAAATCACAACATTATCATTGATGACACTCTTCTACAATTTGTAGACCCTAGTTACTTGATATAATGCAAAAATATCACAATGATAAAATCGGTCAATAATTATTTATACTGGGAGTCATGCACGCAATTACAAGTAATCCTTCATGATATTTTAAATTTTGAAATCTTATTTGTTTTTGGCATATGAAATTTTTGAAACTGTTTCCAAATCTTTGATTGTCTTTCAATCATTCTGCCCCACCTGCTATCTTCTGCCACAGCTACAAAACATATCACACCATTCGGGAACCACTGGTTTAAATGAAAGAAAGACAAAACTGTGTGTTGTTGAATATTAGCTAGTTTGCCAGAGGTTTAGCACACAAGTAGGCAAATGTAGCCAAAGCCAAAACTGACTTGAGTCATTTATGGAGAAATATATAGCTGAATAAAGACCCCTCATGCAAATGCATTGGGAAGGTCCATTCTAGCAAAATGGACCAACCCAACTGGTGTATTAGGTGCTCTCCTATAAAATAAGGTAAAATCAGCTGGCTTGCCTTTTATAAGGAAATAGAAGGAGGCAGCCATGTTGGCAGGTAAGTCACTTGACTTCTACATGTGTGAGAAGAATGTCTTGGGATCTCTGGGAATAAATGGATATGATAGATCAAATTAAATGACCTAGTTTATCACCTCCTAATTTGGGAACCAGAGCGAAGGTGAAACCAGATGGCTTCATACATTTCTCAAGGATATTTGCATGAAAATAAATGCAATGATCTTGACTTGAATTGGAACTTTATTCAATGAGTTCCTGATAAGTATATTTTGCATAATTATATATTGTAATTAAAATTATTTTGCATAATTACATAATTATCTTCAACGTATTCGTTCAGCTCTTTTAAGTGTCATGCTAGTCAATTTTTAAAGCACTTTTATATATCTACCATTCATTCAAGCATCGTATATTAATGCCACATCTGGTTTGGTGCTTCTAATATGTGTCTAAAGATTCTTGATAAAATTCAAAGAATCTGCAATGTTATCAATACTGACCTGTCATCTCAGCTTCAATCACTTTCCCACTGCCATAGCATATCTTCCATGTGCTTTTTTGCCAAATATTTTCAAGGGGATTATTCTGATGAACTTTCCTGTTTAGTACCTTGACTTCATGAATTTAGCATAATACTAGATTGGCAGTTAGGTCTCATCTTTTTACTGTTGAAATTGCTAGATGTAAGCTTAAGTTTTATTTTAATAGTTTCTTCTCTCATACTTCTTGCCTGTGTAACTGTTTTGGCTTTTTGCTTTCCTATCAACTATGATCTTCAAAAATTTAAATACAATGTTAATCATCATCATTTGTTTTTTTATCCTGTTTTTTATTGTCCTTTCTACTCAATAGCCTTTTCTTAGTTTATTTCACTCTCAAGAATCCTTTGTGTCTGAGTGGCTTTATTGTCTTGGAGAAAAAAAAAAGTGAAAATTGAGTACAAAAGATCAAATTCAGTTTCATCTTGAATAAATTTTGGCACTGTTTACAGAGCAAGGTAGCAATTTGTATTTGCCCTGCAGTTTCAAATTCTGGTTGTTTAGATAATTGGTTATAACAACAAAACTGGAGGTGGGGGGGCTTTTTGACTAGTCTCTCTTAAAAGATAGATTAATCAAAAATTAATAATAATGACAATGCTTCATTTAAGAAATTTACACAACACTACTACTGGGTGTAAAGAAGCAAGAGAAATAAGATGAAAGAAAGACAAGTCAAAAATTAATAATAATGACAAGGCTTCATTTAAGAAATTCACACTACTTAACACTACTATTACTATTCGATATAAAGAAGCAAGAAAAATAAGATGAAAGAAGGAGTAGTCAAAATTAATAATAATGACAAGGCTTCATTTAAGAAATTCACACAACACTATTACTACTCCTAGGTGTAAAGAAGCAAGAGAAATAAGATGAAAGAAAGACAAGTCAAAAATTAATAATAATGAAAGGGCTTAATCTAAGAAATTTACACAACACTACTATTACTACTACTACTACTAGGTGTAAAGAAGCAAGAGAAATAAGATGAAAGAAAGACAAGTCAAAAATTAATAATGAAAGGGCTTAATCTAAGAAATTCATATAACACTACTACTACTGGAAATAAGAAGCAAGAGAAATAATATGAAAGAAAGTAGACTTAAAAATTGATAATGATAATAATAATAATAGTTTTGATGTAAGAAATCCAAACAATATTAAAACTGATAGTTTATTTTTCCTTGTCTATTACTCAAGGAAAGCAACAATTATTCTGTAAGTTATGCTCATTGTCATCAGTCTTTTTTCTCTTTTCATAAGTAATAAAAAAAAAAAAACCTGAGAGTTAATGTTATTTAATTAACTTTTCTTCCCAATTCACAGGAACTGTTTCCCTCTGCAGATTTCCCATGAAATGTGTCTTAATATTACATTTAAAATAGAATTCATGAAGAGCGTTATGTCCTACTTTAAAGAAAAAAACAAAATGCTGACAATGATGGTGACTGGGATGGATTGTGAAGGATGTGTTAAAAGCATTAATGAGTTAATCAAATAATGAGAAATTTAATTGGATAATGAGTTTTTGATTTCATTTTTTTTTTTTTTTTTTGTGCTTTAGAAAAATAGATTACTGATTAATTTAATGAGCAACGAATAAGAAAGCTTTGATCGTTGGAGAAGAAAAGGGTGAGGCGGAAATTAACTGTAGCACTCAACTTGATAAGCAAGATAGTGAATATGAAAAACTTTGAGATGTGCCAAACAGAAGCATGCTTACTAAGATATTGTTTGAACATACATACATATATATACACACAACATGATTTAAATCTACTTGTAAGAATGAAATTGTGTGTGTGTCTGAAGGAGAGTCGATAAGTTGGTAGCTTGTTATATTTTTTGAACAAAATGACCAGAAAATTTCACTGTATAATGTGATTAATACATAAACATTTGTGTGTATATATAAGTTTCCTAATGGTGAGAAAATGATTTATTATTTGCATCATATATATATATATATATATATATATATATATATATAATGTGTGTGTAGTACATCAGTTGCCTAAAAATGAAAGAAATAATGTATTTTTCATGGCATATGTATATATATTCACAGGTGATTGAAAAGTAACTCGCTATTTTATGTATGGGTGGTCAGCCAGAAGTCCTGACTTAAAACCCTGAGACTTTTTTTCTTGGGGTTGGTTAAAGAGCAAGTCTGCTATACAAAACCAAAACTTTGGAAGAACTTGAGAGGCGAATACAAAAACCCATGTCTTCCTTACCATATGAGTTCCTGGTTAAATCAGTTAATGTGTATTCCTGGGCAGCTTGAGAAGCTGGTAGCAAAATCTGGTGCCCATATTCAATTTTAAATAAAACCCCATGCTAAATGCTTTCCTCTCATATCCATTTCTTGTAAAAATGATAGTTGATAAATAAATTATAAGTATTTTAAAGTGGAAAGTTACTTTTCAATCTCCCATTGTTTTTGATGTTGCTGTGTGTCTGCAAGTTCCTGACTAAGAAATCCTTTATGAAAATTGGACTATCCAATGGAACTTTTTTTTAAATAAAAAAAATTCATTTTTTTAATCATTTCACCCAAGCAAAGTAATAAAACCACTAGGATGCAAGTTACTTAGTGTTAGAGAATATGAGAAAAATATACTATAAAGGAGAGAGGATAATAAAAGAACAAGAATTAAGAAGACAGAAGATAATGATTTAAATATTTGAAGATTAAAGTTGACAAAGAAGAAAACAGAATGAAGTTCCACAAGCAAGACATGTAATAGAAGAAACTGTTTGCATAGAATTTATGATTATATCTAGCTAGTTCAACTGTAAAATGATGAAACATTCATGGCAATTTAATACTGCACTTAAATTTATAAAGTCTAGATACCACAGTGCAAAGTTCATCAGAACAATTCTGCCTGTGAAGATTCGAGCTGATGATACTAAGGAACATAACTCATTCAAACATCTGCCGTAGTAATAGCAATATAGTAGCAAAAGGCTGACAATGTTTTGTCCGTTGGATAAGGGTTGCAGGGTGGTTAATATCAACTGCAACGCTATGTAAGGCTTCGGGTTTAATCTAACAGTTCTAAAGGTAAAGTATGGTAAAAGAAATCAGATACCTTTTGGATCAATAGCATGAAAACTTCCATAGAGTAACTTTGCATCTCTGGGAAAAGCAGGTGTAAAGTGGAATGTAACTCATTCTCTACAAGACTGTGTAAATGCTTTTTAAATTACATCAAAGCTAGAAAGTTAGGATTAGGCCATTCCAGCCAGACATTGCAGCAATATTCCATGTTTTGGTCTAATTTAATTCTTTTAAAGGTAAAGCATGGTAGAAGGAGTTTGGTACTTGCTGAAGGGGCACAAAGAACCTTTTTTCCAGCATCTTTAGCATCTCGTATATGTGAGTTCCACTTCAAATCTGGTGTGAACTTGAGTCCCAATAGACATTCAAAGCGAGAAATGTGGGTGATTCGGCCTTGTGAATGTAGCAGAGTGTGTCCCTGCTGAGATGGCATGAACTAGTGGCACTAAAGAACAAGGCTCATCCGAACAGTTGTCATGAAAATACTGATAGAATACTGTTAGTCAGTTTCTGTGGCTGAACTAGTAAATGCACACTTCAGTGGTTTTTCTGATGGAATAAAGTAATGCAGGTTTAATTTATGTCAAAGGCTGAATTCATCTTTGATAGGATTTTTCAATTACGGTCAACTGTTATTAATTTCACTGTTTAGTCATTACAACTCTGCACTGGATCCACATTAATTTTGGGTCTGCTAAGTTTTTGAATGCTGGGTATATTATGGGAACTTTAAAGTGATTTAGAGATGTTGTCATAAAATTTTTAGGGTATTTGAAAGGATGTAGAAAAATGTAGACATATCTCTTTTTTTTTTTTCTTTTTTTTTTTTTTGCTATACATATAATAAATTTTGAGAAAAAACTGAAGAAAACGTGCAACAGAATTGATGAAAAAGGATTCCTCCTCATCACATCATGAAAGCCTTGCATATATAAAAGGGGGTCTGTTGTCCAGTAAGACAAATCCAAATGTTGTTTTATAAAATCTATCAACAAAAACAAGGCCAAAAATGCTTTCATTCCTTCAAAGCAAAAGTTTTTCCAAGACCTGATTTGCGAGTTAGGCTTTGCTGTGTCACCAAATTTTGTTTTCATATCGTTTGCATATCAGTTAGCTTCCACAACCATTACTTGAATAAACTTTGTCGGATAAAAAAAAAAGATGAAAAACGTTTACCTCACTAGCTTCTTGATCAACATTTATTTGTAGGTCCAGGAGTATAGGAAAACTCTGGTAGCCTTGGGTGATCGTGTGCTTGTGATGGTTTGAAAATTCCACCTTCTTGGTTGGAATCACTTTCAATCTAGCTGTAACACACATCAATATCATTTATAGGTCCAGGAGTATAGGAAAACTCTGGTAGCCATGGGTGATTGTATGCTTGTGATGCTTTGAAAATTCCCCCTTCTTGGTTGGAATCACTTTCAGTCTCACTTTCACACACATCAATATCATTTATATGTCCAGGAGTAAAGGAAAATTCTGGTAGCTATGATTATGATTACTGATAAAATAACTATTTTCAGTTAGGATAAAATGATTGACATCCAGTCATTACCAGTTCTTATCACAAGCTTAATGACATCATTTCTGTAGTAATAGGGTATTTTAGGCTCTGTCACTCGACAAACATGTCCACTTAAAGAATATTGAGAAAGAGTTTCGCTGACAGACATGTATGCCTGCAGAGTTGTAAAGGTTAACAAGACAACATAAATGATTTTGATGCTTTTGGTGTTCAGGGAAGCATCTGCAGGAGAATCAGTTCCGCAAAGTAGTTATTGTTGGGAGGGGGGAACTGTTTGAGTGGAACTTTATCCATAGAATACTAGAGAATGTGGGAAATTCAACTCCATTGATGTAGCATGGTGAATCCTAGCTGTAAAGGTTTGAAATGATGAAACAAAAGGGTTGAGTTCATTTGAACATTTGCCATGGAAATAGCAATAGAGTTGCAACTTTGCACTTATGAGGAAAGAGGCTGTAGAGTGGAAGTCATCCCCAACAAGATGGTGTAAATGATTTTGAATTCTATCAAGTTTGGAAAATTAGGATTAGGCCACCCAAACCCAGGCATGACAGCAATACTCCATTTTTTGGTCTAATTTGACTATTACAAAGATAAAACAGCAGAAGCAGTCAGGTATTTGCTGGAAGGGTACAAAAGATGTTTATTCCAGCATCTTTAGCACTGTATTGTATACATGAATTTGACTTCAGGTCTGGAGTGAACTCGAGTCTCAATAAATGTTGAAAGCAAGGAGCTTTATTGAGTGTACAAATATTCATCATGACTGGAGAAAATTTCAGGGTCTGATTGATGTTGATGGAATGATACTGGCTTTGTTTTTGAGGTATTGGTTACAGGTCATTATTTTCCCCACCATTGAACTATTAGAGCTAGATCTGAAAAGCGATCAGCTGCCAGGCTCTGATCATCTTTATTTTCGGAGCTGATGTTAAAGTAAAAAAAGCAAATTCATTTGCATCACCTAAAAGAAATAAGAAACTCGTCTGATTTCTCTTGAGTGCGATCTTTTTTTATTTTTTAGTTGGTGTTTTGTACTCTGAGTTAATTTATGTTCAATAATAGATTTAAAGAATGTCTTTCCTTTTATTTCTTTTCAGGAATTGGTCTCTTTTGAACTCAAAGATAATCAGACAAAAATATCTGAAGGTCTTCTTTATTACAAAAAGCCACAGTAAGTATTTTTGTTTTCCTTCTTCAGGATGGATGAATCTATTTTCATTGTTACTAACAAAATTGGATCGATAAGGCTTCTGTTTTTTTTTTTTTTTTTTTTTTTTTTTTGCTTTTACTACACTTAGCGAAAACTACTGTGTCTGCAAAAGTAAGAGACGAACACCAGTTCTTTACCTACCACAGAGAGACAGGTTGACAGATATCCCTGAACTTTACACTTTGTTTTTGGATGTGCAACTGGACATTTTAATTATCTGAACAATTTCTTCTTTATTTTATGATGAATTTTAAGAAAAATTGAAAATAAATTTCACTTCAGTTTCTCGCTACAAGAGTAAAAATGGTTATTAGAATCCTTTTCTATAGTAAAATCATTTCCAATGAATTTCTATAGATGCTTTTAATATTTGCTATATCACTAGATATGGAATCATTAGAGGGAATGAAAGTTTGGATGGATTTGTTTCATAAATCCTAGCCATAATATTCCAGGTTCCATAAAGAGCTAGTATTCAAATCATTTCTAATGCATTCCTATAGTAAAATCATTTCCAATGAATTTCTATAGATGCTTTTAATATTTTCTATATCACTAGATATGGAATCATTAGAGGGAATGAAAGTTTGGATGGATTTATTTCATAAATCCTAGCCATAATATTCCAGGTTATATAAAGAGCTAGTATTCAAATCATTTCTAATGCATTCCTATAGTAAAATGATTTGCAATGAATTTCTATAGATGCTTTTAGTATTTGCTATATCACTAGATATGGAATCATTAGAGGGAATGAAAGTTTGGATGGATTTGTTTCATAAATCCTAGCCATAATATTCCAGGTTATATAAAGAGCTAGTATTCAAATCATTTCTAATGCATTCCTATAGTAAAATCATTTGCAATGAATTTCTATAGATGCTTTTAGTATTTGCTATATCACTAGATATGGAATCATTAGAGGGAATGAAAGTTTGGATGGATTTGTTTCATAAATCCTAGCCATAATATTCCAGGTTATATAAAGAGCTAGTATTCAAATCATTTTTAATGCATTCCTATAGTAAAATGATTTGCAATGAATTTCTATAGATGCATTTAGTATTTGCTATATCACTAGATATGGAATCATTAGAGGGAATGAAAGTTTGGATGGATTTGTTTCATAAATCCTAGCCATAATATTCCAGGTTCCATAAAGAGCTAGTATTCAAATCATTTTTAATGCATTCCTATAGTAAAATGATTTGCAATGAATTTCTATAGATGCTTTTAGTATTTGCTATATCACTAGATATGGAATCATTAGAGGGAATGAAAGTTTGGATGGATTCGTTTCATAAATCCTAGCCATAATATTCCAGGTACTATAAAGAGTTATCTCAGGAAAAGAACTATCCATGCATATCTGAAATGCACTGTGTCATCATGACTGTCCATTTTTCTTTCTTTTTTTTTTTTTTTTACTATGTTCAACCTTTAACTTCAAACTCAGAAGTTCAAAAAGGTAATAACATAATGAAGAGGAATGTATTAATTGAAATAATCAATAATCTAAAGTATAATAATACTAGTTTATTTAAAAAGTTCTGAAAAATATTAAATCAGGTTGGAAGCATTTAATCACAAAGAAATTCTTTTATTTCATAATCTGGGATAAAAATGAATCTTCATTATTAAGTTTAATAACTAATTATCTTCATTTTTGATTGTTTCTTATCATCACAACTTGCTGTTGGAAAATCAATCTGTGAGAAAAATAAATAAAATAATAAATACATTAATAAGTAATAAAAAAAGGGTTTTTTGTTCATCTGAACAATTTTATGACTCAACTTCCAGAAAGGATAAAACATTTCTCTTTTTTTTTTACTTTCAAACGTATAGTGTTCAGATGTGGTTTTGCAGCTCCACCCATGAAGTAAGTACAAAGTCTGACTTAGGTTGTTCCAGCTCAGTGCAAAGCTGACTTGATCATGAACATTTTTTATTCTTACTTACCCAGACCTGCTTCTGATCCAGAAAAAGAAAATGGACACCCCCAATCAAGATTGAGAACTTTGCTTCCTTACAGTTTCTACAAAAAAAAAAAAAACACTTAACGGTCTTTGGTAGAAACTCAAGGTTATTTGTGAATGTGCACACACCAATAATGATGTAATAATGTCGTTTTTTGACATTAAAAATACATAAAAAAAACGACATTATTACGTCATTATTTTTGCACCAACCTAACATAACCTTAATTTCTATAACATCATTACTTACTGTAACTTACTTTCATTATCATTAATTACCCTCTCTTATTTCTGAACCAGAAAAAGAAAACAGACAGACCCAAGAGATGTTGTGAACTTTGTTTCCCTACAATTTCTATTAAAAAAGAATTGACAGTCGTAATAGAAACTCAAGTTTTTGTTGCTTCTGCGTTGTTTATAAATGAATATACACTTCCCTATCAGAGAACAACACACAACCTTAAAATCCGTAATTTAATTAATCTGAATTAAAATAAAATATTACTATTTGCTTAAAATGTCACAAGAAAGTATTTTTAACACCAAGGTTGGTGTTTTTATGAGGTGTTGACATCTAGCTTAATACTTTGGTATTTTTAAGTAAAAGATACATAACTGTAAAAATTAGTTGATGGATATGATGTGAACAGGCTTTTATATAATTATTTAACTACCTACTATCTATAAAAGAAAATTTAAAAAAATGAATGGTCTGTGGTAGAAACCCAAGTTTTTGTTGCTTCTGCATTAATTTATATGTGAATATGCACACACCAATACACAACGTTTAAAATCTATACGTCTCTGATAATTAACTGAACCAATTGCACAGATTGAAAATAAGAAATGTTGCTAATGTGATTTAAAAAAAATTCCGTCCTCACTGTGTTAAGAAGGGCCTGTTTACCTTGCTTCTCTACCTGTTTGAACACCTGGGAACACCACAGCAAGTAGATCGGATATGACCAGATGAAGATTACCTGTTGATCTTTCCTCATCTATTTCCTTGACATGTTTGTTATTTTTCTTCCTCTTGAAATATAAATAATATCAAATCTTATTCTGTCCTGGGTATGACGATAAACTACGTCTGCATCCTGGGTAAGACAATAGACTACGTCCAACAGCAAGGCCTCTGATCAGGAGGCTTTGAGGAGCGTGGAACCACCTCTTAATTGCTGGTGTTCCCGGGTCCACCCTGACCCTGGGTGGTAGCACCTGTTAGGTTCCCAGCTATGGGAAATGGTTAACCTCCAAACTGGGGTCAAAACACTATGAAAGTGTAAAAATAGGTTTTAATACTAGAAATACTTTGTAAAAATTATTACCAGCAATAAATTTTTGGGGAAAAAAATAAAAATTACCAGCTGTACATTTTTTAAAAAAATATTACCATCAATACAATTTTGAAGAAAAAATATTACCAGAAATACATTTAAAAAAAAAAAAAAAATATTACCAACAATAAAAATTGTCGGTATTAAATAACCCAGTTAGGTTGATATGCCATAAAACAAAAACCAAAAATCAAACCTTATTTATAAAACATGGTTGGCAAATTCCCGTTGTTGGCTGAACTCACTTTCACTTGACATACATGAGTGAGAGGTATGATATTAAATCATATTTACAACATATTTGTTTTACTGGTTATAAAAATGATCTGTATTATTGATTCTGCTGCTACAACATAACACCTGAAATCACATTAGTTATTTTAGCTATACTTAAAACTAGCTACATTAAACTTTATAACATTTTTACTGATTATTTCTATCGCAAATACAAATAAAGTTATAATTTTTTTTGTTTTTAAGTGCACACAAACTTTATGGACACCCTGTATGACAACACAGATGGTTAACAACTAACAAAATAACTCATCTGGAAAATTACTGGAGTTTAATTCATTTAAATGTAAACAGATTCTTGTAAAATCCAAACCCACTATAAAAAAAATGAATAGTTAATAGATATGGGGGGGGGGGGCACAAAACATTTAGCTTTCCATTTTCAACACTATTTACATTATCTGGACTATTGTCCTCATCTTTGTCGTCATGTTTATCACGTTTCAGCTGTTGTACGCTCCAGCCTTCTTCAAGTGATTGGAATGTCGAACTGAACTCTTTATTTCGCTCACTGGAGTAGACTGTTCTAGTTTCACGTGCCATGTCTAATGGATGTCAGTTATCTCCTGTTAATTCCCCTCTCAAAGTTCTCCACCACCTTAACCAGGTATTGAACTCGCATTCTTTGGGTCCTGTCACTGGATGTAACTAACACCTTTATCCACTGTGCAATGTGTTCTAGCCACCTGAAGAAGGCCAGAGTGTACAATAGCCGAAATGTGATAAACATGGCAACAAAGATGAGGACAATAGTTTGAATAATGTAAATAGTGTACATAATACCTCATCTCGGGAATATAGACACATTCAATTTTCAAGTTTATCAGGTACACCACCATATATGATATGCAAAGGATAAATTGTCGCCATTTATATTTTTAAATTTGTACATGCACATTGTTTTTGATTTTGTTAACTGCACAATATTGTAGAGTCAGTTGGGTACCACCTGAGAAAAAGAGTACCATGATACAATTCACTCCACCAGAAATTTGGAAATAGTATGATGTACTGCTTAGCATTCACACCAAAAGCTCCAATACAAACATTTCGGGGTGTTTGGATGTCAATCTGAGGACAGTGCAGAGGTTTCGGAAAGAGTTGGATGAGTGTTTGAAGTGATCACTAGCGATGATGGCGTTATGCCTCCATTCATCTTCCCACGGGGACTTAAACTAGACATGGAGGTCTGCAGCAAGTGCGTTGAGGAGGTAATGCTGCTATGGATCAAGAGTGTAGCTGCTCGAAGGCCCTATGTCTGACAACAGGACTCTGCACCATGCCACACAAGCAGGAGAAACCCAGTCATGACTGTCAGACAATTTCTGCAACTGCATCACCCCTTATATCTGGCCACCTAACTCCCCAGACTGCACCTCACTTAATTATTATGTATGGGGCACAGTTGAACGAGAGACCAACAGAACTCCTTGTAACACCAAAGATGAATTGAAGACAATGTTTATGGTAGCATTCACCAACTTAAACAAGGTGATCGTCCAGAAGACTTACAGGAGATTCCAAAGTTGTCTAGAAATCGTGGTTGAAGCCAATGGGGATTTTATTGAATAAATTTACTCTTTAGTATTTCAAGATTTTTTTGTGTAATTTTGGTAAATATGTCTGTTAAAATGACATGTTAGTGTCATTTTCATTTTTGTGAAATTTAGATGATAATTTATCCATCGCACCGTGTATAAACATGATATTTGTTAATGAATCCAGTAAATTTATCCTACCCAGATGAGTGGTGTATTTGCGAGAGTTGAAGTCGGAAAGATTTCATCTCGGTCTTGTAAACTTTTCTTTATCTATTAACTATATACAACATCTGGCTATCAGTTTGGTGAAAGAGAATACACATGTATAATTTTTTTTTTTTTTAATTTAAATTAAATCTACCATTCATCCATGCATTGAATATTGCTGTCACATCTGGTTTGGTGCTTCTGCTATTTATTTAGACATTCTTGATAAAAAATTTTTTAAAAAATCTGCAATTTTATCAGTCCTGACCCAGCATCTTGATTTTAGTCACTTTCCCATTGCCATAACAGATTCCTGATGCCTTTTCTATAAACATTTTCATGATAATTGTTCTGATAACCTTTCCTCTATGGTACCTAGACTTTATGAATTTGGCTGCAGTAGTTGTGGTGTAATGAATATTGGCTTGAAATGAGAACTCGATTAGCCCAATTCAAATTCCAGTTAAGTTTGTACATTCACTTACTCACAAATATCCTTGGGAAAGGTATGAATCCATCTCTTTTCCTCCTAGCTATATATTGAATAGCAGGACTGACTGGGTTGGCAGCCAGTCTACTGCAGAAAGAAACAATAACTTATTGCAGGAAAATCTTCTGCCAAGTCAGTCATAAATCAAAAGAGACAGGATTGCCCCATTCTGTATCATGTATAGCACTTTACTGTTTTTATCTCTTCTTCCGTTGGCTATGATTTGAATAACAGGTAAGAATTAGTCATAAAGTCTTGGTTGGCAGCCAGTCTACCACAGAAAGAAATGACAACCTGTTGTGGGGAAATCTTCTGCCAAGTCAGTCATGAATCAAAAGAGACATGATCACCCAATTTTGTATCATGTATAGCACTTTACTGTTTTTATCTCTTCTTCCCTCAGCTGTGATTTGAATAACAGGACAGAATTAGTACTAAAGCCCTCATTGTCAGCCAGTCTATCGCAGAAAGAAATAACAACCTACCGCGGGAAAATCTTCTGCCTAGTCTTGGAGGTTTTGAGGAGTGCAGAACCACCTCTTGACTGCCGTTGTTCCCAGGTCCACTCTTATCCTGGATAGCAGCACCTATTAGGTTCCCAGCTATGGGCAAATAATGAACTATCAAAACATTTTTCTAGTAAAAATACCAGCAATACATTTCTGTATAAAAAATAGCCAACAATACATATAATAAAATGATCAACAGTATAATTTGAAAGCAACATGACCAACAATGCATTTTATCTGTAATTGAAGGCATACAATTGCATTCAATACATATTTAGTTAAAGGCATAAGATTGTATTCAAATTGTTTAGATTTCAGGATTAAATAACCCATAGAGATGTTGATATGCCACTAAACAAAATTAACCAACTGCTTGCAATAAAATGTTTTTAAAAAAAAAAAAAAAAGTACCCAATATTTGAGATCATGTTTGCAGATAATGTTCCCATGGAAATCAACGCAACAATTATGGTTGTCAGTTTCATATAATACATCATAATTCTAGTAAATGATTTAAATATGTTCGCCATCTTCTCCCGAAGCTCAAGGCACATACCAAGACTTCATTACTCCTGACTGCCAAAGAATAAGCTTTGCAACAGCATGATGCATTTTCAGGTTTCCTCAAAATGATCTCCTGGATGTCTTTGTAATTGATTCCAATCATGCAAAGGTGCTAATTGTTTGGCAATGTTCCTCACCGATAAGATTGTAGGTTGTATTGAATAACATTGCTCTTTGTCACTAATTTATAGTGGGAGGAGTTAATAATTGTTATGATTGATTAGTATGGAGAATTTCAAATTAAAATGAATTCCACATTTTCAAAGGGAATAAATTTTAACATGTTGAGGAATTTTTAAATTTATATAAAATACAATTTCACTCACAAAAGAAGAAAACAAAAAATTAAAAAAAAAATAAAGGAAAATAAATATATTGTGTGTGTGTGTGTGTGTGTGTGTGCTACATGGTGAGTAGTTTGTATCCATGTGTTGCTACATGTTCTATTGAATGACATTACTGTTGATTACCAATTTATAATGTGAGGAGTTAATACTTGTTATGATCGATTAGGATGAAAACTTTCAAAGTAAAATGAATTCAACATTTTCTAAAGGAATAAATTTCAACACTTCAAGGAATTATTGTATTTATATAAAGTACAACTTAACTCGCAAAAAAAAAAAAAAGAGAAAATTACATTTATAGATCACTCAAAAAAACAAAAGTATACACATAGTGTGTGATGTTTGCTATGTAGTTGGGTTGAAATTTAGCGAGTTGGCTGTTGGGCAACTAAGTCTCCCTGGCGGGGAATACTGGACACATCCTGTTTCTGAGGGAGTAAAAAGAGGAAGACAGAGTGATTTTTTTTCCTTCTATAGTCCCAAATAGAACATCACCCAGCAGGCAGTTTCTACAAATTCACAAGTCTTTCCATTTTTGTATTTTGTGGCTAATTGGTCAGTCTGTATGCTCATCATCATCATTGACTTAAAAATATTTTGCATGACATGCATAAAAAATTGTGTTTGGCATAAAGAATGCTTGTAAATCATGTCTTACATTTTACAGTTGAAATATCTGTGTTCTATAGTAAGAGTTTCTTGGTCTTCTCGCATGTGGAACTCTCTACCAATTTTTTGCTCCCCTGCCACTTACAATGTGAAAAAATTTAACAGAAAAAGAAAGGAATACAGGATCAATTCCTGCCAAAGTGTGCATTTTCTTTAAAAAAGATTTTTTAATAATTTTGGTCAGGTGACATCAGTTTTACAACTTGTCAATGAGACGGGGATATCTACTCAAACACATGTATTCACTAAAATTATATTTATAGTAATAAAAAATATGTTGTCAGATGTGTCTCTCTTTGGGAATCAGAATGGTAACAAATAGAAAGAGGATTGACAATATATGCATATGTATATTTATTATTACTATATATTTTTTCTAATTTTTTTTTTTAAGCATTTCACCCCAAGCAAGGCGGGAAGCCACGAGGATGCAAGGGGTTACAGAAAATTTAGAGCAAGATCAGATAGGAGTGATAGAAGAAAGGATGAGGGTAGTGGATAGATCAAGGCAACTGGAGATGTCGATTGACATTACACTTGAATAGCTGGAGATTATAGCTCACAGGGAAACAGGAATAGGGAAGGGAGTTCCACAGGCGAGAGGTGCAAGACATGAAGCTATTAGAGTAGAAGAGACGGCTACATTTAGGAGTTTCGACAGTGAAGTGGTGAGAGCGGGATGCCAGCATCGTTATATACCACTTAGTGTCCTCCATAGTTTACCATTCCTTACACAGTAAACTTGTAGAATATATTAGAACATTCTCTAATTTAAAATTTGAGAACTTAACCATTTTTTTTTTATTGATGTTACTTCTATGTATAAATAATACAGGTTACCAAATAAAATTTCCACATTTGCCTTGATAAAGTTCCTCAGGGAACAAAATGCATTGGCATAAATGGTTTTCATCTTGTCCTTTATTTAAAATATATATAAGGTTAGTGCAAAAATAATAACATTTTTTGATGTTAAAAAAATACGTCAAAAAACGATATTATTTTTGCACCAACCTAATATATATATATATATATATATATATATATAGTCAACATTCACTCACTCACTCTCAGAAGTTGGGACTTAAACTCTAAAGGGAGTGAGAAAGTTTCGGATTGACTATAATCTTCAAAGGTTTGTGTAATGTGTGACTTGTGTACTGGAAGAAAATATGTCAAAAACCACAACTTTATGCTTGAAGACTTTTATTTATTTTTTTTTTATAAAAGAATTTATTAATACTTCCTTTTTTGCCTTCCTTCATCCTCTGCGGTACCATAACACCCAAATTAAGATATTTCATGCTATGTGAAGACAATGTTGACTTGAAAAAAATTCTTTAAATCTCTGTCCCAACATCTCCCAAACTCTGAGAGCATTGATATTCCAACTTAACATCTCTTCCATCTCAAGGAAAATACAAAGTGACACTTATTTCCTCCCTCCTCCTCTTCTTATTTGAATTCTGCTGGGAACTTGGAAGAACCTAGTGTCTGATTCCTTTTAAACTCCTCTCTATACATCTCATCCCTTTCCTCCAGGATATTTGAAGAAAGGTAAGTCTTTTAAAGCATGTTAGTAATATGGCCTGGGATGGGAGGGGGAAAGAATTTAACTAATTGGAGGTTGGTGGTAGGGGGATCCTCTCTTTGAAGTAAATGAATTTTTTATCCAGATAAAGATCAATGAAAATATATGTGTGAATATAATAACTGTTTTTTTTTTATGTATGAGGTGCTGCTGTAAAGTTCTCAGCCTGACCAGTGTTCTTTTCAAAATAAAATCTGATGTTGGATCAGGTTTTGGGATGTTGGTCTGATTGACAATTTTTTTTCAGAACTCTATAGAAATACATAAAGAAAAACCAAAACCATTGATGGAACCAATGGACATTTTGCCAACAGACTTAATTGCCTTGATCTATTCTCTGTCCTTCTCTTCATCCTTTCCTCTTTCATACCTCTTTACTCTTGCACCAACTCTCTGTAACCCCCTTGCATACTAGTGGCAATCCCACTTTGCTTCATGTGAAAAGCTTAAAAAAAAAACAAAAAAAAACATGAATGTATACTTAATTAACTCTAGGAAAAAGGTTCTGAAGAAATGTTATTTAGATTTCTGTTTTAGATTTTGCTTTATGTCAATTAAATGAACCTTTTTAAAAATTAAAATGAAAACAATTTCAAAACCTTTTATTATTTAAAATATATAATACATAAATTAAACCCAAACTAGAATAGTATCCTATTCATACAACTGTTATGCTCTGTCAATACTTCCGAAATAATGGGCTATTCCATTTTGATTGTTTAGAAAGGAAAATACACTACTTGGTTTCAGTGAGAAAGAAAGAAGTGTTTAACATCTTCTACCAATACCTCCTAAATAATGGGCTATTCCATTTTGATTGTGTGGAAAGATGAGAAAAGACACTACTTGGTTTCAGTGAGAAAATGAATGAAAGAAAGAAGGGCTGATGGCTGTTTTGATGACTGTTTCAGTGAAATGGAAAAAGTTGCTGATTTCAAATCTTTTTATTTGTACCCACTTCTTAAAATAATGACCAGCATTCATATTTATGATTATTTGGGTACTTTGACATGGTATAAAGCGTAGCAAGCTTGTGTCGCTAGATCAGTTACACTTGATTAGTAAGTTCAATCCTCACTGGCTGCCCTATACTTTCAGCCTCGTGCCACATCTAATCTTATATTTATGGTTGTTATTGCAATATTTTGTTAAAGTTGTTATGCTGAAATATATAACAATGCAATAGGGGAATTTCTATGGATATTTTATTATTGTAGGACTCGTCATGAGCTTATTCAATCATTAACTTAAGAATTAAGATTCATCAGAATATTAAGATAGGAAAGCCATGAAATTTTCACAGTAAATTTTAATAGGAAAACCATGAAATTTTCACTAGTAAATAATAATTACATTAATTAAAAATTAATGATGACATTCACTCATTTTGATTTATTCAGAATTAAATTACATCATTTGACATCCTACATAATTTACCTTGACTTTTCAGTTAGCCTTATGTATATTTATATTATGGATGATCTAGCAAAATAAATTTAAAACACTTTCTATACAATTTTTATATATTATAAAGTTGGTGAGTAGAATAATATATTGATTTGCTGTATTTGTTAAAATTCATATACCATTAAGTGTGTGGAGAACGATATATAAATTGTGACATACCTAACAAATGACTATATCAGTCTACCCATCAACTCTATAATGTATAGGAAATGCATACAAAGTGATTTAAATTTATTTTGCTAAATCATCCAGTAAATTTCACCTTTATTAGCAGATCTTATATTATCACAATGTGGGATATTTAATAACATAAGTGATAAAAATATAAACAAAAAGAAACTAACCAAAATCTAAACTTTATATAAAATGTGTTACAGGTTCTTCAAAAACAATAAAATAATTAAAATAAAATAATAATAGGCTAAAATTTGAAGAAGTAATTTACTCTGTCACCTGTAATAATTGCCACAAGGAATCCATAGGAGAAACCTTGAGAAATTTAAAAAATTATATGAACAATAAAAGAGATCTTTTACAAAATGACACACTAAATGCATTAGTTGCTCACAGTAATGTGTTTGTCCATACTTTTAATTATAACAAAAATGTATAGAAAGTACTTTAATCACTAAATCATTCACAGTACATTTACATCTCAGTTCTTACATTTCACCTTTCTTGGTTGATCATCTATTATCACAATGTAACATTTTTAATAACAAAAGTGATGGAAACATGAACAAAAAGAAACTAAATAGAATCTGCTAGACTATAAAGACAGACCCATATTTTAAAAAAATTTAAAAATATATGTTAAGGGTAATAATAATGTGTGTTTGGTTGTGAAATGAATAAAAAAAAAAAATAATCATTATAATCATTGTTTCTTTCTCTTGCCAACAATAAGAAAGCTTTAGTATCTTGTCTGGCAACAACCCTTGGGTAACAGGAAAAATAACATATGGTGAAAATGCACTACCCTTTGAAGTCATTTTTATGACTCTTTATGTATTTAAACTGATTACTGTATAAGTTGGCTTACAAGGCTACTTTTTAATAAGGTTTACCTCCACATCCCCACCCCACACCCTACTGCTGCATTAAGGGGCTGCCTTATACTCCAGGAATAAAATGTGAAACTTAAATCCTGTGGTTTTTGGTAAGTTATTAGCATGAGAGATTTTTGACGGTAGGCTAATCCTTGCCTTGCCTCCTTTTTTCAAAGATGTTGAACAAAAACAAAACTGCATTCATGAATGAGTAAATGGTTAGTGAGGAAAAATTATTCTGGCTACTATAATAGCCTACCGATAACACAGCATCCACTCATGATGTATTGTAGATTGGTAATTAATTGACAATATGTCCTCACTGTTTTTTTTTTTTTCATTAGAATTTAAGTGAAATATCTCAAATTCTAATAAAAAAAAAATCAGTGTGGACATATTGTCAGTTAATATCAGATATATATATATATATATATATATATATATATATATATATATATACTGCATTTATTTAATAAATTCAATACATTTTAAAATATGATTTTGGGGTGGGGGTCCTTTTGTACAGCAAATATGGCCCAAAACTTACACCTTAACTCAAAAAATCTAAGGTTGGGGTGGGGTCATCTTATATGCCAGCATATGGTATTATTTTTCTGATAAATGTAGCATTTTAAATGAACAAATAATTTAGATTTGAAATTTGATCATCTTGCTATCAGCGAAGTTACATGTACCAAACTAGGATCAAAAATGCCAGTTCAAACAAATGACTTTTGTATTTAAACTGAATATATTTTCTAATAAATGTTGTATTTTAAATGGACAATTTAAAATTGAAATTTAATCATTTTGCCATCAGAGAAGTGACAGGTAACAAACTAGCTATGATTAATATCTGAGGATATTAAGAGATTATTTAAAATCTAATTTATCTGTACCATGAAAAAATGACAGCAATTTAAAAATAATTTTGCTGTCACATTTGTAAAATTTCCTGCAAGTGTAATCTTACATTTTTATCTATGCAATTAACTTGACCGTCACATGTTTGAAGAAAAAATGTTCTGCTTTTTAAATCATTATTCTTTTTTATATGCCAGTGTCACTTCAGAATATAAGTAATCATGACACTTCACAATTTTCTATCATTTCTAGCTCTCAGCAGTGTTTGTGTTTTACTCTCTTTCCCTGTTGTGCCATGGATTTACACAAATTTAGTGACTTGCTGTTTATCGCTGTTCTGCTTCCTTTCAGTTTGTCCTGTGAGTTTCAAATTCTCCAAGCCCTCTTTCCCCATTATATATCCCCAAAATTTCAATTGTCAGTATGTGTTCTTTTTGTTTGCATTTTCCTTAAAACTTCTTTATTGCTTACATGCCCTATCCATGGAATTCTCAGTATCCTTCTGTAAAACTATATCTCTCTTGCTTCAAGTCTCTCTCTTCATCTGTGAGGAAATTGTCCAGCATTCACTGCCATAAAGGAGGATTGATATTACATAGCAGTTCAGCACTCTTTTCATTGTTTCTGTTGCCTCAAGTCTTCACTTAATCTGTGAAGAAATTGTCCAGCATTTACTGATATACAAGAGAATAGATTTTACATAACATTTTAATCAATTTTTTTGTTTCTATTGAAATTTTCCTGTTTTTTAATTCTTTGTTTAATTTGTAGGAAATTCTGTTGTTCAGGGTTTTTATATAAAAAATCTGAACATCCAAATTCCAAAATTAAAAATAAAGAAACCAAAGGTATGCCTGTTAAATAAATCATTTGTATGGAAATAGGGTTTTCTTTTCTCAACCCCCCCCCCCCCCCAATGAGCATTAAGAAGGCATCATTTGCTATTCCAATGTGATTTTTGATTTCGGTTCCATCATCTGTTAAAATACTTTCCAGGCATGTAAATTTCTGTACTTGCTTGATATTGACCTGTCCAAATTGTAACTCGCATCTTGAATGGTTCTTCTTGCTGACAACCAGAAATTCTCTTTTCTTATTAAAAGTAAAAATATCCAAAGAAAGCTAATAGACAACAAAAGAAATAGAAAGCAATGTATTAGTAATACATTTTAGTAATTAGATACTCTTTGGCTATTATAACACAATGAATGTTTGTTTAATGGTATCCTGTTACTATAAAAGAATTTCTCCTTAGTATGTAGGGGAAATCAGGCTACATGACCAGTAAATATATAAAGTCAAATCATGTTACACATTATAGGTTATCTAAGCAGACTATACAGCTTTTGTTGTTAATTGTTCTGTTACTGGATTTATGTGATAAAGGCAAAAACTGACTTCAGGGTAATTCCTTTTTTTTTTTTTTTTTTTTTTTTTTTTATGTTCTGTTATGGCAGTGAATAGAGGAAAAAAGTTTGGGTGAATGAAGTGCTTGCTTTAAGAACCAATCATTTTTGCTACAGGTAATTATTAGTCTCCTGTACTAGTACAGCATTCCGTTCTTAGTACATTTGCCTTATAGACAAATCTTACAAATAAATGGTATTCTAAATTATATATTTATTTCTTTTCATCATGAAGTTATTCATGTGTTTTCATGCCCCCCCCACCAATTCTCAAAATCTTTCCAAGATTGAAGCAATCTTCTATCATCAGAAATAACGTGTTTGTTTTTTTTTAACTTACTGAAGTTACAAGAATAAAAAAAAGTTTCTGTTATAGGATTAATTTGGATTTAAACTATGAATTCCACATGCATGTCAGCTTGTCATCTTGAATTCAGAAGTGCTGCAGTTCAACTAGCGGACAAGGGAAGTAAATCAATTGTATTTTGTGTTATCGTCCTTTATAGGGAGAGTAAATCAGCTTCCCTTAACAGTTGTACTAAGAAGAGGATATCAATAAGACTGAAGTCTTACACAGTTATGAGGTGCATTCAAAAAGTATCCTATTTTATATTTTGCTGCATTGCAAAATCCTTTAGGAGAAGTGACATGCGCATGAGTGGAAATTTTTGCTGAAACTGATCAGATACGTCTTTCGAGAAATCTGAATGAGTGAGTGTGCGTTAAAGGCAAATAGAACTTTGGTGCTACTATAATAAGATATCTTTTTGCGACCTACCGTAAATGACATTGTGCTCTACTAAACAACTCGCTTATGGCCTACAGCAATTAATTCCTCAAACAACATACAGTGTTATTTTGACCTAAAGAGTGGGGTATTTATCTCATTTGTATTCATAAAGGAGGTATATATGTAATTCCATTACAAAATAAGCTAATGTCAGACAAAATAATCTCAATTGGAGATGAAACGGTGTGCTTTTTAAGAGAGAGGATTTTTAACATATTTTATACTTCCAGCAGTTGGTAAATATCATACTATAGTAGAAAATGAATGGTAGATATCACACTATTGATTGTGTAGCAATTCGTAGCCAAGGAGTTAAAGCATGCGTGGTCTGACAGTGGTTTCTCATGCAAAAGGGGTGCAGGTTCAAGTAGTAAGGGGCACGCCCATCAAATTTGATGTATAAAGTTTCAACTGTTTGGTTTTAGAACTGAGCCATGTGACAATTAACACAGATGATCGAATTGTAGAAGCCGCCTCATTTTTGAAAGGAATTGTCAACAGATAAATGGTACACAGTGTGTCATAAAGTTTCCATACAGTCATCCTCATATTTGAAGTCAGTTTTCTTTCTTCGAATTTTTCTTTTTTTTGTACATATTAACGTTCACTCAATACAAGGCTCAAGAGCCACTCAAGTTAGAGGGTTACTGGATAAGGTGTGTGATATGAATGTAGGAGGAAGAAATAAGAAGTGAATATTATAAGGATACAGAGGATGAATTATGACGATAGACAACAACTGACCTTAGACATGAAGAGCTTAAGATTGTAGCATTCAAGGAAGCATCCCCATGGGAGTCTGTTCACAAAGTAGCGGTTTTGGGGAAAAGGCTGTCTGAGTAAACAGCCTTCTTCCAAATGGAATACATAGGGAATAAGGTTGAATTAACCTTGTGGACATAGCAAGGTGGATTGTGGCTGTTACGGTCTGGTGGCTACAAAGAATGGAGCTCATCAAAACATTTGCCATGAAAAATAATTTATCACCCACAACACTTTTGAACTCTGTCAAGATTGGAAAGGAAGGATTGAGCAGCTCCAGCTCCAACATAGCAGCTTTTCTCCATTTTGTTTGATCTGGTTCTTGTCATATGATTCTTTTTACAAATCATTGTTCTATTTTATATATACATATACATATATATATAATGGGAAAAGAAGGTTTGGAAAATTTGATGGTCCTCAAACAGCAAGTGGGACAGAGGAAAACAATGCATAACCCACTTGGCAAGCTTGAAAATGAATGGTTGAGAAGGTTTTGGGAAAGACAAAATTTATTTAGAGCTACAAAGGATAAAAAATTATGGAGAACCTTAACCACCAATGTCCAGAAGGGACACGGCACATAGAAGAAAGAATGATAGAACATGGCAGATCAAAAAATGCATGGAAAGCATTACCCCCCCCCCAAAAAAAAAATAAAATCAACATATTAACTAATATACTGATTGAAATGTGATGAAAAATACAAAATTTAGAAAATCTCCTGTTGTAAAGAATTACTTCATATTAAATTTTTTAAATTAAAATTAATTTTTCAAATTTAAATTTTTTAATTCTGATTATATCCACAAACTTAGCGCCATTATAGTTTAGATTACCAAATCTGAATGTTGGGTATCAAAGGCACTGAGAATTGTTAATTTCTTGGAAGTCCTTGCATTGGCCTTCTGTCTTCAATTACCAAGAAGGTGATGGGTAGGGAAATGTCAGCGAGTGGAGGCATATCCCAACCCAGATCTGTTCTATCAATGACTCCGTCTGGATCACTTCACTTGTGTACCCCTTTTCTGGAATTCTTTGTAGGGTTGAAGGATTTTTGTTAGTTCCTGATAAAAACCCTTTGCTTTCTCTCAACAACTGTTTCCCTAATTAACTCTCCGTTGTGCTCCAGTTATCCTTGAGATGTCCCACGCCCCTGGAAATTAGAGGATCTTGGAATTTATGTGCATCGCATTTCACAGTCTTCTAATCTATGTTCCATAGATTTTACAAGTACTGGTTTCATTGTGAATTCTTTTTTCTTATGATTCCTGGGTATGATGATAAACAACATCCAGCAGCAAGGCCTCTGACTAGGAAATGGGAGGTTCTGAGAAGAGCGTGAAACCAATCACCTCTTAATTGCTGTTATTCTAGGAATTTATAAGCATCATATTTCACTGTTTTGTAGTGTCCCATAGATTTTACAAGTACTGGTTTGATTGTGAATTTTTTTCTCTTATGATTCCTGGGTATGATGATAAACTACATCCAGAAGCAAGCCCTTTGATCAGAGGTTTTGAGAAGCTGTAGAACCACCTCTCAATTGATGTTGTTCTCTGGTTCACTTTGACCCAGGGTGGTAGCACCTGTTAAGCTCCTAGCTATGAGCAAATAGTGAACCCCCAAACAAAACACAATGAAAGTATAAAAATACATATTTACAGTAAAATTACCAACAATGCACATTTGAAGCAAAATGACCAACAATACATTTTATCTGAAGCTGAAGGTATACAATTCAAAATATATTTTGTTAAAGCCATAAAATTGTGTTCAAATTATCTAGATTTCAACATTAAATAACTCATAGAGTTTGATATGCCACCAAACAAAATCAATCAAAAGATAAAATCATGTTTGGTTGTTTTTGTTAAGCGGCATATCAACACCTGTATGGGTTATTTTATGCTGAAATATAAATATGAAAATTCAAACATTGAAATTAATTCAAGAGAATGACATTATTTCATGATTGTTTAACTACTTAGATACAATTTTTTTTAACCAAATAATCTTACAAAATCAAACAAAGAGTGAAAACTTGTTTTTCCTTGCAAGAGATTGAGATTAATCATAGCAAATTGCTTTCTTCTATAATTTCTTGACAGCATATGCCAGGTAATGTACTGTTGGTATTTTTAGCATAAAAATGTATTTTTATACTTACCTAGTGTCTTGATTTTAGTTAGGGCTTTCACTATTTACCCATAGCTTGAACCCTAACAGGTACTACCACCTTGGGAACAACAGCAATTAAGATATGGTTCTATGCTTCTCAAATCTACTGATCAGAGGCCTTGTTACTAGATGTAGTTTATCATCATATTAAGTTCATGAATTTGTTGACAAAGTAATTGTGAGTTCAACCCTGTGCCAGACAGTGTGTACTTGGACATAGTGGAAAGACAGTGAGCAATAACTGAGCAGTATTAAAAATTTGAACTAGACAAGATATCCATCGATATAGAGAGTGGAACAAAACAAGAACAGTCTACCCCCATAGATTAAATAAAGGGTTCAATTTGAAATTCCCTGTAGATTACTCAGACCAACATACACCTGATGAAGTCCAGGTGGCATAGTGGACAAAATATTGTTATAACAACAAAGATAATGATTAGTCTGCTAGTAAATAATTCTGCACACAGACTCTTCCGGTAGTTCAATCTGCCAAAAATTTAATATGAGCGTGATAATTATAAATAACTCCTCATTCCAGAAATTCAAACAGAACATCTTCCATGAGGACAGCTCTTCACAAAATGATGTGTTGCTGTGTATCATCAGGACAGGACATCATTTGAAAACAAAACCACAGTGAAAAAGGCTTGTGGAAGAAAAATAAACTCATAGGTATATTTCTCTACCTTAAGTGTCTCTCAAGCCATGTAATGAACTTTGGTGTATATATATATATATATATATATTGTTTCTGTCCTCTCATTAAAAATGTTGATTTGAAAACTTTTTAGAACACATATAGGTATTAAGTGATCAACCTTGAAACTAAAACTATTGAAATTACCATTGGCTGACTATAAAGTCACCACAATTCCCGATAAGTGTCACTTTAAGTAGTTGCAATTCACATGAGTGACAGCAGACGTGCATCCAAGTTCAAAGTGAGAGAGAAAGACTATTAAAATACAGGACATTAGATAATTTGACACTGTACAAGTCATACCAATAATGGATGGTTTGTTCTTTGTGTGAGTCCCTGGTTGGGGAGGGGTACAATTGTAAGCTGATATAAATCGGTTTGAACACAAGTCATTAAATGTATTTTCCAATTAATATATAGGATTTCTTGGCAGAGATCAGATTATTACTTTATTATAATATAAAATCGATCCCCCACTTTAAGTCCAGTATTAATATAGTTAAATTATTATGATTATTAGAATGTTTTCATACATGAATCTTTAAATCTATTCTCCAATTAATATACAGGATTACTTAGTAGGGAGCAGTTTATTTAATTATAATATAAAATCAATGACTCGCTTTAAGTTTAGAATCTTAGATTAATACGCATTTATCTATGCTGTCAAAAATTGTTATGGTCCGGTTCCTTGTGCCACAGTGATAGTCCAAGGTAGAACCAATAAAGAAGAACTCAAACACGGATATGGAATAACACAGATATATTACAAACAGGAATATATACAGAGAAGTAGAAAGTGTTAGTGTTATGGTCCGGTTCCTTGTACCACGGTAATAGTCCAAGGTAGAACCAATAAAGAAGAACTCAAACACGGATATGGAATAACACAGATATATTACAAACAGGAATATATACAAAGTAGAAAGTGTTAGTGTTATGGTCCGGTTCCTTGTACCACGGTGATAGTCCAAGGTAGAACCAATTATGAAGAACTCGAACACGGATATGGAATAACACAGATATATTACAAACAGGAATATATACAGAGAAGTAGAAAGTGTCAGTGTTATGGTCCGGTTCCTTGTACCACGGTAATAGTCCAAGGTAGAACCAATAAAGAAGAACTCAAACACGGATATGGAATAACACAGATATATTACAAACAGGAATATATACAGAGAAGTAGAAAGTGTTAGTGTTATGGTCCGGTTCCTTGTGCCACAGTGATAGTCCAAGGTAGAACCAATAAAGAAGAACTCAAACACGGATATGGAATAACACAGATATATTACAAACAGGAATATATAGAGAGAAGTAGAAAGTGTTAGTGTTATGGTCCGGTTCCTTGTACCACAGTGATAGTCCAAGGTAGAACCAATAAAGAAGAACTCAAACACGGATATGGAATAACACAGATATATTACAAACAGGAATATATACAGAGAAGTAGAAAGTGTTAGTGTTATGGTCCGGTTCCTTGTACCACGGTAATAGTCCAAGGTAGAACCAATAAAGAAGAACTCAAACACGGATATGGAATAACACAGATATATTACAAACAGGAATATATACAGAGAAGTAGAAAGTGTTAGTGTTATGGTCCGGTTCCTTGTACCACGGTAATAGTCCAAGGTAGAACCAATAAAGAAGAACTCAAACACGGATATGGAATAACACAGATATATTACAAACAGGAATATATACAGAGAAGTAGAAAGTGTTAGTGTTATGGTCCGGTTCCTTGTACCACGGTGATAGTCCAAGGTAGAACCAATTATGAAGAACTCAAACACGGATATGGAATAACACAGATATATTACAAACAGGAATATATACAGAGAAGTAGAAAGTGTTAGTGTTATGGTCCGGTTCCTTGTGCCACAGTGATAGTCCAAGGTAGAACCAATAAAGAAGAACTCAAACACGGATATGGAATAACACAGATATATTACAAACAGGAATATATACAGAAAAGTAGAAAGTGTTAGTGTTATGGTCCGGTTCCTTGTGCCACAGTGATAGTCCAAGGTAGAACCAATAAAGAAGAACTCAAACACGGATATGGAATAACACAGATATATTACAAACAGGAATATATACAGAGAAGTAGAAAGTGTTAGTGTTATGGTCCGGTTCCTTGTACCACAGTGATAGTCCAAGGTAGAACCAATAAAGAAGAACTCAAACACGGATATGGAATAACACAGATATATTACAAACAGGAATATATACAGAGAAGTAGAAAGTGTTAGTGTTATGGTCCGGTTCCTTGTACCACAGTGATAGTCCAAGGTAGAACCAATAAAGAAGAACTCAAACACGGATATGGAATAACACAGATATATTACAAACAGGAATATATACAGAGAAGTAGAAAGTGTTAGTGTTATGGTCCGGTTCCTTGTGCCACAGTGATAGTCCAAGGTAGAACCAATAAAGAAGAACTCAAACACGGATATGGAATAACACAGATATATTACAAACAGGAATATATACAGAGAAGTAGAAAGTGTTAGTGTTATGGTCCGGTTCCTTGTGCCACAGTGATAGTCCAAGGTAGAACCAATAAAGAAGAACTCAAACACGGATATGGAATAACACAGATATATTACAAACAGGAATATATACAGAAAAGTAGAAAGTGTTAGTGTTATAGTCCGGTTCCTTGTACCACGGTGATAGTCCAAGGTAGAACCAATAAAGAAGAACTCAAACACGGATATGGAATAACACAGATATATTACAAACAGGAATATATACAGAGAAGTAGAAAGTGTTAGTGTTATGGTCCGGTTCCTTGTACCACGGTAATAGTCCAAGGTAGAACCAATAAAGAAGAACTCAAACACGGATATGGAATAACACAGATATATTACAAACAGGAATATATACAGAGAAGTAGAAAGTGTTAGTGTTATGGTCCGGTTCCTTGTACCACGGTAATAGTCCAAGGTAGAACCAATAAAGAAGAACTCAAACACGGATATGGAATAACACAGATATATTACAAACAAGAATATATACAGAAAAGTAGAAAGTGTTAGTGTTATGGTCCGGTTCCTTGTACCACAGTGATAGTCCAAGGTAGAACCAATAAAGAAGAACTCAAACACGGATATGGAATAACACAGATATATTACAAACAGGAATATATACAGAGAAGTAGAAAGTGTTAGTGTTATGGTCCGGTTCCTTGTACCACGGTAATAGTCCAAGGTAGAACCAATAAAGAAGAACTCAAACACGGATATGGAATAACACAGATATATTACAAACAGGAATATATACAGAGAAGTAGAAAGTGTTAGTGTTATGGTCCGGTTCCTTGTACCACGGTGATAGTCCAAGGTAGAACCAATTATGAAGAACTCGAACACGGATATGGAATAACACAGATATATTACAAACAGGAATATATACAGAGAAGTAGAAAGTGTTAGTGTTATGGTCCGGTTCCTTGTGCCACAGTGATAGTCCAAGGTAGAACCAATAAAGAAGAACTCAAACACGGATATGGAATAACACAGATATATTACAAACAGGAATATATACAGAAAAGTAGAAAGTGTTAGTGTTATGGTCCGGTTCCTTGTGCCACAGTGATAGTCCAAGGTAGAACCAATAAAGAAGAACTCAAACACGGATATGGAATAACACAGATATATTACAAACAGGAATATATACAGAGAAGTAGAAAGTGTTAGTGTTATGGTCCGGTTCCTTGTACCACAGTGATAGTCCAAGGTAGAACCAATAAAGAAGAACTCAAACACGGATATGGAATAACACAGATATATTACAAACAGGAATATATACAGAGAAGTAGAAAGTGTTAGTGTTATGGTCCGGTTCCTTGTACCACAGTGATAGTCCAAGGTAGAACCAATAAAGAAGAACTCAAACACGGATATGGAATAACACAGATATATTACAAACAGGAATATATACAGAGAAGTAGAAAGTGTTAGTGTTATGGTCCGGTTCCTTGTGCCACAGTGATAGTCCAAGGTAGAACCAATAAAGAAGAACTCAAACACGGATATGGAATAACACAGATATATTACAAACAGGAATATATACAGAGAAGTAGAAAGTGTTAGTGTTATGGTCCGGTTCCTTGTGCCACAGTGATAGTCCAAGGTAGAACCAATAAAGAAGAACTCAAACACGGATATGGAATAACACAGATATATTACAAACAGGAATATATACAGAAAAGTAGAAAGTGTTAGTGTTATAGTCCGGTTCCTTGTACCACGGTGATAGTCCAAGGTAGAACCAATAAAGAAGAACTCAAACACGGATATGGAATAACACAGATATATTACAAACAGGAATATATACAGAGAAGTAGAAAGTGTTAGTGTTATGGTCCGGTTCCTTGTACCACGGTAATAGTCCAAGGTAGAACCAATAAAGAAGAACTCAAACACGGATATGGAATAACACAGATATATTACAAACAGGAATATATACAGAAAAGTAGAAAGTGTTAGTGTTATGGTCCGGTTCCTTGTACCACGGTGATAGTCCAAGGTAGAACCAATAAAGAAGAACTCAAACACGGATATGGAATAACACAGATATATTACAAACAGGAATATATACAGAGAAGTAGAAAGTGTTAGTGTTATGGTCCGGTTCCTTGTACCACGGTAATAGTCCAAGGTAGAACCAATAAAGAAGAACTCAAACACGGATATGGAATAACACAGATATATTACAAAAAGGAATGTATACAGAAAAGTAGAAAGTGTTAGTGTTATGGTCCGGTTCCTTGTACCACGGTGATAGTCCAAGGTAGAACCAATAAAGAAGAACTCGAACACGGATATGGAATAACACAGATATATTACAAACAGGAATATATACAGAGAAGTAGAAAGTGTTAGTGTTATGGTCCGGTTCCTTGTACCACAGTGATAGTCCAAGGTAGAACCAATAAAGAAGAACTCAAACACGGATATGGAATAACACAGATATATTACAAACAGGAATATATACAGAGAAGTAGAAAGTGTTAGTGTTATGGTCCGGTTCCTTGTGCCACAGTGATAGTCCAAGGTAGAACCAATAAAGAAGAACTCAAACACGGATATGGAATAACACAGATATATTACAAACAGGAATATATACAGAAAAGTAGAAAGTGTTAGTGTTATGGTCCGGTTCCTTGTACCACGGTGATAGTCCAAGGTAGAACCAATAAAGAAGAACTCAAACACGGATATGGAATAACACAGATATATTACAAACAGGAATATATACAGAGAAGTAGAAAGTGTTAGTGTTATGGTCCGGTTCCTTGTACCACGGTAATAGTCCAAGGTAGAACCAATAAAGAAGAACTCAAACACGGATATGGAATAACACAGATATATTACAAACAGGAATATATACAGAAAAGTAGAAAGTGTTAGTGTTATGGTCCGGTTCCTTGTACCACGGTAATAGTCCAAGGTAGAACCAATAAAGAAGAACTCAAACACGGATATGGAATAACACAGATATATTACAAACAGGAATATATACAGAGAAGTAGAAAGTGTTAGTGTTATGGTCCGGTTCCTTGTGCCACAGTGATAGTCCAAGGTAGAACCAATAAAGAAGAACTCAAACACGGATATGGAATAACACAGATATATTACAAACAGGAATATATACAGAAAAGTAGAAAGTGTTAGTGTTATGGTCCGGTTCCTTGTACCACGGTAATAGTCCAAGGTAGAACCAATAAAGAAGAACTCAAACACGGATATGGAATAACACAGATATATTACAAACAGGAATATATACAGAGAAGTAGAAAGTGTTAGTATGAACAATCAGGCTTAGTAGTGATTGACTGAACGCGACTCTGTTTCGGACTGCCTCTGACTCGACTGACTGACTTGCTCTGACTGACTGACAGACTCCTGACAAACTTCACTCCAGACTTCAGACTGAACTCTCTGCTTCCTCTTGAGGCGCAGTATTTATTACATATGGAATAGTACATTATGTTATTATGGGTAAGGTCCCATAACAAAAATGATGGCCTATTTTGTTAAACTTTTACAGTTTGTAGAATATTTTCACATACATGCCCTGAAATATATTTTTCTAATTATATCTTGTAGTAATTCTTGGGAATTTGAACACATGGCCATATGGTTAGAACGTTCACTTTCTGACCATGAGACCAGGGTTTGACTCTCATCATAGTTGACTTCTCAGGAAGGTGACTTATTGATGTTATTGGTTTGTTGAGGCGATCCTAGCACGTGTCACTTTTGAAAAGTGCCTGAAAATCATGCCACAGGTTGACCCAAGCTTTGTAGGTGAGATTGGATAGACGAAACTCATTGGCAGCCATCATTGGTTGTACTAGCACAAAGTCACAAGTCATCATGACTGAGGGTTTGAGCATGCTGGCCTTGTTCAGACTTGATCATGTTAGTTTCTGGGAGAAAAGCTTGTTATCTAACTAAAGTCCACTCAGCACAGTGGCAGTATAAGCCAGAGGTGGGCTCTGTGGGTGTTGAACAAACACAAATGTGCTTGAGCTGGTATCTGCAACAAGGATTGGCTAGCCACTGCAGTAGATTTGGATATAAGTAGTCAGCCATTTATTTTATAATTCTTGGTGGGGATCATGTATAGAAAACTGATCCCTCACTTCATTTCCAAAAGAATCTTATCCAGATCGCAGTTCTTATAGGGGCACCACATATCATATTGTTCATAGCAGCAGTGGTGTGTTTTGGGCAAGATAGTCAAACTCTCTCCAGGCCAGTTTGAATTCATTCTCCTAGACTGATTACTAACCATCTCTACAGGGTCAGGTCTGTTCTGCTATTTAACCCATAGAGGGGAGAAAAGGTGGATTCATAACTTTCACAAGGGCGATTCCACGTAAGTGAATGCAATGAGCTCAATTGGAATTTGAACTCAGCTCCCCGATTTCTCCTCCTGAGCCGCTATCAATTATGTCATCCCGCATCCAGAATCTTATAGAAATAGTGATGGCACTTGTTTGCACCCTAAATTGTACTGTTCTTTGGAATTTTAAGATTAATTCAGAAAATAAATCTTCAAAGGTCTGAAGACCATGTAATCCATGAGGATTTTATTAATCTAATCAAATTTACCTACTTCTTATTACCATATATACTCACATATCATGCAACTTTTGAAAACCTAATTTTGAAGCTAATTTGACTACACTAAATGGATAATAGATTTTGGTCAATGGTGTAGCCAGGGCCAGCAGTTCCGATGCTAATTTTATATCTCATGTATGATGCAACCCTCTTAAAATTAGCTTCAAAATCGGCATGATTCATGTGGATATGTGCTGCTTTGTTATGTTTAGAGAGTTTAATTTAATGTTACACAGAGGCACAATAGCAGACCTCCCAGTGAAAGTCAAAGGTCTCTATTATATAATGTCAGTAATGGTACCAATAGAACTATAAATTTATTTGATATATATATAGGTCCTTTTTAAATGACTGCATTGAGTAATAGTGTTTATCATTGCATACAAAGCAACGATCAGTAGTAGAGTATTTGTGTTAGAAGGTGGTATGTCTATTGAAATTTAAAAATGTAGGAAAGCAGTGAAAACTTTATAAGAACACAAACAATGCATCCACAGTAGTAGGCCAGAAAGGAGAACTTTTTTCTTTTGCACCAAGCCAATACAAGACCAGTGATAAGCCTGAATTTCAGTTTTGGCACATCGTCTGTACAACTTTTATTTGGCACCATCGCATCTCTGTTCCCAAAACTGAAAGTGGCATTGAAAGGTCAACATTCTTTATCTCTTGCCAAAATTGAAGTTGCTGTACACAATGGTAAATTATATACTTTCTCCTTGGCTGGAATAAAAAAAAAATATGTGGGCAGAATGTTTTAAAAAATGTACAAACCAAACAATGTTGAAAAATGAACAAATTTGAAAGAGAAATAAATTTCCTTAATTTTGATACCAATTTCATTATTCTATCTGGTCTAAAACTTTCTTAATAGGATTGGAGATGTTACTTATTGATCAACCTTTGTCATTTGGAGTTCAGTTTTGTTAGTTTTTCCTTCTACTTGTGCTGTTATGCACTGTGGGGAGACAGAGTCATCTGTCAACGGCATTGCGAGTGGTCTGAAGGAGAGATATCTCGTTGTCATTTGGAAAAGAAATAAAATTACATCATTTTGATACCATTTTCGTTATTCTCACTAATTTCAAATTTATTTTCTAGAATTCAAGATCTTATCAACTAACCCTTGTAATTTTAAAGAGAAATAAATTTATTTCATTTTGATAGCATTTTAATTATTCTACCTGGTTTCAATTTTGTTTTCTCAGATTGGAAAGACTTCCCTTTCTTATGTCTCTGTATACAGATATTTTTTATATGTGAATAGGGTCCATGATTAGTTGGTTTCCATTGGTAACACCACAGACATCAAGATATACACTTAATTTTTCTTCTGTGTGCTATGAAAAAAATTATCTTGGAAAATGGTAACCAAAATAATTTTTTAGGGAAGGACAGTCTTTTTAAAGTTGATCTTGTGTCAACAGGTACAACATTTGTCCATTATATAAACTAAGTAGGTAAGTTTGATTTTAGGCCTTTTTTTCTCTTTCCTTTTTCAGTATTGTTGGATTTATTTGAGACTGTATCGTGATTGGGGTTCTAGGTTTAGGCAAGTTGTCTGTTGGTTCTACCAATGGTATCTGTTTTTCTTTATTTATATATATATATATATATATATATATATATATATATATATATACACACACACACACACACACACACACACACATTTACGAAAACACTGAAAAGCAGTCTACTTTGCTACCCGGGTTTCAACTGCAAGACCTCCTCAGGCAAGTAGAAGGATGAACAATTAATATATTCCACCAACTTATATGACCACAGGAAAAGAGAATGAAAGGTGTAACGGGGGAGAAGAAAGGAAAAAAGGGTGTGGCAAGGTAGACTGCTTTTTTGTGTTTTCATAAATGTTTTTGCTCTGTATTTTCGATTTTTGTATTGAGCACTTTTTAGTGTTTATACCTTATAGGTGTGGCTGTTTTCAGCCTCTCATTACAGTATATTATTTTATATTGTATATTTCATATATATAAGGAAAAGTAAATAAACTAATGACGAAGTGGAAGAGATTTTTTGTGCGACACATTTCATCCTTTAGGTCATTATTGGACTAAAATGATGTTTATATTGATGTAACTGCACATGCGCACAAAGTATAGGAAGGATATAAAAATGCAAACATTGGTTATAATTATGCATGGATAGGAAATGTAGAAAATGTTGGCACAATGAAATTTTTAACTTTTATATATAGTTTGTGTGTGTGTGTATATATATATATATATATATATATATATTCTGTTCAAAATTTTGGTATTTGAAACTGAGTTACTGAAGTTTTAGTTAGTCATTTGAGTCATGATGTAGTTTATAGTTAGCCTAGTAGTAATTTGTATTCATGTTAGAATAGTTATAAAGATAAACATGATGGGATACTAAAATTTAAACTTTTTTTATTTTTCCTACTTTGTGTTTAATTTTCCTAACATTGTTCTGCTATATAAAAATTTATTTTCTCCCATATATATATATATATATATATATATATATAATGTGTGAAGATTTCCAATGTAACTAAAAAAAATATCTGTAAACCTTCTATTTAAAATATATAATACATAAATTTCTTTCAGACAAAATAATATAAATATTAAATACATTAATGAAAAAAAAACATGTACTCACTTTTGTTTATTTATATTACATCATTAACTTTACTAATCTACTTTTTGCATGAATGATTCATTGTAATATAAATTTAACTACACCACATATTTGATTTAAAAGAACTGATCCGACATGCAAATTTTCGGAATGACAACTGAGACATTACTTTATTTATTGAACTATTTAGTTCATACCACATTGACTGATATACTCGTATGAAAAAAAAAAAAAATTCTCAAATTCCCATATTAGTAATTTCAACCTTAGCGTTGCGACTACATGCTCTAAAAGTTTGCATCCGTTATCAATAACATATTTCAGAAAAAAACGTATTTCAATTCACATATTTTTTCATCTCGGATCCTATCTGAATTTTACCAAAACAAAATAATTTCCATGCCTGAAGATGACTGAATGTACAGTAGAAAGTACTGGCATATTAAAGAAAGACCTTATACAGCTTATAATTTTTAAAACCAAGGATCATAACATTCATCAAGTGATTTGTAGGTTAATGCACCTTTAAAATTTTGTTTACAAAGGGATTTCGCAATTTTATATCATTAACTTTACTAGTCTACTTTTTGTATGAATGATTCATTGTAATATATATATATATATATATATATATATATATATATATATATATATATATATATAATCTGTGGGTAAGTAATCCAAGTAGACCCTAATAATATAAAATATTGAAACTGATCCACAAAAGAGGGCTCAATATATTTATCATAGAGCATATAAATGAATTACATAAAAATGAAACTCTGTTACCCCATTCAGATGGCCATTTCATCCCCAGAAATGTAAAAACGTTTGTAAAAAAATGAATTTTAACGTTTTTCCTTTTCTTTTCTTTTTTCCTTTTCTTTCTTTCTTTTTTCCTTTTCTTTCTTTTTTTTCCTTTTCTTTCTTTTTTTTCCTTTTCTTTCTTTCTTTTTTTTCCTTTTCTTTCTTTCTTTTTTTCCTTTTCTTTCTTTCTTTTTTTCCTTTTCTTTCTTTCTTTTTTTCCTTTTCTTTCTTTCTTTTTTTCCTTTTCTTTCTTTCTTTTTTTCCTTTTCTTTCTTTCTTTTTTTCCTTTTCTTTCTTTTTTTTCCTTTTCTTTTTTTTCCTTTTCTTTCTTTTTTTTTTCCTTTTCTTTCTTTTTTTTTCCTTTTCTTTCTTTTTTTTTTTTAAAGAATTAAAGAAGGAAGGAAAGAAAGAAGAAAAAGAACAACTAAAGGAAATGGTATTAAAAGAGAGATAAAGAGACAAAAGAAAACTAAGGTAGTTAGACAAAGATGGACAGGAAGTCATGACATAGACAAGTCTCGACAGAAATTTAAAAAAAAAAAAAAACCCCCAAAAAAAACCTTAAAATTCATTTTTTAAACAAACGTTTATGCATTGACAAGTCCCAGGGTAAATATTCTGGGAGTGAAATAGCAATTTGAATGGGTTAATAGTTTCATTTTTATGTAATTCATATACAGTGTAACCCGGATATAAGAGAGTTGTTGGGACTGGAGAAGAAGTCTCTTATATCCGGGTTTGGTCTATTTTGTTTAGGTAAGTATGGCTCTAATTTGGGACCAGAGAAAATCTCTCTTATATCCGGGTTTCTCTGTAGTGTATAGGGGCAACAGATCATTATTCAAACATAAATTGTTAAATATAAAAGACAATGAATATTTATTATGTTTTATCATAAGCCTTTCCAAGCATTGTATAATGGCTTCAGTTTCAAGAGAAATAAATTACTTAATGGCACTAAGAAACCCCCTATATATGTAAGATACATAGATGACATTTTCATTTTAGCTAAAAATATTGATCAAATTACACAACTTACAAATTTGAAAGTCACTCTGTCATCAACTTTACACATTTACTCAACATTAATAATAAAATTCTATTCCTTGATGTACCTATTGATTCCAGCACACATAAATTTACTACTTCTCTATATAGAAAACCAACTAGCATTAACTTGTGTCTTCCTAATTATATCCTGAAGTAAATACCCCAATGACAAGTTAGCTATTAGGAAAAACTTAATCCAATGCACACAAATGATATCTTCTTGCAAAACCATATTCTGTAAAGATTTACATGACATCAAACAAATACTCATTAATAATGGATTGCCTAATTCTGTCATTGATCAACAAATTAAAATGCATCTTGGTCAACTTAATAATAGCACTAACAAAATTTGACAATATTAATAATGGTTCAGAGATTGCATCACAGATACTAATAATAAATCCACTACATAAATTGGTTTTACTACAACCATATCCTGCTGTAGATTTATCTGTCATATTTTTTATCTTAGTTTCATTAAACAACATTTCTTAGAAAAACATAGCTATATACATAATATTAGACAGATATTAGTTGATAAAACAACAATACTTATACATAGACACAGTAAAAAGAACCTTAAGAGATATATATATATATATATATATATATATATATATATATATATATATAATTGATAATATTAGTGGTCAATATATATATATAATTACATGAATCATTCATACAAAAAACAAATATAGAGGTTAATGATTTAAATGGCGAGAATACATCTTTGCAAACAATTTCAATAAGGTACACTAACCCCGAACCTGTATATGAATGATATGATCCCTGTTTCTAAATTCCAGTTTCATAAGGTCTTTTTCAGTTTTTACAAGCTTTCGTCTGTTCCTACAGATATCCTCAGGTACGAAAATAGATTTGTTCTTGTTTTTTACTTCTTGGTAATAAGAGGACAACGAAAATAGAGATGTAATCCGAAAAAATGCTATGAGAATTGTGTTATTGTTTTGGAGCGTGCGGTCGCAACGCTGAGTTTGAATTTTAAATTTTACGGTTGTGCATTTTTGTACAAATATAGCAATAAGAGAATTCTTTTGAACTGGTAGGTTTTCCGTCCATGTGGCATGAACTATATTGTTCAATAATTACAGGAATGTCACACTTATTATCCGAAAGTTGCACGTTGGATCAGTTATTTTAATTTCGATTATAGGTGCACTAACCCCGAACCTGTATATGAATGATATAATCCCTGTTTATATATATATATATATATATATATATATATATATAAATTCCCAAGAGGATAGAATCCAGGTAGAACTCAATGTCCAGGACAGAATAAGAATATAATATAAAAGGCTCAAACACTAATATTCCATGGTTATAATTTATTAAATTGGAATCATAATAACGATCCAATTCATCAGACCTACAAATTCAAAAACAAAAAAAATTGAATTTCTTGAATTTTTAGGTCTGATAAATTGTATCGTGATTATGGTTCCAATTATAACCATGGAATATTAGTTTTTGAGCCTTTTATATTATATATATATATATATATATATATATATATATATAATAACAGGATAAAGAACAAAAATGAAAGGTTTATCCTATCTGTATTTGATACCAATTTATATATATTGTGTGTGTGTGTGTGTAATCATAAACAAAATCTACCAAATGCTATGGTACTTAAATAGCAATAATTCATCTGTAGCATAATCTGTCAAAAATAAAAGATGATAAACTCTATGAAAATGGAATTAGTTTATTAATTTAGTGTTTGGGGCCATTAATTTTGAGAAACATTTGAATAAGTGTTTTCGCCTACATTTAATACTGTTCCAGGCTGAATTCTCATGTTAAAGCATTTCCTTATTCTGAGATCAAATTTCAAGTGTCATTTGTCATTTTCAGTTTTGGCTTACATGTTCTTAAATTTCCATTCCTGATTGATATCTGATAAAAAGAATGTATAAACAGAGAGTTTAGTTTTGCAAACTTAAATTTTTACATATGTTGGTATAGTTTCTTACATAAAACACTTCATATTAGGCTTTTACAAAAATAAACCATCAAGATTAAACTTCGAATTAAAATTAACCCCCAAGATTACAAAGTTGTTGCAAAGACATAGATAAGTAAATTTAATAGTGTTAGCAATAATCTAAAGAAAAATAGATAAATGTATCAACTGTATGGAACAGTGAGTAGTAATATCAAATCGAACAGTATAATAATTATCAATGTGTGTTTATATATTTCCTGTCTCACCTGCAGCAGAAAGGGAGGTAAATCACTTTAAGTTAGTAAATTTACGAGTGATTACTTCCCTTAGGCCTTTTACTAATCTATACAAATAAAATATTTGTCTGCATTTAGACAAAATTAGTTAGCAAAATGAACTGTTTAATTACTCAGCTCTTTTACTCCTACATTTCTTAGATTGCAGTTTCATTTGTTCATGCCTTTCATGTGAAGCACACGGATGCCTTTGTCTATTAAGTTAATGTCTTGTTTCAACTTGGTCTTGAAATAAATAGGCTTTGATTTTGCTGCCTTTGTCATTCTGTTGCTACTCTTTTTCATCTGATTGATATTTCCATTTCAGTGTTATATTAAATACATAAAATTTTTAGCATGTAATGATAATGAGCAAAAAGCAATTTATATAATACCAGGAGTATTCAATGAATCTTAGATACCATTGAACATCTAAAAAAAATATTAAGGGAACAGATTAATTGAATTGTTAATTGTAATATTAAATCTCAATATGTTGTTTCAAGGATTTTGTTGTACGCTCTGGCCTTCTTCAGGTGGTAGAACTGAACCCTTTATTTCGCTCACTGGGGGTAGACTCTTCTAGTTCCATGTGCCATGTTTAATGGATTATCAGTTATCTCCTGTTAATTCCCCTCTCCAAGTTCTCCACTGCCTTAACTGGGTATTGAACTCACACTCTTTGTGTCCTGTTACTGGACCTAACTAACATCTTTATCCTCTGTACCATGTGTCCCTGAGGACACATGGTACAGAGGATAACGTGGAACTAGAACAGTCTACCCCAGTGAGTGAAATGAAGGGTTCAGTTTGACATTCCAACCAACTGAAGAAGGCAGGAGCGTACAATGGCCGAAACATTGCAATAAATATGGCGACAAAGATGAGGACAATAGTCCAAGTAATGAAAATAGTGGAAATAGGACAGTCATAATAATTATTAATAAAGATTGACAAAAATCTAAAGGAAAATAGATAACTGTACCAAGAGAAATGGGATAGTCATAATAATTAATAACGAATTGCCTATAATCTAAAGGAAAATAGATAACTGTATTAATGGATATAGGACAAACCGTCATAATAATTATTAATAAAGATTACTTATAAAGTAAACAAGGAAAATTTAGTAAGTATTATAGGCCAAAGATAATTACTATTAAATTTATTAGGTTGGTGCAAAAATTATTTCGTTTTCTCACATAGTAACATATGTTAGAAAACGAAATTATTTTTGCACCAACCTAATAGTTTAGTCTGACACAAAACTCTGACATTGAGATACTCAATAAATAATAAACTAAATAAATGTAAGAATAATATAATAATGAGATTTTAATTTATTTCTGACTTCTGCTCTGAAAAGTATTTCTTTATCAAATGCCTACTTAAGACATTTTTTTTGTTTTCTTCATGCAGAACTCGCTGTATTTAGATGCATTATTTTACATATGAATAATATTTGAAATCAGAATTTAACATTCGGATGTATTTTGATATTTATTGTGTGTTTGTGTGAGTATGGGGAAAGTTTTTTGAGAAAGAAAATGTTATTTTGTATTGCAGAATTAATCCCAGTGGTGTATATAGACTTCCAGGGTGCTGGTGGGGTACATGTTTTTGCCATGCAATGGTTAGGGACAGCTACAGTAGAGAAGAGGGAAGTGTGTATGTATGAGGTGTGATGGGAAGTGACAGACGGTGTGTTCTGCAACAAATGGAAGGCCCTGATAAGATTGAATACAAAAATCCTTTTTGGTAAAAATGTTCTGCCACTATGTCACTGTCCATCAAATCAGTAGAGACCAGATGAAAAAAAAAAAAAAAAAAAAAAGTCAAAGAAAGTATTGCCAACCACCCCCAAGTATTTTCTCCTTCACCTCCAGATACTCTAACTTTTGAAAGTGGGTGGGGAAAGATTGGACTTTGGCAGGGAAGGAGTGTTGGCTTAGATTAATTTTAAAATAAGAACAGCCCTCTCCACAGTCTCAGGAAAAAAAAAAAATCCCCCCCCCCCACACACCTCCTGTTACTTCTGTGTGGTGGAGAAAAAAAAGCAAATATAGGCCCTAAAGAATTTGATTGATTTTATACATCTATTGACATATGCGTGCGTGTGTGTGTGCATGTATATTAAAAAATGTGTGTGTGTGTGTGTGTATGTGTATATATATATATATATATATATAAATAAATAAATATATGAAGTATATGCATATATATTAATTATCTGTGTAATATGTGTGTGAATGTATGTGTGCATATATATAAATAAATATATCTGTAATTGTGTGTGTGTGAAAATATTTATATTTGCATAAACATATATACATGTTTGTCTAAATATATTTATATATATATATATATATATATATATACACATACATACATGCATGCGTATATATATATATATACACATACATACATGCATGCGTATATATATATATATATACACATACATACATGCATGCATGTTTGTCTAAATATATACATACATGCATGTTTGTCTAAATATATATATACATACATATGTTTGTCTAAATATATATATATATACACACACACACACATTTGTCATATATATATACATATATACACACACACATACATATGTTTGTCTAAATATATACATATATTTGTATATATATATATATATATATATATATATATATATATATATATATATATAAAAGTGAACATAGAAGTCAACACTTAGAGGCGACAGTCTGTTTCATGCTAGATGCAATCGTCAAGCCACATGTGCTGTTATTTTTCTCGGCTATTTATATATATACGGGTCAGTGGTGCATTGTGGGTAAATCTATTTTGGCGGTTATTTTACCAGAAGTAATTTATTTGTTTATTTGGGTTAAATTATTTTGCTTGTTTTTATTTATTTTTATTTCTTATCTTATATATTTATTTTATTTTTATTTTTTTTAATATTTATTTTAATCGGTGTTTTTATTAACGTAGTAAAAATTTGTTTATATCGCTTATTTAATAGTTTTGTTTTGGTTTGGGAAGATAAAGCTATTTATTCAATTTTGGGGTTGATTGTTGTAGTTTATTCTAACTATTATTTTGTGGGGAAACAGTTTTTAATTTGTTTATTACTTCATGTATTTATTATATATATATATATATATATATATATATATATAATATGTGTGTGTATAACTGTACTTCTGTTAGAGAGATAGTGCAACTACACCTCAGGGGCTTCTCACTCCCAGTTGGTATACCGCACACCTCTGCTGTGCACCAATCCTGGTATTCCTACATCCCCATACATCACACAAACTATTTGACCCATAGATGGGACCCTGACAGGTACTACCACTCCGGGCCTAAGTGGACCAGGGAGTAATGGTATGTAAAGGATAACGTCACATTCACCAAAACTCCAAATAGTAAATTTAGAACCACTCTCCTGTTTGAAGTTTATATGTCATACCCTGGACAAATATATATATATGTATGTATGTGTGTGTGTGTGTTTGTGCACACATATAATAATATTTGTGTCTCTAAATATGTAAATATATAAATAAAAATGTGTGTGCACATATAAATATGTGTATAAGTATATATATGTGTGTGTGTGTGTGTGTGTGTATATATATATATATATATGTAATATATATATATATAGGTAAGTGTGTGTGTTAGTGCATGTGTAGTGTGTTGCAGTATATCACTAAGTCTATTGAATAATGAATAAAAAAAAATGCTTAGTTTACACAACAAACAATTATTTTTAAAAGTAATCTCCTTCCTTGTACTCAATTTCAGTGGAAGATATTAATCCGATAGATTGAACATAATACAGTGAAAATTTCTGATCAAAATTCAGCTAATAACTGTATCTGACCATGGACTTTATTTGGTATTTTCTTTCTTTTTATGTGTGGGGTGGGGAGGGGAAATATTTATTAAGTTGAGAATGCCAAAAGACTAGGACAACACGGAACCCAATGAGGATTAAAGTTACTACCAAAGGAATGCCATCTTGGGTTTGACAATAAACTGTCTGGCAGGAAGGCTTCTGATAGAGAAGTTTTGAGGAGTGTGGAACATTGCTGTTGTTGCCAGGTCCACCCTGACCCTGCTTGGTTGCACCAGTTAGGGAACCAGCTAGGGGTAAATAGTTAACCCCCAAACTGGGGTCAAAACACTATGGAAGTATACAAATTTTTATAGTAAAAATATTAGCAATACATTTTTGTAAAAGAAATTACTAATGCTCCCAAAAAATGAAATTTCAGAATTAAATGACCCATAAGGAGTTGTTATGCCACTAAGCAAACAAACCTAAGGGCATGGTTTAAAGAAAGTATTTTCTTAGGAATGAATGGATTCTATTTATAATTTGATATTATTTCATATTACTTACATGTTATATTTAAACATAATGTTTAAGTAATATGAAATTAAGTTATAAATAAAAACCATTAATTTCTTAGAAATTATTTATCAATAAATATGTAAAAATAAAAAAAATTCTTGTTTTTGTCATATTGTTGGACTTTGATTATATCTATAACAGTTCAAAAGTTCTTAGATTTTTTTTGTGGCATATTAACATCTCTATGGGTTATTTTATGACTGCAACTAAATATATTTTGAATGCAACTGTATGCCTTCAACTACAGGTAAAATGTCTTGCTTTAAAATTGGGTTGTTGGTCATTTAACTATAAATATGTATGGTTGGTAATTTTTTTATATAAAAATTTTTATACTTTCATCATGTTTTATTTTTGTTTGGAGCTTCACTATTTGCCCATACCACCCTTGTTGGTCATTTTGTTTAGCAGCACATCAACATCTCTATGGGTCATTTAATGCTGAAATCTAAATATTTTGAACACAATTTTATGGCTTCAACTAAATATATTTTCAACACAATTGTATGCCTTTAACTACAGATAAAATGACTGTCCATCTCTTAGTCTTTTTCTATAAAATGTATTGTTGGTAATTTTACTACCAATATGTATGGTTGATAATTTTTTTTATATAAAAATGTATTTTTATACTTTTTTTTTTTTTTTTTTTTTTTTTTGAGTTTCAATATTTGCCCATACCACCCCAGGTTGGGTTGAACCTGAGAAGAACATCAATTAAGAGATGGTTCCACTCTCCTCAAAACCTTCAATATTCCCAATTAGAGGCCTTGCTGCTGGATGTAGTTTATTGTCATACCCAAGACTAAAAAAAAAAAGGCTTCAGACATAGGAAAGTATATTCTCAAATATGAACCTAAAATCAGAAAAATAATCAGGGATACTGCAAAAAATGAAATAAAAAAAAATTACTAACAAGATACTTTCATTGATAATTAACCAAACTTGTATATATATAAATGTTACTGAATGTTGTGATGCCACTTAATTTTGGCTTCTCCGGTAGCCAATAGTCAAGTCATGCTGAAAATACTAGTCCTCATTTGATCACCAAAGGTAATCAGCCCAATCAATACTTAGATTGAGCTCGGAAACACCAAACACTGTAAAAAACCTCCTACAATCAGAAATGTGTTTCAGCTTTAAAATAATCTCCAAAAGGTTCATAAGCCATGAAAAATCAACCTCTATTAGCTACAAAGTGGGTAAGCAACACTAAGTTGGTCATAAACATTTGCCTCTGGGTTTAACATGTTATGGTCCAAATTATCCTATTTGTTTGTTTGTTTGTTTTTTGGGGTTTTTTTCTGTTGTTCACCCAGTATAAGGCCTAAGTGCCACTCAAGGTAGAGGTTTACTAAATAGGGATGTTGTAAGGTAGTATAGGGATTGTTGATAGATTTCTTTTTTCTTTTTTTATGGTTTATCAATCCTTTGTGAGTTATTTGAAGCCAAAACATGTTTTGGATTGTAAATATAATTTCTTTTTTTTACACTAGCAGATAGAAATTCGTAGAAGTCTCAACAAGAAAAACATGTCTTTAATAGTTTATTCTAACTTTGTCCTGTCACTCAGGCTCCATGGCCGAACTGATAAGGGCATGCTTCAGTTTAAGTAGTAGTTTCCCTAATGGAAAAAGGGGTGCAGGCTCAATTCCTGTCAAAGGCTGAATTTATCTTTGATAGAACTTTTCAATCTATGCTGGCTGTTATTAATTTCACTGTTTAATCCTTACAAATCTGTACTAATTTTCAGAGTTATATCCCTTGCACCCACATTAATTTGGGGTGTACTAAGTTTTTGAATGGTGGGTATATTGCTAGCAGTTTAACTTTTAAGGTTTTAGAGATATTGTCATAAAATTTTCAGGGTATTTCCATGAAAGGATGTAGAGAAATGTAAACACTTTCTTTTTTTTTTTTTTACTGTACATTTAATAAATTTTAAGAAAAGAAACTAAGAAAACATAAAAAATTAAAAAAAAATATAACAGAATTGATGAAAAACAATTCCTAATCACATTGTGAAAGGCTTGCATATATAAAAGGGGGTCTGTTGTCCAGTAAGACAAATTCAAAGGTTGCTTTATCAAATCTATCAATAAAAGCAAAGCCAAAAATGCTTTCATTTCTTCAAAGCAAATGTTTTTACAAGTTTTCGAGTTGGGCTTTGCTGTGGCACCAAATTTTATTTTCTCATCATTTGCATACTGTAGTTTCCACTACCATTAATTGAATAAGTTCATCAGAGAAAAAAGACAAAAACCATTTATCTCACTAGCTTCTTGGTTGGAATCACTTTCAGTCTCACTTTCACACACATCAATATCATTTGTAGGTCCAGGAGTATAGGAAAAGTCTAGTAGCCATGGGTGATTCTATGCTTGTGATGGTTTGAAAATTCCTCCTTCTTGGTTGAAATCACTTTCAATCTCGCTGTGGAACACATCAATATCATTTGTAGGTATAGAAATATAGGAAAACTCTGGTAGCCATGAGTGACCGTATGCTTGTGATGCTTTGAAAATTCCCCCTTCTTGGTTGGAATCACTTTCACTCTCACTGTCACACACATCAATATATGAATGGGTAAATCTGAGAAATTGTTCATCATCAAACTGTCCATGAAAAGTTCCTCTATCAATATAACAGATCAACGCTTTACTCTGAGGGTTGCCAGTATGGTTGAAAAATGAACGTTTTTAAAACACTTTATTAAAATTTGCTGATAAAATAACTATTTTCAATTAGGACAAAATGACTGACATCCGGTCATTACCAGTTCATATCACAATGTTAATGATGTCATTTCTGTAGTAATAGGTTATTTTTAGAAATGTTCTTTCCTTTTGAAACAAAGCTCTGTCACTCGGTGAACATGTTTGCCCGAAGAATATTGAAAAAGAGTATTGCTGGTGGGTATGTATGCCTGCAGAGTTGTAATGGTTAATGAAAAAAAATGAAACAACTCAAATACATGTACCTGCTAAAAATAACATTTATAGTAATAAGAATTTGTATATGTGAATACAGTAGTCCACTGCTATTAGGTGAATCAGTTTACTGTAGTACCCAGTGTACTCTGGTGGTGGACGCCAAGATTTTGCTCTCATACCCTCAATATCACTGACTTACCAATATCTGGGCCATCTTCTTCACGATAGACAGAACAGAGGTCATCAGATGGGTCCTAATTTGTTTTAATAATTACACCCCTTTTTCACACTTTTTACTTTTATTCTGATGATTAAACAGCCCAAATTTTGCAAAATTTTATCACCTCGGCCATTTCACACTTAATCAAATTGTATTAGTAATAATTACACATGATTACTTTATATTTCTATTTTGCACACAGTCAAAGTGTTCCTATAATATCAGACTAATTAACACGAATTCAATCACTGCAATCAGATATCATGGATGGGGTATGAATAGGAGTACTTTTCTCTGGCTGATCAAGTTCAATTTGACTCTCCAATAGTAGACATCAAGAATCTCTCATAAATAAACAAATATAAATAGCACGTAGTAATTAGGGGTCATAATCGGGAATTGCAAGAGGAAGTACTTTTGAGAGGGGTTAAAATTTATTGTATAAAAAATCTGCTGTAAAACAATGAAATAAGTTGAAATTTTGGGTAATTTGCTTTTTAAGCCGATGCTAAGTATTTCTTTAAAAATTTACCCAATAGCTATATTTATTTGTAAATTTACATGCTTAATTCAAAAATAACAAAGAAATTTTATAAAAATCTACCTTTTTGGAGTTATTGACAAATAACATAATACCCATGTACAATAATCAAGACAAGTGAATGTCTGTTCCGCAGCAAATATATGCAAATAACGCCAGTAATGGCTGATACGAATCTATTTGCTGCAGAACAGACATTCACTTCTCTCGATTATTGCACATGCACTGATGCAAATAATGTAAATAATGGCTGCCATGCCATAGCTGACGACGTCAGGAATGAGTTCAAACTTTTATTGTTGATAACTCCAAAAAGATAGATTTTATAAAAATTTCTTTGTTATTTTCGAATTAAGCATGTAAATTTAGAATAAAAAATCACTGTTTGCAAAATTTTTATAACTTATAGGTTCTTTTCAAGCCATTTTATATGGTATATATCACCAAATAGGGCCCAAAAACCAGTTAGGTGTTTGACCTCCTATTATCAACCCCAGAGCTCCCACGATACACTTGCAGTGCAGGGCAACCATCTTGGGCCCCAAGGCCCTCACTATAGGGGTAGACTAATGTAGTGCATTAAGATTTTAGGAGATTCACTATAATGTAATATTTGAATAAGGAGGTCTTGGAAAACTTAAACCTCACAGGGTATATTGAAAGTTAAGTGAGTGAACAACCTATATAGAAAATAAAAAGAAGAATCTGTTTTATTTTCTTATTTTTCCCAATGAGATATCAACTTTGCCATTTTAGTCATGCTATTATTTATAAAGAGGAGTAGCTAAATAGCTCAAAAGGATATGTAGATCTTCCAGTATTGGGATGGTTTTTAATAACTCTGGCATCTCCTTAATAAAGTCGCCCTTCCACAAAACAAATGAAAGACACAAAATGATTTGCATATATAAAACAAGATGATTTGCATGGCAACATCTGCCATTGTTGAAAAGAATTAAACTGAAGAAACTATCCCATATCTGAAAGTCAGAGAGGCATTGTTTTTTTTTGGGTTTTTTTTTACGTGCCCTGTCCCTTCAGAATGTTAGTGATCATTACTCACTACAATTTCATGTCCTTAGTAAATTTTGACTTTTTGCTATCTCTTCTAATCCCTGTTCTGTCATCCATTTGCACAAGCTCGTTAAGTAGGTTATGCGCTGTTTTCCTTTGTCCCTCTTGCCTTCAATGTGCACTGTGAGTGTCATGTTTTCTCAGCCTCCTTTCCCCATTATGTGCCTTAAAAATTTCTGCTCTCATTTTCTGATGTTAAAGAATGGGACAGTGTATGGAAGATGAATCTGAAAAATTTGCCTCAGACTCATCTGCCATATCAGATTGTTTATATGGACACTTCATACTAAATTATTGACCTTGTGTCAATTTCTTAGCATTGTGGCACACACACACACAACCATCTTTCGTCAATAAGTAAAGCTCTCAAGCCAATTGTGTTTATATCATCAGGGTTAGTTAAAGAATTTATGTCATTACAAGTCAGGACACACTACCCTGAAAACGAAAAATGAATTTGTTTTTTGCTTTTCCTTTTTTTCTTTTCTTTTTCTTTTCCTTTTTCCTTCCTTTTTTCTTTTTCCTCCTTTTTTTTCTTTTTCCTTGTTTTCTTCTTTTCCTTTCTTCTTTTCATTTTCTTTTCCTTTTTCTTTTTCTTTTTTTTTTTTTGTTTTTCTCTCTTTTTTCTTTTCACTTTTCTTTTTGCTTTCTTTTCTTTTTTTCTTCTTTCTTTTTTCTTTCTTTTTCTCTCTTTTTCTTCTTTTCTTTTTTCTTTCTTTTTCTTTTCTTATTTCTTTTTCTTTTTTTTCTTTTTCTTTTCTTCTTTCTTTTTCTATTCTTCTTTCTTTTTCTTTTCTTCTTTCTTTTTCTTCTTTCTTTTTCTTTCTTCTTTCTTTTTCTTTCTTTCTTTTTCTTTCTTTTTTTCTTTCTTTTTTCTTTCTTTTTTTCTTTCTTTTTTCTTTCTTTTTTCTTTTTCTTTCTTTTTCTTTCTTCTTTCTTTCTTTTTCTTTCTTCTTTCTTTCTTTCTTTTTCTTCTTTCTTTTTCTTTCTTTCTTTTTCTTTCTTTCTTTTTCTTTCTTTCTTTTTCTTTCTTTCTTTTTCTTTCTTTCTTTTTCTTTCTTTCTTTTTCTTTCTTTCTTTTTCTTTCTTTCTTTTTCTTTCTTTTTCTTTCTTTCTTTTTCTTTCTTTCTTTTTCTTTTTCTTTTTCTTTCTTTCTTTTTCTTTCTTTCTTTTTCTTTCTTCTTTTTCTTTCTTTCTTTTTCTTTCTTCTTTTTCTTTCTTTCTTTTTCTTTCTTCTTTTTCTTTCTTCTTTTTCTTTCTTCTTTTTCTTTCTTCTTTTTCTTTCTCTCTTCCTTTTCTTTCTCTCTTCCTTTTCTTTCTCTCTTCTTTTTCTTTCTCTCTTCTTTCTTTCTTTTTCTTTCTTTCTTATTCTTTCTTTTTTCTTTCTTTCTTCTTTCTCTTACTTTTTCTTTCTCTTACTTTTTCTTTCTCTTACTTTTTCTTTCTCTTACTTTTTCTTTCTCTTACTTTTTCTTTCTCTTACTTTTTCTTTCTCTTTTTTTCTTTTCTTTCTTTTTCTTTTCTTTCTTCTTTTTCTTTCTTTTTCCTTTCTTTTTCTTTTTCCTTTCTTTTTCTTTCTTTTCCTTTCTTTCTTTTCTTTCCTTTTTTCTTTCTTTTCTTTCCTTTTTTCTTTCTTTTCTTTCCTTTTTCTTTTTGCTTTTTCTTTTTTTCTTTTTTTTCTTTCTTTTTTCTTTGTTTTTCTTTCTTTCTTTCTTTTTCTCTTTTTTCTTTCTCTTTTTTCTTTCTCTTTTTTCTTTTGTTTTTCTTTTTTTCTTTTTTTTTCTTTTTCTTTGCTTTTTTTTCTTTTTCTTTTCGTTTTCTTTTTTTTTCTTTTTCTTTTCGTTTTCTTTTTCTTTTCGTTTTCTTTTTTTTTTCTTTTTCTTTTTTTTTTCTTTTTCTTTTTTTTTTCTTTTCTTTTTTTTTCTTTTTCTTTTTTTTTCTTTTTTTTTCTTTTTTTTTCTTTTTCTTTTTTTTTCTTTTTCTTTTTTTTTCTTTTTTTTCTTTTTCTTTTTCTTTTTTTTTCTTTTTCTTTTCTTCTTTTCTTCTTTTGAAATGAACAAACTGATTTCTATAAGAATGACATAAGCAATATTCTGATACAAAGAAATTTTGCAAGGTTAGGACCCAATTTTTAAAAAATTAATTGTGCAAAATGTATATATGTTAGGGCTCCCTGCCTGTTTTTTTTTTTTTTTTTTTTTTTTTTTTTTCACAAAAAAAATGCTATTAAGCCCTTATCACATGAATAAAAATGGTTTGTGGATCTAAACTAACCAGACAATTAGAAAAGCATTTATTCAGTTTTCCAACTCGGGGGCACTGCTATATAATTCTTATATACTAAAGGTGCTATGATTCAACTATCATATATTAAAAGGAATTATACCACCCATTTCTTTATGACAGACACCATATATACTCATGTATAAGGCTACTTACTGTATAGTGTGACCCTTTGAATTTTTTTTTTTTTTATGAAAAACTTGATTTTTTCATATGGCTTGTGTATAATGCGACCCCATACTTCTGAGCAATATTAGTAGTCAAATAATGTAGTACTGGGTACCAGCCACATTCAAGCAGAAGACTGGGACATCTTATTTGCTCATGAAGACATTGTAGATCAAGACTTAGTTTTTAAATGTTCAGTAAAAGAAGTATTTCCTTTTCTGAATTGCAAATAATTTATTCTTGTACAGTTAATAAATATACAGTAAAAAATTTATTTCCTTCGGTGTATCATAAATAACTTCTTTCTGTAGCATGTGCTGTAATACTTTCTGTATAATTTATATATAAATAGTGAAATATGATTTGATAATGCTCCTCAATTATGTTGATTTCTATTGATAATGTTACTGTATTCCCTAAATAAAGCTACTAGAATTAAAATCCATTTATTTCACCCTATGCAATCATCATTTACCCTATATTGTGGTGCATCGTGTCAAAATATTTTAAGAATATGACAGAATTATAAGCTAGTTTATCTTATAATTCTATCACACATTCTTAAAATATTTTGACAAGATGCACCACAATATAGGGTAAATGATGATTGCATAGGGTGAAATAAATAAACTCCAGTAAATGAAGAGGATATAATAGATAAAAATAAATAAACAGGGGGGGATAGAATATGGAACACAACTGAAGCATATGCAGTATTGTTGTAGCATACCTGTGGACAATAATGGGTATGCCCCCATTCACATAAATACAGTATTAAATATACTGTATGTTGGTCTACAGTTGGAGATTCATTGTGGAATTCACTTGACTCACTTATAGCAGTTGACCACTTCTTCTAAACGTTGCTGGCAAATCTTATATGTTTTGTTCTTGTCCTAAGTATTATCGTTCATTACCAACCTCCATGTGATTATTCTATCCAGTAACCTTCCCTAGGTTACAACAGGTATAGATACATATAAGACAAAAGAAGGGCACTTCAACATGGTCTAATGGTTAGCAATTACAACTGAATATTGAGTTTGATCTTCACTGGGCGCCCCATAATTTCAGCCTTGTCTCACATCTAAGCTACACTTAGAAAATCACCATATAAAACAAAAGAGGTGCCTTTTAGTTAACCAATACCTCAGCAATGTAAATGCATGCAAACAAAGGCCAAAGCAAATTGGAGAAAAAAAAATAGGTATTTGTAGATTTTAAGCAACAAATAGGGAATGATGTTCACATGGAGCAATAGAAAGAAAGAATCAAGGCTACAGGAAGAAGACTAATGGAGCTTACCTGTATTGTTATGGTTAGCCGAAGGTTCTGTGAGAATGTAGGACTACCAGGTAAATTACAGTCACTGAAAACATGATTTTTAACCTCATCAAGAAATGACCTGTGTATAGTTCAACCTCCTAATTTTTTTTTTTTTTTTTTTTTTTTTGCTTAAAAACTGATCATAAAAACTCGCACTATACTCAAGTATATACGATAACTTTGGTAACCATTGTCATAGTGAAAAAATTGCTTGATGTAAGCCATCTCTACCAATAACAATCCATACAATGTATGAATAAGGCTGGTTAATTCTGTTTAATATAAGAACCTCATATGATGAACTTGAGATATTTGAGAGCTTAAAGGTGTACACTTTTTTTTTCTGTAACCCTTGGTGACCTGAAATTTGTTTAAACCTTTTCCTGTACCATTTTCTCCCTCAGCACAGAAGAACATATCCTACCTCAAATTAAAATTAGGATTTCTATTTTCAAATATTTTAACTAACCATGAACATTAAACTTGGATTTTAATCCATTAGAGCTGAAATTCAAACATGTTACATGACGATGAAACTTAAAATTAAAATCATGACTTAAATTTTTTTTTTTTTTAAATCCACTAGTAGGTCGGTGTCCATATTTGATGAATAGTTGTAAAACTTGAGATTTTTTTCTTTATCTTTTAAATTAACTAGATTGAGAAAACTGGAAGTTATGGAGAGCTGTGGTCATGAGGAGACATAGCATATAAAAAGATGAGACAGTAGATGTGTGCATAGTGTAGTGGTTATCATTGATGCAAGTAAGATCGGCATGTCAAAATTAAAAATCTAGCCACGGTCATTGCATTCAATTTTACATAAATACCCTTGGGAAAGATATGGATCCATCTCTTCTCTTCCCATCTAGAGGTTAATAGCAGGATAGACTGAGCTTTCTAGTTTTGGTTGGTAACCAGTCTAGGAGAAGGACAAATATGAATTTAAAACTGATTCCAATCTATAAAAACAAATAAAATAGAAACTCATTGCTATAGAAACTGCAGCAACAATACCTAGTGTACTGAATCTGTGGCTGTAGACAATACATGGTTAAAATACATTGGTGATTAACCAAAGCTTGTAAACAGTCTAAGAAAAAGAAAATTCTGCATCCCAATCCAATCAGGCATAGACATAGCAACTCCACGCCATATAAACCTACTTGTTATAGAAACCCCAGCAGCAATGTCTACAGTGGTGAGGCTGTGGCCCTATACTCTACAGGCATGGTTCCTAATGTGGGGTAATTTTGATTTTAGGTGGATATAATTTGAGAATAGTTATTAGTAATGAATTCTTTTCTAATGAGTTTGTGTGAGTGTACATACGGAGCATTTACAGTATTTATACATAAAAATGTTTGTTTGTATGTATGTATGTATATGTGTAATTACATATGTACTATATATAGTATAGATATATTTTTTTTTTTTTAACAATTTCTTCTTCCCCAGTACTTTTGTTCTTTTATTTTTCTCTTTTATGGATGTCATGTTTTTTGGTAGCTTTAGACAAGTTAATGGCCTTTTAGGCTTCCTTCACATGAATAGGAATTCACTTTTTGAATCATAATAATAATTATTATTATTATTATATGTCGCAGTGGAGGCATCAGGCCTTTAGAGATGGTTAGATGGGGACATGGCCAAAAAAGGTTGGGAAACACTGCTCTACAAGGTTAACAGACAGAAAGACTCAGCTCTCTCGTATTGATTGACCAACAGGAAAGACAACTCTAAATTCCAAACCAGCTCCAGCATCTAAGAAAAATCTTCTTGCTATGGAAATCCCAGAAGCAACACTTAGCCTGATAATTCTGTGGCCCTCTATTCTGCATGATTAACAAAGCTTTGGTTGATCATCTGTATAGGAAAAAGGACAAATCTGGACCTAAAATCAGCTGGGTGTAGGGCTAGCAACTACCTGTCAAGCTACATACATTGAGTCAACTCATCCTCATTCCTTTCACATTCCATTGGTGAGGAAGTTCTAATTGGGCAGCTTCTTCCCCAGAATTGTTACATTTTGTAATGAACTCCTGAGAGGATGCTTCCCTGATTCTGTCCTGGGTATAACAATAAACTACATCCGGCAACAAGGCTTCTGATCAGGAGGTTTTGAGGAGCATGAAACCACCTCTTAATTGCTGTTGTTCCCAGGTCCACCCTGACTCGAAGTGGTAACACCTGTTAAGGTCCCAACTATGGGCAAATAGTTAACCCTCCAAACTGGTGTCAAAACACTATGAAAGCATAAACATTTTTATAGTAAAAGAAGCAGCAATACATTTTGCAAAAACTTTTTTTTTTAAACTACTACCAATGTATTAAAAAAAAATACCAGCAATAAATTTTTGTCAAAGAAATTACTAATGTTCTCAAGAAAACTAAATTTTGGCATTAAATGAGTCATAAGTAGTTGATATGCTGCTAAACAAACAAGCTTCTCCAGTCATTACAATGTTAATCACTTCATGTCAAGGGTCAACTGCTACATATCCTCATAATATGCACTTTGTGTTACCTCTCTGTATACTCTTATAACAACCTCTTTTAGTAACTCTCCACCTTGAGTGGCTCTTGTGCCTTTTATGAGAGAATAACAATTTGAAAAAAAAAAAGAAAGAAAGAAGCCACAGCAGCAGCAATATCTTGAGAGGAGGCTACAGCCTTCTTATTCGCAGGAGTCTAGATGGATAACACACAATGAGAAAAGGATTTCAGTTGACACATTTCCACAGGCCACAAATGAAATATCAATGAATGATAGTTGGGCCAGCTCTGACTGAGACCATTATGACTACAATACCAATTTTTAGTAGATGTAGAGTAGAATCATTAAACCAGCCATTTTTATACCAACATGCCTCGTACTGATGTCTTTACAAGATGAGCCGTTTGCACAGTTTCTGATATAGGTATCACCATACCTACTCCAGCCCTTCATTTTGCGTCCCTACCTCCCATGCATTGCCAAGTACTTTGTACCATCAAGACATTGTCTTTCAGAATTCCTAAACTGTTGACGAGTTCCTTCTTGACTAATTTTGTCACTCCATCATGGTTTCACTATCAATCACAAGCCATACTGACATCTCTAGAACCTTCTCCCACCACCACATCCTCTTTACCCCAACCCAAAAATCTTTACCCATGTACAAGATCCATTAAGATGTTTTTGTCTGCTCTCCCTCTCAAAAAAAAATAAATAAATAAATAAATAAATGGACAAAAAGACTAAAACCATCCTTTGACTTTTGTAACAACAAGATCTTCAGATTCTACACAGAAAAGAAAAACTGATGGCTCTGTCACACATTGACTAGTCAGAGTAGAAGACTGTCAGCAAGAGGTTTCATTTCAAACTGCCGCAAATAAGCAGAAAATTATAAGAAAAATACTGAGAATATCAAAATCATCTTGTCTTGTCCTTTGATCATCTTTGTGTAAATTGTTCAAATTCTGTCTGAGAGTTTAGATAAAAAGCAAGTGAAATTAGGTTAGGCAGGTTGATTTTATGATATGTTTTCCGTATGTAATATCGTATGTCACATGATACGCGAGTATATACTGTAAGTTTCAAATTTTATGTAGTACTTAGCACTAATGGTCAAAAGACTAACCTCAGTAGCCATAAACCCATACCAATAGTTGAATGGCTGGTTGATTTTTATAACATGTCAACTCTTGTTGGCTTATATAATGTTGAACTTAGTATGGGGCACCCAGTGAGGATCAAACTCAGTAGTAATGGTCATGCAGATTAGCCTCACTGACTATTACCCCTTGCTGAATTTTGGTCAGTTGAATTTATGATGCATTTAGCAACTTTTTTTACGTTTTTTTTTTTTTTTTTTTTTTTTTACCTTTCAGTTTTTCAATTTACCTTTTTCTTCAATATGCTGTGTATCTTTAGGATGCAGGAAATCATAGCTCTCCAGTTTCCAGTCCTTTATAGCTCTCAATCAACTTTGTTCTTTTATCTCTCCTAAACTTTGCTCTGCCATCCAAGCTTGCTAGAGTAAATATAAGCTTTTTTTTGTGATACTTCTTGTTTGATTTTAATGTCTATTTTTATCACAATTATTAAATTTTATATGCCTATTTAAAATGTTTTTCTGTATACATATTGAGATGCAATTCTGTAAATACTTGTAAAATCCTATGACATTTGATGCAGAGGAAGGCTTTTGTTCCACTTGATTATTGCAGATTTTTCAAATACATGAACAGCGTGAGCCTTATAGGTAGTGTTCAGAATGTAAAGGAAAAATTTAACATCTGTTAAAATTGCTTGCTATGTTTGATGGCATATCAAGTAGGCAGACAAAAATGTCTTTGTCGTTTCAGCAGGGAATTTTTAGAAAATATTGATTGTCTCTGGAACGACTTGAAGATTAAATATTGCTTATTGTCTTCACATATAATGTGTTAGTAATTTTTTCAGTCATTTTGCTCAGTGAAAATGTCCCCAAAGTGTCATTAAATACAGATTATTTCTTTTTCATTCTCATTAAATTGTAAATGGAGTTTCTTACCTATATACATACATATATATGTAAAATTTCAGATATAACTAAAAATATATCTGTAAAAGGACCATAAGAAAAATAAAGACAAAAGGCAAACTTATATTATTCGACACATTTCGTCCCCTTATGGAATTTATCAAGGCAAGTGTAAGGATTTTATTTGGCAACAAGTACTTATAAACCAAACCAAAAATGCTGTTAGTTTTACAAACATTTTTTAAAATTAAAACCACTTATAAATATCAATCAGGCTAAGTGGCATTAAGAAAAAGTGGATATATCAATAAATTAGAATATATAACTACAAACAATGCATACAAAAATAAAAGAAAACAAAATATAATTTGGTTTAACCCACCTTATAACAATACAATAAAAACAAAAAAAGGAACATTATTCTTTAAATTAACTGATAAGCACTTTCCTAAAAATAGTAAATTATCAGAAATCATTAATAAGAATGCAATAAAAATCAGCTACAGTTTTATGAATAATATGGAGGATAGAATAAATAAACATAATAAAAAAATATTAAATAAAAATAACTTTCCACTTGATAATAAATGTTTAACCAATAATATAATATATAAAGCAACTGTATCAAATAATATTAATACAGAACAAAAAATCTATATAGGAGCTAATGAAACAACATTTAAGAAATGATTTAACAATCATAAATTGTTCTTCAAATTAAATAGATATGCAATCAACACAACATTATCTCAATATATATGGATTAAAAAAAGAAAAATATACTGACAAAAATCAAATAGGAAATAATAATAAAAAGTAATTCAAAGTAATATTGAAAATATAACATGTAAATTATTCCTAGAACAAAAATTATATTTAATAAATTTTAACAATCAGATCAAATTATTAAACAAAAGAAATTAATTAATGGGTAAATGGAGACATTTTAACAAGTATCTATTTTATAATTTAAACACCAACATAATTTCCATAAATTTTAACAAATATCTAATTTTAATTTTTATATATATAGATGTTGATATATGTGTGTGATATATATATAAATATTAGAATTATATAACTAAAATTAAATTTAAATAATACAAATTTATTAAATTTATATTTGGAATATAATATAGGTGGTGTGTGTGTGTGTGTGTATGAATGAAAAGTAATAATTAAAAAATACACAATGAAATATATATTAAGCAAATCACCCCAAGCAAGGTGGGAATGCCACTAGCATGTAAGGGGTTACATTGAGTAAGAGTAAAGAGGAGTGTTTGTGAAATGGATAAAGAGAAGGACAGGGGTCAAGGTCAAGACATCTGAATATGTTGATTGATGCATGCACACATGCTCATATATATATTGTAATGGAATAACCCACATTCCCTATCACCTATGTGGACTGACTATATCAGTAGCTATATATAGTGAGCACCGGATATTCCACAGGGCTTGCATCAGGAATTACTAGCCTGTTACCGTCTTTCTGTAGTGTATTCTCTTTTACAATAAACCTCTCTTTCTTTCATCTATGCATGTGTTGTTGCTCCTTCACTTGAATACCAACTTTGTCTGTTAGTAAGCTCTTTAAGGATACAACATACATACATACATACATATATATATATATATATATATATATATATATATATATATATATATATATATATATATATATATATATATATAACATGTTTCATATATATCATGTGCATAACACACAGTAACAAAACAAGCCATAACTTCAATTTATTAAGTGTCACCCTAATTAGAAAAGAACATGATTTATTATGTAGAAAATACTTAGGCAGAATCCTGATAAATATTTTACCATCAATAAACATTTGACAAATACATTTTATAATAACACCATAGATTCTGGAGAGAAAAATTGTCTTGCACAACACAGTGAACCAACTTTCTTAGCAGCTGACCTAGCAATGGATTCAATGTAGTCTTTCCACTTTATTTATTTTGAGTAATGGGACATTTTGATTTAACTTTATTTTTTTAATATTTTTATGGCCACATATGTTGGCTTGGGAAAACAGTATATCTTTTAGAAAAGAAAAAATATGTAAAATATCAAATCTTGCCAAAATTTAAATCTGCTTCCTGGATCTTTTTTTTTTTTTTTTTTTTTTTTAACATCACATAGCATTCCTTATAGTTTACCCCGAAGAATATTTAAAATTTAAATATAATATAAGAATATTTATGAGCATTTTTAAATTTAAAAATTTTGAAAACCTTAATGTTTTTAGTTCTGCTTATAAATACTTGGTGCAAAATAAAATCCTTATATTTATCTTGATAAAGTACATCAGGGGACCAAATGCATTGTTAAAGAAAGTTTTCTTTTTGTTTTTATATATATATATATATATATATATATATATATATATATATATATATATATATATATATATATATATATAAGAGCTGGCCACTCATGTTCAACGATACCTGTCTACTCGGGCAGCTAATCAATCCCTATTGCAGACTCTCGCTCAGGCACATTTGTGTTTGTTCAACACCCACAGAGCCCACATGTGGTTTATACTGCAACCATGCTGAGCAGACCTTAGTTACAGTTTCTGGGAGAGAGCATGTTATCTAGAATGATCAGCAATTTGAACAAGGCCGGCACACTCAAACCCTTGGTCACAATGACTTGTGATTTCATGCTGGCATAGCTATCGACAGTCCCAAGAGTTCTGTCTACCCAGTTTCACTCACAAGGCTTGGGTCAACCCATGGTAAGGTTTTCAGGCACTTTCTAAAGGTGGCACATGCTGGAATCGTCTTCCCTCCAGACCAATAACATCAGGAAGTCTCCTTCCTGACAAATCGACCATGGTGATATTTGAACCTGGGTCTCATGGTCAGAAAGTAAACATTCTAACCACTCGGCCATGTGCCCATATATATATATATATATATATATATATATATATATATATATTCACAAACACACACACAGACACTTGATAAGTTATCTTGTATATGTATTCTCAATTGATTTTAAAGCTAGAGCCAGAAAAGGAAACCTGTAAAGATGAAACATGTCTCTTTAGTGGGAATAGGGGTTTGATTGAATTTTGTTAAAATGAGATAGTCTCTCCATAAATATTCATGACATACTGAATTTTATTTCGACCCAAGTCAGATTGTCTTTGGGAAAATTTTGGAAATGCTTCTTTTTGTTTAATTTCTTTGCTTTTCTTTTCTTTTCTAGAAAAAGCGCTGATAAGTTAAAGAAGGAGCGAAAAGTCCCAGAACAACAAATTGACTTTGTGCAGAAATTAAGCCTCTTTCTGGTAAGATAGTTTTTATTTTCTTCCTGTCAGTTACTTACCTAAGTATGGCACAAGGCCACGGATGTAAAAATTGGTTAACCTTACCAGAAAAGTAATGACCTGTGAGATACATTTAGCTATGTATGACACACAGTATATAATTTATAGAAAAAATTGACTTGGAAAGTAATAGTCTATCAAATTTACTTAACTAAGTATGGCACAAGGGTGCTATTCTAATTAAGAGATAAAACTTGCTAGTAATGTTCTGTGAGATATACTTAGCTATGTATGGCACAAGGTCGTATGAGATTTTAAGCAATACAGCAAACTAACTAGTAAAATTTTAGCTAAGTATTACACAAGTTGTCCTCGTTATGTGTCAGCAAATGCTGGATATGTCTTCGTTCAAAGGAGTACAGTACAACCTCTTCAATTCGGCAACTCCCATGGTTTGGCACTTTTTTTAATCACCTGTCATTAATTTATTGAGTGGCTATGAGAGCCACATGTTCTTTACAACTTTCCACAGCAGCAGAGTGTTTTGGTGGTACGGTCTTGCTCATTTCTTATATATAGCAGTATATCTATCCTTTCAGGATGATACCTAAGTGAGCAAGAGATGCAGATGATGCTGCTAGAGGTAAGAAGCATAAGAATAAATGGTGGAGTTAGGGAAGAAATTAGAAAAAGGAACATCTGTGAAGAATTTGAACAGTTATTACAAATACAATTTTGTTGTATACAATAATATAAAAGCATTGAAAATTTTATCAACGCAGGTGCTCAAACAGCTGTCCATCATAATTTACACATATTTGAAGTCTACCTTTGAAAAACATTTTTGCACAAGCATATTTGTGTATTAATTTGTTGAAATTCATCTCTGATGTAATTTTTCAAATCACCAACAATTTGTGGTTTTCGGCTATAAACTTTGTTCTTGAGTCTTCCCCAAAAGAAAAAAATATCTATTGCAGTTAAGTCAGGTGAACATGCAACCCCATTGGATATCTTCAGCCAATTCACTCACATGAACAAGAATTGAGGTACAACAAGTGGGGATTTGTCTGGTTGCGCAAAAACTGACAGAAAGCCTCCTTGTATAGCTATAACAAAATGCCTTTTTTTTTTTTTTTTTTTTTTTTTTTTGAAAAGTCACCATTGAGTAGCTTCAAGAGCAGCACCACATACTGTTTACAACTTTCCACAGCAGTAGAGTGTTTTGGTGATACGGTCTTGCTCATTTCTTATATATAGCAGTATATCTATCCTTTCAAGATGATACCTAAGTGAGCAAGAGATGCAGATGATGCTGCTAGAGGTAAGAAGTGTAAGAATAAATCTTTATATATGCTTAAAAAATTTTGGAGTGAAGAAATTAGAGAAAGGGACATCTGTAAAGAATTTGTGTGACTAACATGAAATTGGACCATCCCGGTACATCTGTACAGTATATACACTATTATTTTATTATATTCCGTGGTCTGGCATGGTCTAGTACTTTTTTAAACCATGCCACCATTAGTTTGTTGAGTCATAAGAGCAGTACCATGTTGTTTACAACTTTCTGTAGCAGCTGACAACAGTAGCATCTTTTGATGATGTGGTCTTGCTCAATTCTTGTAGCTGCATATTAACCCATTCAGGATGGCACCCAGGTGAGAAGGAATGGCAGTTGATGATGTAAGAAGCATAAACATAAATCTTTATCAATGCTTGAACAGGTGAAGTTACTGAAGAAATTTGTCATATAGGAATAAAGTGTCATTGCTGACACTTGTGTTTGAACATGGATCACCAGATAGCAAGCACAGTTGACTTCATCTTGAAATAATTAAATCACATGATGGGTAAAGGAAAATAAATAAATATATATATATATATATATATATATATGGGAATTAGCAGCGTCTCACCAAATATGATTCAAAGGTATTTTATAAAATCTCTCCTACAAACAGGCATTACAAAAACATTAAAGAAAGGAATGTCTGTAAAGACAGAGTACTGTGGCATCAAATCACCCCCTCCCCATGTATGACTTAAAGAAACAGGAGCAAATTTTTCTTAAATTTTTTTTTTTTTTTTTTTACTTTAAACAAAAGCCAGAAAGGTTTGAATTGCATGAGACAATACAACCCCCCCCCCAAAAAAAATTGTTTGAAAACATTAATGATTGTTTTGTTTCCTGTTTTAAGCTTTGCTCTATCTTGGATAATACAGCACTATATATGTGAAATAAGCTGGCATGACTATACTTACATAGGGTCTTTTTAGGGGTAACTTCTGTGGTCCAGCAATGTGCTGCTCCCAAGGGTGTCGTATTAATGAGGTTGGACTGTATTTAGAAATTTCCTTAGAGGCTTTTTGAATTTATGCCTCTCTTTTCAGCCTTTGTATTGCATGAAACAATAAAAAACTTCTTTGGTAGCATTAACAATTGTTTATTTCCTGTTTTAAGCTTCATCCTACCTTTGATAACACAGCAATATATATGTAGAATGAGCAGGCAAGGCTATATTTACATAGCGGATTTTGTAGGTGTGGATTCTGTGATTTGGCATGTTCTGAGATCCAACAATAGCCTGGCCCCAAGTATGCCAGATTAAAATGGTTGGACTGTATATGATAGTATTGTAAGGGAGTTTTCTAATATGAGCTTCTTCTGAAGAAGCATAGATTCAAACAAGTACTACTTCCAATAAGACTACCATATTTGACGGTATATAAGGCACTCATTTTTTTTTTTTTTTACTAAAAATATCTTTTAACATTCCCCTGCATCTTATATGCCACCTATAGGTTTAAAATTTGTGGTAGTTGGCCAAAATTAGCTACCTAGCAACTCCTATTAGCTTAGACTTAAACATGAAAGAGCAATGGAATATGTGGATGGCAATGCCTGATCATGACCTTACACTTACAGGAAGAATAAAAAGACCCAACATTGCACAAGTCTGCAAATAGGTGAAGCAAACTTGGGATAATATTAGACCAGAGATTGTTGTGAAATCTTTTAAAAAGTGTGGTATTAGCATTGCTCTCAATGGAACAGAAAATAACGCATTATTTAATGACAATGATAGTAGTATTGAAAATGAGTATCAGAGTTTTGATAACGAAGACGACGAATTTTATGGATTTGAAGATGAATAAAATTTTAATGGTAACTGTACTGCTTTGCTAAATTGTAATAATTGCTTGATATTTATTTTGTTTTCTTGCCTTTGGATATAATAAAGTTTTTATAGGCATGTGTTCTTTTTTTCCTATTATTTTTCATTTAATTGTAATCATGGCTTGTTTAACCAAAATAATACCTCATAAATATAGCCTAAGCTGTATCATTTACTAATAATTTTACTAATCACTAATGTTTTCTTGATTTTCTCTGCTGAAATTGGGGGTGCGTCTTATACACTGTCAAATACAGTAATTAAAGGTAGCAATTGATGAAAACTAACCAGAATTCATCAGCATCATAATCCTAACAGACTATTGGTTTTTCCATGTTTCAGTGACTTTCATGCAGTGTTTCATTTAGCTGCAAAGTCCAATGAGTGAGAGGCAGATATAGCCACAGATGTTGTATGTACCAGCCTGTCAGAATGTTGAAAATCAATTAGAATGCATCGGCATCACAGTCTTGAAAGACCATTGATTTTTCCCTGCTTGAGTGTCAGGCTTTCATGTAGCATCTCGTTTGCCTTGAAAATTTTCTCAACTACACAGACCAGTAGATGAAATACTGTTCAAAATAAAGAAAACATCTACTCAAATATGCGTATCCACTAAGAATAACATTTGAAGTAAAAAAAATAAATCCAACTGAAAAATGAAATATATATATATATATATACACACACACGCGCACATATTTTTTTGTGTATTTAGGTAGCAGAAAGAGATGGGAAGTACTTAGGAAATAACTGATTTTCACTGTTACAGTGCCATTTCTTGCCTAATTTGATTGTAATATGTAGAAAATTATCCGTGAATATGAAAGGATTATGATAAAAATAAGCCCACATAATGTTTGTAATTTATTCAGCTATATATATATATATATATATATATATATTCACACACACACACATATATATATATATATATATATATATATATATATATATATATATATAAAAACTAAAAATTCTTGAAGATATATACATAAAACAGTTGAAACCTAACCTGAACAAAATAAACTACAAAATCTCCACAAGCATACTTAAATGCCTATAATTGATAACAGAAGTCATTGGTTTATACCAACGGCTTACCATACTTAATACTTCTCATTTTCACTCTCGTGTGGTCATGTGTAACGTCATGAGCTGTGGCGCGATTTTCGCTTCTGCGTCTCATATACATGAGTTAGTCGTTGCTTTGAAATTTTTCATGCAACAAAAAACAGAGTATCATTATTGTTTTGTCCGTGTGTTGGTTGTTATATTGAAAAGTAATTGTCATCTTTGATAATGGCTTATGTAAGCCGAAAGCTTAGATTGGATTTAAACATGTATCAATATGGTGATTTCCTTTCGTCTTTCAATGATAATGTTATTAAGCTTATCAGACAATATGAAAAGAGACTTACTTAAAATAAATAGACAAAACTTGTCTATATTATTTAATGAAGCATGCATCAATATATATATATATATATATATATATATATATATATAGGGGGGGGCAATGGGTAATTTTCACTATTTTATATTTTTTATTTTGTACATGTACATTGTTTTTGATTTAGTCAGCTACACAGTATATTAGGTTCATTTAGGCACTGTCTGTGAGAAAAAAAAGCAACAAGATGCAATTTATGCCTCCAGATATTTGAAAACAGCATGCCGTACTGCTTGGCATTCACACCAGAAGCTTCAATACAAACATTTCATAGTCTTTGGGTGTCAATCTGAGAACAGTACAGAGAATTTGGGAAGAGTTGGGTGGTTCAGTCAACATTATGGTGTTTGGAGTGATCACTGAGTGATGGCCACATTATACCTGCATTCATCTTCTCACAGGACCTCAGACTCAACACAGAGACCTACATCAAGTGCCTTGAGAAGGTAGTGCTGACCTGGGTCAAGAGGGTGGCTACTGGAAGATACTGTTTATGGCAACAGGACTCTGCACTATGCCACACAAGCAGGAGAACCCAGTCAGACAACTTCTGTGACCACATTATCCCTTACATCTGGCCATCTAGCTCCCCAGACTGCAAGCTCCTTGATGATTATGTGTGTGGTGGGGATGCAGTTGAGAGAGAGACCAACAAAACTCCTTGTAACACCAAAGATGAACTGAAAGCAAGGATTATGGTAGCATTCACCAACAAAACAAAGGAGACTGTCCAGAAGAGTTGCAGGAGATTCTGAAGTCATCTGGAGGCCATGGTTGAAGCCAATGTCAATGTTTATTGAATAAATTTACTCTTTTGTATTTTAAGATATGTTTGTGTAATTTGGTAAATATATCTGTTAAAAAGAGATGTCAGGGTTATTTTCATTTTTGCATAATTTAGATGACAATTTATCCATTGCTCATATATATATATATATATATATATATATATATATATATTGTGTGTGTGTTGATGTAATAGAAAAGAACAGATTGATGATCCAAAGTTCTTTAGTATTTTTGTTTTTATTAAAAAAAAAAAATCAGTGCTCTATACAGAAGTAGAGCTTAAAATTATAATTATTTTTTTTTTTAAATATGATTCCATCATGACACAAATTACTATCTTTCGAAACTGAAAATATGTATCAAGTTTCATTAAAAAAAACAACTGACATGGTACTGCAGTTAAATTGTTTCTTTAATTTTTCATGTGTTCTTATTTTCTTTTCTGAATGTAAATTACATCAAAATATACTATAAAAAAATTTAAAACTGCTAACCTCATTGACAACATTAATAACTCACCTGCATAATCCAGATTACAGAGAACCAATATTATTTACAAATTCGCATGTCCCCTATATTCCTGATCAATACAATTAATAGATAATTATCTTGGATATACTACAACATACCTAACAAGAAGACTCACATTACATCTCTCTGACCATAGTTAAATTATATTTCATTTGAATACACATGGAAACTTATCTAACTCTATCCACAACATACTCGTTGATAATACAAATATAATAGAAAAGCAAACACTCAATAATATTAGCTATGAACATGGCTACAATGTTTTGACCATGTTAGGAAAATAAAACATTCCTCTAATTCTAGATACTTGCATATAAAACTCCATACATTCAGTTAAAAGTAAAAATAAAATTCAACCTTGTTAGTGGCTAAAAGTATAGCCAAAAGTGCTCAGACATACAAAGCATCTGGACAATTTCTACATAATTTACATTCAGAAAAGAAGAAAATTATTTATAAGAACACGTGAAAAATTAAATAAAAAACTTAACCATTGTCAGTCATTTTTAATGAAACTGATATAAAAAAGAAAAGAGATTGCTGCCCAAATACACAATTTTATAAGGGTTATGATTTTTTTGTAACCCTATGTTCCTGTATAATGAATTGATGAACTTTTATACAAAAGCAATGTAAAAGGTCAACCCCAAACTAAAAATTAAATTTTACCTATATGCAATACAGGTAAAAAAATCAAAATATTTCAGAAGCTTTATTTTTCAATTTGCATATGTGATTGGACAGTACTATGTATTTTTAATGCACTTAATACTTTATAGCTATCGCATAACATACAAGCTTATAAATAAAAATTACAAACTTACAGAAACTTTATTTTTCAATTTGCTAATGATGTGATTGGATAGTACTCATGTATTTTTAATTCATTTCACAGTTTATGTCTATAACATACAAAGTTAAAAATGAAACAAAAATTGCAAACTTGTATATAGAATCAGAAACATCCATCTATGAGTAAGAATAGCTGTATAAGAATATAAATAAGTATAAAGAAAATGAATGTGGAATATTTAGCATAATTATGGCATAATATACAATTATTCTTTTTTTGTTAATTCAGTTGGCATTTCTTTTGTCTATCTCCTTTTAACAGATGTCAAAGATCTTGAAGACAATTGATTGCATATTCTACACACTAATTTGTTCAAGGAATTTCCAGTTTCAGTGGTTCTGGATTCCAAAATTTTTTTTTCAACATTTAATGCTATTTTGTGAGCCCCCAGTCTACTGCATTATATATTTGGTCAGTAAACCAATGGTCTGCACATCTATAAGAAATAAATCTACAAATTTTGAGTAGTGATTTTCTCTTTTCTCTGGTTGAAGAATAAATGGCAAAAGAATTAATATTCGTTGAGAATTCCATCTTGGATTTGTTAATTATTTTTTTTTTTTTTTTTTTTTTTTTTTGAAACTTGAGGAAATCTTCCAGTTTCTTCGAAATAGTGGAAAAATTTAGTTAAATGAAAAAAATTTCTTTTACCATTCTTGAAATTCTTCTTGAGCTGTTTGCAGTAATTTACAAGTTCACAGATAAATGGATATTCCATAATGAGCAATGTATTGTTTCCTCCAAGTTCATCATCCATTACTATGTGAAGCACTCTGTCAAGAACATGATGTTGACAGCCAATGAGTTGTGTTTCTTCCAGTTTCTTTTGAGGAAATAGTCTTTGTAACTAAGTGATAATCCCTTGCCATCTCCCAGTGTTCATATTCGTAGTGTCCACAGCGATCATCCTTATGCTCTTCCATAAATTGTATTCATCCTAGAATAGTTGTTCTTCCTTAGACAACAGTATCTGCTTTTCTGATTGGTAAATCTAATGCTTCTAATTTCTTTCATTCTTCAAAACAAGCACTTGATATTCTTGGTCATCAATTCGTTTACTATCTAAAAGCAATGACCAATTTTCTAAGTGTAGTGTTTTCTTCATTTCTTCTTTGTGTTTACCAGCTACTTTAATAGTAGATTTGTAAATACCAGATTGAGTAGTAGTCTCAAAGTCAACCCCTTTTTGCGATAACTTCAGACAAATATTTGCTGCTTTGCTGGTTGATAACTTTCAAGATGTTACTAATTTGGTTTCAGCTTTAGCTTTGCTATACTTCTTCCTTTTTCTTGTAGATTGTTCTTCGTTATTTTCAGACACTTGATATTCACTCAGTGATTGGGAAGTTGCTACTGTTGTTGAAAATAGCTCCAAAGTCATTTTTCTTCTTTTGGGTGGATGAATAGTTTTAGAACTCATCTTTCCAGTTTTGTATATCCAACATATCCTTTGCTTTTGCGATCTAAACATGATATAACCTTCTCAACCATTCAACATTTTCTTTTGTGATGTCAAACATTTCATTCAGTGGATCATATTTTCCTTATTTCGTACATTCATCATGTGTTCAACACTTGATCCAAATTTGCTTGGATGACTTGAGTTGATAAATTTAATTTCTTTTACTGTAAACTTGTTACTTCTTTAGTGATTTCCTTTCTTTGATGGAGGCTCCAAGGAACAGATAGCAACCAACAATTTGGATTTTGAGTCATATCCTGATTTTGTTTGCCAGTGATTTCTCTTCTAGGGGAACAGTTCTTTCTTTTTTCTTATTCTTGAAATCTTGTGAGATTCTTCGTTCAGATCTTCTTATTTCTTTCAGTGGTAGAAGCACGTTTTTATGTGACATGATGGTGTTGAACGTAGAATAAAGGGTTTTAAAAGGTTCAAATCTATTTTAAAAGGTTTATTCTACATTCAACACCATCACTTGATAAGACACCAGAAGTGTTGAAACAAAATGGCTATTTTTGTAGTGATTTTATAACATATTTATGTTAGAATTTTCAAATAAATAAATAATTATATTTGCTCTACTCTGTATTGAGCACTCTTTTAAGAATAGCATTTGTTGGTTATTGGAATTTATTCCGCATACACCAATCCTATACTTGGAGATATATCCAAATAAAATGAGATAGATTAATGATGACAAAACCCACAAGCCTTTTTTTTTTTTTTTTTTTTTTAAGTATTCTGCTTTTGAAATTAAATTAATCTTTAATTTGCCAGTAGTTTAACATCACCCAAGGAGACACATTCATAGTTGAAACTTAATTGCCATTATGTAGCGATTTTAAACGTGTTTTTATATATATATATATATATATATATATATATATATATATAACTTTGCTTTTTTTTTTCTTTTGTTCTTCATTGTAATATGTCCATTTTTACAGCAATAATTTATTTTTAACAGAAAAAGTAAAAACATTTAGAATGCAGAATGTATGTTAACCAATTAGAAACATTGAAAATGCTAATTGGAGATAATAATTATGGACAAAATGTTTATAATATAAAAAAGGATAAAAATAATTTCTTATATTCTTTCACACTTAGTACGCCCTGTATCTTAGTGGCTTTGTTACCTTGCTTGTGTTGAAATGATATATATATATATATATATATATATATAACTCTAAAATAAATTATGATGGGTTCCTTAAAAGTGGCACCAGAAGTGTGGACAATATTGTGAGCTGTCAGAAGAAATTTTCATAAAAAAACAAAAATTAGATATCATACTGAATTTTTTTTTTATATATGTATATATATATATATATATTGTGTATTTAAAAAAATGTTTTTCTTTGTTGGTCGGGTATTTTTCATGGTGTTCTATGGAGACATAAAGATAAATTTGTACTAGAATTATATGTATGTATATGCACATATGCTATTTTTTATTTATTTTTTTATTTTTTTTTTTTTTTTTTCAGGGCTTGGATGAAGTTCAAACTTATGATCTCTTCTGTTCCTATCTTACCCACGAATATAGGAGCTCGGAAAAAAACCTTAAGGTAAGCAGCTTCGGCTATTTTTCCACCCCTTTTAGGAATTCTGAAAAATGATCCATGAAATTGTCATAAATTTTTAGTGAAAAAGTATTTTCTAAGTTGAACTTACAAACTGACATTATTCTGCCCAGCCCTTGGCATCCTGGTTTACAATTTAAAGACTTGTTTACCTCTGCATATTGTTAATTATATACACTTGGAAATTTCTCAGGCCAAACCCACTTTCCAAATTCAATTTTTTTTTTTTTTTACATTTAAAAATTTTTTTAAGGCTTTTTAGCCAGACCAACATCTTTTTAAGAACCCCATCTTGTGTGTGTGTGTGTGTGTATATATATATATATTTATTAAAGACATTTTTATGTTTAACGTTATAGATACAAGTATTTAAGTAAATGCTCTGTTTATAATAAACAGTATTAAATAACATTTACCGGCCTGAATGTCCGAGAAATTTTCATAGAAAATATTCGTTCTTTGACAGGATTCGAACCTGCATCCTATACGGAACCGTCATTTACGCTGACGTGCCTTACCGTCTACCGAACGCTTCTTTGTAGCCTAACGGTAAGGCACGTCAGTGTAAATGACGGTTCCATATAGGATGCAGGTTCGAATCCTGTCAAAGAACGAATATTTTCTATGAAAATTTCTCGGACATTCAGGCCGGTAAATGTTATTTAATACTGTTTATTATAAACAGAGCATTTACTTAAATACTTGTATCTATAACGTTAAACATAAAAATGTCTTTAATAAATAAATTGTCGGACTTTGTCCATTTCGTAATATATGACGTCATTTGTTTACATTTGATACGCCATGAGCAGTTATGAATATTCGAGATTCATGGAATATTGAGTTTATAAGCAGTAAATTCGACCTTGTCTACCGAACGCTTCTTTGTAGCCTAACGGTAAGGCACGTCAGTGTAAATGACGGTTCCGTATAGGATGCAGGTTCGAATCCTGTCAAAGAACGAATATTTTCTATGAAAATTTCTCGGACATTCAGGCCAGTAAATGTTATTTAATACTGTTTATTATAAACAGAGCATTTACTTAAATACTTGTATCTATAACGTTAAACATAAAAATGTCTTTAATAAATAAATTGTCGGACTTTGTCCATTTCGTAATATATATATATATATGTGTGTGTGTGTGTGTGTGTGTATATATATATATGCACACCGTGGCCCTAGACATCTACAAAGCATTTGATAGGGTTTGGCATGCCGGCCTTCTTTGCAAGCTCCAGGGTTATGGCATTACGGGTAAATTGTTTGACCTAATACAATCATTCCTGTCAAACCTTGAATTGAAGGTCGTTCTCAACACATTCTCCTCCAGTTCCTATCCCACGAACGCAGATGTTCCTCAAGGCTCCATCCTAGGCCCCACTCTATTCCTTATCTACATAAATGACCTTCCTGACGCCATAAATTCCCAAGTTGGCATCTATGTGGCTGACACCACAATTTATTCCTGCCTCAAAAACAAATCTAGTGTCACTGACAAAACTAATCTGGCCGTGCGTCTCGAAAATGACCTCCAATCGGTAGTGAACTGGAACAGGAATTGGCTGGTTAACTTTAATGCTTCAAAAACAAAACTGCTCTCTATTAATCACCACAGAAATCCTTCCCTGCCCTCCATTCAATTGCTTCGTTCACCACAAGGAAAGTTGGCTCCCTGTGCCGCGCCAGGAAATTTTTCCCCTCGGAATCAATCTTCCAGATCTACAAATCAACAATTTGTCCTTACATGGAGTATTGCTGCTATATATGGTCTGAAGCCCCTTCTGTTTGCCTCGGGGTTCTTGATAAGATCCAGAGGCGGATATGCAATATAATTGGCCCTGCTCTAGCATCTCATCTACAGTCACTTTCTCACAGACGCACCTATGTCTCTCTCTGTCTTACAAATACTTTCATGGCAATTGCTCCAAGGAGCTGCATTCGCTGGTTCCCAGATTTCATGAGTTCAAGCGCCCTACGAGGCTGGCATCCCACTCCCACCCTTTCACTGTCAAAACTCCTAAATATAGCCGTCTCTTCTACTCCAATAACTTCATGTCTCGCACCTCTCACCTGTGGAACTCCCTTCCCTATTCCAGTTTACCTGAGAGCTATAATCTCCAACTATTGAAATGTAATGTCAGTCGACATCTCCAGTTGCCTTGATCTATCCACTACCCTTCTACTCATCCTTTCTTCTATCACTCCTATCTGATCTTCTGTAACACCTTGTGTCCTAGTGACTTCTCGCCTTGCTTGGTGTGAAATGCTTAAAAAAAAAAAACAAAAAAAAAAACATGTAAACTAGAATATTTCAAGCATTTTTTTTTTTTTAAATTTTTATAATTACAGCCAAAAATTTTAAAAAACCCCCAAAAAAACCAATGTATCTGAAAATATTAGAATATTCCATTTCAATTTTGGCTAAATCACTATTTATGCAATATAAATACCTTTAATCTCGGAATCTGGTTCAGCACACATGACAGCTATCATGGGAAAGATTGCCAACTTGACAGCTGTTCAGAAGATATTCATTGGCACCCTCTTGTGGAAAGTAAGTCACAGAAGGTTATTACTGTAAAAGCCTAAAGGGTGGCTGCTTTGTAGAGTACTAGAAGATTCTTCTGTCATATGTCATCCCCTCTGAGATAGTATCTGCCATAATGGTACTATACAGAAATACCAAATCTTTGGTTAGATCCTCAGATAGAGACACTAGATTCTTTGACATTAAAGCAAGAGTCCTTTAGGATGACACTCTTGTGCATTTTATCTTAGTTACTACATTTAACTACATATTGCAAACTTCACTTGATAAACATAATCATCTTGGTTTTACTTTATCACCAAGACTCTCAAGTCGATATCCTGCTACGTAGATGATCTATCCATCACTGCAGACAACATTACCAAAGCTCTCTGCGTCCTGGGTATGACGATAAACTACATCCGCATCCTGGGTATGACGATAAACTACGTCCAACAACAAGGCTTCAGATAATGTTTTCGGAAAAATGTTGCCAGCTATACGTTTTTTTGGGGGAAAATAATGTTGCCAGCTATACGTTTTTTTGGGGGGAAAAATAATGTTGCCAGCTATATGTTTTTTTGGAAAAAATAACGTTGCCAGCTATACGTATTTTTTGGGGGAAAAATAATGTTGCCAGCTATACATTTGATAGTACTGTATATATATATATATATATATATATATATATATGTGTGTGTGTTTGTATATATATATATATATGTATACCTTAATTTGGCATTAAATGACACACTGGTTGATATGCCATAAAACCCAACCAACCAACCAACCAAAGCTCTCTCACCTCATCTAGAAAATGTTGCTAACAATGTTGGCTGTTAATGCCTCTAAAACTGAATTCATAAGCTTCAACCAGCAAGGCTTACTACAAACTGTTTCATTTGAATCTAAAATCTGTTGAATCTGAAAAGAATGTGAAAATTCACATAACTAAAGTCTGGGCCATCTTGAATAAAATAAATGTAATTTGGAAATCTGATCTATCAGACAACATCAGATGCAGATTATTTCACACCGCTGTAGCGTTAGTTTTATCGTATGGTATCACTGCTTGGATATTAACCTTTGCCACACTAATTTCTTTTCAGAATTGTTCCCCCTACCACTGCATTTTGTTTTTTTATATTTTTTTGAGGGTGCAAAAATATGAACACTTACTGTTGTTATAACTTTCTTTGTGCGTATAAATTTTAATTTTTGTACACTAATAAAAGAATGAATGAGTAATATTTTGATGTAATGCATTACGTTTTGCATGGATGTTTTGAAATTGAAAACAAAAAAAAATTGAAATAAAAAATAAATACATTAAAAAATACAAATAATTCAACATACTTTAACTTTTATTACTCCTTGTAGATGTTCTGGGGTACAATAAGAATCAAAATGGTTAAGGCTTTCATTTCATCAAAAAAAGTAATGTTTCTTCATGTTTACATACGAGAAGAGTAAGACACTAGCATTTGTTCACTCTTTCTTTCACCAGACTCATTTATTTGTCTCATTGATGGGTAAAGTTATTATTTCATCATTTATAAATAGACAATAATTCACAGTTCAGAAAGGCTATCGGGTATATCAATGGTCGCCAGGTAGCATCCATAAAATTAGTCTGGCATGGATGATAGTAGCTGCTAGTGTTCATCATTGCTTTCCTCTACGTCACTAGCGTGGTTATCATCTTCAACCTCCACTGTCAATATCCACTTGAGTAAAGCCTTCAAAATCATCATCGGATTTCTAATAAAAAAAAAAATTCACGATTAAAGGCTTTGTTGGATATTGGTGCGGCCGTATTTGTTTACAAAAAAACTGCAAAAATTAACAGAGGTTTGATCAGTACTACACCTTGTGTAGAGTCTAGAAGAATTCAAAATGGCATTGGATAATGGAAGTTTATCCTTGTTCAAAAGCAATAGTAGGTGATTTCCAGCTTAAAATACTGGAAATAACAGTTGACAAGCGTTTATTTATAGTAACGGTCTCAAGGTGACAGAATGCACTTAAAGCAGCAAAGGGAGATAATTCTATGACGACAGTTTTTGCATGCAGCATTGCAAAGGTTAAATAAAACCCTCAAGTCTAAGCTTGATAGAACCTGCACTATACTTAACATCTGGAGACAACATCCAACTAAATCACAGCTCTATGGACACATCCCTGATATTTCTACAATCTTAGGTAAACATAGAATATGCTTTGCAGGACACTGCTGGTGAGCAAAACAAGAATTTGTGATATGTGATATGCTGCTCTGGACACCTAGTCATGGAGCAAGATGGGCTAGTTATAACAAAATGCCACCTTGATGCAGGACTGTGATGGACTTGTGTCTGAGCTAGCTCAGCTGAATAATAAAATAATAATATCAAAGAATATTCTTGGAAAGTTAGCTGGAATAGAAATGTAATAGGAAAATGTTCACAGGTATGAAGGATGATTACAACCGTCAAAGAATTATCAAGTAAAGTCAACTCAAGAATTTGTAAAACTCTTCACAAGGACAGAATTGAAGATGGGGTCAATTTATAAAACACTACCCTGTGCTGAAGTGTTCAGGAAAAAAGGCTACAAGTGTGAAATCACACCTGAACCAGTGACTACATCATAAGCATCTTACCTGGGCTAAGTAGAAAAAGAACTAGACTGTTGCTTAGTGGTCAAAGGGCTTCTTTCTAGATGAAGGTAAATTTTGCATTTCATTTGCAAATCAAGAGGATGAGTGTTAAGGGATAGAATCCAAGTTATTTAAAGTCATCACATTCAGTGATGATTTGGGTTGCAATCAACTTATGGATCACCTTGGTTCCAATGTCATCAGTTGATGTGGAAGTCTACTAAGTTTTATTAAGTCCAAAGTCAATGTGGCCATCTACCAGGAGATTTTAGTACTGTCTGCTGACAAACTTTATAGAGATTACAATTTTGTTTTCAAGCAGTATTTGTCACCTGCTCACAGTGCCAAATAGTAAGTACCTGGTTTGCTGGTCATCCAATTTATTTGACCAGAACCCTACAGAGAATATATGACATATTGTCAAGATGAAGATGAGATACCAGACCCAACAAGGCAAATGAGTTGCTATCAAAGTAATGTGGGCTTCCATGATATTCAGTAGTACCATAGGCTGCACTGCATTGATGTAGTAATTCATGCAAAAAGATCAAATATTTTTGCATTATAATTCTTCAGTATCTGTCTAAGATGAGTTATTATGTACACTATCTACATTATTCGGACTATTGTCCTCATCTTTGTTGCTATGTTTATCACAACTTTTCAGCTGTTGTACGCTCCTGCCTTCTTCAGGTGGTTGGAATGTCAAACTGAACCCTTTGTTTCTCTCACTGGGGTAGACTGTTCTAGTTCCACATGCCATGTCTAATGGATGTCAGGTATCTCCTGTTAATTCCCCTCTCCAAGTTCTCCACCACCTTAACCAGGTATTCAACTAACCCTCTTTGTGTCCTGTCACTGGATCTAACTAATGCCTTTATCCACTGTGCCATGTGTCCTTGAGGAGAACTTGGAGAGGGGAATTAACAGGAGATACCTGATAACTGACATCCATTAGACACACGGAACAAGAACAGTCTACCCCTGTGAGCAAAATTAAATTCTATGTTTTGTGTTATTAACTTTTACACAGACTCACAAGAATCTGTCAATATTGTTTGCAGGACAATTGTTCCAGAAGATCATAAATATTTACTATAAAGCTATCACACACTTTTTATCCAAGGAGTTGATTCACACAAAGTAGTGACTTTTACCTGAACATCATAGAATCATGCAACAACATAAAGCCCTCTATATTACTGTTTCGCTAGTGTAGTGTTACTGCCTCATGGGTAATAGCCAATAACTATTTATAGTCTTTGTGACATCATACGTAAATGAGTCACCTCATCTCTCTGTACAAAGAGGTTATATCCCCTTATTTTCTCTGGTACTTCTTCTGGGAGCTTTTGTCTCCCCACTATCTTCCCCACTCTCCCTAAGAGATTGTCTAGATATGAGAGATCTTGAGCTTTTACTTTTTTTTCATAGGAGTCTTCCTCCAATAATTGTTCTTGTTCATCTTCAGATTCTATATTACTATTGATTTCACTGTCTAGTTTTGCCTTGCCTTCATATGACACTTTTGTCTTCATTATTTTCAGGCTCACTATACATTTCTTCATCACTATCGTGTTGCAATCTAACTTGGTCTAATCATGGTGTTCTGTCCACTTTGTATTATGAATCTGCCTCTTGTAGATTAGATTCACTATTCTTTTTGTACCATTTTTCATTGGTAGTATAGTACATGGTTAATGAAGCCCTATTTTGTTTACTCATGAGAGCGGACGGACTTTTCAATCTTCCAACTGTCTTGGGTGTGCAATTGCTGGTAATTTTATGATGCCCTCACAACCAGCAGTTGCCAATAAGAAGTCAGTTATTTGGTTTTCTTCTCTGATTAATTTTGAATCCTTCAGCTTTTCCGTTCTAGCTTTAGCTGTTAGTATCCTAAGCCATACTTGTGTATATTCATAATTATCGATACTTGTTCATTCGATTTTTTAGATATCAGCGATGCCATTGTAGTGTAGTGTTACTGACTCACGCGAAGTAGTATGTAGTCATTTGCCTCATGGGTGATAGCCGTAACTATTTATAGTCTTTGTGACTTTGTATGTAAACAGGTCAACTCAGGATCATTCCATATATCCTCTCTCCAACTAAGTCACAGGATGAAGTACCATAGTTTTTCGTTGGTAGTATAGGAAATGGTCAATGAGCTCTAATTTGTCTACTCATGAGAGCGGACGGACTTTTCAGTCTTCCAACTGTCTTGGGTGTGCAATTGCTGGTAATTTTATGATGCCCTCGCAACCAGCAGTTGCCAATAAGAAATCCGTTATTTGGTTTTCTCCTCCGATTGAGTTTGAATACTTTGTCTTTTTTGTTGTAGCTTTAGCTGCTAATATTCTAAGCCATGCTTATGCATATTCATAATTATCAAGTGATAATTGTTCATTTGGTTCAATAGATATCAACAATGCCATTGCAGCGTTGTGTTACTGACTTGCTAGAAGTAGTATGCACTCAACTGCCTCATGGGTAATTGCCGTAGCTATTTATAGTCTTTGTGACTTCATATGTAAATGAGTTACTCTTTTGAACTTTTCTTTCAGGGTTATGTTTCTTTTTTCATTGTATCGGTTTTTCTTTGGGTTTTAGTTTTACTATTAGGTTGGTGCAAAAATAATGACGTTTTTTGACATTAAAAAAACGTCATTATTTTTGCACCAACCTAATAATTTTTGGATTTCCTTTCTGTTAGTTTTTTTTTTTTTTTTTTGTCTCCTAACGGGCTTTGTGTTAGATTTGCCAATACTTTGAGATTGCGTGTGTGTTCCTGTAAAATTAGTGCTTTTTCTTGTAAGTTGATCTCCAATGCTAGATAAAAATTTGTTATATGTGAAAAAGAATTGACATTAAAAGTTAACGCTTAACTCCTTGTTAATTTAACCTTCTTTTTAAAAGTTGTTTTTGCTCTCTATTTTTTTTTTTTAGAATGAAGCAATCTGAACTTTCTTTCCCACTTGAATAAATGTCATAGACAATACAAATATAATAACCCCATCCACATGTAAAAAAGGGTGAAAATAATTGAAGCATTATTAATAAAAAAGAAAAGGCCAACACTCAATAACATCAACTATGAACATGGCCAAAATATGCTGACCATGTTTGGTAAATAAAAACATTCTTATAACTCCGGATGCATCAGACAGTTATGTGCCATGTGTGATACACACTTAGGCGATTATGTATCTTTCAATACATGACTGACAAGGTAGATTTTTTCCTGCAGAAGGTTGCCATTTCTTTCTGCAGTAGACCAGTTGCCATTGAATGCCATGGAATCCAGTCTGTCCTGCTATTTACCCATAGCTGGGGGGAGAAGAAGAGATTCGTACCTTTCCCAAGTGTATTAGCACGTAAGTGAATGCAATGAATTCGAATAGAATTAGAACTTGGCTCTCCGATTCCTCAATCCGAGCCTCCAGATACATACATAGATAAATTCAGTTAAAAGTAAAAATAAAATAATCCTTGATAATGGAAAAAAGAATAGCTGAAAGCGCTTGAACATGCAAAACATTCAAACAAATTTCTACATAATTTATGTCCATAAAATAAAAAAAATTATAAGAACACAAATAAAATTAAATAAAAAACTTAACCACAGTACCTTGTCAATCATTCTAAATAAAACTTGTATAAAAAAAGTGATTGCTGCCAAAATATACAGGGCAGCTAGCCAATCCCTATTGCCGATGCTCGTTCAGGCACATTCGTGCTTGCTCAACACCCACAGAGCCCACCTGTGATTTATACTACAACAATGCTGAGCAGACCTTAGTTAGAGTTTCTGGGAGAGAGTGTGTTATCTAGCATGATCAACAATCTGAACAAGACAATCACGCTCAGGTTATTGCAGCTATCGATGACCCACATGAGTTCTGTCTACCCAGTTTCACTCACAGGGCTTAAGTCAATCCATGGTATGGTTTTTCAGGTATTTTCCAAAGTTGCCGCATAATGGGATCAACCTCGATCCAGGCTGATAGCATCAGGAAGTCGCCTTGCAAACAAATCAACCATGGTGAGATTTGAACCCGGGTCTCATGGTCAGAAAGCAGACGTTCTAACCACTTGACCACACACCCGTTCTAACCACTTGGCCACACACCCATTATATATATATATATATATATATATATATATATATATATATATATATATATATATATATATATATATATATATATACACACACACACACATGGTGTCCCATAAAATTTGACATCATTTTAAAAGCAATTATCTTGAAAACTACTAAGTCTAGCTCAATGAAATTGAACAGTTTAGGTGTTGAACATCATAAGTGTTCAATATGTGCACTGCCTGTGACACAGCACGTCGGTAGTTAAGATCTTGACAAACATGCTGATGATGATGGTCTACCAGATCCTTTAGCCCTGCATATGCAACCTTCCTCTTTAAATTTTTGGCAGTTGGTGAAGTTTTTCAAAATTTTGCATTGAAGGCAGGCTGCAGAGTTTTGGGTGACATTGTGCATGCATATTCCAAGACACAAAATGACTTCTCTTTGGGATTGAACAACATGGCTCAACCTGAAAACAACAAAAGTAAAGCATTAAATCTAAAATCTTGATCTGTTTCTATATGTTCTGTGAAAATTTGAGGTTATTTCAACAAAAGTTGCCAAAATTATTGGCCTGCAAAATGATGTCAAATTTTTCGGGACACCCTGTGTGTGTGTGTGTGTATATATATATATATATATAATGAGCAATTGAAACTTGCATGCATATATATTATTTTCAACATGAAATTCTGATCAGCCAAGCATGATAACTGATAAAACTATCAGGTCCACTCACGTTACACAAAGTCAAAAGAAAACTAAAGAGGTAATATGGAATAAGTTAACTTTATCGTCTCGTCAATGTGCTGGTAGCAGAAATATAAGAACACATTATATGTACTGTTGGTTGATAGGTTGGTAGGTATTTACAAACATTTACTAACTTCTGGTTGGTCTGACAAGACTGCATTTTATCGGGTGGGGGCACAGTAAATATTTGACTTGGTGCTTATTGGTAGTGTTTTACAAAAAAGAAATCTGCACAAGCCTGCAAGTATGAGGCACCAACTCTCTACTCTTTAGTAATGGTCAAACAGATTAGCTTATTAACCATTACCCAATGCTGATGTACCTTTTTTTATGTGCTAGTTTTTATATATTTCAACTTTTGGTACAGGCGCACAAGTATGTGGTACCCAATGAGGATCAAACTCATTACTCAGTAGAAATGATCTGCAGAAACATCTTGCTTAACATTATGTTAAAGCATGTTCTTTTACAAAATCTAGCTTAGTTTTGACACAAGGCCACAGATATAGAGCACTTTGTATTGTTGACCATGTTCACCAACATGTATTCAGTAGTAATGACCCTTGAGGTCAAGTCATTCACCATAGCGCTATAGTGGGATACCTTATTTAGTTTCTATAGTTAGTCTATACTCAGCACTTGAAGATTGCATTGGGCATGAAACTCCAATTCGAGCTACTAGTAAAGGATATGTATATTTATTAATATATACTTAATAGCTCTATTTACATCAAGCACTGTTTTATTAACTCTAGCACTATATGTGTGATATATAATGTACACACACACACACACACACACATACATACATACTCATTGCTGATTTTCAGTTTTGTCAATATTTTCCGGTTTTTGTCTTTTCAGCAAATTCTGAGCAATGAGCAACACACAAAGGGCCTCATCTTGAAGATCCAAGATTACTACTTCAGTGAACGTCTATACCTCATGTGCTGCTTGAAGTACATCATCAGTAATGGACAAGAAATGAGCCAACATCCTTATCAGGTGAGTGGTAATGGGAACAATATTATCTTTTGTCTGACTGCTGATGGTAATCCTTATAACCTTATAGTAAGTACCTCCAAAAGAAATAGAAAAAAAACTGATACCTAAAGTTTAAAATGAAATTTTTAAAATTAAAAATCTTTCTTGAAGCTTTTATTTTAGGTATAATTTCAAACTAATAGATTAAATTTGATATTTCCACTAAGTAAAATACTTAAAACTAATTTAAGAATTTCATTTGACTGGAAGGATTTTTTTTTTTTTTTTTTTTTTTTGCTAAAATAGCTGATTAACACCCTTTTTTAGTTATCTTTCATCAAAATGTAAATCTCTTTATTAGAAATCTACAAAAAATAAAATATACTTTACAGAAACTTTATTCGAGGAGTATTAACTGATTTAAAATATAATTAATCTGATTTGAAACAGATATTATTCATTTTAAGATTAAAATATCACAGAAATGCATTTTTTAACCCAACAGTAGATAATTTAACTTGTTGACACCCTGATGGAAGATTTAATGTTGTTCTGTGGAGATTTTATCTGTAAAACATAATTTTAAAAAAATGTTAATATGATTTTTATGCTCTCTTTAAAATTTAGGAAAATATTCTCTGTAACCTCATATTTTCTTTAATTTTAGAAATGTAGATTTTAAATTTGTTATAGTTATTGCTCTTATTTTTTGATAATGTCATGTATGGTTGCCCATACCTTCAAAAATTTTAGATGGTGGTAGAACAAGCAATACCATTTTTCTTCTTGCTGCTGATGGTAGTCCTTCTAATCTTATAGCTACCTAGTAATCTGCAACCAAGTTGTGCATCCCATTGACTACCAAAATTTCCACTGTAATGTTATTTTCATTTAATTAAGAAAATGAATCATTTGACAAAAAACAAAACTTTTTCCACTTTGTCATAGATCTTTCTAAAAGCATAAAAATGTATCAAAAATGGAAAATACCGAGATTAAATTGAGCATTATATTACAACTTTATTCAGTGGATCAAGGCAAAGGTCATCAAACGACTACTTGGCCTTTGCATAAATTAAGGATTCACTTGTTTTTTGAGTGTGTTGTAAATTGTTGATTTCAGTGTTCCATACTCCTATCAATAACTTTGCCAGTGCTTGCTTCACTTTCATGTTTAAAAATTACTTCCTGCTCAGTTTCTCTGGTACTTGATTTTCATGCATGTTTTTGTTGATCCATGATTTTCTTTTACAAAAAATATTGTGGAAAATATCATTTTTAATATAAAACATGAAAATTTGCAAATTAAGTTTAGAGCTCATGAAAAAAAAAAAAAAAAAAAGTGCAATATGGGAACTAAGTTGGTTTGGATGCTGCCAGCTACTTTAATATATGAGTAATCTAGCTTATTGTTCTAATTTCAGTTCATAATGAGTCAAATTTTCTTAAGAAAACCATTCATTATGATATTTATTTGATTACTATATATATATATATATAAAACATTTATTTGTTTACTATATATATATATATATATATATATATATATATATAGTGTAACCGGATATAAGAGAGTTGTCGGGACCGGAGAATCCAAAGAGATCTCAAAGAGGAAGTAATCCAGGTGGCTCATTGTTTAGAAGTATGCCCTAATTTGGGACCAGAGACACCATAACCATAAAGGTTCCATGACTATAACTTATTTCCCAGGTCACACTGTGTGTGTGTGTGTGTGTATGTATGTATATATATATATATATATATATATATATATATATATATATATATATATATATATATATATATATATATATATAATTTTAATTCCTCATACTCTTCCACCCTCCTTAGTAGCTCGGAATAACTCATATATAGGTTGTCCCTATTATGATGAGACCATTGTAGCTTCCTTTTAGTGTCTTAGTTTTTAAGGATATATATATATATATATATATATATAAAACAGTCATTTTGTGTTGATTAATTTTATTGATCAGCTTCTCCAAATTATGAATAACCCTTCTCAGATAAGGAGGAAAGAATAAATATGAAGCAAGATAAATGAAACCAGTTATAATTTAAGAGCCCACATCCTCAAATATATATATGTGTGTGTGTGTGTATATATATATATATATATATATATATATACACACACACACACACACACAAATATATTTTCTGGGGAAATAAGTTATAGTCATGGAACCTTTATGGTTATGGTTGTCTCTTTCTGAATGAATATTTGCTCTGGTATTACATTGAGCTCTCTGGATTACATCCTCTTTGGAATTATCCACACGGATTACCAAACCCTTCATTACTTTACTATATATATATATATATATATATATATATATATCAAATAACATATTGCCTATATCACAACACCTACTAGTTCTTTGAAAATGACCATAAGTCATAAAGCTTGGAACATATTTCTTCCAGACTGAATTTTGGACAATTTCTGACAGAATTTCCTCTTTATCTGAGAAGGATTATTTGTAATTTGGAAAAGTCGATCAATAAAATTAATCAAAACAAAATGCCTGTTGTCTTTGATAACATTTGCCTTAAAGAAAATTTGATGCCTAAATACACAAATATATGATGATGATGATGATAGACTCTCTTATCAGTTTCGACATATGAGGATCCAACAGCCTCATTCAATTTTTGTGTTTGTGTTGTATATGACACTTCAATCCTGTAAGTGTCCTGCATACAAGTCCACCTATTGTGCAACAGCGAGGATCTTGGGACATAGCAATAGGAATATTTGCTTACACTTCTATTCCCATCATAAAACCAAGATAAAATCCAAAATTATCATTGGATTCTATTTAAAAGCACTTAGAATTTTCATCCCTCAATATTTACATGAAGAGAAGAAATATATTGAAAATACATTCAAGAACAATAAATATCCTATTTCATATTCAATGTGAAACAAAAGGCTCATCAAATATTTCAAAATAGAAAAGCTGTCCTTCCTGACAAGCCCAATGAACAAAAAAAATATTATTCTATCCACTAACCCTATCACAACTATATCTGAAAAGGATTTATCTAAACTCGACATAAAATTTGTCACAACTATATCTAAAACAATCAAAGACTTAATCAATAGAAAACAAAGCAACAAGCCAAAACTTGAAGGAAGAATTTACTCTATCATCTGCAGGAATTGCCAGAATGAATACATTGGAGAAACCTCAAGAAGTTTAAGCAAAAGACTACATGAACACAAAAGGGACATTTTAAAAAACAACACACAAAATGCATTGTTTGTTCACCATAATGTAACTGACCACAATTTTGATATAGGGAATGCTACTTTGATTATAAGAGAAAATAATCTACTGAGACAAAAAAATTTTTTCATCACTGGTTCAACCATGGTAAATATGTGTCCAGGCTCTTACAATATATCACCATTCTCGGTAGATTTTCTCTTGTCACAATGTGGGATAGTCAGGGACAAAGGTGATGGAGCAAAAAAGAGTACAGATGAATTTGGCTAGATTGAAAAAATATTCTTTCAAAAATGTTGAAGCTACCAGTATCTCTCATTTCATGCATGTGTAGATGTGGCAACATCAACAAAGCCCAGTTGGATGAAATGCATTGCAAAAACTTTTTCCCAATTTATCATAATATTTTTCTAATATATATATATATATATATATATATATATATATATATATATATATATATATAGAGTGCGATGGATAAATTATCAGATAAATTATGCAACAATGAAAATAGCACTAACATCTTATTTTAACAGATATATTTACCAGAATTACACCAAAATATCTTTAAATATTAAAGATTAAATTTATTCAATAAAATCTCCGTTGGTTTCAAACATGGCCTCCAGACAACTTCAGTATCACCTGCAACACTTCTGGATGGTATCCATGTTTAAGTTGATGAATGCTACCATAATCTTTGCCTTCAGTTCATCTTTGGTGTTACAAACTCAACTCAATTCAACTGCGCCCCACACATAATCAAGAGTGTTGAATTCTGGGCAGTTAGATGGCCAGACATAGTCACAGAAATTGTCTGACAGCCATGATTGTATTCTCCTGCTTGTGTGACATGATGCAGAGACCTGTTGCTAGACATAGGGTTTTCCAGCAGCCACCCTCTTGACCCAGGGCAGCACTACCTTCTCAAGACACTTGACGTAGGTCTCCATGTTGAGCCTGAGACCCTTTGGGAAGATGAATGGAGGCATAATGTTGCGATCACTCAAAACACCTTCGTAATCACCATTAGACTCATCCAACTCTTTCCGAATCCTCTGCACTCTCATCAGATTGACACTCAAACACTCTAAAATGTTTGTATTGGAGTATGCTGTCTCCAAATTTTTGGCGGAGTGAATTATGTCATTTTTCTCATAGACGGTGCCCAACTGACCCTACTATACTGGGCAGTCAACAAAATCAAAAACAATGCACATACAGGAAATTAAAAATATAAAATGGCAGCAATTTACCCATCACACCCTCTCTGTGTGTTTGTGTGTATATATATTGTGTGTGCGTCAGATACTTTTCACATACATACATACATACACACAACTCTAATCTGAGGCAAAAGCGAAGGAGATCAACAGTTTTGATATCTGAAAGAATGCTCAGATGCAACATTTTTAATATAATTCTCTACTTTGAGTGGCCTCTAGGCCTTGTACAAGGTGAATCTTCAGTAAAAAAGAAAGAAAATATCAATGAATCTATAATAGATAAATACAGAAAAAATAAGATAAAAAACAAGGACTTTCCATCTTTGCCATTCAATCAGGTCCTCATTACCTTTATATTCCATTTGTAAGGAAGAAGTGTCACTCAGTTTCTTTCTCCAGAGCTATCACTTTGTGATACATACCCCAGAGTGGATTCTTTCCCAGTCACTACAGTCTTAACCTCTTTAAGTCTATGGTCAACCATAATCTCTCCTACATATCCTCACAATATACCCCTCTTAGCTCCTCCTTATACACACTTACAACAACCTCATTCATTATCTTTCTACCTTAAGTGGTTCTTGGGCCTTATATTGAGTGAAGAATAATATTTTTTTTCTAAAAAGATGTAATGTGAATTCATTTTTACTTGGATTTAATGTTATGGCGATACCATTGTCTGCATTTTCTGGAAATGCCAGGAAAATTCAGTTCACTTCATTTTTCAAAATACCAGCAATACATTTTTATAGTAAAAATACCTGCAATACATTTTTATAGTAAAAATACCTGCAATACATTTTTATAGTAAAAATACCTGCAATACATTTTTATAGTAAAAATACCAGCAGTACAAGTTTATAAATAAAAAAAAAAAATTATCAAAAATACATTTTATCTGTAGTTGAAGGCATACAATTACATTCAAAATATTTATATTAAGTTGAAGCCATAAAATTGTTTTCAAAATATTTAGATTTTGGCATTAAATAGCCCATAGTGGTTGATATGCTGCTAAATAGAATCAACCAATCAGAAGATTTCTGAAAGAGATCTTCAGGATATATAACCAAATTATCACAGAAAATGTAAGATAAGTATTGTCCTGTGATTTCAAAAGGGTAAAATATTAATTACAAAAATGATACAAGCATAAGTTGTTCACTTTTTCTTTTTCTTTTTTTCCTTTTTTTTTTTTTTTTTTAAATCATTTCATTCAATAAGGTAATAATGCCACTAAGATGCAATAGGTTACTGGGAGTGAAAAGTAAGGAGAAATGGCAAAAGGGCAGGGCTCAGGAAGACAGAAGATGGCAATTGGCATTGCATTTACATTTTTGAAGATTGGGAAGCAAGGAATCAGTAGAGAGTTCTATAGGCAAGAAAAGAAATTATTAGAATAGAACAGACAGTTGCATCTATAGCTAGTTAAACAGTAAAAAAATGTGAGACCCAGTTGCCAATCTAGTAGTAGGCTTAAATTCCTGCTGTTGAGGCACCAACGAGAAAAAGCTCATTAGAACAATCACCATGAAAATATTTATAGAAAAGACAGAGGGAAGCCATGTCATGTTGGTGATAAAGTGACTGAAGTCGAGATACCTGGTTAGGATTTGAATATATTACAAACCTTCTTTGGATTTGTTAACGAATATGTTTGTTTTTTTTTAAGTATTCCTTTAACTGTTAATTTTGCCAACATTTTTAATTTAATTTTTCTTTCTATATTTCTACCTCATTTTGTAATTTTCATTTTCTTTCCTTTTTTTCTTTTTTTATCATTGTTGTGGTTTCTGTGTGGGACAGACAAACAGATGTTTTAGTAATATTGTTTTTCTGTATAAAGTAAATATTTTTTTATTTTTTTTATCCTCAGGATGTCTACGAAGAGTTTCTTGTCTCTTTGCAAACAGATGACAAACTCATAAAAAGTGTAAGTAAAAACTATACTTTCATTGAATTTTTCAGAAAAGAATATGATTACATTAAAAAATATCAACTTTAATGTGAATAATATTTCATAGACTGTTTTTTATTGATTAGGATATTTTCGAACACACGCACATGCTATACGTATGGTTGTCTAGTGATTCACATTGAGAAATTGGAGAGCTCAGTTCATATTGCATTCACTTATGTATACTCTTGGGAAAGGTATGAATCCGTCTCTTCTCCCTCAAGCTATGGGTGAATAGCACAACAGACTTGATAGAGTTCAAAATGGTTTGAGTTCTTGTAGAGGATGACTTATTTTTCCCCTCTGCAGTTTTTTTCTGACCAATGCAACATTACAAGCCTCTTGTTATTTTCATGGCAATATTCAAATGATCTCCATTTTTTAGTTCCACCAGTTCAAGCATTTATATTTAGGACTTGCCATGCTACTTCCATAAAGTTGAATTTTCTCCATATTCCAATTGTAAGGAAGAAGTTCCACAGTTGTTTTTTTTCCCTAAAATACTACTATGGGGAACTGGCCCTTTTGTGCCTGCTTTCTCTTCAAGTCAAAGACCAATAACTTACCTAACCATTTTTTGTTCTCATAATCTTCAGTTCCTTCTACCTTTTCTTACATTCATATCACTTACCTCAGTCAGTAACCCTTTACCACAAGTGGCTCTTGAACCTTCTATCAGCTGAACTTTAGTATATGAAAACAAATAAAAAAAAATGATTTTGCTGTCAAACACATTCAGAAATATCTAAACTGTCAGCTGTATACAAACATTTTCCCAGACCAAGTGCTTAAAATGGCTTTGAACGAATAAAGTCTGTAGACTTTAGCAAAGACCATCCTTCTTTGAGCCTTGTGGACTGGTGCTACAGAATCATAAAGGATTGTACGAGACAACAGAAACTACGTCACTTGAGGACTTTCAACAACAGCAACAACTAAAATTGATAGCACATGTAATTCTAAGAGAAAATAACATAATGAAGATGTTGGCATTGCACAGTATTTCAAAATGAAAGGTTAGAGCCCCCATCAATTCTTGAAAAAGGAATAACAGTAAACTTGAAAAACCTATTTTTTAAAAAAGAATTGTTTTAATCGAAAGATTTTATAAATTACAGCCAAAAGTAATATTGTCTGCTTGGTCAGTGAATACCAAATGTTTTCTTATAAGGAAACAGCTAATATTACCATTAGCATTAGAGTTCAAGAAAACAGATATAGCACTTAGTATTTAGTATTCTTCCCAGGGTGATGAGATATGGCACAAAACCAGTTTAAAGTAGGGAACCCAAGTACATGCCGATGGGCCAAGGCCAAAAATGGCCCAATCTCTGCAACCAATATCACACTGAAATTGGTAATCCACCAACCTTCCGTCTTTGGTGCAGTAAGAGTGGTACTGCCACTGGGTTGGAATCCCTGGGGCTAAACGTCCCTCATTTATCTGTTGTGTTGTGTTTGAAAAGAGAAACACAGTTGAGGGATAGAATGCAGTTTATCCACCTGAATGCCGATTGTATTTACTTGTCACTTCACGCTGGCAAGATGTGACACAAGGTCAATTTAATATGTGTAGCTTGAGAACGTGCACCCAGACTAGGTCCAAAAATAGCCCAGCTGCAGCAACTGTCAGTTGTGCCAACATTGGTATTACTACCAATTCCCAATCTTTAGTGCAACGTGGAAGGTACTGCTACAGACAACTGATACCCAGAAACCAGGCACCTCTCAATATTTTTTTCAGTTCCACTCTGCCCAAAGACAAAAACACAACTGAGTTATGCTCTGTTCGAAGGCAGAAACACAATTGAGAGATAAACGAAGACAGATACTACACTTTGATCCTAATGGCCAGGGAGAGCAGGAAAGTTTAACTTTTTTGGCACTAGCTCCTCAGCCAATGAATGCCAAATGTTTTCATGAAGGGAAACTGCTAATATTACCATATGTGACACTGTTAAACTTTCAACAGGTTCCTGTTGACTAAGCAACCAAATTACTGTGTTTTTTTTACTCTTATCATGTCTGCAAATTTTGACCAGGCATTTTTACTTTAAGAAAAATAATAAGAACATTGTAATAACAATATTCAAGAAAGCAAATAGTGCTGGTGTAACAGCCATTGTTATATTAGCTGAAGTAGATAAACACAACTTGCTGTGCTGAAGTTTATAACCTTTGCTTTATTAAAGAACAGACAACCCTTCCTTATTTCAGATTTAACAAATTTCAACACTAGGTTTCAGCACCTCCATTTCCTACATTGGCCATTTAAAAAGCAAATACTTAGGCATAAATGCTAGTTGATTGCTATATTAATTTGTTCTCCAGCTGATTCTACAGTAGTACTTGGTGACATCTACTTAGTTGGTCATGTCTTTAATCTTGTGTCCTTTGATCATGCTTACCATGATCTTTGTTTATACACGCCATAGAGTTAACCACCTTCAATTTTTTTGTTTTGATGATGTTGTAAAAAAGCATTGAAGCATGAATAAAATTAATCATACTTTCTGGCCAGTTAAATATTAATTACTTAAAAGTATGTTTATAAAAGTTATTGTTTTGTTTTGATGAATGAGACGCAAGCATAAATTTACAGACACTTCATTATAAACTTATACCGGTGATTCTCATTCTATTTTGCCCAATGCATCCTTTTCACCATAAGTCAGGACCAGTGGTTCTCATTCTATTTTGCCCAATGCACCCTTTTCGCCATAAGTCAGGACCAGTGGTTCTCATTCTATTTTGCCCAATGCACCCTTTTCACCATAAGTCAGGACCAGTGGTTCTCATTCTATTTTGCCCAATGCACCCTTTTCGCCATAAGTCAGGACCAGTGGTTCTCATTCTATTTTGCCCAATGCACCCTTTTCGCCATAAGTCAGGACCAGTGGTTCTCATTCTATTTTGCCCAATGCACCCTTTTCGTCATAAGTCAGGACCAGTGGTTCTCATTCTATTTAGCCCAATGCACCCTTTTCGCCATAAGTCAGGACCAGTGGTTCTCATTCTATTTTGCCCAATGCACCCTTTTTGCCATAAGTCAGGACCAGTGGTTCTCATTCTATTTTGCCCAATGCACCCTTTTCGCCATAAGTCAGGACCAGTGGTTCTCATTCTATTTTGCCCAATGCACCCTTTTCGCCATAAGTCAGGACCAGTGGTTCTCATTCTATTTTGCCCAATGCACCCTTTTCACCATAAGTCAGGACCAGTGGTTCTCATTCTATTTTGCCCAATGCACCCTTTTCGCCATAAGTCAGGACCAGTGGTTCTCATTCTATTTTGCCCAATGCACCCTTTTCGCCATAAGTCAGGACCAGTGGTTCTCATTCTATTTTGCCCAATGCACCCTTTTCGCCATAAGTCAGGACCAGTGGTTCTCATTCTATTTTGCCCAATGCACCCTTTTCACCATAAGTCAGGACCAGTGGTTCTCATTCTATTTTGCCCAATGCACCCTTTTCGCCATAAGTCAGGACCAGTGGTTCTCATTCTATTTTGCCCAATGCACCCTTTTCGCCATAAGTCAGGACCAGTGGTTCTCATTCTATTTTGCCCAATGCACCCTTTTCGCCATAAGTCACGACGTCATTCCTTCCCTTTCCAAGATTGTCAGACTCATTTGTGCATTCCAAATAATATTGCATATATTATTGAAAATCTTCATTCTTTTCCCTATTAGTATGTATACATTTATATGGATTATTTTTGTAGGGGCAAAAAACACAAGAGCTAGCAGAAATAAAACCCAGCGTGACCTCTTAATTTCATGGACTGATGCACATTACTAGTTGTTCCGCCTTGGGGAGCTCGAAAGTTAACATTTTGAGTCTAACACTCTGTGGCCCCAATTCCCCCCAACCCCAAAAAAACCCCTAGAGCATATTCCACACTGGTTAAGAACCCTTGCCATAGATGTTGATGTGCTGATAAACAAAAACAACCAACGAAGTTTCAATAAAAATGTTTTTATTTTATCTGAAACTGATTAACGGAATATTCTAATAATGTCTGCTACAATTTGAACGTAATTTGTTGATTTTACTGAATTTTAATTTTATATAGATTTTTTTAAAGTTTTTCTTCACACACACTAGGAATAAAGTTGATAAACAAAAGCAGAAATTATTTATGACTCAACGTAATAAATACTAGTCAAACATTAAAAATAATGTCTGACAATTTCTTTGTCAGAAACTAAATTGATCAGCTTGTTCTTCTTTTTTTTTTTTTTTTTTTTTTCAATCACCGGAAAAGCAAGCTAAATTCAAATTAGTCTAATTTGTTACTTTCAATTTCACACAAATACCCAGCCAAACAAACGGCAAGAAATTTATCAAACCTGAATGATTTTTATGGCTAAAACCATTATTATCTTAAAAAAATAAAATAAAACTATGTACAAAATATTTAGATTTCAGCATGAAATAACCCATAGAGCAACCTGTTTTGCCTGTATACATTTATATGGATAATTTTTGTAGTGGCAAAAAATACAAGCACTAGCAGAAAGAAAACCCAGCATGACCTCTCAGTTGTGTGGACCAATGCACATTGCAGGTTGTGCTACCTGGGGAGGCTCAAAAGTTAGTATTTTGAGTCTACCAATCTGTGGCCCCATTTTTCCCCCCAAACCCTGAAATTCCGCCACTGGTTGAGTGCCTTATACAATTACATATTGTTATGTTGACCTATCTACATTAAAATGAACTTTTCCTCCTTCATAAATACTAACCTGCGAGACTTCCTAAGGAGGCAGTTGGGATGCAGTGTAACCTGACAGTTCAGACGGACACTTCTATCTGATGACTAATAACACTCTTATTTTGTATATATGTTCTGTTATTTCAATACACTTGTTCAACCTACCTTCTTCTTTTCATGTTTTTCTTTCTGGCCCCTAACAGGCACAACACATATGACCAGTAAACAAATATAACATTAAAAAAGAGAAGTAATATTTGCATTGCTCGCAATTCATAATCCAGCATATTTAATAACTAAATGGTTAAAACTCATTTTAAGCATGGTTCTGGTTATTGAATACCTTCCTTTTTGTTACTCCCCTGATGTTTCAGTCCATTTATTATATGGCCTTCTTCACCTGGAAAGGGAATAGTCTCTATTTTTCTAAGAGTGCATATGGAGAAAAATAAGCTTTTCTCTCTTCTCTTGTGGATTCTACATCTTAAGAAGTCTATAAAATGAATTGATTGAAACACTGTGTTCAGAATAAAAGTAATTTCACCTATTACCTGATTCACACTTGTTCCCCATCTTTTGAACAGGAGTAGAGGTTTATCCCTTGTTTCCTGTTTAGAATTGGGTTTCTTGTTCCTTCTGCTAAAGTTTTCTTATTCTCTTTCACTCTCAGTAGTCCCTTGTGTCTTAGTAACATTATTGCCTTGCTTGGGGTGAAACGTTTTTAAAGAAAAAGAAAATCAATAGTCTAAACAAATTCTATAATGATAATGACTTTCCTAGTAAATACAGAATGTATTTTTCTATGCATGAAGAAAGCTGTACATACTGTAAGAACAAAAGCAACAAAAATCTGAGTAGTTGATACCATTCTTTGAATGTGACTAACTTATCTTAAAATTACAGGTAGTATCTTTGTAAACCTGGAGAAGGCTGTTAAATTCATTGATAAAACATTGTAGCAACAACAAGAACTACAAAAAGAAATGGTTTAATAATCTAATTGAACTGTCAGTGGGGTTTACAATATGCTGACTGTATCTACTACCCAGGAGTAAGACCCCTCTCCAAAACGAGTCACATTTCAGGTGGATATTTGGAAATTTGTGTACAAAAACTTCCAATGATAGTCTAGTGTAACAAACCAGGCTTTTTGGACTTAATTGTAAAACCGAACTCTTTTAGACTTGATTGTAAAACTGGTCCCTTTTAGACTTGATTGTAAAACCGGACCCTTTTAGACTTGATTGTAAAACCGGACCCTTTTAGACTTGATTGTAAAACTGGTCCCTTTTAGGCTCATTTGTAGAACCGGACCCTTTTAGACTTGATTGTAAAACCAGACCCTTTTAGACTTGATTGTAAAACTGGTCCCTTTTAGGCTCATTTGTAGAACCGGACCCTTTTAGACTTGATTGTAAAACCAGACCCTTTTAGACTTGATTGTAAAACTGGTCCCTTTTAGGCTAAATTGTAAAACCAGACCCTTTTAGACTTGATTGTAAAACTGGTCCCTTTTAGGCTCATTTGTAAAACCAGACCCTTTTAGACTTGATTATAAAACTGATCCCTTTTAGGCTCAATTGTAAAACCAGTCCCTTTTAGACTTGTTTGTAAAACTGGACCCTTTTGAGCTCAATTGTTAAACCTTGGCATTTTTGAGTGGATTGTAAATCCTGGTCATTTTTGACTGAATTGTAAATTTGAATATATGTCTACCTTTTCAACCAGTGTGAAATCAAACATATGTCAATATTTTTTACTTTAGTGTAAACATAGACCTTTGTCTGCTATCTTGATTCTAATGTCCATTTAAACCTGTTTACCTTTTTAAGTCATAAAACTGAACCTATGTCTATTGATTAAATCATTGTTTAATTTTTGTCCTCTAAAACTTGTATGGAACATTAACTCTCAGAACAAGGACCAATACGTCATTAAGAAACCTGACCACCTATCAATAGTGTAAACAACTCCTGGAATAATAATTACTCTTCTGAAAATTCATCTTCTATGTGATGTAACTCTTCAAGATGTGGCCGATCCTGACTCAAATTCCTGTCCTTTGAAAAAAAAATTTTTTTTTTTTGGTAGCTATATGTTCTAATCCCTATCCTTGCCAACCATTTACACAAGCTTGTTAACTTGGTTACGCTCTCCTTCTTGCCTTTTAATATCCTGTGAGTATCAAATATTCCAAGCCCTCTCTCGTCATGTGTCCTAGAAATTTCAAATCTCTGATTCAAAGTGTCCCTTTTGTTTCCATTTTCCCTAAAACTTTGTCATTGCTTGCATGTTTAATCCATGGCATTCTCATCATCCTTCTGTAGAACCATATGTTGCTTCAAGTTTCTTTTTCATCTCTGAGGAGATTGTCCAGCATTCACTACCAAGAGGACCAATATTGTGACAGTTTAGTACACTTTTTGTTTTTAATTAAATTTTCCTGTTACTTAAATTTTAACTTTTGGAAGGAACTTTTGTCAATGTATCTTTGGATTTTGGTGCTGCATGTTTCCATCCCCTGTCAAAACACTTCTTGAATATTTAATTTTTTTTTTTTTTATTTGCTTGATTTTGGTGTTTCCAGTTTGTAGCTTGCATCTTGGTCTACTCTTTCTGATTATATCTATAACATCAATTGAAACACTGTAAGAAGCAAAAAAAATTAAATTACTTTTATTTTTTTTATTTTTTTACAATAATATTCACCCTGTACAAGGCTCAAGAGCCACTAGAGGTAGAGGGTAACAGAGTAAGGGGCACCAGCCCCAAGCAAGATGATGATGCCATGAAAATGCAAGGGGCCACCATAAATGAAAGAGAAGGAAAAGACTTTAGAAGGAATTGGAAACCCTATCCTAAAGAGGATAAATCTCTACTCCTTTTCAAAAACCACGGAGAAGTGTGAACCAGACAATAAGCAATCCTATCTACTCCTAAAAAAAAAAAACAAGTAAATAAAGTTTCAGTTTCATGCAGAGATGTTACATGTGTAGATTTGGGAGTTTTTTTGGGTTTTTTTTTTAAGCATTTCACCCAAAAAGCAGGAAGCCACTAGCATGCAAGTGGTTATAGAGGATTTGGAGCGAGAGCAGATGGGAATGATAGAGGAAAGGATGAGGAGAAGGATAGTGGACAGATCAAGGCAACTGGAGATGTCGATTGACATTACATTTGAATAGTTGGAGATTATAGCTATCAGGGAAACAGGAATAACGAAGGGAGTTCCACAGGCGAGAGGTGTGAGATAGGAAGCTATTGGAGTAGAAGAGGCGGCTACATTTAACAGTTTCAACACTGAAAGGGTGAGAGTTGGATGCCAGCCTCATAGGACACTTGAATTCTGGGAACCAGTGAAAGCAGCTCATCGGAGCAATTACCATGAAAGTATTCATAAAAAAGACAGAGAGAGGTGACAGCACGTCTGAGAGAGCGACTGCCGACGAGATGCCATATCAGGGCTAATCATATTGCATATCTGTCTCTGAATCTTATCAAGAACCCCGAGGCAAACAGAAGGGGCTCCAGACCATATATGGCATCAATACTCCATGGAAGGGCAAATGGTTGAATAAGATTTTAGAAAGAACCAGAGTCGTCTTCAACAAGTCTGGGAAGAATGATTGTTTACCAGAAAAATAAGTAGTTCAAACCCAGTTTTCAAAATGTTAAATATAAAAGCAAGCTTACTTGTAATCTTCGGTATATGTAAGCTTTTATTAAAATCTGATGTTTTCAGTCTGTCATGACAATTTTAAATGGCCTTGACAAAATGACAAATGGACATATATTGCCTTTTATTTACATTGGACATTTTGGGTGTATGTCTCAGACAGGATTTAAAACGTCTCTTACAGACTTAAAAGTAGATTTTGTTTTATCAGATTTGATTCTAATGCAATGCAGATGTCTTTCCATCTGCCACCAGGTGGCACTGGTGTTAATATTTTCTGCGAATGTCTGTAGAGAGGAGGAAAAGGAGAGAGATTAAAAGGGGTGAAAAAGAGCAGGGAAGGCGCCTCAAAGAAATGGGATGAATGAACAGTGATGGAGAGAAATAACGAAAAGATAGGACAAAGAAGGAGTTTGTCAGTGGGATGGGGGGAAGGTGTGGTGGGGTAAGATAAGAAGAAGAAGAAGAAGAATCTTGTTTTTGTTGACATTGGATTTATGCTTCTCTAGGATGAGGAGAATCACATTTTCTTAAACATTGATTTCTGGAGTGCATGTTCATCTTTCTCTTTGCTGCTTCTTAAACAGAACCCCCAGCACCTGTTTGGGGTGGGGCGGATGTGGAGTCAGGTTTATGCTTTTTAAAAAAGTCACTGATATTTTAGATCTTTCTAGACATGTAAAATGAGATGCTAAAAAAAGTTTTAAAGGCAATAGAATCAATGAATTAATAAACTGCCTTGTTCATATATATATATATATATATATATATATATATATATATATATGTGAGAGACAGTGTGGACATAGGAATCAATACTGTATGGTGACAGTCAATTTCATGCTTTAATGCATTCTTCAGATCAAATGCCTCTATTCCTTTGGTGTACTCTACTTTTAGACTGCTGGAAGATTCAGAGAAGTAGTGGGAATAAATAAATGAAATATACAAATGAATAAAATGGTCTGTCTGTCTCCCTCTCTTATATATATATATATATATATATATATATATATATATCAAATACTTAAAAGGTTAATAGTCAAAGTTGAATCAGACCAGGAAACAGTAGTATTAAAACATGCTCAATATACGTGTGAAAAAAAGGAAATAATAGAAATAGTATATAGACATTTTAACTTAAAAAATCAGTAGATCATTTAAATCTACTACCTTGGTTTGTTTCAACCATACATTAGTCTCAGCATTTTTTATCAATTGACCTACCAATGCTTTATTTTTAAAAGTGTGTGTATGTATGTATGTATATATATATATATATATATATATATATATATATATGATTCATGAATTTATAAATTAATTGCACCTTTATTGAAATTAAAATGACTGATCCAAGTGCAACTTTCAGATAATAAGTGCGACATTACTGTAATTATTGAACAATATAGTTCATGCCCCTTTGACGGAAAATCTACCAGTAAAAAAAAATTCTCTTATTGCTATATTTGTACAAAAACACACAACCTTAAAATTTAAATTCAAACTCAGCATTGCGATTGCACGTTCCAAAACAATAACACATTTCTCATAGCATTTTTTCGGATTATATCTCTATTTTTGTTGTTCTCTTATTAACGGGAAGTAAAAACAAGAACAAAATCTATTTCCATACCTGAGGATGTCTGTAGGAACAGACGAAAGCTTGTAAAAATAAAATGACCTTATGCAACTGAAATTTATAAATGAGGATCATATCATTCATGTCCAGGTTGGGGGTTTATGTATCTTATTTGAATTGTTTGCGATGATGGATTCTCGCCAATTAAATCATTAACCTCTGTATTTGATTTTTGTATGAATGATTCATGAATTTTTATATATATATATATATATAAAGATTTCTCCGAATTAACCTGTAGAAAAAGACAATAAGAAAACTGTTGTTTTAGCTGACACATTTCATCCAATGTGTACTTTTCAAGGTAAAAAACAAAATTAATTTATTGAAACAGAGTTTGTATAAGCAACAAACCAAATGTTGTTAGCAACATAAAGTAATTGACATAATTTTTTAGTTGACCAGATGAATATACAATAGCATTTCTAAATTCTTCTAGTTGCTAACAACATTTTGCTTTTTGCCTTGAAAATGTCCACACGAACAAAACACATCAGCTAAAACAACAGATTTCCTATTGTCTTTTCCTTTAGATATATATATATATATATATATATATATATATATATTATATATAGTCTGGTGTTTATGAACATAAATAACCCTAAACATAAGAACTGGAAAAGACTAATTTCATCCTCCTTCCATTTCACTTAATATTCTCAGATCAGGGAGAAAGGGATTGTCCATGGTCAAGAATTAATGCAAGCCTTACTCATAAAATAGGGTTACTATATGTCTAATTTAAATGCATCTACAAAATCTTTTCTCAACAGCTGGTAAACCATGAAAAGGTTTGCTTTAAAATTTGACCATTAAATTCAACTTGCATCCAAAGTTTAACAAAATATCAACTCATTATGAATATCTTGTGACTCTGTCTCAACCATTAGAACCTGGTAACCAATCAACAATGAACTCCCTATACCAACTTAACTGGAAAAACCCTCTCATGCAGTGACTCAGTCTACAATGGGATGCTTTTGGATGATTTTCTGTACTGTGTGACTTTTGCAATCAATGTCCAGAGATTTTTGGCAACATTTCTCATTACCCATATCTGTTCCTAATTGAAAAATTAGGAATTTCAAATCAAGTATAGGATAAATTTTTAAGGAGACCATAATAAAACAGATGATGGTCATCCTGAAAGTCAAAGGAATACTAGGATAAGTGTGAGAGGTTTCTAGGGTAGGAGGATAAATGCATTATTTACTGAGATTAGCTGTAATATATTAAATAGTTGTATACAGAGCACATAGATTTTACTAACTATTATTTGTAAGTAGATATCTTTGTATCCTTTTAATCAACTAATGCTTGCCATAAAATCTAGTATCAATTATAAAAATTAAAATAAAAATCAAATGTTGATTATTGGATCCTGAATAAAACAGATCAAGTGTTCCAGGAAGTGGAACTTTTCAAATAAACCTGTCTGAATTTCTGAGATGAAGAGTTATCATTATTTACATTTGAACTATTGTCCTCATCTTTGTTGTGGTTACAATATTTCAGCCATTGTACTCTCCAGCTTTCATCAGTTGTATATTGATCTCAGTAACCTACAGAGAAGTCCAAACTGAACCCTATGGGGGTGCAGAATTGTTCCACTGCTCATGTGTAGGGATACCTTGTCTCGTTCTTATTCTTAGTACTGCTTGCTTACAGGACAATAGCTTAGTAGATTAAATCATTTGTTCATGAATTTAGTGACATACTAATTGTAAGTTCAAACCTTGAGATGGGCAGTGTGTACTTGGACTCTGTAGAAAACAGTCAAAAATAATGGTGTATACTGAGAAAGATGCTGGAAACTTGTTACTCAATATCATTTGATAAACACTCCACATTTATTGTAAACAATAAAAATGCATTAATAGTAATAATAAAAATAGTAAAGGATACTGAGAAAGGTGCTGGAGACTTGCTGTCACCCTATCTCCAATGATAACCATAAAACACTTGGTGTGAACATGAAAATGCATGAAATAGCCTCATAATGAAGTGAAAAGATCAGTAAATGCTTCTGCTATTGCAAGATTAATACTAGGAATAAAAAGAAGACATGTTTCGATATTATTAATAATAATAATATAGTCAGGTGCTACTGTAATGATAAATAATTATTACAAAAACATCAGTGATGAGCTGTGAGAAAACAGTAGAGATAAGTTCTTGATGAAGCAGATAATAATATGTGAAATGCAGGGACATGTCCAAATGATAATGTTAATAATCATAAAAATTAAGGAAAAAATATGCTTCTTTAATAATAATAATGTGATGTCTCTAAAATAATATTGGGGAAAAAGATAGGGAAATACTCCAATGATAATCATAAGGAAAGGATAGAGACATGCCTATGATTGTAATTGTAAGAAGAAAAACATGTATTATTTTTGTTGTATACCCATCCATGTTTGAAATAGATGTTGGTACACAGGCCGAAGACTGATAGACATAATACAAACTACTTAAATTATTTACGTTATTCGGACTCTTATCCTCATTTTCATTGCCATATTAACAATATTTTGGCCATTGTACGCTCCAGCCTTCTTCAGATGATTGGAATTTCAAACCAAACCCTTTATTTTGTCCACCAGGGTAGATTGTTCTAGTTCCACGTGCCATGCCTCTTCCGGGTATCTTAGTTATTTCCCTTTAACTCAACTCTCCAAGTTTTAGTTCACCACAGCTGTGGCCTGGTATTGAACTTACAACTCTTTGGGTTTAGTCACTGGAGGATAACTTTGAATAATGTAAATAATGATAATACCTCATCTTAGAGATATAGACAGAAAATACAGACTGTTTAAAATAAAAAAAAGGGCCACCTATTTTCAAACAAAAGTATTCACTAAAAATAACATCTGAAGTAATAAAAATGTCAGATTAAAAAGAAATCCATTAATTCTTCAGAAATATATATATATATATATATATATATATATATATATGGTGTATCATAAATACTTTTACAAACATTGGGGATGGATTCCTAACGCCAAAACAAGGTAAAATGTCCATATAAATCTATGTCAAAAAAGGCCATCTTTGTACCTAATCACAACAACTCATAAATGCTTAAAATGTAATATCCCCCACTTGCTTCTACACATGCATGCACCTGGCAGATCCTTTCAAATACTCTCAACGTAACAACTACCTGGGGTACATGGCAACAGCCCCCAAAAAACTGGGATAGGCGGGTACAAGAGGAGGAGGACAACAACACTCGGAAAACATTCTGCCTGCCTTATGTGAAGAGGTTATCAGAGAAAATACAAAGGATCTGCGGTACATATAACATCAGGACAACCTTCAAAAGTAGATATCTCTCCCGAGTAAGACCCCCCGCCCCCATAGAGGAGAACATGACTAAAGACTGTGTGTACGCTATCCCATGCAGCTGCGAAAAGAAATATAAAGGGGAGACAAGCCACCCCCTTAAGGTAAGGCTTCAAGAACACCAGAAAGCTGTAACACGAGGGGAAGGGGAAGAATCAGGCGTGGCTGACCATATATGGAGAGAAAAGGGAGATCACTGCCCTCTGTGGGATCAGACAAAGAACACCATTGGAAAATTTGTAAACTTAATGAATCAGCACATATGCTCGGCTACAAAATTCTCCTGAGCCGACCAAGCATAGAAATGAATACAATATGGGAACCAGTAATAAGGAGTGCCAGAGAAAAGCAATAATAACAACAAAAATTGCAATATGGTAAAAAACGGTTACTGAAAACAATAAATTTTTTAATACCCAGAAATTCATACACAGATGTCCTCAAGGCACAGTGGATAAAGGCGTCAGATCCAGTGACAGGACCCAAAGAGTGTGAGTTCAATACCTGGTTAAGGCAGGTGAGAACTTTGAGAGGGGAATTAACAGGAGATAACTAATAACTGACATCCATTAGACATGGCACGTGGGACTAGAAGAGTCAGTGAGCGAAATAAAGGGTTCAGTTCGACATTCCAACCACCTGAAGAAGGCTGGAGCATACATAAATATGGTGACAAAGATGAGGACAATAGTCAGAATAATGTAAATAGTGTACATAATACCTCACCTCAGAAATATAGACAGATACTGAAGGATCGGATAAATATGGCAAGAAAGATGAGGACAATAGTCCGAATAATGTAAATAGTGTACATAATACCTCATCTCTGAAATATAGACAGATACTGTTGTCAAATGGTTTCACAAGCTCCCATTACATGTTGATGAAGCTTTTCTGCATTATTAATGTCTGCAGTATAAACCAATTGTTTTAGGTAGACCTACAGATAAAAATCTAGGTTTAGGTGGACCCACAGATAAAAATCAAAAGGATTGAAGTCTGGGAAATATGAAGTCCTCCCCTACCTATCCATCTTTCATGGTAGATATCAGCCAGTGCATTGCAAACAATGTGACTAAAATGTGCTGGAGCCCCCATCATGCATGAACCACATGCATCTTCATATTAGCAGGGGTACATCTTCTAGCAGGTCTGGAAGTGTGTTCAAAATAAAGTCCCTGTAGTCAGCTCCTGTAAGATGTGCTAGGAGACCATATAGACCTACCAGACAGTCATCTACAATTCCAGCTCCCACATTAATCATAAACTGATGTTAGTGTCTAGCCTGTATTGTACCATGGGGATTGTGATCCACCCACAAATGTTGGTTGTGTAAATTTGTTATTCCATTTCTTCCAAATGTTGCCTCATCCATAAACAAGACTCAGGAGAAATAAACAATGGATCAGCAGTTTGGATATTAAACCATTGGCAAAAATTTTACCATGGTGAGTAATCAGAGGGCAAAAGACCCTGCACACATTGCAAATGATATAGATACAGTAACTGCTCTTGAAGTAGCCTCCATGTGGTACTATGAGATGAATGACATGCATGGGGCATTTGACATGTGCTGATACCTAGATCATCTTCGACAGCCTGTTTAATGTGTCTTTTGTGGTTAGGTGAAAGTGTAGATCTTAGTCTTCCTCGATCCATAGTTTGTGGGGCCACAGATCCTGTCTCAGCAACACGACAATAAACAGCAGCAAAGGTTGGATGACTCTGCTGCCTTCATCCTGGAATCGCAATCTGATACAGCCATGCAGCCTTGTTTCCATTACCATTTGCACAGTAAAAATTATATCTGCCTGCTCACAATATGAATATGCTGCCATTATTAAATGGAACACTTGTCAGTTAACTCACTACTACACACGTTAATCATTGAAGACAGAATAGCCGCAAATATACACAAATGACAAATGTAACTTAGTCTAAACTTGATAACTCAAAAATGAAGGATTTGCAGACATGCGTTTGGATGAACTTGTATTCTTTGTTTTGGTGTGAGGAAAGTTTGTGTTGTAACTTAGAAAAGGTTACTGAATAAGAATAACCAAAAGGAAGTTCAGAAATGGAACAGTAATATTTATAACATTAACAACATGCAAGGTTTGCCAGTGGTGCTAGTGGTGAATCCCCCAGACAGTATATTTATGAGGATTGGGACATAACCATTATAGTCCATAGCTATGGTATAACAGTTTGTAAAAGTATTTTTGATAATCCTTATGTGTGTGCGTATATAATCATTTATTTGAAAATTATAACATAAAAATGTTATATAATCACTACAAAAATAGCCATTTTGTTTCAACACTTCTGGTGATGGTGTTGAATTTCTTATATACCTTTTATTTATATGTATGTATGTATGTATGATAAAATAAAACATGATGTGGACATGCTCTTAAGATAATGTTGAAAAGAAAACAAAAAAATTCGACATGTTCCTGATGATTATGAAGACTGAGAAGGTAGATACTCTAATAACAAAAAGAAAATGCATAAAGATAGGAAGATGCTAAAGCAATTATATAAAAATATTGTGTGAGAATTCATATTAATAATGAGCCAAATCCCCATCTTACAAACATTTCTCCTAATAATTTAAAATTAATTCAGCACACGATATTTCATTTTAGATTTTTGTTGATTGCCTTATTCGGTTTCTGGTGTTCAATACTGTGCATCTAAAAAATGGTGGGTGCTTTTATCACAGTCACCATCGCTTCAGTCGCTCAGTGAGTTGGTCCGAGTTCAGTCTGAAGTCGGACGACTGGCTGACCAGTTGAACTCTCTGTCTTCGGGCTGGGAGGAACCTGAAAGAGGCTACGCCAAAGGGCGGATTCTCTTTCGGGGAGGTAAACCGACCCTGAGCCCATTTATACGGGTACAATGGGCATATTTTTGGCCGACCCCACGGGCTCAGAGATCCCACGTTAAACCGGCCTTGTAATAAATACCGTCACCATCATTTCTTAGTCTTTTGGCTAAGATCAAAGTGTAGTATCTGTTCTTATCAACTTAATCTGATTCTCTCTCTCTCTCTCCACTTCTATCTTCCCTTTCTTTCTTTCATTTTCTCACTGAAACATATTAGTGTCTTTTTCTCTCATTCAAAATGGAATAGTCCATTATTTATTAGGCATTGACAGGGTGTAACAGTCATGCAAACTAGCAAAGAGAGGAACAATCACAATTATAATAGGATAATAAACAAAAAAGACATATCTCAATATTACTATTATTATGAATAATAATGTGTAAAATGCAGAGTATTATTATTAATAGGAATAATAATAATAATGTGTAAAATGCAGAGTATTATTATTAATAGTAATAATAATAATAATGTGTAAAATGCCCAAATTATGATGTTAATAATCATAAAAATTAGGAAGAAATATGGTTATTTGATAATAATGATGATGATGAGAAAATAGATAAGGAAATGCTCCAATGATGATAATGAGAAAAAGATGTAAACATGTCCATAATGGTAATTGTAAGAAGAAAAAAACGTATATAATGATAATAAAATAAAAACTGATGGGGACATTAAAATGATGATGAAAAAGAATTTAAATGAACATACCATTGATGATGATGATGATAACAGTTAAGGTAGTTACACCAATAATAATAATAATAATAATAATAGAGGCTAAAGGAATTATAAGATATTGTGTGTGAAATCAGATTATTATTAATAATAATCGTTAAGTTCTATTCTATGGACAATATTTGTTACCCCCACATAGTGATTGATTTTACATCCCCCTGGTTATAAAAACTAATGCCTTGTTGGATTAACCTGTCTCCCCTGCTGGTCCAGATCGGTTCAGCCCAAGTAGCTCGATTTAAACTAGTTGTTTTTCTCTAGATGGAAGGATCACTTTCAGTTGCCTAGTGAATTCTTGTTGATAAGACATGCCTCAATATTATTATTATTAATAATAATATGATGGTCAGATACTACTATAACTATTAATATTAATTAGGTAAACATTGATGATGGTCCATGTGAAAAAGCTACAGATTAGCTAATTACAACAACAATAATAATAATAATGATGTAGGAAATTGCCAGGGACATGCTCAGATGATGAGTTTAATAATTTTAAAAACTGAAAAAATATGCTTCTTTGATAAATATGGTAGATAGCTCTAAAATAAGGTTGAGAAAAGATTAAGAAATACTCCAATGATAATTGTGAGAGAGAGAAAAAAATATATATATATAAGATGAGGGTAAAATTAAAAAAATAAATACTGTGGAGTAATGGATAGCAGCTCGGATTGTGGAATTGGAAAGCCAGGTTCGAATTCCAGTCAAATCCATTACATTCACTTACATACTAGTACCCTTGGGAAAGGTATGAATCCTTTTCTTCTCCCCTCAACTATGGGTAAATAGCAGGACAGACTGGGTCCTATAGCCTTGGATGGCAACCTACTGTGAGAAAAAATCTGCTTCATCAGTCATGTATCAAAAGATACATGATTGCCTAAGCATGTATCACGCATGGCACATAACTGACTGCGGTGGACATATGCCTTTTACTGATGCTAAGGTAGATACCCCTCCCCTAAGAAAAAATATTCAAAAGTGCAGCTCATTAATAAAAACAAATAAATTCAGATTGTTATTCCGAAGATAAATTTATCTTTCTCATGTCAGAAAGGGGGGGGGGGTGAATGACATGATTGACCCTTGTGTTGGTGGGACCCATTATCAAGGCAGGGCATTTGGAGAATAATCCTCCTGTTTGTTCATGAAAAGAAATACTGTTTTTTTTTTTTTGTTGTTTTTTTTTTTTTAATTTACCGGGGGGGGGGGGTAAATTAAATCCTATCTATTTGTACTTTACTTGGGAGAGAGACTTTCTTTTCCTTTCTGTTTTCCTCTTTTATGCCAATAGCCAGTCTCTGTTTTATCAACCTCAGTCTATGTGGGGGGGGAAAAAAATTTAAAAAAAATAGTCACTGACCTTTGACCACCACTTCCAAAATTTATCTAAATGGAGCAGTGTACTTGCCTGATCTTTCTCAGGCTGTTGATTTACATCCTGCTGTAGAGTAGAACCCAACAGAAGCTTGCCCTGCCCACCCCACCATCCACCTAGCCCAAGAGTTAAGGAGTATGTCAGAGACCCTACAAAACATGCTCGTTTGTTACCTCATCCCAGGAAACATCTCATACTTTGTGCATCTAGCCCTGAGCAGAAAAAATAGAAAATACTTCTAGTCTGAATTTATTTATGTCTATCTGATACCTCTTATATTTGAAACCGTTTCAAAAGTGAAATAAACGCAAGAATTTATTTTTATATATATATATATATATATATATATATATATATATATATATATATATATATATATATATAAAAATGGGACAATCTTATAAACTAAAGTATTGTTGTTAAAAATTTTTATTATTATAATTTAATTAGTTTTTATATTATTTTAGTTTAGGATTACTTTATGCATTATATATTTTAATTAATAGAAGGTATATAATTTAACTGTTTTCTTTTGATTTGTTAACATTTTTATACTTTCCCAGGCTAGTATACATGACTATGAAAATGTTAAATAAATAAGAATATATATATATATATATATATATATATATATATATATATATATATATATATGTATGTATCATTGTGCAGCTATGCAGAAAATAGAAAAGAACACGTTGGGTGCATAATCCGGGGTTCCTTAGTATTTTTGTTTTTATTTTTAAGAAGACAGTGCTACATACAGAAGTAGAGCTTATATTATAATAATATTTTTTGTTTAAAAATATGATTCCTTCGCTACATAAGAGTTCTCATGTTTCAAAAACGAGAGCCGAAATCATCCAAATAATTATTAAAATTAACTCCCTGACCACTTTACGAAGGAAAATAGCCTAGCCACTCCCACAATAACAAATTCTGTAACAGACCATGCCTAAAAATACACGTAAACCGAGAGATAGCTTATTCCTAAAATTTCACTTGAAGATGAAACGGGACTAAACACCACAATCCAACTTAATTTTAATAATTATTTGGATGATTTCGGCTCTCGTTTTTGAAACATGAGAACTCTTATGCAGCGAAGGAATCATATTTTTAAACAAAAAATATTATTATAATATATATATATATATATATATATATATATATATATATATAATGTTATTAAGCTTATCAGAAGTTATGAAAAGAATTTACATAAAATAGACAACACTTGTCTATATTATTTAATGAAACATGTATGAATATATATATGAAGAAATATAGTCTAAAGGTGTGCTATATTTATGGGATAAAGTGCTCAATATCAGAGAGCGTGTGTAAATATAAAAGTGAACATAGAATGTTCACTTTTTTATATATATATATATATATATATATATATATATAAAATATACAGGGTGCGATGGGTAAATTGTCGCCATTTTATATTTCAATTTCACACATGTGCATTCTTTTTGATTTTGTCAATTGTACAATATAGTAGGGTCAGAAGGAGCACACCATGATCCAATTCACTCCACCAGAAATTTGAAAACAGCATGTGCTGTATTGCTTAGGATTCCCACCCTGAAGCTCCAATATGAACATTTCCGAGTGTTTAGATCTCAATCTCTGGATAGTGGATTCAGAAAAAGTTGTATGATATATCCAGTCAACATCATGGTGTTTGGAGTGATCACTAGTGAAGGTGATGTTATGCCTGCATTCAACTTCCCATAGTGCCTCAGACTCCACATGTCGCCCTATATCAAGTTCCTTGAGGAGGTAGTGCTGCCCTGGGTCAAGTGGGTGGCTGTAGGAAGACCCAATGTCTCGCAACAGGACTCTGCACTATGCCAAACAAACAGGAGAAGCCAGTCATGGCTGTCAGATAATTTCTGCAACCATATCATCTCTTATATCTGGCCACCTAACTCCCCATACTGCAACCACATTGATTATTATGTGTGGGACACAGTTGAGTAAGTGACCAAAAAAAACTCCTTGTAATGCCGAAGATGAACTGAAGGCAAGGATTATGGTAGCATTCACCTTAACTTAAACAAGGAGGCCATCCAGAAGAGTTGCAGGAGACGCCAAAGTTATCTGGGGGGACATGGTTGAAGCCAATGGCAATTTTATTGAATAAATTTATTCTTTAGTATTGATGTTTGGTGTAATTTGGTAAATATATCTGTTAAAATGAATTGTTAGTGTTATTTTCATTTTTGCACAATTTAGATGACAGATTATCTATCGCACCCTGTATGTGTATATATATATATATATATTTTTCAAATACTTTGTTCTCAGTTTTATGCAGTTTCAGTTTATTTTTTATGAAAAAAATGTCAATTTTCATCTGTTTCCATCAGGTTTTGCATTTTTCTGCTACTGTGTTCTAATATGGACAAAATGACAATTCAAATGTATGAAAACAAGAAAATTAACAAAAATTAATTAAACTGAGTTCATCAGTGTTTTTTATCAAACATTGACTGCAGTTTTCGAAATTCTCCAAACACTTGTCTGAGACAAAATATTAGAATGGGTTTGCTCAGATAATTGAAAAATATTTGGCTTAGTTAAGTTTTTTTGCTTTATTTCATGTCTGGATAATCTATAAGTACTATATTACAAAACCAAAAAATTGTAACAAATAGAAACTTTAAACTTTAACAGCAGTACTTGATAAGTCATTCTCTCTTCAGCAATAACAAAATAACAAAAAGAGTTGAATTGTCACATAAAGAAAAAATATTTAACAGTGTCTCTTCTTAAATTTATCAGTGCTATCTTGGCTAAATCATATACTTTGGCAAGAGATATATTCATCGATGTAGATTGACGATCTTAAAGCCATTTCTACAATCTGCTAAATGGTCAAAGGAGTTGTATATTTTCTATTAATGCCAGGAGTTATTGTACACAAGCCTAGATAAAAGTCATTATTTTGAATGCTGATTTTCAAAGCAGGCAGGACGTTTCAACTAGGAAGATTTATCTAAAATTATCTTCAGTCTTTAAACAGCAAGAACTTCTTCATTGACCCTTTCTTTGCAGCTGCTATTTGGAAAATCTTTCTTTTGTTCTCTCCAGAGCAGTGCTTCCCAAATGGTGTGGTGGGCCTTATAGGCAATCAAAGATTTAAAAACAGTTTCAAAAAATTCATATGCCAAAAATAAATATGATTTGAGAATTAAAGATATTATTATTGATTACTTTTAATTGCATGCATGAGTCTCATTATAAATATTTTTGAATAATTATTGACCAATTTTATGATTGTGACCTTTTTTTTTTTTTTTTTTTTTTTTGCATTATAGTAACTAGGGTCCACAAATTGGAAGAGAAAGTTATCAATGATTATGTTCTGATTTTGAATCCACGATTATCTTACTTTAACTGTCTCTTTGTTTTTTGGGTTTTTTTTATTTTAAATGTATTTTTATCACATAAAATTTGTTGAGGTGTGAGCAAATTTTAATTCTGGCCCAGAAAGAAACAAGTTTGGAAACCACTGCTCTAGAGGTTACTGCCATCATTTCATCCACAAAACACATGTCCAGTATGTGGTGAGGACAACAGACCTCTGGACACATTGCAGCACCTATCCTGAATTGAAGCCAGGGTCATCTTTAAACAAGAAGGATTAGCCCTCAACATATTTCTTTGAACAGAACAAATGGAAATTTCATGGTGCATCTGTACAATTCTCATAAATTCTTGAACTTGTAGAGTAATTGCAGCTCAGATTGAGGAATCGGAGACTTTGAGATTCATTGGTTGAACTATATTTATGTTTTGTGCCAGGTTAGCTTAGAAGATATTCTTATGTTTGTTTCTAATTTTGTTTTGTTTTTTTTCTCCTCTCACAGCTGGAAGACCAGTATAATGCTCTTTGTGATGCAGACATACCAACTTGGGAAACCCATGGAACATTAATGGTGAGTAGAATTGATTTTGCAAAATAAGAAAATATCTAAAATTGCTTTACATAAAATGCTGTCATTCTTTATATGGTCTTTGCATAAAAATTTATTCTATTATGATATAAATTTTTATGTTTCTGTTATGTTATAAATGTTATCCTTACTCTTCTCCTGCAAATGCTATTGCCCTCACTCTTCTCCCGCAAATGCTATTGCCCTCACTCTTCTCCCGCAAATGCCATCGCCCTCACTCTTCCCCCACAAATACCATCGCCTTCACTCTTCCCTCGCAGATGCCATCACCCTCACTCTTCCCCTGCAAATGCCATCACCCTCACTCTTCCCCTGCAAATGCCATCACCCTCACTCTTCTCCCGTGGATGCCATCGTCCTTACTCTCCTTCTGCAAATGCCACCATCCTTACCCATCTACTGTTAATACTGTCATACTTTCTCTTATGTTATAAATGTTATCATTCTTACTCTTATTCTCTTAATACTGAATAATACAAGAATAGAAATAAAAATATAACGTGTTGAGAATTAAAGTTGTGTCATGAAAGATGAACTCATTCTGAATTCATAATGAAAAGACTTCATCAAATAAAACAACAACAATAAGAAAACTTAGTTCTTAATTAATGATGTTTACAATTGGATGAACTTTGTTAATGCATTGTTTTTGTTTTTTTTTTTTCAAATTGAGTTTATTTTTATTCTTTTCTTTTTAAATATTTTTGACAGAATAAGAAACATTCAATTGTATGGGCAATACAAAACCTTAAAGAACAGGTAAGTCATTCAGTCTTTTTCTTCTTAACATTTGTGACTTGATTCCGAAGATTAAGGTACAAATATTTATTATTTTGAACCCTGCACTTTGAGTTAACATTTCAAATTTTGTACACACATTTGTTTCCAGATCCACCCTCTCTCGGAGTAGTAGCACCTGTTGGGTTGTCAGCTGTGGGCAAATAGTGAACCTTCAAACAAAAATCAGCTGTACATTTTTATAGTAAAATTACCAGCAATACATTTTATGGTCAACAAAATATATATATAAAAAAATACCATTATTGTGAAAGTATAAAATATAATTTTATACTTTCAGATTAAAGGCATTTTTGTACAAAATATCTATAGTTGAAAGCATAAAATGCCATACAAAATATTTAGATTTTGGCATTAAATAACCCATAGAGGTTGATATGCTGCCAAACAAAATCAAAGAACCATCAAGAAAAAGTTTTTCATTATTCCATATAATATCCTGCGATTTCTTAAAGAAATCAAACTGTATTCCAAAATATAACTTCAGTAAAAGTACATGAAACACACATATCACCCCGTCTAGTAATCATATCCACACAAATATGTATATGCACAAAAGCTGAATATCATCTACCATGTAGTCAATTGTGAAAGCAGAATAACGCATCATATTTTTATTACTTCAAAGTTCCCAAGGAAATAAAATTTCAGCATTAAATGACCCATGAGGTGTTGATATGCTTTCATACAAACACACACACACACACACACACTGTATAAAACCAGCAAATTTCCACAATATAGTACACTATATAATTATATGCATATAACATTGCAGTGTACTGTAAATTTTTCATTATATATAAGATTATATAAGACCTATATAATATAAAAACAGACTCCAGAATGTTCACTCTGTGTGTGTGTGTGTGTATATATATATATATATAGATAGATAGATATAAACTTCCAATTGTAGGGTTATTGTTATAACACTCATCTGTACTTGGTATAATGTAATTCGTTAAAGTACTCTCTATGCATAATGCTTAGGCTATTGCTATAATGCTTGTATAGTTAGTATGAAGACTGACTCTTATCCGACTACTCCTGACCTCATAACATGGAATTCTTTATATTATTGGATGAATTCATAGTCTCACCAGGGGTGTACTCTTTACTTCACATTAATATATAATATATAGAGTAATAATATAATATGGTAATCCATATGGAATTTCCAGGAGAATATAGATCCAGAGAGAGCCTTAAGTCAAGAGACAGAACAAAATTATTATTAATTAAAGGATATCACACACTTAAAACCCTATAGTCCAAAATTATTATTAATTAAAGAATATCAAACACTTAAAATCCCTATGGAATTTTAAATGTTTGATATTCTTTAATTAATAATAAATATATATATATATATATATGAAGAAATATACACTTAAGGTGTGTTATATTTATGGGATAAAGTGCTCAATATCAGAGCTAGAGCATATGAAAATATAAAAGTGAACATAGAAGTCAATACTTAAAGGCGACAGTCTGTTTCATGCTAGACACAATCGTCAGGAACACTCATGGCCTGACGATTGTGTCTAGCATGAAACAGCCTGTTGCCTCTAACTGTTGACTTCAATCTTCACTTTTATATATATATATACACACACACACACACACACACACACACATATATATATATACATATACAAATGTAATGAGAACAAAAAAAATATAAATTCAAATATTCATAGCATTAATTTAAAATAGGACTCAATACCAAGAGTAGAGCAATAGTTACCATCTTTGTTCCTCACCTGCCAAGATACGTCTGCATCGAAACAAAAATAGTCATGAGTACTTGTTTTTCAGTATGTAACATCTTTATAATATTTATGTGTGTGTGTATATATATATATATATATATATATATATATATTAAATCAAATTTCAAGTGGGCAGTGACCGACCACAGCTGCCAGTTTCATATGTTTTTGCACAATCATCAGGCGACTGGTATTAGGTTGGTGCAAAAATAATGACGTAATAATGTCGTTTTTTGACTTTAAAAAATATGTCAAAAAACGACATTATTACGTCATTATTTTTGCACCAACCTAATAACTTTAGTTTGTGAAAATAGGAATCCTTATACCCACAGGCTAGTCCAAGATGGTAAGCCAAGCAAACTCACCAGGGAGACACTAACCTATCCTGCCAAGATCAAAATACCTGAGAATAAAAAGAAAGAAAAAAAAAAAAAACACCATAAATGGTTTTCCAGGGCAAAAAAATGTGGTCAATGTCATGGGGAACAACATCACTGCTGTAGATAAGCTTACTGCTTCAAGCAAAAAAAGTGCTCATCAATACCAGGCTACAAAAGTCACCCATGTCAGAGCATTTATAATTAGAAATAAGAATAAGCAGCTTCTATAAGAGTCTGCTTAAGATTGCACACAGGAAAAAAAGACTGCTTAATGCAATAGTAAATGGCAAAGCTTTAACATATTTTCAGGCAAATTTCACCTAGGCAATGACCGACAATGTTTCATATGCCTTCAGGCAATCATCAGACTTGTGTGTGTATGTGTATATATATATATATATATATATATATATATATATATATATATACTTTTAAGCATGTCTGTTTAAAAAATTTAGACATGTTTTTGCTTATTCTTTTAATAAGATCCTTTTGTAATCATGTATAAGCTTTGTTTCATGATTAAAGAGAGCAAGGAAGGTACCATGGTTGTATTTATTCATTTCATTTTTCCAAGTACTTTTGATATATTTACAGTATCATCTTCAGGGTTTTTCATTTTCATTTTTATAAAAAGTAAAAATATATATATATTCAGTATGAAACTTGCTCACTAATATACCTACCTATATTTACACATTTGGTTATATATATATATATATATATATATATATATATATATGTGTGTGTGTGTGTGTGTAATAAATGCTAATATCAGTGTGTCACTGTGTTGCACTTTTTTCGTGAGCAAATTAAAACATTCTGTGCTGTATCTGGACCTGCTGTCCTGAAATTTTGGATTCCCAGGTTTTCATTACTGCTATTGTTTTTGGATTCCACTATCTTAGCTTCTGATTAAATCAATTAAAGGGACACAACTCTCTGACTTTCAATAGCTCATGTTCAAATGAAAAAATTACTGTTTTCAAATTACAGTATTTCAAAATAAAATTGTCTATTTTTTCAACTTTACTCCTAGAGGTCGTAGCCCAACATATCACAACATGGAATCAGGCCGTCTACATGAGCAAATTAAAGACATTCTGGGATGGATTCGGACCCATAATTCTGAAATTCATTACTAGACTGTTTTCGATGATTTGATTTTTTTTTTTCTTTTTCTTATGTGATTTGAAGTGAAAATATTTGTTTTTATAGAAATTAGGACCTACGTACATCAAATTGTCTTTAAATTAAGTATCAACATAAGAACAATCATTGAACTTCCAAAAGGTAAGCTTAAATATTAATGCAATACTTAAATGCACCAATCTTTTGAGTTATTCTGTAGTTTATTGTTGCCTGTCACATCTACTCCTTCGTACCTATTGTGATGAAGGCCCAATCGATAGGGCAGCTTTTAAGCTAGTGTACATACATAATGCACTAGTTATACATAAAAATAAATTCAACCATAATTTTGATTTTAAAAATGCTACACTCATAAAAAAAAAGAAAATAACTCGCTCAGAAGGAAAATTCTAGAGAGTGCCGCCATAGACTATTACCCAAATATTAATCTACGCCCAGGCTTTTTCCCTATTTCACCTTTCTTAACAAAATTACTGCTCTCCCAAACAAACGTACACAACAATATCGTAAAATCAAAAGATAATGTTTGAATCCACCAACACAGCTATAATGACAATATTCTCCACCTGTGACAATAACTGACGTTATTTTCAGTTAACAATATGAAAATAGCGTTCTCTACATTCCTCCAGTTGCTAAGAACATTCTGTTTTTTATTATTATTAGTTACTTTCTTTAATTAAATTCATTTCGTATTTTGCTTTGAGAAAGTCCACATTGGATGAAATGCATCAGCAATAACTACAGTTTTCCTATTGTCATTTATATTTATAAATATTGTCTTTTCTACAGGTTAACTCTGAGAAATGTTCATATATATATATATATATATATATATATATATATATATATATAGTCATGTAACTGCTAATAATAACACACTTTTTAAAAAAACATTTTTTGACCAGTATTACATTTATTTTCATATCGGAATTTTACATGAAATTGAAAAATAACATCCATGCCTGAAGATAATACAAGTGGTATCAAAAGTACTTGCACTATGGACTGAACATCTAATCCATTCTACAGTTTTTAAAAATAAAGATTGCATCGTTTAGCAAGTGGTTAGTGAGTTAATGCTTTATTTAATCTGTTAGTGATTTTGCCATTAATTACATTAACTTTACTGATTTATTCTTTGTATGACTTCTTTACAATAGATGTGTGTATATATATATATATATATATATATATATATACATATATATATAGGTAGCTTTTATGAATATTTCATAGGATATGATGGACAAGGAATGTTTTGTAACCACAATGGATAATTCCTCTATGCATTTCATTCTCAAAAAAAGAAAAGTGGGGGTACTAGAGACACTGAAGAATAAGTTTACAAAATATTTCTTTGTTATGTTGGACAAAACATGCACATATATGGATACATACCATCTATACTTTTATATAAGCCAATTTCTTGTATAGTGTGATGCCTGAATTCTTTTTGCTTGAATTTTAGCCCCCCTCCAGACAAACTTTACTTGTGTATAATGCAACCGGTCACTGAAAATGCCTAATTTTTAACCTCTTCAAAAAAAATCCCTGTGTATTGTGGGACCCCACTATTTGAGGGGTTAAAAAAAATATGATCATAAAAACTCAACTATTCTTTTATATACAGTATACACACACACGCGCACATGTGTGTGTGTGTGATGCACATATAAACTGCCAGCTTAGATTTAATTCTAGATTTATGTATTTAATTTTATTTTTTTAAATTAAACAATTGGAAAAATAATGTTGGAAAAGGTCAAAGAAGATGTTTACTCTGAATTTATTTACAATTCATGTTCTTTAATGGTTTGTTAAAATGAACTGTTATGTATAAATTAAAGCTCTTATGATATAAAAGAAATAAAACATTAAATTTTACTTTAAAATAATTTCAATAAGAAGGATAATAATAATAATAATGAATAAAGATTTTTCAAAGATTTAGATTGCAAGATATTTTTTTAAGATATAGAAACCAGTAAAAAATTGGAAAATAAGGATCTTAGCTGGAATATGTCAAAAAATAAATACCAGAAAAAAACAGAAAAAAGCTTCATTTGTTTACAAAATTTCTACTTAAAGTTCTGAAATGTATTAAGATTAAAAAGGACACTGATGCAAATTTTAAATTTCTTTTCAGAAATGTTATTTTTTTTTTTTAAATCTAATCTTTGGAGATTATCCATAGAGAAGGAATTTATTATGAGTTTAACAGATTTCAAAGGTGCAGAAGAAGATAAGAATGATAATTTTCAGAAACTAAACAAAATATTAAGGAGCTGGAAAATAATCTTAGAAATAAAGAGTGCTCGACTGCTACTTAATGTCTAACTTCCAATATGACAACAAATGCCATATCTAGTTGAAACACTGGTTCCCATACAGTCACCAAAGTTAAGCAATGTTGAATTTTGTCATTACCCATATTATTGACTACTTGGGAATACCAGGTGCTGTAAGCTTGACTATGCAAATGGTGTAATGAATAAAGGCTTGGAAGTGTTAATTGAAGAACCAAGTTTCAATTCCAGTTGGGTTCATTATATTTATTTACATTCAAATACCCTTTTGAAAGGTATAAATACAGGCCTCCACCCAGCTACAGGTTAAGTAGCAAGACTTGTATCCCTAAATGATTATCTCAAAAAAAATAAAACTTGCAATCTAAAAAATATTTTCTGGCTTTAAATAACCTGCAAAGGGTTGATAAGCTATAGAATATGAATGACTCAATCAATCAATCTAAAAACAAATGCAGAACATTTTTGTCATGAAGAGACTTCAAGTGATATAAATAGGTCATCTAGACCAATTTTGGGAATACAGTGTAACCCAGATATAAGAGAGTTGTCGGGACCGGATGTGGAGTCTCTTATATCCGGGTTTCTCTTATATCAGGGTTTGGTCTATTTTGTTTAGGGGAGTATGGCTCTAATTTGGGACCAGAGAAAATCTCTCTTATATCCGGGTCACACTGTACCATGAACAATGAGGAATTTTTAAGGGAAACTAAAATGACCAAGAAACTATTGTTAACTTGGAAAAAGATTGCTGAAATCTTTCAGGCACATAATGAGGAAAGAAAGCTTAGAGAATTTAACTCTTGGAGAACATAATGAAGGCAAGGTACACAATAGGTTTCTCTGACAATTTTGAATAAATGGATAGACCAAGAAATACCAAAACCACAAAGGAGAAACAGTTTTTCTGTTGACACTGCTATTATTTTTAACTACCTTCACCCCTCTGCTATATTTATGATTTTCTAAAACAATGGTTAGAATTAGTATAAAACCTAAACATATGATGAAAATGAATTCATACATTTTTGCTTTTGAGAATTGACAACAAAAATATTAACAATAAAAAATAATTTTATATTTACAACTAATACACAATTAAAACTAATACAATATTTATCATTTACCAATTTATAAAGAGATAAATATGAAAGCAATTTTTTCTTCATAAATTTATAAACATTTGCTAAATTATTAAAATATGTGAACCAACTATAAGGAGATCCTTATGATTTACGATTTTATAAAGTTTGAATCAATTGGCAATTAGCCAATGTTTTGCCAACCATTTCAATAAACAATCTAATAAATAAATAATGTTTCTTGTTTTTGTTGTCAGTTCTCAAGAACAAAGAAAATGTATAAATTCACTTTTATCATATGTTCAGGATTTATTACAATTCTAATTATCACTTTTTAAAACAATAAACATTGCCGAGGAGTGAAGGTAGTTAAAATATTACTGGTGTCAATGGAAAAACTGTCCTTTGACAATCCATTTTTTTTTTTTTTAGTTTGTTCGGGGGAGTGGGGGGTCATGAAGGTTCAAATTTACCAATTCTTCTTTAACTGCAGAGTGCTATGTCATTTTAGGACAACCCTTTGGTCTTTTGCAGCATTGAGGTGTCTAGTTTAGAACAACTTTGGCTAGCCAACTGTCAAGTAGTCTCAGGATATAACCAGTGAACCATATGCACCTATCTGTCACCGTTACACAAAGGTTTCTAGAATTTGCACGTCTTAGCATACAATGTCTCAGAGAATATATCGGACAGCAGACAATATAAGTTTCATAATAATATAAGTCTTTGAAGCATAGCAGGTAATGTAAGTTTTGTGAAGACATATGTCCATAGAGGTGGGAGTGTAAGAATTTTCTTTATATGATTTTCTTTATATTAAAATGATCTGATTAAAAGTTCTGAAAGATCGATGATGAGTGGAAGCAAAAACATTCTTTAAAAACAAATAGTAAAGAATAAATGTCAAATTTTACAATATGTGGAAAGAAAAAGGTCACCACTGAGGAAAAAGTTTTTCTAAAATAGTATGGTATATTTGTAACATACCTACAGACGATAATGGGTACGTCCACATTCACATAAATACAGTAGTAAATACTGTATGTTGGTTGCAGTTGAAGATTCATCTATAGCTGTGCTGGTCAAACTCTCTGCCTGGAGGCAGAGAGGACCTCAGACAAGGCTATGTCAAAGGGCAGAGTCTCATCTCAGAAAACAGCTACCCAACCCCAAAGTAATTTTTGCATGCTCATGTATTATAGCTAATTTAATAATTACTACTCTCATCTAATATTGAGCACATTTTTAGCAGAAATTCTGTCAAAGTGTTATATGCGTAATATGGGGTCTACAGGGAATTTTTGGCCAAGCATATGGGCTCAGATACCCCACATTAAATTCAGCCTTGTGCCACATACCACCACGTGGAGCAATTGGTAGATATCCTGCAGTTGGAGATTCATCATGAAATTCACTTAACTCACTACTAGCAATTGACTACTACTTCTATGCACTACTGGCAAATCTTATATGTATTGTTCTTGTCCTAAGTATTGTTCATTATCAACCTTTGTTTGATTATTCTATTCAGTAACTTTTCCTTACTTACAACAGTTATATACTTAATCACAAAAAATCTGCTTATTTTAATACCATTTTCTAAAGGAAAAGGTATGAATCCATCTCTTTTCCCTCCAACTCAGCAGGGTAGACAGCTATTACTTGACACTGCTATTACTGTATACTTCCTTGACTCTCTTAGTAATGTTTATTATTTGAAAATGATTAGTCAATCAATCCACTCCAAAAGCCATTCCAGTACAATCAATATTCTTCTTCTACATGCCGTGTCCCTTCAAAATTATGGCAATCACAGCACTCCACAATTTCCTCTTAATAAATTTTGTCTTTTTATTATCTCTCCTAAACTCTGTTCTGCCATCCATTTACACCAGTTTGCTATATAGGTTATGCATTGTTTTCCTCTATCACTTTTGCCTTCAATCTGTCATGTGAGTATCAAATTTTCTAAGTCCTCTTTCCTCATTATGTGCCCTAGAAATTATCAACTATTTCATCCTGATATTGATTATAAGTGTCCTTTTTGTTTCCATTTTCTCTAAAACTTCATCATTGCTCAAAGGTTCAGCCCATTGTATTCTCAGCATCCTTCAATATTATGAATTAAAAATAAAACTATTCTTAGACAAAAATTAATAAAAATATTGGATGAGAAAAATTTAGTATATTAGTTTAAAAATCTTTGAATTGAAAACTGACAACAAAATGTTCTTGATTTGTCCTCTTGTGCAGTGATTTCAAAAACCTTTCCTTCCTTGTAGCACATTTTTGGTGTCAAAGAATTCCACGCCCACATAAGCACAAATAGAAATTCCATGTAGCAGGAAATCCATTTTATTTACAAAAGCAAAATGTAGTAGAAAATATAAATCCTGACTAATGACTCCACTGCTGTTGGTGTCTATCTGTCGGCTTGTCAAGTTGAACTTCCAGGCGTTGGTTCAGCATCAGATTTATGTCTTCTTTCTTTTCAATCTGCAATAAATTATCTATTTTTCTTGAGCTAATTCTAGGCTCAATTTATAAATTTCTCAGGCCTACTTGTGTGCCTAAGAGCCCCACTTTGAGAATCACTGCTCTAGTGTACCAAATACAACTGCTGGACTGATGAAAATATTTTCTTTGGTTCACTAAACACATCAAACTCCCCCCCCCCCCAGCAAGCAGGGTGCTGCTTTTTTGGTGCAATACACTTATTTTTAAAATACTCTCTTCTGCAACATGATCATCTTGTTCCAAGTTAATTAAACTTAAGTCAAAATTCAACGTGGAACATCTATTTGAACCTGCACCTTAAATTTATTAGTTTCAAAATGTCCACCCGCATTACTGTTCCTGGTTATTGCCAGATGCAAAAATATGATAGAAAACAGAAACTGATTTTTATTACAGTTTATTTTTTTTATTATTATTACATATTATCATATCATCCTGTTGAAAGCTAATATTTCTCTTCTATATTGGGTTCCAATATGTTTGACCATCTCAGTCATTATGAAGAACTGAAAGTTGTTAGTATGGTAAACAAGATTTTGTTTTCTGGCATTTTTGGAATGCTACATTTCAAATTGTAATTTTATCATATATCGTTTAAGCGACATCATGTATAAAAGTATTTCACAAAGTTTGACTCAACCAGAAAATGTATGTATCGAATCTCTTATGTCTGTTATTATTATTTTATATGCATATTAAATATATTATACACACTTTAAAATCCTGTCTCCTATGCTTAAAGATATCTCTAGGTAGGCTGTTTTTTTTTTCTTCATAATAACTGACTGGATCATTTCCAGACAGAGTGCCTCTGTGTGTGTGTATGGATATATATATATATATATATATATATATATATATATATATAAGCATGCACACATGCATACATACAATGGGCCAATGAGTGGAAGTTGGAAAAATACAAAGTTCTGTTATTCAAGGGTGTATTCTGATACGCCTGGAGCAGTATTATATTTCCTATTGAGTTTGGGTGTTATGCTTTCATACTTTATCTTAAAAATATATGTGATTCTGAGAAATAAACAACCAATATAGGAGATTTTTGCAGAAAGAAATATCTCAAAACTGCAGAAACTTTGTTCAGAATTTGGTTGCAGCCATGCCAGTGAAATGATTCAACCAGCCAAGTCTGGTGATATTGAATGGTATTACTGGGGCTTCTAGGGTTAATGGTAATGATGGTCCAGCTGAGAAGCCATACTAAATGTTTTCTTGAAAACATTACTGCAATGCTTTTTAGTAATTTGTATGTCTGATATATATATTTCACACAAATAAAAGTGTGAAGCTTAATATTATTAGACATATTAAAAACGAAGCAAATGATTTTGCTCCCGCTCTTCAGACTTCCACAGGAGATTTAACTTAAATTAAAATCACTAGAAAATGTTCAATGAAAAGAAAATGAACACAAGGAGCTAGAGACAAATAACAGTAAGCCCCAACAAACATTTGCACTGTTTACACTGGGAAAGCTTGCAGGACCCGATATAAAGTGCCTCCAGCACCTTGAGGTGAAATAGAGAGTGTGACTAGGACAGAACACTGAACCAGTCACAATTAAAATTAGCCGCACACCCTCTGTTATGTATTTCCTTTTCATTGAACATTTTCTAGTGTTTTTAATTTAAGTTAAATCTCCCGTGGAAGCCTGAAGAGTGGGAGCAAAACCGGTTGCTTCATTTTTAATATGTCTAGTAATATTAAGCTTCACACTTTTATTTCTGTGATTAAATTTTGTACCTACAAAAATAGCTTTTTATATATATATATATATATATATATATATATATATATATATATATATATATATATATATATATATATATATATAAAAAGAAAGAACAGTAAGATATATAATCCAGTGTTCTTATTGATATTTTTATTTTTACAAAATAGTGCTCAATGTAAATTTACAGAGCATTAATATTATAAATTAACTGATTTAAATTGTTTTTTTTTTTGCTACACAGTAATAATCATGTTTCAAAAATGGAAGCTAAAAGCTTCAAATTTAATTTTGTAATTAAATTAAAAACATTAGTTCCATTTCATCCTCAACTGTGTAGTGAAAAATCCATATCTGAAATCAATTAATTTATAATATATATATGTGTGTGTGTGTGTGTGTGAAAATCAAGAACAATTTTAGGAAAATATATGACAAAGTGGTAAAAACTTTTGGAGTGATGCATTTTGCCCTTTAGAACTTCATCAAATTAAGAGGATGTTTAAGTTGATGTGATTACATATATACATGAAGGAGAGTGGATGCTGAAATTTTTAATTTAATTTTTTCTTTTTATTAGTGTTCTAGCTGATTCCATTCAATTTCTTTTTCCTTTTGTTTGTGTCTTTATCTGTTTTCTTATCAAATATACCATATTGTGATAATAGATCTACCAAGAAAGGTGAAATCTTGTAAGAACTTGGATGTAAATTTACTGTGGATGATATAGCAATTAAAGCACTTACTATACATTTTGAGACAAATATATATATATATATATATATATATATAATATGCATGAAGTGGCAGCTATCTACTTGAGTATATAATCATTTCTGCACAGTACTAAGCATATGCTGCTGATACCTGCTCATGGTCTCTGCAAGGACTCCTAAAACCAGAAAGGCTTTCAACAAGTATGTGGATGTGCTGTTGGTATAATAGATAGCAGTTTGGAATTTGAAATCAGCTCTCTGATTTCAAATTCCAGTCAACTTAGTCAGATTCTTTAGTTTACTAATATCCTTGTGGAAGATATGAATCCATTTCCTCATACAGCTACAGGTGAAATAGTAGGACTTGTATGTGGTGTACAATATTGGTTAGCTTGCCAGTTGTCTGACACCCAAGTAGGTAGTGTAGCCAAAGCTAAGAACTGACTTGTGTCATTTCATGGAGAAATATATGGATGAATAAAGACGACTCATGCAAATGTATTGGACAGGTCCATTCTAGGAAAATGGACCAACCTAACTGGTGTATTAGGCGCTCTCCTATAAAACGAGGTAAAATCAGCTGGCTTGCTTTACAAGGAAACAGAAGGGCAACTCGAGGTGGTGTAATGGTTAGCAATCTTGACTTGCTGGAACAATTATGACTGAGTACTGAGTTCGATCCTCACTGGGTGCCCCATACTTTCGGCCTTGTGCTACATCTGAGCTACGCTTGGAATATCACTATTGATACTTACCTGGCACAGGGCTCGTCCCTAGGCTGGTGGTATCACGGCTAGGACTATCTTAGACCGGCTCCAGCCTGGACCAGCTAGGACAAGCCAAGACCAGCTATGACTAGCTTAGACCAGCTCTGACCAGCTTGGACAAGCTATGACCAACTAAGACCAGCTTGGACCAGCGGCCCGAGTGAAAACATTCGGGTCCCCCACATTAAAAACTGACCTTGTGTCACAACCTGACTCAGTGGGGGGTGGGGTCAAGTAAATATCTACAAGGAAACAGATGAAGGCAGCCATTGGCAGGTAAGTCACTTGACTTCTACATGTGGAAAAATCATTGTTATTCTAAAAAAAATTGCTAATGTAATATTAACTCATAAATTAAAAAAGTATATTATTTTTACAATCCATAATATGTTCTGGCTTTAAATAACCTGCAAAGGGTTGATAAGCTATAAATAAACAAGGTACAAATCAATTCTTCCTGTTGACAGTAACATTTATGTTCAATCTAATGTCACTGAACATCTTTTGTATGCCTTGCAAGACCAGGCATATTTTTAGATTGCTCATGTCCCAAGGTACAAGTCAAGTCTTCCTGTTAACAGTAACATTTATGTTCAATCTGATGTGCAGTGACATCAGATTGAAGTCTTAGTAGGCAATCCAAAATTAACAGTCAATCAAGTGAGGAGTGAATACAGTCTTAACATAGTGGTTTCATTTGATACAATATGCAGAATATTATGAATAAACAACTTGAATTGGCATATAGTGGCAAAAAGAAACAAAACAGCATTGACCAAAAACATTGGGATAAAAGATTGAAGTGTTCAAAAAAGCATCTAACATGGGATGTTGGAAAGTGGCAAAAAGTAATTTCTATTGATGAAGGAAAAATACAGTGGCATTCTAATGCAAGAGAAAATGTAAGGAGGCCAGTGGGAGAAAGAAACAATGCAAGATACACTACCAATAAAATTTGGTTGTGGACATGTAATGGGGTTGCAATAAAAGTGATGGTAAAAAAAAAACTTGCTATAAGTTGATGGAAACCTAAACAGTGAAAATTATATTAGTTTACTATGGTTTAATCTGCCTTACTACAAAAATGGATAAAATTTTCAGTATGAAACTTTGCCACACTTCATATACAACAAAAAGGTTTCTTGTGGATGAAGATGTTAAATTTTTGGCTAGCACAAAGACCTGATCTCAATATAATTGAACCATTGTGGTGGGAACAGAAGAAAATAGTGCTCCAACAAAAACCATGTAATATCAAAGAGCTTTTAAATTACTGCCAAGAAGAAAGAGTAAAGATTCCCAATGAGAAAATATCTTGCAATTATTCAAGCCAAATGCAGCAACACTAATTACTAAGTACATACTTATTGTATTTTCAGTAATAATAAGGATCACTTTTTGCAAAAAGTAAAACAAAAAAGTTTTAATTTAAAAAAAGAGCTGAAAGGTGAAATCTTTTGCTGGTGACCCTGTATTTTTTGCATGCCCTTTAATTTTTTTTTTTTTTTTCAGCATCATTATGCTTAAGATACTCTATCATCTGCCATACAACATAAAAAACAAAGATAAACATAATAAAAAGGCAGTAAATTTTTTTCTGGCTCTCAAAGATCATAAAATATACTGATAAAATCATGCTGTTCATCACTTTTGATTTTGGAGTAAAATTAACAAAAGTAATTTTTGCATGCTCATGTATTATAGCTAATTTAATTATTACTCTCATCTAATATTGAGCACATTTTTAGAAGAAATTCTGTCAAAATGTTATATGCATAATATAATTATATGTATGTTATTTGCTAGTATTAATAGCTAGCATTATTTCACAATCACATTTTTGATGGGTACTATGCAAATAGGAAAATAATAATCAATAAAAAAAATTCAAGCAAAATAGATTAAATTACATTATTGGATATTGATTTATTTTTTGTTTTGTCCATCAGACAAGCAAAGATTCAATAGATCACAGACTTACTTTTGTTTTTTTCCTTTTAAAATCTCCTGTCTCTTCACGTCAAACTTTTTCTGCTTTTTTTTTTCCTCACATTTCTCTCTCAGATTTTAATTTATCCAATTCTGACAAAATTATCTATAAATAAACAAAATTAATTGGAAGTAATTTTTATCTTTTCACCCACAGAAGAAAGAGGACTTTTAAAAGTTTGATGTAATTAACAGAAAATTTTACATTTTTTCCAGACTCTCACCATATTTAATTTTAATCAGAAAATCAGGTGAAAATCTGCTAAGAAAGTTGGCTCACTATGCTGATCTAGACAATTTTTCTTGCCATAATCTATCTTATAAGTCTACCATTTGTCCTTGCTTTGAATATTCTGCCACATATTTCTGTATATTTAGAGATTCTTGATGAAATCCAAAGAAGAATCTGCAATGTTATTAATCCTAACCTGGCATCTCAGTTTCAGTCCCTTTCCAACCACCTTAACATAGCTTCCCTCTGCCTTTTCTATAAATATTTTCATAATTGTTCTGATGAACTTTCCTCTATGGTATTTAGACTTTAGGAATTTAAATGCAGTACTAGATTGGCAGCAAGGTCTCATCATCTTACAGTTGAATTGGCTAGATGTAACTGTAAGTTCTATGCTAACAGCTTCTTCTTCTCACACTTCTTGCTTGTGGAACTCTCTTTTGGCTTCTTCCTTCCCAGTCAACTTTGATCTTGAAAAATTTAAATGCAATGTCAATCATTATCTTCCATCTTCTTAATTCTTATTCTTTTATTGTCTCCTCTCCTTAGTAGTAGTTTTTCTCAATTCTTCTAACATTTGATAATTTTTTGCATCCTTGTGACTTTATTGCCTTTCTTGGGATGAAATGATTAAAAAAAAAAAGAGAGAGAGAAAAGAAAGTAAATAATTGAAATCCATAAAAACCCAGTCAGTTGGATTTTAACCAGCTCATACTTTGGCTTTAGTCAAAGTGTTTTTATGTTAGCAACAGAATATCTATAAAAAATATTATGCATGGAGATACACAAACTGATGGCTATTTGCTGATTTTTGCATAGTCTGGTACAAGGTCACAATTCTGGGGCACCTAGTGAGGATCTATCTCACTATAGAAATAATAATCAATAAGAATTGCTTGTCATTCCATTTATCTCTGATGAGCATGCATTCACTAAGCTTTCTTTGGTCTGATACAAGGCCACCATTGTGGGCCACCCAGTGAGGATCTTTCTCACTATAGTCATAATAGTAGGAACTGCTTATAAACTATTATTTCATTCTTGGGCATCCTTTTATCTTACTTATTATAAAACGCAGATTGTGTGTGTGTGTGTCTGTACGTTTATATATTGGATCGGATTTCCTACATTTTTCAACCAATTTCAACAAAACTTCACAGGACTATGTAAAATTACCTTGCAGTGGTTCTGACCGCACCAAAAATTGGAAAAACACAATTGTTTTTGCACAAAATCAATTTGAAAACACGATTAAGAGGCATCGCGAAAATGAAAGGAGGATGACTCATATCGAGTTATACTTATTAATATCAAGTTTTTTTTTTATTTTTACATACAGAATGGTTTAAAAATTCCATTTACAAGACAATTGTTTATAATAAAATTCTATTCAATCGGTAGACTCATAACAATTGAAAGCAATGTTTTTGTTTGAGTATGGGTTTGACCAATTCGTAAAAAAAATAAAACTAATTAAGACATGCATGTCTGTCAACCTTAAGCAATAATCTTTGTCAATTTTATTTTTCAGTCTTTATGATGGTCGATACTTGATCTATCTCTTACTGTTATATCCTCGGGCAACGCCGGGCTCTACTGCTAGTCTCTGATAAGCAGGTATTCACTAAGCTTTCCTTATTCTGAAACAATACTGCCATCTTACTATAGTTGTAATGGTCAATAGGAATTACTTAAAAACCATTACTCTATGACAAAGCATTCATTTAGCTCTGATTAAAAGACACTTACTCAGTATGGCTAAAGGCCATTAGTATAGAGTACCCAGTGAAAATGAGACACTACAGTAGTAATAGTATGTGAAGATTACTGTTGGTTTGAATTTTAAAAGCAATGATTTCGTTTTCTTCTGGATTTTCTGTTTGATTTCTATTTTCTGTTCTTTTTTAACAAAAAAAATGTCATTTTGGCAAAAGTAAAAGATTTATAAAAATTTATAGAAATCAAAGCCCAAAATTAGAAAAACGTTTTATTTTTTAGCTTTTTTTTTTTTAGAATTCAATTTTCTTTTTTCTTTTTTTTTAATAGCATTCCAATCTTGAGTAACTTCAAACCAGATTCCTCCAATTTTCTAACTTGGCTACTGTCTGCTCAACTTAGATTTTTTTCAGTAAAATCCAGATATCCATTGATTTCATTCCCACATCATATTGTGATAAATATTTCTTGTTTTGAAATTTACTAAATATTTACATTTAAATTTAAATAAAATTTAATTGAAGTTAAAATTATAAAATTAAAATTTAATTTAAAATTTTTTTTAGACTGATTATGATTAAATTACAAAGAACCTTCATCATGACAGCAAATTTCTTTTCTTTTGGAAGTGGGGAGGACTGTCTTTTTTCAAAACAAACATATGCAGAGTAAATCTTTCTATTCTTCAGTTCTGCATAAAATTGTGTTCAAAATTTTGGATTTTGGCATTAAATAACCCATAGAGATATTGATATGTTGCTAAACAAAGCAAAACCAATCTTTTCTTCTGTTAGTTGCCCTATCAAGACTTAGCTCATGCTACTATTTTCCCATCCTGGGGATGACGATAAATTACATCCGCATCCTGGGTAAGATGATAAACTATGTCCAACGGTAAGGCCTCTGATCAGGAGGTTTCAAGAAGCATGGAACCACCTCTTAATTTTTGCTGTTCCCAGGTACACCCTGACCTGGGGTGATAGCACTTATTAGGGTCCCAGCTATGGGCAAATAGTTAACCCCTTATCTGTTGTCAAAACACTATGAAAGTGTAAAAAGGTTTTCATACCAGAAACACTTTGTAAAAAAAATTATTTCCAGCAATACATTTTTGAAAAACAAATATTACATTTTGGGATTAAAAAAAAGACATTACCGGCTATACATTAAAAAAAAAAAAAAAAAGAAAAGAAAAAGTATTACCACTGATACATATTTGAAAGAAAATTATTACCAGAAATAGATTTTTGAAGGAAAAAAATATTTACCAGAAATAGATTTTTGAAGAAAAAAAAACAAATTACCAGAAATAGATTTTTGAAGAAAAAAAAAATTTACCAGAAATATTAGGTTGGTGCAAAAATAATGACGTAATAATGTCGTTTTTGACATATGTTTTAACGTCAAAAAACGACATTATTACGTCATTATGTTTGCACCAACCTAATAGATTTTTGACGAAAAAAAACAAATTACCAGAAATAGATTTTTGAAGGAAAAAATATTACCAACAATAACAATTTTGTCGGCACTAAATAACCCATTGAGGTTGATATGCTGTAAAACAAACCAAACCACTATTTTTTCTGGTGTTGGATGAATTCAGGCCTTTTTAAAAGCTTCAGTGCAAAGTGAAAGTAACCACCTCAGCTACAAACTGAACTCAGTTTTTCTGTTCAGTTTTCCATAGCAATAAAAATTATGCTCCCTTCAAATCAACAATTTAGAAAGGATATTCATTTATTGACATGAATAAACTAATTCTGTTGCATTCATTTAAGTAATCAGGTGATTGTGTTTTTTTTGTTTTTTGTTTTTTTTTGGGTTTTTTTTTATGAACACAAACATTCTAGTATTGTTTAATCACCACCTATCAGACACTGAGTTTTTTCCTGTCACAATGAACAATTCCAATCTCAATGAGGCTCCATGCTTTGAACATCTGTTGGGTCTCAAGTTCACACACCTCCTCAAGTAGAACTCATATATACAATCTATTGCTAAAAATGCTAGAAAAATAATCAGCTTGTTTTATCACTCCAGAAAATTGTTCAGCCATGCTTTATATTTGCAAGAGTCAGATCCAATGAAAAATAGAATATTGGTACTTAATCTCCACCCTCTAGCTATTCTGGGACTCAGTTCACTCCAGACCTCAAGTGGAACTCATATATATGATCCATTGCTAAAGAGGCTGGGAAAACGGTCAGTTCCTTGAACCACTCCAGAAATTACCTGAATTCTTCTGGAATGCTTTATCTTTTCTGATTAGACCAAAAATAGAGTATCACTGCAATATTTGGGCTGGAGCTACACAATCCTCACTCTCCATCCTTGATTGGAGTTCAGTTTTGTAGGGGTTAACATATTTTCAACTCTACAGCCTGTTTCCCCATAGTTGCAATGTTGAAAGCTTATCACTACTCTATAGCTATTTCCATGGCAAATGTTCATGCTATCAATCCAAAAAGTACTTGACTCCTGTCATGCTTTATCTTTACAAGAGTCAGAGTAAACCAAAAATGCAGTATTGCTAACATATTTTGGCTGGAGCTGCACAATCCTCACTCTCCAACTTTGACAGAATTCAAAATTGTTTAGGTAGTCTTGTGATAAACACCTATTCTCCACTCTGCAGCCTTTTCCCCCATGGATGCAATGTTTGCAAGCCTTTAGCTACTCTATCGGTATTTCCATGGCATCCATTCTTTAGTTTCATCAGTTCAAACCTTTATAGGTAGGACACACCATGCCACTTCCATGGACTTGAATCACCCTTTTTTCCTCTCTGTTCAAAATGTGAGAAGAAAGTGCCATTCAGACAACTTTTTCCCAAGAAATATCCCTTTGTGGAACAGACTTGAACATAGGTGCTTCCTTGAACACTCCAATGTTGACCTCTTCAAGTCAAAGGTCAATCGCGTCCTGGGTATGACAATAAATTACATCCGCATCCAAGGTAAGACAATAAAAACTACATCCAACAGCAAGGTCTCTGATAAGGAGGCTTTGAGGAGCATAGAACCACCTGTTAATTGCTGGTGTTCCCAGGTCCACTCTGATCTGGGGTGGTAGCACTTGTTATGATCCCAGCTATGGGCAAATAGTTAACCCCGAAACTGAGGTAAAAAGTATTATAAAAGTGTAAAAATAGGATTTAATACCAGAAAAACTTTATAAAAATTATGATCAGAAATAAATTTTTGAAGAAAAAAAATATATTACCAGCTATACATTTTCGAGGAAAAAAATATTAGCAGAAATAGATTACTACCAGGAAAAAAAAAATGTTGTCGGCATTGAATGAGCCATTGAGGTTGATATGCCATAAAACAAGACAAACCAAACCAAAGATCAATCAGCATCTTCCTTCAAAATCTTAATGTTTTTACCTACCTTTTATCACATGTATCATTTAGCATTATCATTTTGACTATAACTCTCTATCATTTGGTTACTAAAAGAAGTAAAGCTTACTGAAATAACATTTTCTGTTGCCATTTAACACATCTCTCAGACCATTATCCTACAATTGTTTGTAAGTCATATGAATCAGAAGTAAAAACAAGTTTGAATTTCATCAATGGTTTAATTCTTTATTTCCAATTCATACTTACAGTTCTAGACCAACAGTCTGTGAGCTGTGACAAAAAGCAACAGAAATAAAATATTCAAAAATGATATGAAAAAAATTTTCAATATTTAACCTTCATGCCTGCAAAAAATCTGTGTCAAAAGAACAATTATTCTCTTGACATTGCTATTACTGTATACGCTTTTGACTCCTTCAGCAATGGTTGTTTTGTTCTTTTTATAAGCATTTCACCCCAAGTAAGGCAGGAGTGCCACTAGTACGCAAGAGGTTACAGAGAGTGAAAGTAAGAGAAAAAATTGGATATAGGGGGATTGAGGAAAGGATAAAAATAAGGACAGAAAAGGATAAAAAGAAGAACGGGGGTCAAGGCATCAGAAAATGTCGATTGACCTTACATTTAAATTTTTGAAGATTATACTTATCAGGGAAGCAAGTAGGTGGAAGGGAGTTCCACTGTTGGGAAGTGTAAGAAAAGAAGCTGTTGGAGTAGAAGAGGCAGTTACATTTAACTGTTTTGACTGTAAAAGGGTGGGACCAAGATGGCAACCTAGTAGCACACTTAAATACATGCAGTTGGGGCACTAGTGAAAATAGCTCATAAGAGCAGATACCATGAAAATATTTGTAAAAAAAAACAAATGGAAGCCACGTCATGTCTGTGAGAAAGTAACTGTAGTTGAGATCCCAAGTCAGGACTGATCACATTGCATATCTGTCTTTGGATTTTGTCAAGAACCTTGAGATGAATAGTAGTTGCACCAGAGCATATATGGCAACAGTATTCCATGCATGGATAAATGGTAGATTTGAAGAATGGAATCAAACAAGAAAAACCTTCTGGCACAGAGAACCAATTTTTTCTGATGCTAGGAGCGGCTATTGATTCAATGTTCCACTTCAGGTGTTTCTAAAAGTGATGATTAGAATTTTAATAAAACCCAAATATATGAAAGTGAATTTATAAATTTTATTTATTCTTGAGAATTGACAACTGTTGTGTAGAAAGACTGACTGACTAACCTTGAAACATGACCTCCTCAATTTGCTATGGGTAGAACACCTACTCATAGAACAGTAACGAAAAAGTGGGTTGCTAAGCTGTAATGTTTTCAGTTATACTAAACTACTCTATTCTCAATCTATGTACTCATGTGATTAAACCTTTCTTCAATCAACTCTTCCCCCCCCCCCAAAGTCCTTGGTAAGATGATAAACTACATCCGACAGCAAGGCCTCTGATCAGGTTTTGAGGAGCATGGAATCAGCTCTTAATTACTGGTGTTCCCAAGTTCACCCTAACTCTGGTTGGTACCACCTATTCAGATCCCAGCTATGGGCAAATAGTTAACCCCCAAACTGAGGTCAAAACATTATGAAAGTGTAAAAATAGGTTTTAATACTAGCAATACATTTTGGGGAAAAAATACCAACAATACATTTTTGAAGAACAAATTATTACCAACAGTACATTTTTGAAAAAGAAAAATATTACCATCAATAAAAATCTTGTTAGCAGTAACATTGAGGATGATATGGCATAAAACAAGGGAAACCAAACCTTTTCTTCCAGTGTTTTCCTTACAGTCTTACTAACCAGCAACTCCAAGCATTATACAAACTTTATAACAACAACAAAGATATTAAATACTATTTATTTATCAGATTTAATAAAGAAACTGGTTTTCATAATTATTTATAAAATAGTAAATAATAAATATTGCATTGTTATTGCCGTTAGTGTACATATTAGGTTGGTGCAAAAATAATGTCGTTTTCTCACATAGTAACATATGTGAGAAAACGACATTATTTTTGCACCAACCTAATATTTTGATAGTTTTGTCATTTTTTCATAATCTTTTTTAATAAAAAGATTTTTCAAATTTATTTCTTTATAAAATGGTAAATAATAAATATTGCATTGTAGTTGGTTTATATATTTTGATAATTTTGTATTTTTTTTCATAAGTTTTTAAATAATGATTTTTTTTTTTTTTTTTTTTTTTTTTTTTTTTTTCAAATTTATTTCTTTATAAAAAGTAAATAATAAACATCACATTGTACTTGGTTCATATATTTTTATAATCTTGTAAATAAACATTGCCCAGGTAGTAAAAAATATACAGTAATAGCAGTGTCAAGTGAATAACCATACTTTTGACACAACTTTTTTTCTTTTCTTTTTTTTTTTTTCAGGCATGAGGTTAAACATTGCCAAAAAATTAATCATCATAAACAATAAATTTGTTTAATAATAGAAATTAAATTTCCTGATATTTTCATCATTAATGTTATTGCTTAGATTACACAAATAGATTTTGCCAGGATTAGATCTTCTAACCTCTAGTTTCATTATTGCCAGTCTGAGGTCACTAAATGTATCTATTAGGTTGGTGCAAAAATAATGTCGTTTTCTCACATATTAACATATGTGAGAAAATGACATTATTTTTGCACCAACCTAATACTAATTTTAATCTCACACAAAGTCACATGTGTTAAACACTGAGAACAGTAAAAAGTCTCCTACAAGAATAGCTTGTTAGCCATTATCTTACAATGAAATTCCCAAAATACCCAAATGTATAGCTGTAATACAAGGGATGTGTGGGTAGTGTAATGGTTTGTGGCTCAGCAAGAGAAGTTGGTGAGTTGAGTTCAAATTCTACCTTGCACTTACATACAGACAAATACTCTTGGGAATGGTATGAATCTATCTATTCTCCACCCCCAACAACTATAATAGTAAGGCAGATAGAAGCTCTTCAGCCTTGGTTGGCAATCTATCTAGAAATAGTGACTCAATAAAAATAACCATCCCCCATAGTCTACTTGTGGGGATGTGTCAGCCAGAAAAAAAATGATGTACACTGAAATTCTGAGGTTACAAGACTTGTACATACTGCAGAAGGAGACTGTTTTTTTTTGTTTTTTGTTTTTTTTTGTTTTTTTTTCTGTTTTTTATTTTTTAAATAGTATGGGGTAATGTAAAATATAATCTGAAGTGTAGAATTTGATGAAATGTTTTTGAAATGTTTTTGAAATGACTATTTTGTTAGCCTAATTAGTTTTATTTTTGATAAAAACTGAGCCAGCCCTCTACATGAGGCATATCAGAAATGAATGGCTTGTTGAGCCAAAATTCAAAAGCCAATCCATCTGTTAGATTAACTTGTGTATGTATGTATGTATGTATGTATGTATGCATGCATGCACACACACACGCACACAAATATATATAGCTAAACCTATATATATATATATATATATATATATATATATATATATATATATATAATAAAATTATAAAAAAAATGCACCCCCATATATTATGAATAGAAATTGCAGACTGTTTAGAAGGAAAATTATCAATATTAACTTTTAATAATCAAATTATTAAATAAGGAGAATGAGATAATCGGTCGATGTTGACATATTAACAAATATTTACTTTAATAATAATATAACATGATAAATCAAATATTATAATTTAATTAATAATACAACATAACAACTTTAATATAAAAACCATTAAAAAAAATTTACAACTTGAAAAAACAAAGACATAAACAAAAGCAAAAATTCATGAACACGCACGTGTAAAAGAACGTTAAATTCATGAATGTGCCCCAAATGGATCGAAAAAGATGCAGAATAAATTGTAAACAATGGAAATATCAATTAAAAAAACAGAACCCCTTGAAGAATGGATATATTACCAAGAAACTTTGAAGTTGGAGAAAACAACAAATAATTGATATTTAAGTTAAGTAGTTTTTTATGTTATATATATATATATATATATATATATATATAGTTAAATTCCGAGATGAATTGTGGACAAGACAGATTGGGATCAAATGACAATTGGAAAAAAAATCTTACATTTTGCTGACGCGTTTCGTCTTCCGACTTTTTCAAGGCAAAAATAAAATCAAAATGTTTTAAACTATAAAAGTAATTTACATTAACCAGAAAAAAAAGGCTTAGACAGAAGCGTCTATCTTTTTAAATTTGGATTTTTAATGTAACTATAACAACAAAAGATTTCGATTTCATTTTTGCCTTGAAAAAGTCGGAAGACGAAGCACGTCAGCAAAAGGTAAGATTTTTTCCAATTGTCATTTGATACCATATATATATATATATATATATATATATATATATATATATATATATATATATGTGTGTGTGTGTTTGTAGTAATCCATTGGTATATAATCCAAGTGAATCCTATTAATACAATATTAAATATTAAACCTCTCACATAGAGCTCAATGTTTTTTTTAATAAACAGAGCAATATATTTCATACTATCAGAATTAAGATACCATTATGTAAATGATCATTTTCACCTAAATTAAATTTACAAGATTTTTCAACTGTTTAAAAAACTCCTGTAAATTTAATTTTACAAGATGAAAATGACCATTTACATAATGGTATCTTAATTCTGATTGTATGAGATATATATATATATATATATATATATATCACAATACCTAAGTTTTAAATTAATTTTAAAAAATAAAGTCTTTCATTTTAGCTTTAATTGAACGCTAAAGGATTAAAATTATTATTTCTAGCCTCCTGAAGTAGTACTGTTTTGAATTCCTTGTAATGTGTGTGATCTGTGGCAACGTCTCTTTATACTGATGGTACCAGGCTAACAGTTCTCTGGTTGCTGCTCTGAACTGGTAGTTAAGAGCCCTAACTCTTGCATTGCATCTTGAGCAGCTGATCTGATCAACAGTTGCATAATATCAGGGTGCTTGTAGTGCCATCTTGTGCATGGAAGGGTGTCTCTGCATGCACCTCTGGTGGGCAATCCTGAGGCCACATTATGTTGCAGTCTGCGCCAACTCCTTTCTGTCCGTATCACATAAGACGACCTTCTGCTACTATTACTTTATGCCTTTTCATTACCAACATAAACTCAACATGACTATAAACCATCAAAAAATAAAGCTAAACCAGCTCTAAATAAATCACCTAAACCCTTTAACATTTCCTTTTCCAACATCCGTGGCATTTGAACCAACTTCTGCAGTGTGGAATTGTTTCTCGTTGAGAAGTCTCCTGATATACTGGCTCTCTGCAAGGCCAACCTTAACTCGTCAAACCCATCCTCTCATTTCTTGATTCCCTGTTACCTTCCTCTCCTTAGAAAGGACTCTAAAATCCACATGCAAGGCCTGGGAGTTTATGCCCAGGACCATCTCCCACTGTCTAGGAACTCTCTCTTGAATCTCCGGACCATTCATATATTTTTCTCCGACTATCTCTCCTCTGTAAGCTATTTCTTCTTTCTCTACCATTCTCCTTCCTCCCAAGACTGGAGTTCTTGATAGCATTTCTTATAATATAGACAAGGCTGTCTCTCTACATCCATTTGCATACATATTCATGTTCGGTGACTTTAACGCTCACCATAACAAGTGGCTTAAACACTCTGTAACTGACCTTGCTGGCATACAAACCCTTAACTTTTCAATCACTCAATCTCTCACACAAGTGGTTGACTTTCCTACACATTTCCCCAGTAATCTTAATGGTAATGCTTCCCTTCTCGATCTATGTTTTAGCTCCATTCACAACTCTTGTTGTGCCACACACCTCTGCCCTCTTGGCAACTCAGATCGTGCCATGGTGTCGGTTAACATCTCCTTCTACTCCTCCCCCAGCAAAGAACCTCCTACCAACAGAATATCTTTCTGTTATAGACAAGCAGACTGTTCTGTGATTTCTTTCATGACATTCCCTGGAATGTGTTTTTTAAGCACCCTGTTCAAAAATATGTGTCTCGGGTCTCCTCCTGAGTAAAACTGGCACCAAGGCTTTCATCCCTGCAAGAAAATGTAAAAGTTAAATTGTGCTCATCTTCTGGTTTTCAGCTTCTATTGCCCATAGGGAATCACTTCTTTCATCTGTACCGAAATGACATGTCTGACTGCAATAGACATCTGTTTGTGTCTGCCTGTAATGAATGCAAGCGTGTCCTCAATGAAGCAAAGTTACTATTTTCTGAAAGAATGAAACAATGTATTGTATCTTGCAAGTTTGGTTCTAAAGATTATTGGTGGCTCTGCAAGAGTGTACTAAACAACAGCAAATCCACAGTACCTCCTCTATTCAATCAATTTGAGGTCCTGACTTCCTCAGCTGATTGGGCTGAATGCTTTACTCGTAAATTCTCATCCAATTCAATGCTCAACTCATCCAAAATACCTACTCCTGATTTTTTTCCCTAGAACTGAGGCTCTATTGAGTGAGATGAACATAACCCCATCGATGGTACTGGACATTGTCTCTAAATTAGACTCCTATAAGGGACAGGATACCAGCAGTAGACCTGAAGAAATGTGCTCCTGAACTGGCTAGAGTCCTCTCCAAACTATATAGCAATTGCCTCACTGACTCTTGCTTTCCAGCCTGTTGATTCCCTCTGCCTTTTCTACAAGTATTTTCATCGTAACTGCTCTGACGAGCAACTTTCACTGGTTCCCAAACTGCATGAATTTAAATGTGCTACTAGGTTGGCATCTTGGTCCCACCCTTTCATTGTCGAAATGGCTAAATGTAGCCATCTCTAGCTATAATATATAGATGTGATGTCAATCGGCATCTTCTGATGCCTTGATCCTGATCTCTGTCCTTCTCTATAGTCTTTCCTCAAACACCCACTTTACTACTGCTTTCACTTTCTCACACCTTGCCTGAAATGATATGCTTAAAAAAAAAAAAAAAAAAAAAAATTAAAGAAAATTCCAGTAAGCAAAGCACTCTGGTGTATGTCAAACAGAAATTATATTGATTGGAATTGATTTTTTTTTTAAGTAGCAAAGTCATCTATTTTTGAGATATTTATAAACACAAGTTAGTTCTCAGTTTTAAAAATATTGCAAAAATAAAATATGCTTTTCTGAAACTTTATTTGATGAATATTATCTGATTTAAAGTATAATTAATCTGATTTGAAACAAATATTTACTTAAAGTTTAAAATATCATAGAGATGCTTTTTTTGACTTGACGCTAGCTGTGTTTTTAACCCAACAGTCGCTGATTTGACATGTCAAGATGCTGATGCCTGGTCTAATATTGTTCTACGGAAAACATAATTGAAGAAAACGACATGAGTGCTTTTTTTATATCGTTTTTAAGTAGTCTGTAATCTTGAAAATTTAAGAACATATTCTCCATAATCTGATGTTATATTAAATTTTAGTAATGTTGACCTTAAATTTACTATAGTCACCATTCTTATTTTCTGATAATGTCATATATGGTTGCCTTTACTTACAAAAATGGGCACATTTATACAAACAAAAACAAAATTCAAATATTATTTTAAAAATATTGGTGTTCCGTAATTTGTATTAAGCTTTTCCATTTATGATTAGTAAATATAGTTTTCACTTGTATTATAGTATAAAATATATATCGATGGTATAGACATTAATTTCACTGGTTTTATTTTTTGGATGGGTTTTTAATTATAGGAATGTCTGCTCAAATCTATGTACCCACCAAATATAACATTTATTCTAAGAAAAAATACATATCTACAAGGGTGCAGTATTTACTTCTCAAAATTTAACAAAGTGACCAAAGACTAGAATTTTGTACAAAATCTTTTTTTGGTGAGGCTAAAAAATTGTCAGCACCCTCTCATACACAGACAAGATATTTATATTCACATAAGCTGATTAACTTATCAGCAGGTACTCTGTGTGCAAGTATTCTCATGCTGTCAAGTATGGTTTGTGCTAATCTTTTGATGAAAAAAAAAAAAATTGGTTATTTTCTCTATTCCCATCTTTTTGAGGACGATAGATCCATACATAAGTAAATTTGGTTGCATAAGCATATAATTGTAAGTAAATTGTATCACAGCTGCCATAATTAGTGTGTGGGCCTTACATACCATTGCATGGAAATTCTCACTCATTGCCTTACAAATCTAACCGTAAGATCCAAATTTGCATTTAAATAGAAAAATGAGGGAGATAGAAAAAAAAAGATCCCTTAAAAAAATAGACGCTAGGTATATTATGTCGGTTTAGAATTTCCAGTGAATTTAAACCAAAATTTCACTTACAAACTAAGTTCTATTTAAAGGGTTTGTTAATGGTAAGGTCGAGGATAGATATCAGCTCAAAATGAGAAATTGCAGAGGTGAGTTCGAATTCCAGTTGAATTCCTTACATTCACTTACGCAGAAATACTTATGGGAGAATGCTTGAACAAATTTCTCCCCCAGCTATGGGTTGAATAGCAGAACAGACTGGGTCCTATAACCTTGGTTGGAACCAGTCTACTGCAGGGGAAAATTTTCTACCTAGTCGGTAATGAATGAAATTGTTTTTTTTTTTTCTTTAATCCTTTCACTCGAAGCAGGAATGCTACTAGTACGCAGGGGATTACAGAGAGTGAAAGAGATAGAAAAGACTGGGCATAGGGAGGGTTGAGGAAAGGATAAAATGTGAATGGCATTTAAGGAGATAGAAGATGGCGATTGACATTGCATTTAAATTTTTAAAGATTGTAGTTTGTAGTTATCAGAGAAGCAAGTAGACAGAAGGGAGTTCCACGGGTTGGAAATGCAAGAAAAGAAACTGTAGAAAAAGTATAAGTAGTGGTTACATTTAACTATTCTAACAGTAAAAGGGTTGGACCTAAATGCCAATCCAGTAGCACACTTAAATTCATATAATCAGAGCACCAAGGAAAAAGCTCCAAGGAAGTACCATACTCTGAAAGACTATTGGGCCTCAAATTCACACCTGACCTCAAGTAGAACTTGTACATATGACCCATCACTAAAGATGCAGGTAAAATGGTCAGATCCCTGTACCATTCTAATAAGTACTTGACTCCTCATGCTATCCTCTACCTTTACAAGAGCCAGATCAGGTAGAAAATGGAGTACTGTTGTCATATTTCGGCAGGAGGTGGCCAGTCCTCACTTTCCAGTCTTGATTTATTTTCCATCTTCTTTCTTATAGGCAGGATGTTGCAAGCCTCTCACTTCTCTATCACTAATTATATGGAAAGTGCTCGGACAAACTTTATTCCTGGTTCCTTTATGGCTAGGACCCACCATACCACTTACATTGTAGCAAACCACCCACATTCCCTCTGCATTCCATCAGTGAGACATAAGTTCCACTGAGACAGTGTCTTCCCATGGAACAGACTCTCAAGAGGATCACTAGAATCCTAACTTGTTCAAATTTAGAGTTAACTGTTATCTTCATCTTCCTCTCCTATCTGTATAAATTGCCCTTTAATGTAGCCTTGAGTGGCCCCTGGTTTAAAACTTACTATACAAAATATATATATTTCAGAACCTTCTTCAGATGATTGAAATTTCAAACTGAACCCTTTATTTCATCCACCAGGGTAGATTTTTCTAGTTCCACATACCATGCCTCTTCCTTTTTAATCTCGACTCGCTAAGGTTTTTTGTTTGTTCACCTCTGCTGTAGCCAGGTACTGAACACACAACCCTTTGGGTCAAGTCATTGAATTCAACTAATGCTTTTATCCACTGGGCCATGTGTCCTTGAGGACATCACTGTATGAATTTTGGAGACTTATAAAAGGCACATGGAACTAGATCAAACTACCCTGGTGAATGAAATAAAGGGTTCAGTTTGAAGTTCCAATCACCAGAAGAAAGTTGGAGCATACGACGACCGAAAACGTTGTGAATATAGTATCAAAGATGATTCCTTTTGCTGCAATAATTATTGCTATCAAACACTTTATTGGCAGAAATTTTGTTTGTCTTGATATTCATTGACTTATATAATTTTACACACATTAATAGGTGGTGTTACTATTATTTTATTACTTTACATTTACATCATGGAGATTAAGCAATGTTGTGCCTGGTAAGAACGTAGATGGGTGACCACTTGGGAATACCAGGTGCTGTAAGCTTGGATGTGTAGGGGGTGTAATGTATATCAGCTTGTAATGAGAAATTGGAGAGCAGAGTTCAAATTCCAGTCAGGTTTGTTACATTCACTTGCACGCAAATACCCTTGGGAAAGGTATGAATCCATCTCTTCTCTTCTCTTCCAACACATAGTTATGGGTTAAATAGCAGGACAGACCAGGTCTTATAGCTTTGGTTGGCAACCAGTTTACTGCAGAAAGAAACACCAACCTACTGCAGAAAAATCTCCTGCCTACTCAGTCATGAAAGAGGCATGAACATCCAAGTGTGTATTTCATATTGCACTTAACTGACTGAATGACGAGAATAAACATTTACATGCAGGAAACATTTGATATTCATTGACTAACCAGCTAGTGTTACCATTGGTTGAAATTGATATCTTTCTCTTAAAAAACAGTTTTTTAAGAAAATAGGCTCCTCAAGCTCAGTAAGCATTATAAGTCTTTCTAATATAGATGAGAATTTATTTAAAGATTTTTATATGAAAATTTAATATTGAATAATCATAATGGTTTACAAAATATGTCATTTTTTTAAGCTATGGGTTAATTTTTGGAATGTTGCCCAGAATTAGAAAGGTCATAGAGAAAGTATTACAGTAACAGAAGATTTTGTAGAGGAAAACAAAGGAGACGGTTATTAAATACTTATACATAGAATGGAATAACTTGAGTAAACCAAATACTACTCAAATCCTACTCTAAGATGGCTACTTGACATATTTATAACTAGGAGCAGTCAATTGTCATAGTTGTAGGGAAGAGCAGGAAGTTCACTGAGTCCTACTCTACAACAGTAATGGTAAAGGTGAGATTAATGGTTTCCCAACAGGAAACAATTGACATTCATTGACTGAACAGTTAATGCTACCTTTAGTTAAAATTTATAAAAATCCTTTCTCTTCAGTATTTCAGGAGTTTAAGCATTTCTTGTATAGTGTTATCACTCTCCCAAGTTGGCATCTACGCGGATGACACCACAATTTATTCCTGCCTCAAGAACAAATCTAGTGTCACTGACAAAACTAACCTGGCCGTGCATCTCGAAAAGGACTTCCAATCGGTTGTGAACTGAAACAGGAATTGGCTGGTCAACTTTAATGCCTCAAAAACAAAACTGTTCTCTATTAATCACCACAGAGATCCTTCCCTGCCCTCCATTAGAATGTCTGACGCTCAACTTTTCGAGAGCAACTCTCTGCGGCTGCTCGGTCTCACGTTGACTGCTGACCTGGGATGGAACAAATACATTGAGTCAATTGCTTCATCCACTGCAAGAAAAGTTGGCTCCCTGTGCCGCACCAGGAAATTTTTCTCCCCGGAATCGATCCTCCAGATCTACAAATCAACAATTCATCCTTGCATGGAGTATTGCTGCCATATTTGGTCTGGTGCCCCTTCTGTTTGCCTCGGGGTTCTTGATAGGCTCCAGAGGCAGATATGCAATATAATTGGCCCTGCTCTGACATCTCGTCTACAGTCACTTTCTCACAGACGTGTCGTCGCCTCTCTCTGTCTGTTCTACAAATACTTTTATGGCAATTGCTCCGAGGAGCTGCATTTGCTGGCTCCCAGACTTCATGAGTTCAAGCGCCCTACAAGGCTGGCATCCCGCTCTCACCACTTCACTGTCGAAACTCCTAAATGTAGCCGTCTCTTCTACTCTAATAGCTTCATGTCTTGCACCTCTCGCCTGTGGAACTCCCTTCCCTATTCCTGTTTCCCTGTGAGCTATAATCTCCAGCTATTCAAATGTAATGTCAATCGACATCTCCAGTTGCCTTGATCTATCCACTACCCTTCTACTCATCCTTTCTTCTATCACTCCTATCTGATCTTGCTCTAAATTTTCTGTAACCCCTTGCATCCTCGTGGCTTCCTGCCTTGCTTGGAGTGAAACGCTTAAAAAAAAACAAAAATAAAATTGATGGGAGTTTCCTTAACTTTTTCTTTAAGGTATTTGTAAAGTCAACATTATATCATTATTCATTATCATATTCCAATCTATCAGTATTCTCCCTTCTTGTTACATGTGCTACTCAATTTAGTTGTTGCTGATGGTGGAAGTCTTCAAGTAAATGTGGTTTTTATTATTTGGTAAAGTTCATTGTGATTCTGTAGTGCCAGTTTATAAGCTATGAAGAAGTATTGAGCGTTCATTTGCTTAAAGTAAGTTTTTAATTGATGAACTGTTATATATATCTTGAACTTGCCTGGTGGTATAAGAGTTCCTATTTTCACACACTACAGCTACCAACTGCCTGATGATTGCATGAAAACATATGAAACTGGCAGTTGTGCTCAGTCACAGCCCACTTGAAATTTGATTTGATAGTTTTATATATATATATATATATATATATAAAACTATCTGAGAGAATTAAAAACCAACACTAAATCTTGGACTAGCACATCAGCCCATATGATGGTCAACACTTCAGCATGTCCCTCGTGTGGACTTGTTTGCAAATCCTGTGCAGGATTGTTCTCTCATACAAAACATAAACATAGAAACTGAACTGAAAGATACTCATACAACAGGAGAGTCCATTATTTATATATATATATATATATATATATATATATATGTATATTTCTTTCATAAGCCATTGTATATATATATATATATATATATATATATTATCAGCCATAATATAAGGAACGGAAACAACAAAGACATAAATATGTGTGTTACTTAAAAAGTAATGCATGATTAGCAATGAAATTTTTACCGAATAAAGATTAGGGTGTAATGCATAAATATTATACAAAGTTACAAAAATTTACATAATAGTTTTTTTTAAATAAAGATTAAATGGAACAAAGGAAATAAGCTACTGGACAAAAGTTAAGGAACGATCTTGTTAATACTTGATTGTGAACAAGATATCAACAAAATTTAATATTTGGTAAACATCCCCTTATTTTCAATGACTTCTCTGCATCGTCAACCACATGGTCTAATTAATTTCTTGCAAAAATCAGCAGTAATTCCCTCCCATTCGTCTTTCAATAACTCCCATAGGCGATCCTGGTTTTTGGGGTTTCTTTTCTGAGCCCTTTCTCCAATTATCTTCCAAACATTTTCTATTGGATTCAGTTTGGGGCTCTGGGCTGGCCACTTCATTAGGGCGATTCCTTCTTCTTCAAATAAAGCCATAACCTTCTGAGCCTTGTGGTAAGGTGCATTGTCCTGCATGAAAAGATTATGGTGTAATCTTGCTACCACATGCTGCTTAAGAAGCTTTTTGTAAATCTCAGCATTGATATTCCCATGTACATGGATGATAGGGCCAACTCCTGCAGATGAAATCATTCCCCACACAATCACACTGCCGCCACCAAACTTAACGGTTTTCTTGACACATTGAGAAGATAGTCTTTTACCTGTTCTACGGTGTACGTAAGTTTTGCCCTCAGAACCAAATACAGTAAACTTGGACTTGTCACTGAAATAAATTGTATCCCATTGTGCGTCAGTCCAAACAACATGTTCTCTCACATACTCCAGGCGTTTGGTTTCGCCTTTAAATGAGAAGCTTTGAAGCTGGAATACAGGCATGCAATCCTGCATTTTTTAACCTGCGAGCAACCGTTTTCCTTGAGATCTTATTATCTGTCTCTTCATTAAATTTACGGGCAATTGATGTAGCTGTTTCAAAACAGTTTTTTGTTGATATTCTAACAATTCTTCGATCTTCTCTTTGCGATGTTTTTGGAGGTCTGCTGGTTTTTGGTTTTGCATCTAACATTTTATCGGTTTTATATCTGCTAATTACATGATGAACGACACTTTTAGACCTATGAATAATATCAGAAATTCCTGAAATTGACTTTTTTCTTCAAAAGAGAGCATTTTGCGTGTAGAATTTGCCATATTGCTTAAAAATAAAAGTCCCTATGATAAATGAACTTATTGTTGAAAAGCTCCATCGAGTTTTTTAACAATGTAAATTAAAAGTTTATGCAAATTATTAACATCGTTCCTTAACTTTTGTCTAGTAGCTTATTTCCTTTGTTCCATTTAATCTTTATTTAAAAAAAAACTATTATGTCAATTTTTGTAACTTTGTATAATATTTATGCATTACACCCTAATCTTTATTCGGTAAAAATTTCATTGCTAATCATTCATTACTTTTTAAGTAATACACATATTTATGTCTTTGTTGTTTCTGTTCCTTATATTATGGCTGCTACTGTATATAATAGCTGAAAGAAATTTGGGAGATAAAAACAAGGAAAGTAATAATAATAAGAATAATAATATTTATTTTATATTAGTAGGCCTTTTGACCAAATCAAAGCATGATGAGATGTTATAGGACTGTAGCTACACATTTCAACTAATCGGACTATAGTATTGATAATGTTAGATGTGTACTCTTAGTGTCTTCATTTAAATGCCAACAAGAATGCCGAAAGTCTGAGTTAAAATGCATTTAAAAATAAATTCACACATTCCAAGTTTAAATAGGGATTTAGGCATACTCAGTGAATAAAGTTTCCAGAAAAAGCCTTGTACAAACCCTCTACAGCACTAATCATGGCAAACAATTATCTCAAAATTAATTGGGCTCATCAGTAATAAAACACAGGAAAATAAAAATTATCTTGAAAAAGATTCCAATTCGTTTTTCGAAATTTTCCAATTTTTAACATCTTTGCTTATAATACTCCCATTTGGTCAAAAAGGCCTACTAATATACAATAAATATTATTAGTCTTAGTAAGTCCTATGCTAACAGTTTCTTCTCTTGCACTTCTCACTTGTACAATTCTCTTCCGGCTTCTTGCTTTCCAGTCAACTTCAAACATTTAAATGATTTTGTTATCTTCTGTCTTATTAATTCCAGTTTTTTATCGTTCTCGCTCCTTAATAATGTTTTTCTTATATACTCTCATACTCAGTCACACCTTGTGTCTCGGTGACTTTATTGCCTTGCTTGCAATTAAATGATTTAAAAAAATCCTGTTTCTTGGAATACTTGATAAATAATGATATGCTTAATTTTGAATTTGTTTTTTATAAATTAAATGAGTGAAAGAAGTATTTCATCAAGTGATTATATATCTCTACACACAAAACTTTTTTTTTTCTGAATTAGTGAGACACCATTGACTGTTTTTCAAAATAAACTTTATTAATGACTTTGATAATTATGAAAGAGAGAGATAGAAAGAATGAAAGAGAGAAGAGAAAGAGAGCATAAGAAAGAAGTATTTAATCAAATTGTTATAGATCTCCATGCACACACATAACTTTTCTTCTGAATTAGTGAGACACCATTGACTGTTTTTCAAAATAAACTTTATTAATGACTTTGATAATTTTCCTTTTATGTACTGGATGATTGCCAACTACTTTTTGCCAATTTTAGACAATAAGATCTTTTTTAATTATTCTCATCACTTTCTGATATGTTTGCATTGCTCACTCCCTCTATTATCTGAATTGATGTACATGTATCTGTGTGTGTGCTATGTTAACAATGTATATGTTTAAATGCATATATTTCAGTCTGCAACTCTGACTATCACCTCTTTGATCTATGTCTGCTTACATGTTTGTGTATGTGTATATATGGGACTCTCCCATTGTTTTCGACGTATGAGGGTCAAGCAGCTCAGTTCTTAGAACCAACAACCAGACTACTCACACATATCATTTAATTATAGTTGTGAAGGCTTATGCAGAACCAACCACACGTTTTGGAAGAGGCAATTATAGAGAACTGGTGCACAGTATGCCACAAGGTCCCCAAACAACCTTCTTCAGGTTTTGAATTCAAAGTTGTCTTTCTCATTGACCGTTTGCCACCCAAGGCTACAGAACCCAGACTTTCCTGCTATTTACCCATAGCTGGGAGGGAAAGGAGATGGATTCATACCTTTGTAAAGGGTGAATGTAATGAGCTTGACTGGAATTCAAACTCAGCTCTCTGATTCCTCAATCCAAGCCACTGTCCATTACTCCCCTATATCTCCATATTTATATATATATATATATATATATATATATATATATGATAATAGCTGGCTACTCGTATTTGAGGATACCCATCTACTAAGGTAGCTAACCAATCCCTAGTTCAGATGCTTGCTCAGGCACATTTGTGTTCAGCATCCACCGAGCCCACCTGTGGTTTATACTGCAACTATGCTGAGCAGAGCTTAATTACAATTACTGGGAGAGAGTGTGTTATCTAGTGTGATCAACAATCTGAACAAGGCCAGCACACTCAAACCCTCAGTTATAATGACTTGTGACTTTGTCCTAGCACAGCTATCAATATCAATGGTCCCCCAAGTGTTCCATCTACCCAACTTCACTCCCAAGGCTTGGGTCAACCCGTGGTGTGTGAGTGTGTGTAGATATATATATATATATGCACACACACACACAGAGAGAGGAAGTGGCTGAAGATTTTGCGATTATTCCAAAAATTGCAAGAGTATACGAAACTGCAAGTTATGGAAACAGTAAAAGTATAATAAAGTGTTTTTAAATTTTATCTTGTTCTGTAGTTTATGTTTTATATTGAGCTCAGTGTTCAGTATTGTTTGTGTCTTGACAATATTTTATTGTTATAATATATATGTAATTAATAGGTCTGTCACTTAGTTGACTGGTGTTACCTTTTGGAGACGAACCCTCTTTGGATTGCACCATCCACTCTTCAGGGGATATCAGCAGTTGACTGCTTACACTTCTCAATTTTTCTTTGCTATATGAAGTTTTCCTTGGTGTAATTTTATTTTATTTTTTTTTAATTTTTTTTTTTTTGCCTAATGTGTGTGTTTGTGCACATACGACCATGTAGTACATTATGATTATTTGTCCTTTTTTATTTTTTTCACTTTACACTGACTCGTTGATCTTTTCTTTCTTTTTCTACTTATCTTTCAATTGTTACCATTTGACTTCCGGTTTTCTCAATGTGTTGTCGTTAATTTTTGAACATTCTAGTTTTTTCTTGAGTTAGGAAAATTGTAATTTTTTTTTTTTTTTTTTTTTTTTTTTTTTACATAATTTTAATGCTTAAATAATAAAGTAAATATTTATATATGTCTTCACTTAGCCGTTATTTCATTTTCTTATCTGATTTGGTGGTATCTTAAGTACTATTAGGGTATTAATTGTAGGAGGTTAATTTTATAATTATGTTTTTATTTATTATTGTTTGAATGTGTATACATATGCTTATATTCATATTGCTGTAACTTAAGGAAGGTTACTGAATAATCACATGAAGATTGGTAATGAACAATAATACTTAGGACAATAACACACATGTAAGATTCTCCAGCAGTGCATAGAAGAAGTAGTCAACCGCTAGAAGTGAGTCAAGTGAATTCCACAATGAATCTCCAACTGCAGACAGACATACTGTATTTATGCGAATGGGCACATACCCATTATCATCCGTAGGTATGCTACAATGCATATATTTATACACATGCATACACACACTTAGATATATACACCCGGACGCACATGTATACAGAACACTTTTTGCCATGTGCACAAATACTACGCTGATCCTAAGGGTGTGACATTTTGATCCAAGGTAAACTTCTCAGATATTGCACTGATCCTAAGCAGAGTACTAGGGAGTGACACTTTAATCTTAGACTAATTGCTAAGATCCTGTGATCCTAAGGTGAAATCCTCATTCATATATAATCCTGTCATTTTTTATGGGTACTCTGCTCATTACATAATAATGCAGCAAGAACAAGATTAATTTCAGATATCCAGAAGGAATTTATTACTCAGTAGATTTAGATATGTGGGGGTGTAGGAGGGCACCATGATCTTGAAAAATGGCTGAAACGTCAGGAATTAGAAACTGTATCTTTTTCAAGGATTGGTGATATCGGTTTCTACCTCTTTAAACAAGCGGAATTTGATGAGCCTGGCTTTTCAAGTGCAAGCAGTTTATTGACTTTTGGCACCATCCGAATGTTTACTAAGTAATCAACTAACATTACCTGAACAGTAGTGACTGGTTAGTTGAGCTATTTGCGTAGTTTGAAAATAAAGTATGTCTCATTGGTAATGTTTTTTGCAAACAACACAAAGACAATTTTTTGTATAGATTTCCAGACAGAAACCTTCACAAAATCCAACCTAGATTTAAATGAACTAAGGTTTAAGAATAATGACTGTTCACATTTTAAATTCAACCATTGACTAATTACTTATTTAAATCATTATCCTGAATTTATATAGCCAACTATGGTTGTAGGGGCACTCTATTGACTGCAGTGGGTGTGTCAAGGGCAGAGCCTGAAGAGGAATAGCTGCCTGACAGCAGCTATTCCTCTTCAGGCTGTTTTTTAACTGAGAATTCTCTCTCACAAACTGTTTGCCACATCAAGGCTAAAGATCCCAATCTGCTCTGCTATTTAACCTATAGCTAATGGAAGATGGATTCATACCTTTAACAGTAGCATCAGTGTTAAGTGTCTGGTTTGGTAAGAATTCAAACTCTGCATGCCAGTTTCATTTTAGGTGTAAAGAACCATTACACAGTTTTTAATACAACCATTAAAAAAAATACTCCTTTCTTTAGGCATGTTAGATAACATCCAAATACTTCTCTTTTAATTTTCCAAATTGCTTTGTGTATATATCTGTGAAAATCTTCAGCTTCTTTGAGGTTTGGCAGATAACATCCAATGACTAACTTTATAATGTACAAAATTGCTTCTTGGATACATCCATTAAATAACTTTTGCACCTTTGAGATATGAAAGAGAATGTCTGAATACTTAGTTTCTTATCTTCCAAATTGCTTCTTAAATATATTTTAAAAACTACTGCTTCTTTTGAGACACAAGAGAGAATGTCCGAATACTTAGTTTCTTATCTTCTGAACGGCTAAAAGCTATTCAGAAGATTCAGAATATTCTTGTTAAGAACTGCAGCTTCTTTTTGTTATGACAGAGAACATCCAAAAAATAGCAATACCCAAGGCTTCTGTCCTTTAATTATGTCCAAGAACTGTCTTTTTCTTAATGACTCCAAGAACCTCAGCAGGATTGAGATCTAGCAAATTTGCTGGCTCCCTAGCAAGGCTTTTTTTCCACAGATTTGAAGCTCAGAATGTGGCATCTGTGCTGACTTTCTTTGCCAGTGAACCAGACATGAAAATCTCTTCAAAAAGCAAGCAAATAGTTTTATTTGTGCACAACTCGTTGAAAATATCAGTGAAATCTAAGAAGAATATCTAGCATGATTGTTAATATACATGCTTCTTTTTCCAAGTTTAATAATATACAATTGCCAAAGAAGACGGTCATTTAGGATAATCTAAAATGATCTGAGCAAAATAGGAAGGCTTGTTTTCTGGGTTTGTTTTTTTTTTTTTATTATAATGATGTTCACTCTGTAAAAGGCTAAAGAGCCACTTAAAGTAGAGGGTTACAGAGTAAGAGATACCACACATATCAAGGTGATAACACTACCAAGACATAAGGGAAAGAGAAGGAAAAGATTTTAGAGAGAACCAGAGTTTTAGACAGAGACATTAGAAGCATAGAGTTGAAGTTGGCTTTAGAAGGAGCCAAAAACCCAGTCCTAAACAGGAAACAAGGGATAAATGTCTCCTCTTTTTCAAAAGACCAGGGAGGAGAGTGAACTGGACAACAGATAAACCTAGCTACTCCTATTGAGGAAAAAAATGTAAATTAATAGTAAATAAAATTTCAGGGTTTTAGGTCTAGATGTTAGAAGTATAGAATTGAAGTAGACTTTTTTTTTCACCAAAGGTCAACCTGTGTTAAGGAATTCGTATGTTTGGTGACATAGAAGACATGATTTGTCCAAAGAAAATAACTAAACAAAATATTGTTACATCTTATATACAAGGTTAAATCCTCTTTTAAGCTAATGTTTTTCCTTGACACTCACTACAGTAGGCTATAATGTTAATTTAGATGGTCACTTCTAGTACTATTATTCACTCAAACAACATTATTATATTACCGATATTGTAAAAGTAATTATCGTAACAAAATGCCAACATTTTTTTGGCAGCAGCAGATCCATCACATGTAAATCTGCTGCAATACACTCTTTGCTCTTTAACCAGGGGGAAACTACATAAGGAATAAACATTCTTCTTTTATGTGCCATGTCCCTCAGGACATGGACAATCATGCTTCTCCACAATTTCCTGTCCTTTGTAGCTCTTAGTAAAGTTTGTTTTCACTATCTGTCCTATCCCTGTTCTGCCAACCATTTGCACAAGCTCATTAGGTAAGCCATGCACTGTTTTCCTCTGTCTCTCTTGCCTTCAGTATGTCCTGTGAGTATCAAATTTTCCAAGCCTTCTTTCCGCATTATGTGCTCTAGAAATTTCTACTATCTCTTTCTAATGTTAAGTATGTGTCCTTTTTGTTTCACTTTTCTCTAAAACTTCATTGTTGCTCACATGTTCAGCCCATGGAATTCTCAGCATCCTTCTGTAGAACCACAGTTCTGTTGTTTTAAGTCTTTTCTTCATCTGCAATGAGATTGATTCAGTGCCATGTAGAAAAACTGATATGTAACAATTCATTAATATTTTTTCTTTATTTCTCATGAAATTTTCCTGTTTCATAATACTTACTTCGCTTTGGGAAGGCATCTTTTGCTATCCCAATATGTCTTTGGATTTCAGTGTTGCACTTTCTGTCCTCTGCTAAAATACTTCCTAGATATTTAAATTGTTTTATTTGTTAGATTTTGGTACCTCTAATTTGTAATTTGCATGTTGGTCTGGTCTTTTGCCGACAACTATGCATTCTGTCTTCTTGCAATCAATGTTTAGTCATTTCTTCTGGCTTTCCTTCACTACTTTCTGTGGGAGGTTTTGTAGTTTTCTTTTCTGTGTTTGCTATCAACACTGTAATCTGCATGTCTTCTGTTAATGATATTGTGGCTTCTATAATGAATCCTGCTAGGATTTCTAATTCTTTCAGAATCACCTCACTGTATTGGTCGAATAGGATCAGTGAGAAGACACATACTTGTCTTTCTATTTTTGTATATTTACTGAATTCATTTTTTATCTGTAATGGTAAAACACTAACTTTGAAATCATTATATTATGGCTGCAAAGAAATGTCAAGAATAGAATGACTGCAGAAGGGATGGGGGTGTGTTTTACATTGATTCCTTCTTCTTTTTCTTTTTTGTTCATTTTATTGCCGCATTATGTTTAAAATACAGTACTTAGAACCAGAAATAGTTGAAATTTCAAGGACATATCCTGAAGAATGTTGGCTTGGAGAATTTGATACTCACAGGACATATTGAAGGCAAGAAGTTCAGATGGAAATATTGATTAACCTGCCTTATGTGTTTGTGTAAATGGATGGCAGAACAGGGACTGGGAGGGAGAGGAAGAAGGACATTGGTCAGGGTTACAAAGGGGGTTAGTTTTGGAAGAATGTTTTCTGCCGTTGTTAAAGTACTTCTGTAAAGTTTTGTACTTGCTCTAGACCAGTGGTTCCCAAACTTTCTTCTCTTGGCTGCATTTTTGGAATTAAAATTTGCTCGTGCCTCACCAAATTTTATGTGAAAAAAGTGCATTTAAAAATAAAAAAGAGAGAGAGGGTTAAAAGGAGATAACTGTATTCAAAGTCACAGTATTAACATTGATAACTCTCTCCTCCAATTTGCAGACCCTACTATATTCTTAATACTTGATATAATGTAAAACTATCCCAATGATAAAATCGGTCAATAATTATTTATAACTATTCATACTTGGACTCATGCATGCAATTACATATAATCCATAATAATATTTTAAATTTTGAAATCATATTTATTTTTGGCAGATGAATTTTTTTGATAACTATTTGTAAATCTTTGATTGTCTTTCAATCATTCCACCTCACCTGCTATCCTTTACTGCTGCACCTATGAGGCATGCCACATTGTTTGGGAGCCACTGCTCTGGATATTACATGCTTAAATACAATAAAAATGATTTTGCTTTGATATACCATGCTGAAGGATGTGCAGGTGGTATAATGGATAGTGGCTCGGAAGGAGAAATCAGAGAGACGAGTTCAAATTCCAGTTGCGTTCGTGACATTCACTTATGTGCAAATACCCTTGGGAATGGTATGAATCTGTCTCTTCTCCCTATTGGTTGAACAACAGGATAGACTTTGTCCTATTCCTTGGTTGGCAACAGAAAGGAGCAGCAACCTACTACAGGAAATCTTCTGCCTAGTCAGTCATGAATTGAAAGAGGCATGATCGCTCAAGTGTGTATCCCGTATCACATTTGACTTCACTTACACCTTGCTGAAATTATAGGGTTGTCAAATATGCCTGTGTCTTTTATACCATCAAATGCTTGATTTGAAATTTCAAAAGACAATAAACTACTTTGGTGTAGGGATGCAAAGGGTAATTATCTCCCCTTTTTTGAAATAAAGTCATGTGATGGCCAGTCATTGATGTCAGTAGATAGTGTCAAAGGTCAGTGGTTATTTATCATGGCCAGTTGCTACATAGGCTGCAAAGAAAACAGATATCACAAGTGCACTTCAGTAGGATGAACAGAGGAACCCACATTCTCACTAAAAACATAAAGGACCCTGTCCTTTTTCCCATTAGGAAATATTACAAGTAAATCCCTTTCTTTTTTCCCCTTTCATACTGCTTGTTTTATATATATATATATATATATATATATGTATATATGTATATATTATAGTTTCTCTGTGTGGGACAAATTAATGACATCTCAGTATGAAAAATCTCTTTGGGGAGCCTGCATGTTTGTCATTCTTTTCTTTCAGCTAATCTGTTCTGACTGTAGTGTTACTATATTGCGGATATATTAATGCCTATAATGGGGAATAAAAACCTGGAATATTCTTTCTTCCATAGAATCTTCATTATATCGAAAGTACAGGGTATCCATAAAGTCCATGTGCAATTTAAATTACTTGTAGCTTTGTAATTATACATGATAGAAACAATCTGTAAAAAGAATAAGAAAGTTTGTGTCATTTTTTTTTTTGTCTTCAGAAAATTTATTATTTATTTTACCCGTTATTTTTTCTCAATTTCTTGAAACTTCAAAATAACTTCTTTTTTCTTCTTTTTTTTTTCTTTTTTTCTTTTTCTTTTTTTTCTTTTTCTTTTTTTTCTTTTTCTTTTTTTTCTTTTCCTTTTTTTCTTTTTCTTTTTTTTCTTTTTCTTTTCTTTTTTTTTTCTTTTTCTTCTTTTTTTCTTTGCAAAATTGCTGTTTGATTCCATTGGATTTCTTTTTATTGGGGAAATGGGAAAAATAATGTTTATTCCACTAAACTTCAATCTTTAGAGCAATTGCAAGTTAGGAGAATTGATGTGATTGAAGGTAATACTGAAACTTAGCTGCAAAATGCTTTCCAAGAACTACAGAATTGTATTACCCTTTGTATGCATAATGATGGTGGACATGTTGAAAATTAACAATCCCAATAATAAATCTAAATACTTCTTTCTGATCTTCTTTTCAGATCATTTCTACCATGTATAATTATAAACTACAAGTATTTTAAATTGCACATGTGTTTTATGGATACCCTGGATAGGAGTTAAATGAATATTTTTCATAAAAATCAAATCTGTTGAGCATCTGTATTTCTGAGATGAGACATTGTAACTATTTACACTATTCAGACTATTGTCCTCACCTTTATTGCCATATTCACAATGTTTCAGCCATTGTATGTTCCAGCCTTCTTTGGAATCTGTCTATATTTCTGAGATAAAGTATTATTTACATCATTCAGACTGTTGTCCACATCTTTATTACCATATTCACAATGTTTTGGCTGTTCTACATTCCAGCCCTCTTCAGGATTTGTCTATATTTCTGAGATGAGATATTGTAACTATTTATATCATTCAGACTATTGTCTTCATTTTGTTATATTCACAATGTTTCAGCCATTGTTCGCTCTGGCCTTATTCAGGTGATATATGTTGGAATTTCAAACTGAACCCTTAATTTCACCCCAAAGAGTTTTGTGTTCAATACCTGGACACAGCAGAGGTGAACAAAAAACTTGGAGAGTTGAGTTACTAAAGGGAATTAACTGAAACTGAGATATCCAGTAGAGGCATGGCAAGTGGAACAATGCTCTCATGATATATTTTATCTTTTTTAATACAAATTAGCATTTAAATTATTTTAGGCTTTCTTTTTGTCTTTTATTTGTACATATACACACACACACACACACACACATATATATATTTCTGATGTGAGATATTGTAACTATTTACATTGTTTGGACTATTGTCCTCATTTTTATTGTCATATTCACAAAATTTCAGTCATTGTATGATCTGGCCTTCTTCAGGTGATATACACTGGAATTTCAAACTGAAGCCTTTATTTAGTCCATGGAGGTAGACTGTTCTAGTTCCACGTGCCATGCCTCTTCCGGATATCTCAGTTACAGTTATTTCCCCTTAGTAAGTCAACCTTCCAAGTCTTTGTTCACCTCTGCTTTGGCCAGGTATTGAACTCACAACTCTTTTGTGTCAAGTCACTAGATTACTTCAACCAACGCTTTTATTCACTGGGCCATGTAAATAGTGTAAATAATCAATCCTGTTGTTTATCTTATTTGATTGTATTTTTATTTTTTTCTCTTTTTCTTTTATTTCAGTGTGAAGTTCTTGAATGCCTGCTTATCTCCTTTGGGGATCTGGTTGAATGCAATCTCACAAAGTTCATGTCTCTTCTCAATAAATTTAAAGTAGGTATACACTTTTATATATCTTCATTATTTTTTTTTTTTTCTCTTGTCCTTCATATGGTGAAAGTTTCCCCACTTCAAGGAATCATCAGACATATTTACATACACCCTATCACCCCTGATTATCAAACACACCGCTTCTTCTATTAAGACACAAGTGCTGGAAAGTCACTGGATTCTGATAATCGATCTTTTTGCTTAGGTTTTTGTCTAAAGACGTTTTAGCAACATATTCTGTGTAGATATGTGAATATATATATATATATATATATATATATATATATATATATATATATATATAAGCAGGCTTCACCTGTTTGCTATTGCTTCACAAAGTAAGATATATTCACTACTTGAAATCTTTGAAACAAAAATTTTAAATGAACATTTCATTCATAAATTGGCTTTTTATAGTTAAGGAAAGTTTTACAAATAGATGCCAATTTGTTGAAGGCCAAGTAAAATGAAAATTTTAAACACTTTTCTGCACTATATTAGACAATATTTCTAAACAGAACTATTTATGATATGCAAATCAAAACAATCCTTGAATAAAAGAAACATAATGAAGGACAGTTTATTAATGAAATAAACTAATAAAGACTAGCCCCTCTCACCATTTCTCCCCACCCCCACTCATCTGCCTTAATTTCTGTATTATCAGAAATAAATAGTAAGAACCTCACATGGGGCATATTGTGTCACCATTGTTATTCTTACATTAACAACACAATGGGGAAGACAAAGGAGCTTGAAACAGGGTATTATTAACTTCTACAAATCAGGGAAATAGCTACAGCATATTTTAAACCGGTTAGCTATCCCTAGATCTGCAACACAGTCCGTTATAAAGAAGTTTAAACAGTTTGGCATGACAGAGAAGTTGCCTGGGTGTGAAAGAAAAGCCCAATTGTCACCAAAGACTGCATGAAAACTGTCATGAGGTTAATATAAACCCAAGAGTTGTTTTGAAAGGCATCATCAAAAGTTTGATACTGATTGGGTATCCGTGTAAGTACTCACACAATACAATGTTGTTCATATAGAAATGGGTTGTATGGAAACCGACCATGACGAACCCCTCTTACAAACCATGTCACATTGTTGCTCAGTTTAATTTTGCCAAAACATTCTTGTACAAAGAAAACTGCTTTTGGGAACAAGTACTATGGAGTGATGAAGCAAAAATTCAGCTTTATGAATATAATGATAGAAGATTTGGCACAAGAAAGGTGATGCTTTCCTCCCAAAGAACACAGTGGCAACATTAAAACATTGAAGTGGCTTGATTTTGTTTTGGGGGTTGTTTTAGCTGAAGGGAGACTGGACAATTACAGTAAGAGGAATAATGAAATCTGCAGGCTATATCGAAATTCTGGATGAAAATCTTCAACTATCAGCACAAAATCTTTGTCAGCAATTATCTTTCCAACAAGATAATGATCCCAAGCATACGTCTAAATCAATGGCTTCAGAAAAAGATTACAGTTCTGCCATGGCCTTCAATGAGTCCTGACTTGAATCCTATTGAAAATCTATGGCAATAATTGAAAGTTTGCATAAATTGTTGGTCAGCAAAAGACCTTCAAGAATTAGAATGTATAACCATTGAAGAATGGAAGAAAATACTCAAAAAGGGTTGTTCAAATCTCCTCAAAAGCTTTAGAAAACGATTTCAGCAAGTTATAAAGATGAGAGGCCTTTCTATTGACTATTAATATTGTGAAAATTGCTCAATTTTTTCTATTTTTCATACTGTATGAATAATTCTTTTCTATTCCTATTTTGCATAATTGACCTGTCAAATTTGTTGTATTTAAGCTATTATTCTGAAAATTGAGTTTTATTTTCCTTTTTTTTTTTGTGCTTATTAACATATAAAAAAAACTGGCATTATACAAGCAATAGATTCTGAGAAATTGATAAAAATATTCAAAGTTGATGGGTGTACAAATAATTTTGTCATTCACTATATATATATATATATATATATATATATATATATATATATATATATATGTATGTATGTGTGTGCATGCAAAATCTTCTTTATGCACTGAGTTCTAATGTAATTTGCTGCAGACTTGCACCTAATGATGTTGTTAACATATCCAGCATCTTTTTTCTTACATCAACTATGGAGATTATTTTTTCACTTTCCCCAATATTTTATCATTTTGTGATTTTTATCAAAGTAATAAATATACTTAAATGGTTGCTTTTTTTCCTCAGAAAATTAACAAGCCTTTCCTTTTGTCGTTATCTTTAATTCCAGAACTTCACATGGTCAAAGAAAACTTATCTTAAATTTCTCAAGTTGTCAGCTTCAAATACGTGTAAGATTTAAATTGTAACTACAGTTAATTTGCCAGATGATTAAAAATGGTTCTTTCTGTCGTTTTGGTAAAAGTGAAGATTTAACTTTGGCTCTCTCTCTCTCTCTCTCTATATATATATATATATATATATATATATATATATATATATATATATATATATATATATAAAGGGTGTTCCAATAACTTGAACTGATTTTAAATGTGAATTAAGTTTAAGCGTCCAATGAGTTTTTCCTTCAGATTTAACAACTTAAGTCTTTGGCAATTTCAACCATGGAAAGATTAACAATAAACAATGTGTCAGAGTTTCAAGAGTGCAATTTGAAAAATTGTTCATTAATTCAAACAAACTGGGTTGGTGGCAGATGTGGAATCACAACTGCATGCTCATTTACACCATTCCGCTGAAAATATTGCTGCAGCACATGAAAATGTGGGCAAAAATCCAGGCACCTCTATTCATCATCACATGCAGGAATTGAACCTCTCTACAACGTTACATTGTTTCCAATTATACTCTCGGTTGGTCAATTATGTTGACCCCAAAAATCGTGAAGTGTGCAAAATCCATTTCTGTTTGAATGTCCATTTTCGTAATAGGCTTCAATAACTTTAACACATTGTCTGATTGTTAATCTTTCCATGGCTGAAATTGCCAAAGACTTAAGTTGTTAAATCTGAAAGAAAAAGAAAAAATCATTAGACACTTAAAGTTAATTCACATTTAAAATTGTTCCAAGTTATTGGAATACCCTTTTTATTTATATATATATATATATATATATATATATATGGTATAAATAAAATGACAATTGGAAAAAAGATCTTAGATTTTGCCGACGCGTTTTGTCTTCCTTTTTCAAGGCAAAAATGAAATCGAAATGTTCTTGTTGTTATAGTTACATTAAAAAAATCCAAATTTAAAAAGATAGACACTTCTGTCTAAGCCTTTTTTTCTGGTTAATGTAAATTACCTTTATGGTAAGAGATTTTTAATTTTTTTTTTTTTTCCATGTTAACAATATAGTTAAATTCCCAGATCAATTCTGTGGACAAGACAGATTGGTATAAATATGACAATTGGAAAAAAGATCTTAGATTTTGCTGACGCGTTTCGTCTTCCGACTTTTTCAAAGCAAAAATGAAATCGAAATGTTCTTGTTGTTATAGTTACATTAAAAAAATCCAAATTTAAAAAGATAGAAGCTTCTGTCTAAGCATTTTTTTCTGGTTAATGTAATTAATTGATCTGGGAATTTAACTATATTGTTGACATGGAAAAAAAAAAAAATTCTCTTACTATGAAGGTAATTTACATTAACCAGAAAAAAAAGGCTTAGACAGAAGCGTCTATCTTTTTAAATTTGGATTTTTTT